>MCGN01000004.1:1386159-2069238 GCA_002105135.1 Syncephalastrum racemosum
GAAGATATATTACACACATAGCAGGCTTTTTTTCATGAAACCATGGTATTGCAAAAGAGCTTGAGGCGGAATGCATCGATGCCATTGAGATAATATCGATAGAGCCGCTTATCCTTGATAAAACCGAGTCGCTGGTATAAACTCATGGCACCTTGGTTGGTATATTCTGTTTCGAGGACAATTTCATCCGCGTTTTGGTGCTTCATCGCCAAGACAGCTTCTTCGACGAGACGAGTGCCAATCGAGCGTTTGCGATAGTCTTTTGCCACAGCCAGCATGGCAATATAGCCTCGCATCCGGTCCTTGTGCGGGTCGAGCTTGCAAATAATGACTCCTACGCAGGTGTCCTTGTCCATGGCCAGAAAGCAGAGCTTCGGCCAGTTGTGTATAAAGTACCGATAGGTGTAGATTGAATACGGTTCGGATAGGTCATTCTCGATAAGACTGACGATGGCTGGCAGCTGAACTTCTGATTCATATGAGACATAGCTAATCGGGTCCACCTTCGCTTCTGCTGAATTAGACATTATACATGTAATATTATAAGAAAGAGACAATGGTATATGGATAGGTGGCTTTTTCTTTTCCCTGCCTGTATATATGCAATGGGGAGCGAGAAATGATCCACCGACACGTAACACACACATACACACATACACACATACACACATACATTACACACTCTCGCTTTACTTCTCTTTCTCTCTTTTCTTAGTAATATAATATAATACTGTATAATGCTCTTTCAGCCTCTGCGGCAAGGGCGAGTCGTTACCAATCTTCCACTACGGCATTTTAGCCATGCACGTCCGTCATTCGCTCCCCGAGGCACCATCCATTCGATACCGAAACAGCCTCAAACAGTAAAGCCGAAACGAGCATTAGGTCGCATTTCACTTTCACCCCATCAAGACCAATTGCCGCAATTTGCTTACCTGCGTCCGGTATTCTTTGGCATAACGTCCTCCACGATTATCTTTGTCACGGCTGGTTACTTTTACGACCGCAACCTCACGCGCTTTTACGACCGTATCCATGGCTTCCGTTCTCGACTTCGGCAGGCCTTCTTTGGCGCACGTGACCGACTGACCTTGGAACAGTACCTTGATGAGAAGCGGCAGTATTTCGAAGAACGGCGCTTGTACTTTCTGGAACGCAAGCGAGAAATGCTGGCTCGTGCAGAGGAGCGTCTGGCACTGCTGCGTGTCGTCCCGGTGTTTGTCCAGCGCACGTACCTCATGATTCTCAACCAGGTCGCATCCATGACAGAAGCAGAACGAACCCTTGCTTCTTTGATTGGTATCAATCTCGTCGTCTTTGGTTGCTGGCAGATCCCGCGTCTTGCGCCCTTCATGACACGATGGTTCTTGCATCATCCTACCAAGGGCAACTCCATCACGCTGCTCACCAGCTGTTTCTCTCATCAAGAAGTACTCCATCTCGGCTTAAATATGGTCGGTCTATGGTCCTTTGGCTCCATTATGCACGAAGTCCTTGGTCGTGAGCAGTTCCTCGCCTTCTACTTGACTACCGGTATTGGTGCAAACGTAGCCAGCCACGTCTTGAGTTTGGCATCTCGTCGCTGGCGTCCTTTGCTGCCCAGTTTAGGCGCCAGTGGTGCCCTTTATGGTTTACTCGCAAGTACGGCCGTGCTTTATCCTCAGTCCAGCGTCTATATCGCGTTTCTGCCTTTCATTCCGATCCAGCTAGGGTAACTCATTTTGGATCATGCAACATAGAAAGTGCTGACAATACCCTGTGGCAATTACTAGGTACTGTGTGCCTGCACTCATGGGCTTTGACTTGGCCGGCATTCTTCTCCGCTGGAGCATGTTTGATCATTATGTGAGTTTCATACGTCCCGTTCCACTATTACACGCGGCTAAATCGTTTAAATTAGGCTCATTTGGCCGGTGCGTGCATTGGACTGGCGTATACGGAATACGGCCAGAAACATATCTGGATCCCTATCACTCATAAAATCCACGAGATCCGTGCTCAATTCCGTCGGCCACCTCCATCCGCTCCATCTGCATCTACTACACCATGGTATCGTTTCTAGACACTTTATGCATTTGTCCTTCTTTTCATATTATTTGTACAATCCTCATCAATTTCCAATGCAAACACGCACACTCGCACACACCATTCACCGCCCAACCCATTTCTGCCTCTTTTTCTAATTTCTAATTTGTCATTTGTAAAATTTTTTTAAAAAAATATAAAAGATATAGCTCGCGTAATAGTACCGCATACCCGTGACGCACAGAATAACTGTGCAGCACACGAGGCGCCAAAAAGCGGGCATGCTGTGTGGAAACGAACTCTAGTTTGGTCTCTAATGGCCAGTTGAGCGAGCCCCACTGGCTCTGACAGAATCATTGCCCGAAGTCCGCTCAGACGTAAGTCCATTATTGGGTATCGTTTTTCGACTGGACATGAAGCGGAGCCTTGTACGTGCATCCCATCAGTTGCGACTTGTGGTGTATAATGTTGAATGTGTAGTTTCCAGGTGGCCTTCCTGAATGGTGGTGCGACTGCCAGTGCTGTCGGTACTCCGGCCGTTTGACCTTTTTTATTTTTTTATCCTCAACATGACATGATACGATGTTGTCGATCTTATCATGCTTGGATCGTGTATATTAGACTAGATGCGTGTGCCTGATAATGCAATCGACTAATGACTTGTAGTGACAGTTATCCATGTAAAAATAAGACGAAAAGATATGGGAGATAGATTGTTTCAGTGAATGAATCGATACATGGATAGTTATGAGATAACCTCTCGAAAATACAAATGAGCGGCAAGTTAAAAATCATAACCCATAGGGAAATCATACATAATGTAAGCAAGCATATTGCTTGGATTTCCCCGCTCCTCTTCTGCTTGACGTGATGGCAACACCACCCAATACGCGTGCAGGACCTCGTCTCTTTGACCTCCCACCAGAGGTCAAGAAGCTCCTCACCATTGACACCTTCAAGGTAAACCTCATCTATTCATCTGTCTTGTCTTCTCATTGTCTCAATATCATTGGAAAAAGGGTAATCTTTCTACTACGGAGTTCATGGAGCAGATCTCGGCCGATTTGCTCGCCCAAGCGAATGACCACAAAAATGATAAAGGTGAATCCAGGCATTTACTTGACCCAGTCCCCTGCGTGGACTGACTCTCTTGGACGCTAGCTTTATTTGATCCCAAGGCCTTTATTCGCACCTTTGAAAACGTACTGGAAGAACTCAAACAGCTGCGAACTCGTGTTCAGGAACAGTGCGACGAGCTCGAGAACTCGACTCAGGTCGTCGAACTCCAATATAAAAAGGATATTGCGGACATGCAAGGTGCCTTTGATGTAAGTCTATGTCGCGTCTGCGCCTGATTATCCTCACCTCGAAATGGGACCAGGATGTGTACCGTTCCTATGACAATTTGGAAGGACGCATTGGTGAGGTGGGCAAGACAGCTATTCGTATTGGCGAGCAACTCGAAACCATCGATAAGCAGCGTTCGCGCGCTTCCGAAAGTCGTGACATTATCGAATACTTTATGGAATTTCAGGAAGGCAATCCCGATCGACTTTCCATGCTCTGTGAAGGCGGCGACGAGGGTCAACTCAAGGCAGCCATCATATGTCGGCGGTTGAACGCGGTCGCTAAAGAAGTCGACACCGATGTCCGCGTAAGTCCCTTTATCGTCACATATCAAATGCGGCTCATGGAAAGATTTATTAGGCTCGCATTGGTATCGAAAAATTCTGCGAAAGTTTCGAAAAAGAAATGCTTGAAGACTTCGATAGAGCTTACAAGGAAGGTGACCCTCGCGTCATGGCGGTAAATTTAACTGGAGCGTTTTCAGCCTTGTTTCTGATATGTTTTTTGAATAGCATCGCGCCAAAGTCTTGTTCGAGTTCAACGGCGGTGCTTCGTGCGTCCAGATATACGTCAACCAGCACGAATTCTTCATGTCGAGCAAAAAAATTGAGGAAATGGAAGAGCTGCGCAAATCAGAAGAGTAAGCCTACTGTCCACTGTCTCGAGAATGTCCATTGAACGACAAGGATAGTGATCGCGACCTGTCAAATCCGAATGTGCCACCGCCAGAGGTCGATACCAGCTTAGTCAAATTGTACGATGATATCCGTATCACCGTCCGCAAAGAAGCCGGCATCATTTCCGCAGTTTTCCCACAGCCTGCCACGGTCATGCAAGTCTTTTTACAGCGTATTTTTGCTCAATCGGTAATCTCCTCAAAGGCAGTGTCGGTTGGATGACTGACACGATGGAAATAGATCCAAAATCACGTTGAACTTCTTCTATCACGTGCTGAGCGTTATTCGCACCTGGCCTATCTCCGAACACTGGCATCAACCCATGCCGAAACGAAGCGACTTGTGGACAATCTCAAATTCTATTGCGACAAAGAGTTCTCGCTTGTAGATGCCGTTGATGTGACCGGTCTTGTTACGTCAGCGTCGCCCGAAGAAGCACTGGATCGCTGCATGAGCGACCTCTTTGTCCCCTACACGGAAGGTGATCGTTATCTTCAGCGAGAGAAGCTCGCCCTGGATGAACTCTTTGGTACAATTATTGCCGAATTTTTGAACTATATGGTAAGTGAAAGACAATCAGGCGGGTGGGGATAAGAGGTTCACTGAAGCGGAATATTCGTAGCAAGAGCGCAAAAAGAACTCGGCACGCAATCAGTCCGTCCTTACACGCACATTGAACCAAATCTCAGCATCTACTGCAGCCGGTATGCTCTCCACGGCCCCTGGCGCTGCTGAGCCCTCATCTCCTAGTACCAATCCATTCGAACAAAGCCATCCTGCCGGCTCTCAACAACCCCAAAATCTGCTGACAGTCGAGGAGGGCAACTTTAAGCTGTTATCACAAAGTGCCATTATGCGTATGCTGAATATTCATGCTGAAACCATCGCCCGCTGTGTGGAGCTGTCCGAATCACAGGATCTACCTACCTCCACCCAATTTCTGTACGGTCTTTTGCTGGACTTTATTGGTACACGCTACCTTGATATTGCACTGGATGAGTAAGTAAGACGTGTGGACAAAAGAACTGGTACTCAATTCCTTTGTCAGTGTCCTGGAGGAGCTTTCTACTCGGGCGGAGCCTGATACCAGCTGCTTCCCGGTTGTGAAGGCAACGACAGAAATTATACAGCTTATGCAGAAACATTTCCAGACGGCGGTGGTAAGAGAGCGCATTTGGGGCTATATCTGGACTCACTCACTGAACAAACCTGCAGGTCCCCTTGGTCATGGGATCGCCATCTGTTCATCGCAGCGTGCTCACCAGCAAGAACAGATTCATGGCGGCGCTGGAAAAGAAGTCAAATATTGTCCTCCAGAGAGAACTGGATGGTGAGCGTATGGTATACCCGTTTCGTGTGGCTTTACTGATACAGCTTCCATAGCCATCATGTCCTGGCTAGGTGAATGTCTATCACGACAGAAGCGTAATGATTTCAAGCCAAAAGACGAAGAGGTGGTCATGATGAGTATGGGTACACAGGTAAGTGCCGAGGCGATATACATACAATTCGTTGCTTTGTGCTCATTCGATAATTAGCCATGTGTGATGTGTTGCGATTTTATTCTTCGTATATATCGCGCTGCTTCCAAATCATTGCAAGGGAAGAACCTGGAAACCTATCTGATGCGCATAGGCACGGAATTTCACGCGTAAGCACAAAGCAGATCATTTCGAGAGAAACGTTACGATGGGGTTTATTAGGATGTTGATGGAGCATTTTAAGAAGTTCAATGTAACTCCAACCGGCGGCCTCTTAGTGACAAAGTAAGTGTAGGGGAGCTATTCTAGAATTGTAAATTCTAACACGGCGCAAAGGGACATTGCCAAATACGAAGAATCCATCCAGATGTTCAAGATACCCCAGCTCAACGATCTGTTTGAGATGCTACGACAACTGGGCAACATTTTCCTCGTCAAACCCGAGATCCTGCGTTCGATTTTATCGGAAGGCTACCTGGCGCGTTTGGACCCCAAGATGCTTTATCCGTACCTAGAAAAGCGTGTGGATTTCAAGAGCGCGCGTCTCGACCGTGTTCTAGGTATCTCCTCCAACGTGGAAGAGGCGCCGAACGACGCAAATTCCAACCGCCGATCTCTCTTTGTCAATGATAATACGGTGCTTAAAGAAATGAAAAAGAACTACCAGAATAACCGTGATTTCCTCAACCAGGAGTATATGGCGGCCTTCAAACGTACCTAATTCCTCTTACTGAACCCGCTCCATATCGTTCCTCTATGCATACATACCAAAATATTATATACTCGATCTAGACGAAACTTCGTTTTGCTCCCATACTTTTGGGAAGGGTAAATGGACTATAGTATGGAAAATTTATATCGGGGCCATACAGTACGTGTAACATATCAAGAAAGTCACCTTAATGTGTCGCCTACCAGTATTATTGAGGGACCACCACATATGCAAATTATACTGTGTCGATGTTTCTTTGAAAAGGAGATTTTTGATGATCATGTACTAGAGTAAACAGTGCATTATGTAAATATATTTACAAGTCTTCTAAGTACCTCTTCTGCAGTTCAACGTTTCCCTTGGAAGTGTACAGATCTATCCTGTTGCCTTGGTACAAAATATCGATACCATGATTATCTGCTGTTCAAGATCTATGCCTAATACTGTAGTACTGTGTTTGCCAATAAACTCAGAAGCCTTCTCAAAATAAATCAAATCAATTAAGATTGCTATCAGACTGCAGGTCCTTGGATTATTGGCTCAACATGTATATGCGTATCATATCTTTGAACAGTCGTTAATTTACTATACGCAATAATACGCTCGAAAGGGAACGCGTATGCATTACATACAGAAAGCTCTTATCTTATAACTGCCAAGCATAGCTCCAGACAGACAGGATACTCCAGTAAAAATTGCTGGCCAGACCGGGATGTCATACAGCATGTAAAGGTTGCAACGTTGTATTCCATCGTTGTCGGCACGTATCTTTATGATTGATTATTGCTCCTCATGCGCAAGTGGGTGGTATATGTAGAAACAAACGGCCAAATTTCCATCCGAAATTTGTAAATAATTTTAATGTGAAATTACAGTGGTTCCTTTGCACGTCATCGCCAGTGCAGACAAAATCATCCGGAGACATCATCTCAGCGAGAGATTATTTCGAAGGGGGGGTTGTGGGCGTTGGGAGTTGGAATCGAATAGGGGCTGCCGACACAGGGAGACCGCTTGAGGCGGACATATGGTACAGTTAGATGTACATAGAGCCATTATTTCCACAGATCTGATTTATAATATAAGGAGGCAAAGAGGAATATTTCTTCCCCTTCGTTTCTTTCTTGATCTTTCTACTTCAACTCTCAAGATGCGATTTGTTGCATCAGCTGTCACCGTCTTGCTCGCGGTGTATCTCCAAACTGGACCTGCTTTAATACAAGCTGCGCCGGTTCGCTCACAGGTGACTGATATTGAGACGGAGGGCAGGTTCCCCAGGCATATATACAACAAGCGCAGCCCTAGGCCTGAAGGTGGAGACGATGGAGGAGACGGAGGAGGGAACCAAGCGACGTCTGATCCTGTGGGTATGGCTCAAGGACTAGCCGATTTCGCAACAGGATTTGCGCACGGTGCACCGCTATCAGCGAAAGGGCTGGCCAGCCGTCCTGATACGATAATTCCTACGCTCATTACAACGGGTGGCGTACCCGAAAAGACAACGAAAAGGAAACGAAGCGAGTCGCAAAAGGATGAGCACGGTGAACTTTCTGGAAAGAGCAAGCCTGATTCAGCAGATGAAGAAATAGACAAGGCTATGCAGCAGAGAGCATATCACTATGCTGTCTCCGCTCTTGACGAAGCAGAACAGCGTGTACAACCAAGCCCAGACCAGCAAGTTGTGCAGGAGCAGCACCTCACTCAATGAGGAGAAGGTATTATCGAGCAACGCGCATTGCAGCTATCTTGAAAATGCAAAAGAGCCAAGTCCACCTGAACCCGGGTACGTAACCTCGCTACAATGTACAGCATAAGAATTAGTCATAAGATACCCTTTGTAATTGTAGTCTGAGTGCAATACACAATATAATGTAGTGGCTACGTTGTTACAAGATCAAAGATATAAGGAAGGAGTGTGTATCAAATAGGATCAATTCCCGCTTACTTGGAAAAAGATTACTCTTTCTTTCGTCTTGGACTCATAATGTACGGCAACAGACCCACGGGATCAACCGCTCTCAAACGGTTAATGACGGAATACCGCGGTATATAATGTTGTCGCTTCTTTCTGCAAAACATGTGCTCAACTCAAATATAGAATTGACCTTGAATGCACCGGAAGGCATCACAGCAGGTACGAACTTGGTTTTGTTAACAAAACGCGTTTTGCTTATAAATCATTCTAGGTCCCATCGATGAACACAACTTCTTTGAATGGGAAGCTCTTATTGCGTAAGTATAGGAGTGACTCTTGCGGATCGACCAAAGATTAAACTTTAGCTTTTAGTGGGCCGGAAGGCACACCATTTGAAGGTGGTCTTTTCCCTGCTACTCTGACATTCCCCAAAGATTATCCTCTCAGTCCTCCGACAATGCGCTTCACCTGTGATTTCTTCCACCCCAATGTGTACGCAAATGGCACAGTTTGCATTTCCATTTTACATGCACCGGGCGATGACCCAAACATGTACGAAAGCAGCTCAGAACGCTGGAGTCCCGTTCAGAGCGTCGAGAAAATCCTCCTCAGTGTTGTCAGTATGCTTGCTGAACCCAACGACGAGAGTGGTGCAAACATTGACGCCTGCGTAAGTCAAATGACAACTTTTGCTTGCGTGTTATACTAAATACGCTTCCATGATAAAAGAAAATCTGGCGCTCGGATAGAGAACGCTACAACGAGATCGTCCGTGAAAATGCCCGCAAGACGTTGGGCCTGTAACACCATGGCCTTTCTTATTCCATCTTTCTCGTCTTTTTTCATCGCATGAAGCAACGTTCCCCTTTACTTTCCCTTCCAGATTCCCCCTTATACTACTACATTTTTGCCGTATACAGAAAAGAAAAACAAGTCCATCACAGAAATTATCCATCAGGCATTGAATGCAGCCGTAAACGATGAGGGAAAGAGCCTGTGTTTGCATACAACGAATGTACCTTGTGCAGCTTTGACACCATATGGCGTCAGTCGATCCAAGATAATTATCAAGTAATAATATGCAGGCAGCAATTCCTCGCTTCGTTTAAATCATAGGCATCGTATCATAGAAAGTCGATCGACATCAGCACCAGGAACATGACTCAGCGTTCTCTTTATTTACTGTGTTTAGCTGTAGTAACGGCATAGTCTTACTGCAGTACGTCCATAGCTGCTGAGACTTTATGATAAGAAGAGTATGTACGCCGGGAAAACAGCCGTTCCCAGCATCTCTCTTTCTCTCACTTGATTTTCCGTGGCGATTTTGATGAGTCCGAGAATACAGTACCTCCAGGCTCGACCATGTCTGTGTGCACAAGCAATGCAAGGATGGAATGGAAAGCAGATAAATAATCAATCGTGATTTTCTCCCAAAGGATATGCGCCCTGATAGCTACTTGAATACGCTTGGTGCGATAGTATATTAAGAAAAGAATACTTCCTTCGCTTCTTGGTTCCTCATTTATTGCCATAGTAGCGTGGTCTCCATCAAAGTTAGCTTGGTTCTGGGTTTCCACTTTTATATTGCGCGACAAATAGGGCAGCACAGAGGTAAATCTCGGCCGCCTTATAGTGATAGATCATATCGTGGCTCATGTCGTAGCTAACACTATAGCTATATTGACTTTTTTCCCTCTATATAATAAGAATAAGATAAGATGTATCCGTCGATTCCATGCAAAGCCCCCTTACAACTTATATCCAGGGCGCACGCGTTTGCTGAATGCCTGGGTTTCAGATACTGTTTCGGAAAAAGATGACATAGAGCACTGCTATCTGTCATTCGCAAAAACAAGTCGTGGACGCCGTAACACTTATTTAATAAAGGTAGAGCAAGTGGGACTTAAAGAGAAGGTAATCAGCACACTATAAATATAAAGGCACGAGGTTACAAGTATTGGTGTGGTTAAGTCAAGAGAAAAAAAAACCGATCTTGTTTGGATGTGGTAAAGCGTCTGGAAATTGGCGGGGCCAAAATAATTGCGACAGATGCCCGCATATGTCTTGTGTGTCCTTCGATCTCGCACCAAAAGTCAAGCTAGCTCTGACTATCCGCACTCTCCTCATTTTCCCCTTTCCTCACTTCTTTCTTTCTTTCTTTCTTTCCTTTCCTCTTCTCTTTTCCTTCTTTCTCTCCACTTTCTCTTTTCGTTCCTTTTTCTAACTCCACACACCTATCCTACCATGCGGTTTTCGTTGCTCGCCACCTGTGCCCTTGCTCTCCTCTCTTTTGCCAGAGCCGATGAGCTCCAAGACGAAGTCGATGCTGCCAAGCAGAAGTTCTGCAGTGGTAATGTGTCAAATACAATACAGTAACCACAATGATGTGGGCACGAAAAGACGCTGATGTCCAGTGTTTTCACCAAAAAGGCATCAAGATCACCGGTCCCACCCAGGGCCAGCAGTTCGCCGATCCTACCCAGATCCAGGTCACCGTCGGTATGGAATGATCAAAGTATTACTGTCATATACAAAAGTCGGGAACTCACCATGTCATATACATTTCGTATAAACAAAACAAAAATTAGAACGAACGCCCGATGCCCAGGCCAAAGTTGTGAACGGCGTTGACGTACGTTAACGAGCTTCAGCTACACACCTACACCTTTTTCGCACAAGGAACTAATTGGCAGCTTTTCTTTTTTTAGATCTACTCGATCGCCCAGGGTGGCTCGCCCAAGTACATTGGTACTCCTTGGAAGGGCAACTACAACCTGCAAACCAAGGCTACCCTCACGTAGGCTTATAAAATGATACTAGTATATTGGTTTTGACCTTGTTATCCGATTTATAGTGTTGATATCACCAAGACAAACGGTGTCCAACTCCCCTCGCAATTTGAATTCCGGTATGTTGCGCGCTTATAATGTATGCCTACCTTCTAAACCATATGAATCATGTAGAGTGTGGGTTCACAACGAGTCTGGTAAGAAGTGCTTTACCATATATGGTAAACCATGCTAAAATGAAAAATTGCGCCCTTTGTGTCCAGGCCCCGACTGTACCTTGATGTCGCAGGTAATCAACCATTCTATTATTATTTCTCCCCCCCCCGCCCCGGGGGCCTATCAACTCCCCTCCATCTCTGTTTCTTTCTCCTCAATCCATTCCCGCCCAATTATCCGCTCCTTGTTATCTTTACCCAAGTCTTTAATTATCTTGTGTTTATTCATATATTCTGCATGAAATGTAGGTTTTCCAAGCACAGTCGAGCCAGCACACGAACGCCGCTGACGAGGCCATGCAAAACATGGATACCAACATTGACCGCGGCTGTTTTGCCGTTGACGTGGTTAAGCCTGAGCTTGGCGAGAAGGTGGACCCCGCCAAGTCGGTCGTGCAGATCAGTAAGTCGCGATACATACACATGGTGATACAGACTGTATGATTGACCTTATAATTTTTCTACCCTTTTTACTCTTTAGAGCGTGATCCTGCCGCGCATGTGGAGCAGTACAAGAAGCTCGACCTCTACAAGGTCAACCTCGACTCGCGTCAGCCTGAATTCGTCCAGACATCTTGGCAGGGTACCGAGGCTGCTCACGAGATGTTCAACGTCAAAGCAGAGCTGAAGCAGAAGGTTACTGACTCCAACGTCGCTTACTTCTACAAGTACGTTTTGTCCTGCAAAACCGAGTCATATTCTCATATTTTACGAATAATAGGCTGTCTGGTACCACTCAGCATCAGGAGAGCTGCGAGTTCTACTCGCATCCTTTCTACTTTGAAAGCGGCAGCAGCAACAACAGCACTGGCGCTGCCAGTCCCTCGGGCGATGCTCAGTCGTCCGGTGCCCAGTCGTCCGACAGCGATGCTCAATCCTCCGCTTAAGTACTTTATTTCGTAGACGTTGTAAACCAAACCAAACTATCACAAATCCCATTGTACGAGCTATACCAATCCTTGCCTTCTCTCCGATATTTTGTAACCTTTCCTCTTGTTCCACTAAACAACGTAACCTGCTGCGATGTCACAGGGCGATAATATTTATGCTGACGGAAAATAAGGGCAAAAAAGCGGGAGATCTATGCTACAAGTGTATTCATAAAGTATAGTAGTGGAGAATCTAATCGTTTCATCCATAGAACAATGGGATATGTACGAGGGCTGCCAGGAAAGAGAGCTGTCTTCTCTTTTCTTCCTCTAGGCGCTGTCCCCTTCTTGCGCAGGTCTGAATAGTCCATGTTCATTGATGTAATCAATCACCGGATTTGGCAGGAGGTACTTGACGGACATGTCGCGCTTGATAAATAATCTAAATAGGATGATATGGTTAGAGATGGCGTGAGCACAGGGACAGGAAAAAAAGGAACATCCACTATTTATAGTAGCTACATACCGAACTTTTGTGGAGCTAATGTCATTGTGGATCAACTGTTTAATGACAAATATATTCATCTGGTAAAGCAGGGTTTTGGTCAGTGAAAAGATGCTTTCACACGGCATGATATATATGCTTTCCACATACCCTGTGCTCATACAGGATATCATGGGATAGAAGGAAACCATAGACATCTGTACCCGTACGTTCTAGGATGACACAGCCATAGTGTCCAACGATATGATGGAGCTAGATATAACGGCTAGTTTAGGACAAGACGAATGTCATCGTTTCATTGCTTACATCTTCAGGTGACCATACACCAGGATGTCCAAAAGCGGCAATTAGATCACCACCTGCCAACAGCATGATCTTGATCTTTTTAGGACCTATTTTTCACAGACACGCGCTTTAAATTACTGTTTGCTTATTCTTTGTGCGATTTTACCTTGTTTCGTCTGGATACCGCCGTGGAGATCGTTCAGCTGATGATCGAAGTGGTCTAAAACCACCGCGGTCCGCTGATAAGCTTCTTGACGCGATTCCCAGGAATCGACCATAAGCCAGTCTGAAGTAGATTCAACGGCAAGCTGGCACATCTTGACACGATGCATTGCTTCAGCAAGCCCTTCCTTTCCGTAAGCATCCGAAACAGGGGAATAATAACCGGCTAAGAGTTCATACTCGTTTCGTTCCTTGAAGTAATCCTCAGCCATTTCTTTTTTGGGAAACAGAAAAGATACCGGTGATGGACCATGCAAAAAAAGATGAATGGAAACCGTCGAATATCAGAAAATCAGCAAACGAAAATTACTAAAGAGCTTACCAAACATGCGCAAATGGAGATAAGTAATAGGTGAGAAGGAACCGCATGCGACTAGTACGAGAGGGGTCTTGGTCTCGTCTAGTCAGGTTGTAATGGTTGCAATGGGTTTAGTGTTTTGCATGAGACAGAACATGAGTAATAGATTTACCTTCCATTGCAGCCGGTAAACAATGTTTAGGAAACACGTAGGGTTCATCAAAGTGTGCTTTATGTCTATGGGTGCTCTTAAGGGCGGAAGAGACTATCTTTGGACTTGACATGATAGAACAAGAGTATAAGATATTGCAGAAGAAGGCAAGGATAGCCAATCGGAGCCGCACTGATCTCTATTCTTTTAGACTCATCAGCCTTTTTTGCCCTTTTTCTTCTTTTTGCTACCAAATGCTCTAGCGACATTTGTACACGATGATAAGTTTTAGCAATCCCCCCTTCTTTTTGGAGAAAAGCCATTCATATGTATGTCTACTTGCAAGTATGAAGGAAGGTACATAATGTAATATGCATCTAGGATACAGCAACGCATACTCAATGGGTGGTCATGTCTTTTATGTGTGAGTATAGAGTCGATGACGCAGTTGTTTGTTGTTTGATTTTCACTGTTCATCCATGGTGAAACTGAGCTTCTTTTTCTTGTACTCCTGCACTGCTTCTCCACCCTCCATGCTTTTATACAGACGGATCCAATGTTTTGTGCAGCTTCGTTCGGGGTATAATCGCGCGCCGACAAAATATCCAACGCATCGGAAATTGAGTGCGCGTTTTATTGTATTGACATAACCGGGCAGGCTGGTCGTACCGAACTCCCTTACTCATGACGATAATATGCCAAGAACGGAAACAGATTCCGTCAAGCAGAACTCGAAAAATCGGGACAGATCAGATGACAAGAGAGAATAGTAGTCGCCGTCAAAATGATGTCTGTTTCACATGGATCGTCGTTTAGCCTGACGGTCAGAGGAAGAAAAAAGTGAAGCTCGACCATCGAAATTTTTTTGAGCGGAGCCGGCGCGACCTCCCACTGCGAAAGTCATTTTGATATATAAGCATCCCTCTCCCTTTCTTTTTATGACAGTCTTTTTCCTTTTCTTACTTACTTCATATTGCCTGATAAAGCTGATGCAATCTGTCGCATGATGCCCATGGACCGTCTGCGCAAAGACGATAATAGCATTGCCACTACAGTGGTTCTCTTACCCATTGCCGTGGTTCAATCCCACATTTTCTGGTTTTGCTCTGTTATCTGGACCCTCTGCGCCAACTTGTCGACGGAGCCTATTCACCAGAGTCATTCATCCCAAGCCATTACTCGCTCTCCACGCCGTCCACTTTTGCCTCGTCGGGCCGCATCCGACATTCCTGAACACCCGTCTTCCAATCCACCTACCAGGAAAATCTCTCCAGGACGCAGTGGTGCGACCGCAGTACTCAACAAGAGACGCCGACCGCGCGGCTTCTCAGAGCCGCTCGGCCCACCGTCTCAAGGTTCAGTTCTGCTTGGCAATGCGACACGTGCTCGCTGTACGACCATTAGCACCGGCACTTTTATAGATGGTGATCCAACCAACCTAAACTCGACGCGCCGCCGGCACCGTCTTTTGCATTCCATCAATCGCCATCTTCGCCATTCTCATCTCTCCCTGTCTTCCTCAGAAGAGGATGAATTAGTCGTCCGGCCGAGTATAACCGATGAGCGCAATGGTGTCACTTGCCCGCCCTTCTGGTGGCAAAAGACTCGATTCTACATTGATACGTTGAAGCAACATCATCATCACCACAACCAGACCTCTTCGACCATCTCCAGTCCCGCGGTAGACAGCCAGGAATCTATTTCACAGGTGCCAAATGGTCAACAAGAAGAAATCGAGCATCTCCCCTCGCAGCACCGCTCGCAAGACTCACTTGCTTCTACTTTGTCGACAATTACGGTCCCTCAGTACGACGAAGGAGGTTTGCCAAACCTCAAGACTGATTCTGCTATTGCATTCTCAGCCGGAGCGACAGGTGAAGATATTGTTGTCGTCAATCCATCACCTGTCTCTGCGGCGACTGTGCCTAAACGAAAGTCATCCTTGTTACCGTTCACAAAACGGTATAGCAAATTGAGCCAACGCCGGTCATTCGCATCCGAGAGCTCCGATCATACCACAAGCAAGTCAAACAGTACTGGCAGCTTCAAACGCTCCCTGTCTTTATGGAAGAAAAGGAAAAACTAAGCGTTTCGCATACTTAACCTTCCCTTCCGTTGTAAATATGTACCTAAAAATATAGATATGTTGATATTTTATGTTTTCGTTTGTATATACATATATCGTGTGTGCATTGTGTATGTATGTGTATCTCATGTTTGCATGCATATTCTCCTTGGCGGGCGCACAGGATGGACTGTGTGCCTGTGACTCCCAGTACCAGGGTATCAACTACTCTCTTGCAGTTCCTATTTCGATCTGTTGCACATGTCGCTTGGCTCCATTTTAAGTTTTATGCCAAGGGACGCGGAATGGTACGAGGAATTGATGGCCAGAGCGCGGCCCCGTAACCTGCCGCCCAAGCACTCCTGATCGAGTCTAAAATGCTGAGACGGATAATATCCGAGAATTTTGCCGCTTGCTCCTTCGGTTCGGCTTCAGGGGCGACGATCTGAGCTTGAGTGTATAATAATTTCAGAGGCGGTTTGTGTGACGGACCCAAAATGACTCTGCGAAATATGGTTAGTGCATGGCGCAAAAATGAGTGAAATAGCTATGCGCGCCACTAGTCGCCGACAGTTTGACTGGCGAGGTGAACTGATGCTTGAATTCGGTCCCTGATGGCGCGAAGTCTTTATCGCTCAGTCAGAAAAACATGGGTCAGTGGTGTAATTTTTTTTATTTTTTATATTGCGTTATCTACGCTGTTTCAGCGAGTTAGACAAATGTTGTTTACAGGAAACCAGTATTGGGGAAATGGCTACGCAGCGACTTCAATTTTGCTCAGCAATGACATCAATTGTAAGTACATGGTTCGTTGGAAAGCCGGAGATGAAGAGTGAAAAGATAACAGAGACGAGCCTGTATGTGATATGTGAAGGATGGGTGTCACCGACTAGTAAAAAGATGAAAGACGGAAAAGGTGTCACACAACATTGACACCCCGAATGCGTTTTGAGTGGAAGAGACCCGGAGTTCAAATTGCAGAAACATAATATCTTTCCTCTTCTTTTTAGTTTTTTCTTTTCATATTTAGCATCAAATTATGGGCAAAGGCAAGAGGGCGCACACGATCAGCATTCCGAGCATACCTTCCATCGGCTTGAGTGCTCCCAAGTCCTCTTCAGACCACTCCTTTAGCGTCTCGCCTCCGAGTTTTCTCACCGGCAAGGACCTCTCATCTCGCTTTCTGAGTGCTGTTCCGCCACCCTCTTCGCCTACCGCAAATGCCTCTTTCCAACGCTGGACCCCCCCTCGCAAACCAAAGAAGAAATACGATGACTTGGAACACAAAATGGAGGCAGCTCCCCTCTACGTCCTCGTTTGCACCTATCTGAATTACTTTGTCCTCATCCTCTTTGGCCATTTGCGTGATATCCTTGGCAAGCTCTTCAAGCCGCACGAATATGCTCACTTGCGCATGAACAATGTACACACATACTGTCCATTACTGTTATACAACTTGCTCATTAATCCAATTCTTAAAAAAACAGGGTTATGCTCCTCTGGTATCCGATTTTGATTCTTTTTACACGCGTCGTCTTTACATGCGCATTCGGTAAAAAATTCAACATTACCTTCTCGTCATAAGCTAAGCGGAGACGCTGACCTATGGTGTGCCATATATTAATAGTGATTGTTGGAATCGACCTATTACTGGCGTGGCCTCGCGCACTGTCAAGGTCCTCGAGCGTGCAAGTGAAGATTTTAACAAGACCTTCAGGTATGTATAAACCCAACATGAGAAAAGTAACATGAAACCCTTATCCCTTTGCAAGGGGGCCTCTCCATCCCTTTCTTCTTCCCTTCCCTCGTTCTGGAATACTGATATTCCATTTTTGGTAGCCTCACGGGCAGGGTCACCGAAAACCTCAACTTGGCTTCGTACAACTACCTCGGCTTTGCCAACAACAAAGGCGCATGCGCCGATGCCGTCGAACAGTCCACCCTCAAGTACGGTTTATCTGTGCCCAGCCCCCGCGCTGAGGCTGGCTCAACCCATATGCTGATGGAGCTCGAGCGCATGGCTGCTCGTTTTCTTGGCAAGGAAGATGCTATGGTGGTCAGCATGGGCTTTGCCACCAACTCGACTACTATCCCTTCCCTCGTGAGCAAGGTAACTTTAACTCTATGACATAAACACCAACCACCAAGCGCCAACCACTTGCACATGTTAACCAAATTTTATTGGTTAGGGTTGTCTTATTATTTCGGATGAACTGAACCATTCTTCGATTGTGTTCGGTGCCCGCCTGTCAGGCGCGTCTGTGCGCGTCTTTAAACACAACAACATGGATGACCTGCGCGAACTTCTTCGTGAGGTCATTTCGCAAGGTCAGCCCCGTACCCACCGTCCCTGGAAGAAGATCATGGTTGTTGTCGAAGGTCTTTATTCCATGGAAGGCACCATTGTGAACTTGCCCGAGTTGGTTGAACTCAAGAAAGAGTTCAAGTTTTATCTGTACGTCGACGAAGCTCATTCAATTGGTGCGCTTGGCGAGAATGGCGGCGGTGTGTGTGACTTCTATGGTGTCGACCCTGCGCATGTTGATATTCTCATGGGCACTTTTACCAAATCGTTTGGTGCTGCCGGTGGCTATATTGCTGCCGATAAGGCCGTCATTGATCATCTGCGTCTGAACAACCACGCCTACACTTATGCCGAGCCCATGTCCGTACCTGTCGCTCAACAGGTGCTGACGAGCATGCGTATCATTTGCGGCGAAGATGGCACCGATGAGGGTCGTCGGAAGATCAAGCAGCTCGCTGAAAATGCCCAGTATTTTGCCGAACGCTTACGTGGTATGGGTTTCATCGTCTACGGCGACCATGGCAGTCCTGTCGTGCCCCTCCTCCTCTTCAACCCAGCCAAGATTCCTGCCTTCTCTCGTGAGCTGCTCAGACGCGGTATCGCCGTCTGCGTTGTCGGTTATCCTGCCACCCCCATTATTTCGTCGCGTGCACGATTCTGCTTGTCCGCCGCTCACACCCGCGCTGATATAGATCATGCCTTGGATACCATTAGCGAGGTGGGCGACCTGCTCTTGCTCAAAGTGAGCCAAGGAGCTCGCGTTTAAAAGAATTTTTTTTTTTGCCCTTACTGTACCTTTTATCATCTAACTATCATTTTTTGCCTTTATTTTTTTCCTTTAATGTTGTTTGCTTGAATATGAAGAAAAGCATGTTCTGTTTATAAAGATGCTAACATGTACACAAAGATCTATTTATTTATTTCCTCTTCCTTTTCATAAATCATCACCGTCGTCCTGTTTGCCTTCAGTGCGCACCCGTTCAAAGCATTTATGCACTTCGAGGTTCCAGTCTGTCCGTCCAATGATGCCCCATTCGATAAAACCGACCAAGAATAGTGCCAGGCACTGGCCCACCCACAAGCCGGTCAGTCCATAGCCGCCGTTGAAAGCGAGGTAGATACCAAGAGGCAAAGCGATAACGTAATAGGCGATCAGGTTGACTACCGCGCCGAGATGCTGATTACCCATACCACGAAGAGAACCGCCGCAGGAACCAGCTAGGCCGTCTGCAATCTGGAATGCAGCAACCCAAGGCAAGACGTGTGCCACCAAGTCTACGACCTCCTCATCATCCGAGAATAGATAACCAAATGACTCGCGTAGTAGGAGCATCACCGTCATAACGGCCAGTCCCGCTGACGCAGCCAGTATGGCCGATGTATGTGCGCTCACGCGTGCGCCGCTGGGCCAGGCCTGTCCTAACAAGTTGCCAACGCGGTTGGAAGTGGCAATCGAAATACCAAATGGAATTGTGTTGAGAACTTGGTCGGTGGTCATGATGACTGACTGGGCAGCAAGTGACGTGGTACCGAGGCGCCCGGCAGCGAGCGCCACAATTTCAAAGGCGATCCACTCTGTGCCCACCATCAGGATACCTGTGCCCACAAGCTTCAGGAACGCAGGCCAGTTTTGACATGCTCGTTTAAGGTCCCAACCGCCCCATCCAGCTTTGCCGTCCACGAACATGATATAGCCGATCAGGAGGAAAAACATCACCCAATAGATAATCGACGTCGCGATAGGTGCACCAATAAACCCGAGACCGAGAGTGTTGACCAATAGATAGGTCAGACCCACATTCAGTGGTGAGCAAATGACGAGCACATAGGTGCCAGCATGCATTATGCCTTGGGCCTGCAAGTACTTTTTCGTCGCCTCGAAGCAGATGTACGCTGGGGCACCTAGGTGACGCGGGACAAAAGGATTGGGTTAGCCAAGCTGTTTGTGCCTGTTCCATATGCACGCCATTTACCGATGGTAAGATAACGAAGGAACACTTGCGTCATGTGCGATAATATGGGTTCCTGACCCAAGGCTAACAACAGGGGTTCGGCGAACATCCAGAGACCTGCAATGGGAACAAAGAGCAACAGGAGAACAAGGTATGCGCGTTGTAGCAGGATGCCGACCTCTTGCGGATTGCTGCTGGCTGTCCAAGTTTGCGAACATAAGGTATCTAGAACCATGGCATACGTGAGCAAACAAACATCCCTCTATGAGAGCCTTACCCAATGCCGTGGAACCACCCAAAGCGAGGACCCAGCCGGTGACCATGGCGAACATGAAAGCAAATGCTGATGCAGCGAGTTCTTCAGGGCCTAGACGGCCGACGATCAACACGCACCCTGTCTGCAGCGAGTTTTGTAGCATGTACGCGAGGATGACAGGGGTCGATGTCCGGGTTAGCTTCCATGCTTCTTCAAGAACGTTGGGAGTCGATTGTTTATATGATACAGCGGACAGGATAGGCTGAGTCTCCTGGCTCGATATGTCGTCTTCTTCTGGCAAGCCGCGCATATTCAATATATAAGAAAGAGAACGAGATAAGAGAAAATTTGAAAAAAAATATCTCTGGGACGACGGGGAAGTCATATAAAAGGCATATGCGTCCCTATGCAGTGTTAAAGATGCGTGCTACGTCAACTGATAGAAGGCACTTCTCTTTACGTAAAACTGGTTCGCCACTGATATGATACGATAGTGCTGAAAATCAAAAATTCCTGTTACACTATATATGATACGCTTATCTTTTTTGCATAATCCTCTTGTCGTTCTCAATATGATATTGGATCTACTGCGAGTCAATTTAATCTATATGCTTTTTCATCTATGTTTTAATGTATCTGCTTTTTCAGCCCAAATCGTTCGACATTGATGGCGCCTCGCAAAAAATGGCAGGAAAATAAAACATATGCAACAAAAGAATCATACACAGAATGAGGTGTACTGTATAGTAGTTTCCTGTCGATGCTGATACTACTCTATGTACGCTCTCCATAATAGCCTGTACGTTCTCTGATGGAACAGATCTACACATCCGCTATTAACGAGATCATTGCAAACTTAAACGGTTGTCATCTCTTTACAGCAATATACATAATCAGAGAGCTACACTTATGTATTTATGTGCATGACCAAGGTATTAGAACAGAAGATAACCTCGGACATTTCCCATCCAGGCGCGGAATTCTCATTCTCCCAAATGACTTATTATCAAGTCTTTGACCTTGTCTGCTTCGTCCGCAAATAATACACCGTCGGTGCAAGCATATATATGTTTAGCGTATGACGGTCTACTGCGTTGAGGATGCGGTAGTTACATTTATGAGTACAATATCTAACGCCTCTGCTGAGGTACCTGCTTCTCTGAATGCCCATTTTGCAGTGTATACAGTGATATAGTCGATGCTAAACAGCGATTTATGCGTGTGCATATTTTGACAAAAGGAAGGAATGAATAGGAAAACCAGAAAATAGAAGATGACGTCCAAAGTAAATCGAGTGTACAACAACAAATACAAATATCTGTCAACAGTCTTTGTCTTTGATGTCAGACCTGTTGTTAGGATCAAGAGGAGTCTATTACAACACCTAGCTCATGGATGTTAGGCATTAAGCCGGTGAATCCTGCACATAAACATGCTAATCTATCTGATATCCGTAAAGTGTGTGGAGATAGATCTGAAGACATTTTACGTATAAAAAACTGGATAAGAGGAGGCCGACGGAGACCATTATCTAGACCAAGGTTACACGAGACCATCCATAGGAATGAATTCCTTTATCGTTATCAACAAAAGAGCGGCCTTTCCTATCAAACCTTATATCAATCAGCACCTTTTGACTTGTATAAAACCCGTCTTCTCTTTCAATGTGTACATAATATATCGAACGTCATCTTTTTTGCATACTCACATACTTCCAAATTGAACAAGATGCAAGAGGACCGAAGTAAAATCGAAAAGTTGTCTTTCGAGGTGATGGAAGAAGATTCGCAGGCGCTAGCGCGCCTTGGATACAAGCAGGAATTCAAACGCGAATTTAATTCGCTTTCATTATTCTGCTTTGCATTCTCTATGATGGGTGTTCTCGCCTCGGTGTCAGCAAGTATCAACTTCCCGCTCTCGCACGGAGGACCTGTCTCAGTCATATGGGGCTGGCTTGTCGCCTCTACCTTTGTTATGTCTGGTATGTACAATAAAAGGAAAAGGGAAGTGGAAGCGAGCCCGGGATTAAGTCTTTTTAAAATATTCATAGTGGCACTGATGCTAGCAGAAATGTGCTCGGCAATGCCGACTACCGGTGGATTATATTATTTTGTTGCTACACTTTCTAAACGATCACCTGACGACACAAAGTACGGCCCCATATTGACATGGCTGACAGGCTGGTTCAACGTCGTTGGCAATGTGGCCTTGGTGGCTTCCATTGACTGGAGTCTTGCGCAGATGATTTTCGCCGAAGTGACGTTGGCTACCGACTTCAAATTTGTTGCCACCTTTGAACAGACTCTGGGACTCTACTATGCCATCCTGATTGTCCACGGTCTTATTGGCTCCATGCCAACGCGTATTCTCGCCGCCGTCAACAATTTCTACGTCCTACTCAACCTAGTGGCCACCGTCGTTGTCATGATCTGCTTGTACGCGATCCCGCATGAGCGCAACACGGGCGCCTACGTGTTCACCTACTTCGAGAATACCTCTGGCTGGTCCAATAGTGGGTTTGCATTCATTCTAGGCATGCTCGATGCCATGTGGACGCTGTGCGGTTATGGAGCCGCATGCAATATTGCGGAGGAGTGTCGAAACGCGTCCAAGGCTGGTCCACGCGCTATCATCATGTCCGTTTTATCAACTGTGTTTGCAGGCTGGCTCCTTTTATTGGCAGCCATGTTCGCTATGACTGATCTGCAGGAAGCTCTCGACTCCTCCCTCGGAATGCCCATGATCCAGATCATGTTTCAGTCCTGTGGCAAGGCGGCCACTCTCGGCATGTGGATGTTGGTCATCTTGGTGCAGTTATTTACGGGATCCTCAGCCGTGATTGCAACGTCGCGTGTTATCTTTGCTTTCAGCCGCGACGGTGCTCTACCTCTCGCTAAGATCTGGCAAGCGGTTCATCCCAAGACACAGACCCCTGTCAATGCCGTCTGGCTCAACGTGCTTTGCTCTGCCCTGCTTGGTCTGCTTGGTTTCATTGATATGGCGGCTCTCAATGCGGTATTCAACCTTGCCAGTATCGGTCTTTACGTCGCTTACGGTATCCCCATCTTTTGTCGTATTACCTTGGGTCGAAAGCACTTCAAGCCTGGCCACTTTTCGCTCGGCAACTGGGCTGTACCTATTGGTGTCATTGCATGCGCTTGGATCTGCTTCATCGAGCTTTCTATTCTCTTGTAAGTCATGTTGGAATCCTCTAGCCCTGATCTTTAGCTCATCATCATGTCAGCCCGTACGATATGCCAGCCACACAATACAATATGAATTACGCCGTCGTCATTCTTGGTGCGATCGTTCTTTTCGCTAGTATATGGTTTGTCCTCGATGCTCGCAAATGGTTCACTGGACCCAAAGTCACCATCGGCATAGAGGATCTCAACACTGACCCTGATACCCAACCTTATGACGGGCAACAGCAATCTGCAGGCTCATCTGCTTTCACGGATATTGACGAAAAACCTTCAAAGGTTCACGCTTAATCCTTCTAGATACCTCTCATTTCTCTATCGTCGCCGCTTGTACCATATGACTCTTCTCATTATATTTACTGTATCATACATAATAAAATTCAATGCATTGTTCTGTCATCTAATGTGGGACTGAAGAAGACGGTTGTTCTGGTTGTGATGCTTGATGAGGGTTACCTTGCAGATAAGCGCTCCATTCATCCCAGGTAAAGCTGCTGGGTACACTCCACAGAGGCAAGTCTGACGACAGATCATTGAGATCAAAGTCCATAGACGGGAACATGCTAGGTGCAGGCATGGGTATATTGCTAGTTGCCGGGTTAAACGCGGACGGCGTAGGTGGTTGCTGTTGTTGATCTTGCATAGGTGATGGCTGTGAAGATTGCATGGGGATACTCGCGGATGGCTGTCGCGAGGACGCATCGAATGGGTTATTTTGGAGAGATGGGAAGATAGGTGTGGTTGTATCGCTGGATAATCGATTCGTTTGCATGGTAGACATAGTCGGTGTGTTATGATGACTTCGAGGTGAAGCGCGTGCGCTATTGTTGATAGCTGCTAAGTACGTATCTTCGATTCGCGTACCACCCAGACTCTGGACATACGCCACGGAGGCAGGGTCTTTCAAAACGTGCGGCTCATCATCCGCAACTTCGTTCATATTTGTCGTCCATTGCATCACATTCACGTGAGGTTCCCGGCGAACGTGTTTAGGTTTTGTTGCTTCTGTAGGATGCTGGCTGCGTTTTCGTCTGTTTATGTTACTGGTACGTTGGTCGATCATGGCGGGTTCTTCGTTAGTGCTGTACAGATCATCGTCGTCTACTTGAAGCGCGAAACGTTCTGCAAGAGACGATAAGATCTTCCCTATTCGGCTCTTTTGCAAGACAGAATCCATCCGATACGCGCGTGCGCAACGGGCAAGGTTTTTTATACCCTGCTGCTTAATATAAGGTATATCGCACTTGGCATTGTGCATAAAAACGACAGCTGATTGGAACACCGAGCTAGCAAAACTTATTAGAACATTTTTCCATACCATATACGAAAATTCACTTACTACGTGATTGTGTTCCATGGGACACACAAAAATCCATCAGATTCTAGCCTTTCCACGATATTGATGATATTGACAGCTGCTGTTGTGCATGTCCCCAGCGCTCGAAAAGCAATATCGGCGTTGTCCGTGGAAGTCTTAGAGACAAATGGTCGATGCATCAAGATCAATACACAGTTGTAAATGACGTTGATCATGCCAGCGCCAGGGAAATCCGCCTCGGGCGAGCCATACTGGAGCGCACTGGGGAGCCCGGCTTTCCAATTTGCCATGGTGATATTAAGCTCGCTCAGCGCACCCATATCTCGTTGAAGATCTGGTTTTCGCCTCTCAGAATAGAGGCGTTGTAGGACTTGACCCAAGATCCGTGATAAGGATAGCATCTCGACAAAGTCGGTGTAGATAGGGGCTTTCTTCCGAATACATGCTTCTGCCTGCACAATCAATGAAGGCATTGCCGATTGATAAGCGGGATCGCGCGACGCCAAGCGATGTGTAGAGTCGATCTCATAGGGAGATGGTAACTCTAACTCGACTTCATCTTCCAGGATAGTGACAGGCCGGCCCAGTTCCGCGGCACACTGCGTGACTAATTCAGCACAGAATCATGTAATACTTCGCAATCCTACCCATTTATCGATGGAATATACAGCGTACCACAGGCGTCTTCGAAGCTCGGCCTCATGCTCCGGAATATGCCAATGCGAAGAGCTGCGGTGGAGCCCAAGATCCTGTGCCTTTAAAAGGAAAAGAAGTGAGAATAATTCTATATGTTGGATGCTGTTCCTTACCATCCGGATAGCCTTTAATAGAAGGAAAAAAGAGCAGTTAGTATCAGATGGCGATATTCTAAATGTTTCGCCCGCTTACAGCTCCAACAATAAACCTAGTAAAGCCGATGTCAGACAACGACCCCATGCATTAATAGAATGTAAAATACCAATTCTTTGTATCATCCGAGTCATCTTGGCAATCTTCAACATAGGTTGTCAAGAGTACGAGGGTCTGCAGGGTGCTAATACGAGATCTCCGATGCAAACGCCACATCACCTTTTCGGCCTTTTGACGAAAAATGGGTTCCAAAGATATGAGCGTCTGTTTGTCCACGTTGACTTCCTCAACGAAATTGTTGTCCGCCACCATCATACGCG
The DNA here is from genome assembly GCA_002105135.1 of Syncephalastrum racemosum. NCBI lineage: Eukaryota > Fungi > Mucoromycota > Mucoromycetes > Mucorales > Syncephalastraceae > Syncephalastrum > Syncephalastrum racemosum. The sequence continues at coordinate 1,411,916 of MCGN01000004.1, forward strand.
TGCTGTTTGCAAAGATAGCGTATACGAGGCATTCGTCGGGCGGAGTAGGGTTGTGAAAGTAGAACTGCTCGAGGAAGCCGATCTTGTTGATGACAGGATAAAATGGATGCAAGTACGTAAAGTATCTACATAAAGTATAAGATGTCTTGAGGAAGAAGAGAAGATTACCACATACGAATGAATGATGAAGTCGGACAACTCGAGGGTCATGCCGGGGATATCAGCAAAGATGTCCCAACGGCGCAAGTTGACATTTTCATGGGACACATTCCGCTTAGGTGACGTGATCTCTTCGCTCTTGATGAAAACGTGCTCCTCTTCTTCGTCATTGAGCTTCTGAAGTATCCAATGTGGGTTCTCGAAAACACGGTGTCGCTGCTTATCGAGAACATCTTGAGCGAGCATGTGCATGCCAGAGCTCTTGCCGAGATACCGTGTGCGTTCGTAATCGGTGAGGAGACTCAAGGAAGACATCTTTTCATCTAGGGAATCTGAACCATCGCCCAATGTACTCGTTCCTCCTTCACCGCCACTGCTGCTGTTAGGCGAGCTGGCTGCCGCAGGCTGGGGACTACCAGTGCCGCTTGAGACAAATTGTGAGGATTGCCCAGAAGGCATGTTTGGGCTCGTGTCTCGGGTCTGTTGCTGTTGTTGCTCCCGTTGAGACATAGTTTCAATAAGTTGTTCCATGCGTTTCAAACGTGTCTCGAGTGCTTCGACGTATCTATCATAAGACAGTTATAATCATGTTCATAGTGATAACCATGTGACAGCCGGTGGCACGATAATATAGAGGGGAGGGGGGGATTGACACCATACCCGGTAGCCGGACCGCGCTTTTTCTGTTCGACCAAGAACTCGCATGCTGTATTTGCATTTTTGCATGGTGTACATGGACGACATTGGTCAGCATTACACTTTGTCTTTTTCTTTCTACACATGTCACAACTACGCTTGGCGCGTGTACGTTTTTGACGTGGAATGTTTGGTAAAGGAGCGGAAGGAGCACCGGGCATGGGCAAAATGTCTGGCATAGAAGGGCGTGCCGGTTGTTGTTGCTGCTGCTGCTGTTGCTGCTGTTGCTGTTGTTGCTGTTGAAAAGAATGTCGTTGCTGCTGTTCGAAAGTTTCAAGAGGTGCTGATGCACCGTCTAACGGCTGCGAAGAATCCATGATCTGTTCATATACGAACTGACTGTTGTCAAAATGATAAAAACCCAAAATTTGTGTGCGTCGAGCGCTCTCGGTAAATCAGTCGCGCCGCCGATGTCCCGCGCATCTCGTGCCCGGAAACGCGCACCCAACGAACCCCTGGTCTCTTCCTCCCTGTCCTTCTTCCAGTAGCTGTCTTCTATTTCAATGCCTATATACCATGTGCTCTCTTACAAATGAGATACTCTCATTCATAACTATCAAGTACTCTCAGAGTAATCTTTTAAAATTTATTAGACGTGACAGACCAAAGTTAACATCGAACTCCTAAATGCACGCTGTTTCAAAGCACAGAAGATCTCCGAGACTCTATTTTGCTGTTTCTAGCATTGGTGAATAGTGCACTTAGGATACACTAGGACCCGGGATGCATTAATTACGCTGATACGTTCTATCCCTACTAGAAATTTGTTTGGCTGAGTAACGGTTGACAAAGCCGAAGAGACTGAGTTGATTTGCGGATGACACGCACGGATCGCCTCCCCACTTGCCTGATTAAAAAAATTTTGACTTGGTTCGCCGGGATCAAATTATCCGGAGTTTTCAGCCAATACGTGCATTTCCTGCCGTCCAATCATGCTACACTGACGAATTGCCTGGACTATTCCAAGACCCCATACGCTTTAAGATATTATGTAGAAGCTATTCTGGATATTATTTCTTTCACTTATGGGTTGCATGTTCATTAGTACGCAAACTACGTATCTGTAATATGACTTTTCCATATATATCGGGTTCTGGACTTACTGATATCTCCGGATCGGTGGCGGCGAGCTTAGCTTCTTACATGTTTATAAGACGAAAATAGCGGACTATGCTGTAACATGTAGCGTCATATGCTGTGCGATATGATGAATTAGATAGAGGTACATCATATTTGGCTTCTTCGCTGATAGTACGATCATCTGCATTTTTATGTCAGTATTAGCTGGGCTGCTACATTACATACTGTTTGGCGCGCCCTTAATGGGATGTCCATTCTTATATATCATTATATGTATGTGGAAACTGACCACTAAGGCCCGCTATAAATACGAGTGGTTGTTCATCCAATCCTATCATCTGCGTATAGCTCTGTAATAGGTATTTCATTCAATAGTTAATCACCGTGGAGAGCCACCTCAAGGCGGGGGAATCTGATCAACGAAGAACGTAGCGTTAAAACTTAGTAAATATGCGGAACTGCTTTCGTTTCCCCGGACTGGGCGCTGTGTAGATCGTGAACCATAGTGAAGACACGGACAAAAGACGAGTGCTAACACGGGAACTCAAGCGTAAAATTGGGCTGGAAGGCCAGATCGAGATTATTTAAATTCGTTTCTACGATTTTCAAGGATTCTAATTGGTTTTGGCGATGTCCACACCCTGAGTAGCGCCCAAAACGCGCTTGATATCGCCGTAGATGGCGAATTGACCGGCAGTAAGAGTAGCAACCATGACGATACGAGGACCTTTGGAAATAGCGTTAATATAAACTGTGTACCCATGCGGCAGCATTTAAAGTTTTTTCTTTAGACTCACCCAGGCCGACGAAGAGACCCTTGGCACCAAGTTGACCAGCCATGGTGATCAAGCGCGAGGTGACGGATTGGCCCTCGACACCCTTTTGCTTGTTGATCTTGGACAGAAGTGTGTCGGCGGGCTGCGAAATGATGGCAGCGGCAGTACCAGCGATAATACCACCGCTCAAGTTGACGCCGGTCATGGTAGACGGGGAGATCTGGTCCTTGGGCGTGCTCATGGACTGAAGGATCTTCTCACTGTGGATTGTAGCGGTATCATGTAGTGTCGGAAGGACGAGAACATAGATTGGTGAGCACAGGCTGCACGTGGATCGTTCCGAACCAAACAAATGAAGCACTTACACTGCCTTCTCGTAAACAACAAACTTGGCCATGGTATAGGGGACTTGCTTGAAAAGGATAGGACCGAAGCCAGAATAGAAACCACGGAGAACACCCTCCTCACGCAGCAGGCGACCAAAACCACTGACGAGGCCGGAGGCGAAGTCAGGCTGCGAGACGAGACGAATACGCGTCGCCTCCAAGGGACAGAGCGCAACGTCGGCAAAGAACTCAGCAATGGCGGACGCGCCGAGGTAGATGGCTGTACGGTTTTCAACTGCCTTCTCCATGCCGATGGCATCGATGAAAGTCTTCTTCCAGAACTCATAACCACCGAATTTGAAGGCGCCTTGCAAGAAGTAGCCGGCAGCGGTTGGACCGAAACCTGTCAGAAGGGCACCGGCGCCCTCTTTGGCAACCACTTGCCGGAAACCGGCGATCATGCCCTAAGATAATCATCAACTGTTATCATACGGGTTGCCGATAAAAGTCGCGATAAGGCTTACGCGGTTGTAGACCTCGGGCTCGAGCTGGATGCGGGTCTTGACAACGTCGACAGGGGTCATCGCACCGTGGGTGATAGCACAACAAACGGCACCGGCGAAGGCGAAGCGGGAGTAGAGATCAATGCCGGTGGGCCGTGCGGCGCCGGGCTCAGCGACCGAGGGCACACGAAACTGCTTCTTGAGAGCTTCCTGAGACGGGAACATGGGCGAAAAGGAAAGAGAGGGAGAAGAAAGAGTAAATAAACACAACAAGGGGGTTTGTGTGCAAAAAAAAGGAAAGCAAGGGAAATAAATATGATTGCGTCAGGCCCTGCCCTACGCTAGGAGCACAAGCCGCCCGCATGCACCAAACCCAAATCTTCTTGCGTTTTCGTCCCCTCCGGATATCTGAGTCAAAAATATGTCCGTGCCTTCCCGTTTCTTCGCACACTCACTCCCTCTCTTTTTCTCTCTTCTCTCCTACGGCCTTCACTGAACTGCTTCTCAAGAAAACTGTGTCATTTATTTCTTTCTTTCCATTTTGCCAATGTGTGATGGATCCAAAGCGATCATATCCGGCTGCAGTTTGTCCAGCAGACTGTGAACCTCGGCCTCCTGGCGCTGTTTCTTCGTCTGGAACGGGTTCGCCTCAAGCGCATCAAAGTTCGGTTCACCAGCACCTATGGAAATTGCCACGTCAGCCATTTTTACCTCGTTGGGCGCATTTGGATCTTACCTGGAACCACCATGCTTGTCAGACCCTTCTTATGACCGACACCCAGAACATCTTCATATGGCACAAACTGAATATCGTTGATCGGACTTGATTCCTGCAGATGCTGCATATAAGGCGACTGAGCTTTCGTGCTCAGCGCATCCTTCCAAATCGTTACTCGATTGCCCCAGCCTACACCGAGCAAGCCTCGTTGTGAAATGGACACGCTCGTTGCCGCCTTCGGGGTGTAATATTCGTTCACGACCTCGTATTTCCGAATATCCCAAATTTTAACCTTGCTATCCATGCCTGTCGTTGCCATGTAATAACCTCGTCGATCGACGGCGATAGATGTGACAGGCCCCTTATGACTGAGCATTTTCACCAACGGCTTACCCATGCTAGGTGACCACAGTGTGACAGTACCTGATTAATGCGCGTTAAATCTCAATGTCACTTCTTTGTGCTCTATTTGCTTACCATTGCCATGGCCCAGATGCATGACTGCGTTCCACGGATTTTGCGTCATGGCACGGCAAGGACCAAGCTTTGTACGGTGTTCGGAAACCAACTGGCCGGTAGATGTATCGTGGTATTTAAGGTAGCCGGTTTCGCCCTAACGAGCAAATGTAAGATTCAATCATCATCTGGCAGATAGATGCTGTGGTACTTACGACAGTGACGAGCAGGAAATGGTAGGGTAAAAAGTCGAGTTTTCGTACATCAGTGTGCTGTTTCATGCGATGGATTTCAAGACCGCTGTTGTCGTAAATATAAACGTATTTCTTTTGCGCAGCCGCCAGCAGCGTCTCATTATGCAACCATCTATCAGAGACGTCGCTGTAAGCTCCAAAATGCGCTATTTCTCGACATTATCGGCCTATACTTACTTTACAGCGTGCGTGTCTTCTTTTACATGTGTTTCAAAATGCAGCCGACCTGTCTGCCAGTCAAAAGCTGCCAAGTGACCCTTCTTTCCACCGATAAGTAGGTGTCTAACATATTTTAGTCAGTATTAAAAATCTTCTCGCCATCGTGTTTCGTACCTGCCGTTCCGGGAATAATCAAGAGAATAAGGACCAAAATCAGGTAAATCGAGATTAAAGATCTAAGAGACCGTATCAGTTGGAAAGCGTCCCTATATAGATGAAATAGATGAAATATTCTTACCTTGGATGCTGTGTTGATGTCGACGTCTTTGGCGAGTTGGTCCTGGCGATAAGCATAAGTCTTCTCTAAACCTTCCGCTTCGAGAAAACCAGCTTCTTCTTGCTGCAGAATCTCGGCCCGCGCGGCTGACTGTGCTGCATTCTTAATTCTCTCTTCTTGATCCTTCAACTTTTTGCGTAATTTTTTGTCGGCGACTTTCTGTAACGTTTGCAAATGGATAATGGTCAAAACAAGCGGTATAGATCGATCCGCGCATTCTCTATACCTTGAATTGGACAGGTTTGCCCTTACGCATGTATTTCTCCTCATTGTTCACTTTAACTCCTTTTTCGGAGGTCTTCTTCTTGTCAGTCAGTTGATTAGGGACCTTTCCTTTCTTCTTCAAATCGAGCATGGCAGTGTGATGAATTAAAGAAAGTATGCAGCCGGGTTCTCAAGGTCCCAAAAATTCGAGTGGCTTATTTTTCATGGAAGTCGCGCATGAATTATTGCACGGTTTCATAATTCGGTTGTATCCCGCAGGAAGCAATCCATCGTATATGCGTGATATAAATGTAAATCCAAAACAATGGACAATGAGCACATGTGCCCCATATTTTTATTCTGATGGAAACACGGGGGCATTGGTACCACACTCAAGGATACTCTACATGTATAGAACAGGGATCACATATGAATGCACAGTAGCAACTACGAATAAATTCATTACTAGAGCACTGATAAGGAGAAAATGCTGGCTAATATTAATACAGACATTACTAAGTATTAAAGAGTAACCATGCATATATACGTAAGGAGTGTTACATAGTCATTACAAACAAATATGAATCAACCGATATAAAGTGCGAGACATCAAATGGTGAGATAAAAGAAACGAGACCTATGATCTGAACAATCACATCGTAAATGGTAGATATAGTAATTGTAGCCTACGACAAGAATGCCAACTAGTCTATCTCGGAGCTTATGGCACGCAGCGGTCATTCCGAGAAATAAGAAATTTAATATTTGGATTTTGGATTGCCAGATAAAATAAAGGAAACCAAGGTGTCAGTTACTATGTATATACCGCTGTTTTATGAAGCTTTCGATGGTTGGTCGCTGAGTAATACACGTGGGTGCACAGTGCTTCCAGTCGTATGGCGCTAAGGCGCTCCTTTTCTGACCATCCGAGACACATAGGTAGCTGTATTTTACCCCGATAGTATTCCCATCGCTTTGTTGCAACGACTTTTCCAAATGATCGTTTACAGGAAGCGTACTTATCTTGGCAGCAAGCTGCTGAGGTATCCTAATCAGTAACCAGCTCCCCGATCGATGGCTTGCATCCAAGGCCCGATCAGTCGTAAATAGATTTCTACTGATCGGGTAGTTGATAGCGTCCTCTATCATTTGATGTAGCACATTCTCTCGATAAAAGCCGGAGGCAGGTACCCTCCGTAGAATTTTTCCCGTGCCTAATACGATTTGCGTCTTTTTGGAATTTTACTGCACATAAAGCCAAAAGCGAAGGCGAAAGAACGTCTTGCGACTCGATTCTGTACTAAACATTTACGGTCCACAAGTCCGCCGTTGCGTCTACCCGTGCTCTCCATGTGGAGCTGTGACCGAAAACCGAAATGGATCAAGGTTCTGGTTATCATGATCCTGCATATTCGAACTGTATTTACTTTGGGTGTTGGTCGCCGAATGTGAAGTTTTTATAAGCGACAGCTGTCATTAATCCCTATAAACACCATACATTGTGCACTGGATTTTGTGTTTCAGTCTCGTCTTGAGCTACCTGTGTCACTAATATCACACAGAGCACAAGAGGCTTAAGTGATCACAACTAAATATATGCGCAGCGGCATGCCTCTGATTCGTGAGAGTTCATAATTATTTGTATTTCTGCACATATCGGAAAGACGTCTTTCAGCAATTCATGTGAAGAGAAAACGAAAAAGATCACCATAAGAATGCTAACTATTTCTTATCGCGTGAAAATAGGTCGGCCCGCTGTTGTGTGATGGATAAGTCCGAGAAAAGCGAAAGCTTATTACGATTTCTTTGTGACTGGAACGTCATATTCCCTAGACTGTGTCAGCCTATGTCATGGCTGTATGACTTCAGCCTCTTTATAATGGCTTTTTGTTCCGTCCCGGCAGCAGGTTATATTTATCAGATGATGATCTGTTATGTGTCTCAAAGCAAGTCTACCACGTTTGCAATGAAGTAACATATCTGTTTGATAGATGGAATTATTTTATATAACGAAATCTGCAGAAGGCGCAAGTAATGAGCAATATCCTTCAGCTATCGGGGCCTCATCTTCTTTTTATTCAAAGCCGACACGGGTGGTCGGTTGCAAAAATTCACGCGACTTTACACCAATGATGAGCCTCTGGGAGCATCGAATCTCATGACAAGAGCGGAAATCGAAAAAGTGCTGCACTGACCACCTGAAGAATAAAAAGAAACCCCCCATCCATTTGCATGTGAAAATGAAAGGTCAGAAGAAAAGCCAAACGATGAAGCAACGAGCTCGTTCGTGACAACCTGATTTGGAGAGTATACACGGATGGGTCTGCTTGGGCTCGAATAATTTGGGTTACTGGGTACGGGCACCCTTTAATTTCTTGTAGCACCCTTTTACGGCTCGGTCTTCCTTTACTTGCCACATTTTTCACATGGTTACGGTGTCAAGACGGATAAAAAGAAACAGAAATTTTACCGCTTTCATTTTTTCCTTCTTCTTTTGTTTACGCAACTGACTGTCCTCTTATCTTTTTCTTCACGTCGCGCATTCTCCGTTCTTTTAATATGGCCAGAAACCATCAACAGCAGCGTCGTGCACAAGGTATACCGCATTTCATGAAACAATGCGGCCCCTTTTTCATTAATCGGCTGACTTTTCTTTTTCACACAATAGACAAGCCAACAAAGGAAGAAACGCGAAAGACGACCCAACAACCTCGCTTTGTGCAGCGCGTTTCGTCGATCCCTCTCGTCCAGGAAAGTTTCTCGACCGTGTCATCGTACGCGAATGGTACTTCGATCGGGCGCTTTGCTTTGACGAAAGCCAACTCGACGCTCGAGAGCGTTTCCAAGTACCAACCCCGTTCGGTGCAGACCTATTATGAGAGCTATTTGCAGCCGCATCTCGAGCGTGCCGACGCACTCGGCTGCCGTTCACTCGACCTGATTGAGCAGCGCTTCCCTGTTGTCCAGAAAAACTCGAGCCAGGTCGCCGAGAACGTGCGCGGCCGTTGGACGCAATCGCGCGAGGCCGTCACCACGCCGGCCCAGAACGCTGCCAAGGAAGCTAACCGCCGCCTTGCACTTGTGGTGGATAATGTCGAAGCCACCCTCGAACGCTATCTGCCTTCGCCGACGGACGAGAACGCCAAGTCGACCACGACTACCGCCGATGCAGAGAGCCAGAACCAAGCTCTTCGTGCCTATCGCCTGCTGAACGCCGCTTCGACCCGTCTCGGGCATCGTGTCTCCAGCCAAGTCTCGCTCGAGGCTGCTACCGCCAATGTCCAGGCTCTCCAGGCGACGCTGCGTGAGTCTGCTACGGTGTATGCCGTCGCTGCTTCGGAGCGTTTGCCTCCCAGCGTGCGTGAGCGGGTACAGGTCCTGCATGCCACCACCTCGGAGCGCCTTTTGGCGCTTCAAAACCAGGTGTCGGCGCAGATCGCTGGTCTCTCTGGCTACGTCAAGTCGAGCACAACCACCCCTGACTGGCTCAAGGCTCGTGTTCAGTCCCTCGTCGACATCGCATCAAAGCAGTATGAGCTCGTCCGTTCGCAGTACAGCCGCACCGATATCTCGACCCTCGAAAAGACCCGTGCCGTTGCCCAGGGCATCCAGGACCAAGTATTGCCTGTGCTCCAGACCCTTCAGTCTCAGCTGCAGTACTATGATCCCCGCGAATATCTGCGCCTCAACAAGTCCCCACAAAATGCTGAAGTTCCCCAACAACAGCCTGTGGCTGCTCAGTAAACGTGCACATGCACGGTAACGGGCGGGTTGCAACATCTTGATATCCTCTATTACTTTGATTTACCATGGGCTATGTCTCTTTTCCTCTCATTTCTTTTTTTAACCCTTTTCCCGTTCTACATCCTTATTGATACAATATTCTCACCACACATATTTCACGTCTCTTATCGGATATAAAAGTTTCATTATATATGTAATTCTTATATCAAATTTGTTTGAATGTAAGATTTATTCAAACGTCGTCATTGGGTGGGGTAGTTGCGGTATCGAGCACGGTGTCGATGGAAAAGTTGGTTATCTGGGGTAAGTAAGCTGAAGAACTGAGGTCGAGCACATAAATTTCGTCATAGAAGCGTTTGCCATCAAAGCCGCCGAAAAGAAAAAGCCGACCGTCGTGCAAGACCATACTGTGATATCCACGAGGTGAGGGTGGAATGCCATACACTTTGCGCGTCTCCCATGCCATGTTTGCTATGTTACCACGTATATAAAATAAAGCCGTTTGAGTCTCCCCGGTATGGTATCTTTTCATATGAGCTCCATTCGTTATACTTACCGACGTTGAGGAGAAGCAGGTCGTTGCAGTAATGTTTGCCATTGTGGCCACCTGTCACAAAGATGTACGACCCGACGTTTGTCGCAGCGTGCGACAGTCGTTGAGGAACAAAATCTAAACCTGCCGAGATCCCCGTTTCTACCTCACTCCATCTCCGTGTCACTTTAGATAATGCAAATAGGGTGAATATATCAGTCAGAAAACCCACGCGCCCAGAGAAAATGCGTATTCAACGAATTTACCGAGATCAAGGATAAAGACATCGCCAAAACATTCCTGGCCATCGCTACCACCAAAAACAATAAATTTGTCGTGAACGAGCGTGCCAGAATGATACCCACGAGGGGCCATGGTGGTCGCAGTTGTGTCGACAATAGCCCAGGTCATGGTTTCGAGGTCCAATCGGTGCAGATCATTGAGTGGTCGCTGTCCGTCTCCGCCTGCAAAGATGTAGAGCCCGCCTCGCCAGACGAAGCCAGAATGAGCGCGTCTCGGACATGGCGTGGGACCGCTCGTTTGCGGTCGACTCCATACCAGAGAATCTGTGCGTCATTTGACAAGGTTAAGTGCATTACACAAAATAAACTTTATGTCCTGCCTTACCAGTGTCGAGCACATGAAGCGCATTGGAATAGCTGTTGGCATCTCCGCCACCAAAGACATAGATCTTGGTAGATGAAATCGTTGCCGTGTCTTGAGGCGTAACGACGACCGCACAATGGGCACGTGAGGGTGTGGGTCGGTCATCACCGTGCACGTGCGGTTTCATCCACTTGAAAGTGTCTAGTTTGGTTTTTGTTTGTTAGTTAATTGGGGTGGATGTATGCGCATAAAAAGGGAAATGAGATAACGTACCCAGTTCAAGGATGTAAAGCGTATCAAGGCACCCATGGCTATCTGTACCACCAAAGACGTACATCAGGTCTCCCACCACGACGCTGCTGTGCGCCCGTAACCGATGCGGGAGAACACCATGAACGGTAGGTCGCGACCAATACATGGCGGGTGCGGGCGCAGGCATGACGCTGGTGCTTTTGCTGAGGACGAGGTTTGTGACATTGGCTTTACGTCGTCTAATGCTTCCGCTCATATTGAAGCTGTTGCTGCTGCTGTTGTCGTTTGCGGCGGCTGATGTTGGTGGTGGTAACAGGGGCTGCGCAGGGACTGGGGACGCAGGGACAGATGCAGTTGAAAAAGATCGCATCACAGGCGCTGTTGGAGGGGTATTATTTGACGTTCGTGGTCGTGATACTGATCGTTGTGAGGTTGCAGGAGATGCGGCCTGTTCTGCTGAAGGGCCGTGTTGTATGCGTATGTATATGCGTGTTTATGTATAGATGGATGCATACAACGTCAAATCATTTTATTTTCATCATCTATTTTTTTATATATACCGAGATTGATTGCTTTTGACTTTTTGGCTGAACGCGGAGCAGCAGAAAGACCAGTGAGCGGACCAGCCGCTGTCATCGTCTCCTCTTCTGGTACAGGTGTCATATCGGGCGGCCTGTAGAATAAGATAACCACACCGTCGGTTCGCATTTCTCTCACACACAAACGCTTCATTAAGCTCTTGTCATTATTACCGTGAAACGAGCGTTTCCACTGGAGACGTCGTTGCCAAGGAGTTCGACGTGGCACTGCTGTTAAAGTGCACGGAGGTAGTGCTTTGCTGAGGCGACGATGCCCCAGACGAAGAGGATGATGAGAGCGAAGTGTTCGAGCGTCTACTGCTGGCAGTTGTCATGATGGTGTTGCTGCCCGACGAAAGCGACCGTCGCACCCGTGACATGATACTACTGCTATTATGGTGGTGAGGCACCGTCAACGACGAAATAAGATCCTCTCGAAAAGAAGAAGAGCTACCCTGCATGCAAATGAAAGAATAAGACACAAAAATAAAAAAAAGTAGGGAAAAAGGAGAGAAACGAAAGAGAAAAAGCGAGAGAGAGAGAGAATGGAAAGGAGCGTGACACCTGTCCTTTCTTACAGTGACTCCACTGATCGAGCGTGTACGCTGCTTTCACCCCATCTCCCAAATTTGAGGAACACAAAAATAATCTTTTCCCACCCTGTCTGCATGACATCCGCGGGATGGTGGATCACCGCCGTTTTTTATTGAATTTCTTCTTCTTCGGCTCCCCATTCTTTTCCTCCAGATCATGATCATCCTCATCATCCTCGGTGGCCTTACGTGACCGCTTGGTCCGCTGATTAAAGTCCTTCAGCTCCTGCATCGCGATGCGGTTGGCATCCATCACGCGTTCCTGCAGTAACATCACGTTGTCCTTCTCGGCCGGGTATCCATCCAACTTACGGCCCAAATCCTTCTCGATACGCTGGATCACTTCGACATCGTACTGAGTTACGAATGTGATCGACTTGCCAGAGCGTCCTGCACGAGCGGTACGACCCACACGATGGATGTAGTCCTTGGAGGATAGCGGCGTGTCATAATTGATGACGATATCAACAGCAGGAATATCCAGACCTCTGCCATTCTATTAGCGAATGGTTCACGATATATTATATGTCTTCTTCTTACCTGCTTGCGACGTCAGTGGCCACCAAGATATTGCGGGTGCCGGTCTTGAACTTCTGCAGCGCAGATAGACGCTTCTCCTGCTTCAACTGACCGTGCAAAGGAATCGCGGCCATGTTGAGAGCGCGCAGCATGAGCGAGATACGCTGAGTGTCATTGCATGTACGTGTGAAGATGATGGTAGAATTTCCGGCGAGTTCATTGAGAAGATAGACAAGGTAGCAATCCTTGTGCTTGAGCGGGAAGAAAAGATAGTATTGCAACAAGGTCTTGACGGTAGCGTACTTTTCAGCGACTTCGACCTTGACGGGCTTTTGCAAACTAGCACGTTGAAGCTTGGCAACCTTGGTTGTCATGGTGGCCGAAAACAAAAAGGTATTCCGCTCCCGGGGAATGACACGCAAAATTTCATCAATTTTGGGGCCGAAGTCCATGTCCAGCAGGCGATCAGCTTCGTCCATAATCAGATACTTTAGCTTCTTTAGGTTGAACCCTTTTGTGTTTTCAAGGTGATCGACAAGACGACCGGGAGTGCAGACAATGATGTGTGGTTTCTTTGACAAGGCAATGGCTTGGGTCATCATATCCATACCACCCACAATGACAGCGCAACGCACACCGATTACCGAACCGAGCGCCTCGAATGTCTCTGCGATCTGATATGCCAGTTCTCTGTGGATACTGTGAGTACTGACACCCTGCTTAAAGAGTTCTTTCAGTTACCTGGTTGGGGCCATGACACAGGCGTAGAAGGCTTGCGGATTATCCCACAAACGCTGAATGACAGGCAGAGCAAAGGCAGCCGTCTTGCCTGAGCCTGTTTGGGCCAGACCGATAATGTCTTTGCCTTCAAGCGCCCAAGGAATGGACTGCATTTGAATGTCGGTCGGGTGAGTGAATTTGAGCTTCTCACAAGCTTCACAAAGTTGAGGGATAATGCCCTGCCGAACGGAATTAACAAATGAATCAGTTCTGATCTATTACTGCCACGACTATTCCTCGTGATCCACCCTAGATCGATCTACTTACGAGTTCTGCAAACGTAGTCTCCTCGGGCTTCTTCTTGGACAGAGCGTCCAGGTCGACGGTGGCAGGCTGCATTTCGTCGATCTTGGGCATATCACACAAGAAATAAGAAATAAAGGAAAAAAAAAAAGTTGTTTGGCGGACCTGTGCGCATTGTTGAAAAGCTGTTGTGTTTCCCGAATTCGGGATTGAAAATGCAAATGATGAAAAGTAAAGTAAAGGCTGCACGCGCTCAGATTTTCGGTTCTTGGCTCTTTCTATTCTTTTCACGATGGACAAGGGACTTTTGGCCGACATTCACAAAGGCAAGCGTCTAAAGAAGGCCGTTACCAATGACCGATCGGCTCCTCAGATAGGAAGTAAGTTTGAGTATTATTATGCACCGAGATGTGAGAGAGCAAGAGAAAATGAGAAAGTCTCACCGCATTTGAATTATTCGATAGACTCAAAACCAAGCGGGCCGTCATCTGGTGGATCGATGGCACGTCCACCGATCCCCGGCGGAGGTGCTCTTGGCAGTGCGTCACCGTCTACACATGGTCTAGGTAGTAGTGGAAGTGCAGCGAGCCAAAGTACACCTAGCCTTGGTGGTGGTCCTCAACTAGGCGGTCTTTTCGCGGGTGGCATGCCGACCCTCCGCAAAACTCGAGGTGCGGCTGTCGAGACCGGCCGTGGTCAAGCGCCCGCTACTCCATCACCTCCTCCGCCCGCACCTCCTGGTAAGTCACATAGACTTACTCGTATCGTTGCTAGTACTCATACCGTTGTTTTGTCCTCATAGCGGTGCCAAGTCCAGCCAGCACGGGGGGTTCAGTTGCTTCGCGGTTCAAGCCCCAGCAAAGCAGCACACTACCCCGCTCCTTTAAAGCACCACCGCCGATCCCAGGACGCAATGTTCCTACACCACCACACGCAGCTGCTGCTCCACCACCACCACCACCGCCACCTCCACCACCGCCGTCATCCGGGGGTGCTCCACCTCCACCTCCTCCTCCGCCTCCACCGGGAGGCTCACCTGCTGCTTCTCACCTTTCTCCACCCACGCTTCCAGGTCGAACTCGGTCCACTAGCTCGCCCCAAAGAGCTGTACCGCCGCCACCTCCGCGTGCAGTCCCTCCACCCCCACCTCGCGCAGTTCCGACACCACCGGGCAGTCCTGCACGCCCAGGCTCTGCCAAGCCAGGTGGTAGTCCTGCACGTGCGGTACCGCCTGTGCCCATTGCCGCCAAGCCGCCAAGCTTGGCTGCTCCCAGTCTCGCCGTGCCTCCTCCGCTGCCACCAGGGAGACAGCGTTCTTCTTCCACATCATCTTCGCCTGCAGCTCCTCCACCACCGCCACCACCGCCACCGCCACCAGCACCCGGCCCTGCGACAGGTGGTGCTCCGCCTCCACCTCCACCTCCACCTCCCCCGGCAGCGGGCATGTCTCCCAAACCTGTTTCTCCCGCAAGACCTCCCGCACCGCCCGTGCTCTCACACGTCAATAGCACGCGTTCACCACCAAGGCAGTCGCTACCGCCACAGCCACAGCCGCAACGCAATGCAGAACCGCCCTCCGTTGAAGGCGGCGGACGATTCAACTTTCGACGCATGGCCGAGTTGCCCAAACCACGTTCGGTGCGCACGGGTGGCCGTAAAATCTATCCCAGTGGAGAACAGCGTGGCAATGGTATGAAGGGAGGAAATAAGAGTTGACTATCTTATACTAACAGATTACTGGATCCATTCATGATAGCATATCCACTGGATTACGCAAGCATCCACTGATCATTTATATACCAGATTTTTTCATTGTTTTTGCGGAAATAGACGTGTTTTCTTTTGCTGGAATCGTACGCAGGTAACTTTAACTATGTGTTTTAGCGGGGGCAGATGAGGAAGTTGGCGAGTTCTTGGGAACAAGTTTCGGAGAGAGAGGGAGGATGGGCTGGGCGCTATCAGCAATCTCGCCACTGGCTCCCAGGCCGGACTGCTGCTGTCCTTCGGATTCCCTTAGCTGGCTGATGCGCTGTGGTACTCTTGGTCGGTAGGTGTTGACGGCCTCGATGTCCACTAGAAACATATTGGTCAAAAAAGCCGTGCTTGCCGATATGCAGCTTTCGCTGCTAACATACCTCTATATAACCGCTGAGTACAGCCGTATGCCTTGGGGGTAAGTTCTATGACGGTGTGCAGAGGGATGGGCGCATAGGGAAGTTCGTCATGGGTCATGTTCATAAAATAGGCATACATGCATCGGATGGTGGCCTGGTGTGCGATGATCAGAATGTTTTCATGTCTTTCGAGTTCCATGATAACAGGCTCTAGACGTAATACAAGGTCTCGGTAGCTCTGCATATATAACCATTAATACTTTTTGCCAGTATTTTTCTATACCTCATACCTCGCCTCCGCGATAACGATAGTTGAATTTGTCCTCATCGCGACGTGCAAAATCTTCAGGATATTTTTCCTATACTCTGCGAATTAGCAACGATTGCGCCGAGTAGATGGCATCTTCTATTTCTCGTCTACTTACCTCTATTTCCTCGTATGTCATGCCGTCACATACACCCGTGTCGAGTTCATCGAGTGCTTTCCAATGGAGTTTGGGGTACTTTAAATTCTGTGCAGTTTGAATAGTCCGCTTCATGGAAGAGGTCCAGACCGACAGCGGACGATCACCTAGCTCTCTTTTGATGAGATCAGGAAGTTTAGCGGCATACTGCTGACCGCGCGGTGATAGGTCAGCATCACCACCAATCTTGCCCTGGACATTGAACATGGATTCGCCGTGACGACTGAACCAGATGCGCTTGGGGCGGATGTGCAGGTTCATCAGATAGGAAACGATCTTGCTTTCCAGGTAGCCCCGAATTCGATTGATGATATACTGGCTACCGACATTAATCATTTTGATATAGGTATATTCGTCCTCCTCCTTTTGGCATATGGTTTCGTACGCAGCCTGGTAGTGCTCAATGCGTTTTCGAAAGTCTTCCGCTGCAACATCAGGATCGATACCAGCATATTCGGGAGCTGTGAGCTTCACGTCCTTGATGTTTTTAAGGATAATGTCCTTGTCTTCGCAGATAGACTCGACGAACAAGACTTCAATGTGATGTGATGTGAGCTCGTGATACAACCAACTCCGGCGAGCCTTTGTTCCGTTTGTGCCGTCATAGATCGCCACTGTGCCTCCTTCATCGAACCATTGCAGCATGTCTTTAAGGGCATCCTTGGCTGCACGCTGCCGTTGTGCCATCGCCTCTTCATTGTCTGTCTGGAAGAACGTGTGCCGTACTTCGGGTCCAACACGTTCTCGCCGGTAATTCCCGACATTAAAGACATTGGTATTGATCCCCAGCCAAGTCAGGTACCGTCGTACTGTATCGACATTTTATGTCAGAACAAGCGCGATGCGTCCTATAGACAGTATACCTTTGTGTGCAATGAAGGTTTTGCCCCGTGCAGGCAGTCCTACCATCTATATTTTATTTTACCCCGGGTTATTTTAGAATGAGATCGTTGAGCCGAGTTTAAGGTGGTACAAAGCAAGAACATACCACGACAGCAATGCGAAGGTCTTGAGCTAAGCAGAAACAGAGACATGAGGAGACGAGGGGGGTGACAAGTAGCTATAGAAACTCACCGGTTGCCATGAGGGACGAAAGGAAGGGGCGAGTGGAAGAAATATAAGAGAGAAAGAAGGAAAGTTACAGAAGCAAGCGTGGGGACACGCACTCCGCAAATCGGTCCGTTGCTGCCTCGCGCTCTCTCTCGCACTGATTGTTCCTTCGCTCTCTCTCTCTCTTCCTGTATTCTCCTTGCAAATTGTCAGCCCACGGGCGCACCCGCTACCTGGTCAAAGCGTATTGAGCTCCGATAAATGATCTCATGACTTCTCTCGTTCGCTTTTTCGGCTCCTTCATCTCCTTCTTGACCTTCTAATATATCACTGTATACTTTTGCGTTTGCCATGCATAATACCCTGGTTCACACAAGGATGTATGATGGAAGTATTATATTGGGGAAACTTCTTTTTTCATCCATTCATATGTATTTGACAAACTGCAAGTAATATTTTTTTTGTTGTCCACATGACATCATATCTATTGCTTGTACCTGCACGAACGCTCGAATACCTATTGCAAGGCTGTACGTATATGGTGTGTCATATCGCCGGCGGCGGCTTATGTCCCTCATGTAACGTACGTATATTTCTCATACGTAAAATGCATAATACGTGTCTCGCTGCCCGTCTGCCGTCTGATCCGTGTTTCCTTTCTTCAATAAATAAAGATGTATATTCACAGCCTCAAATTTATTTTGCCCAATCGTGCAAGCATTTCATGGACGTCGTAATTTTTGCGGTGATCGTAAAGCAGACGGTGGATCAGCGGGCTAATATAAAATAACAACAGTTCACGTGACCATGAATATGACTCGCCAATTTTTCTATTCCGTCGCTTACCTTGGGGCGCTTTGATGGTAGCGTATCAGGCTTTCGTTGATAAATGGACGGAGAAGAGGTTGTAGGTGCAGGTTTATACGGTCTTTTGGCGGGTATGGAGGAGGACAAGATAGGCAGGGGAGCAGGGCGCGCCACGGCTGACGTCGTACGAGGTAATGCAGGTGTCTGAAGTCTCGCATGGGTGCGATCCACCGCCTTGCGTGTTTTCTGAAAAAGCTTACTTTGTGTGGAACGTCCTGCATAATGGGGTGAGCATGCGAGCGCATTCTTTGTCCTATTTTTTTCCCACGTACTTCCTTCCTCGTAGGTACGGCGGACCGGGGTGCAGCCTTGCAACATCTTGACGGACCGCGCTGCCTTTTCGTTCTGTAATTCCTTATATTGGCTCCGTATTTTTTCACTGATAGCTTGCCGTTTTTGTTCATTCTCGCGTAACCGTTTCTAATCAAGAAATACAGAAATGAGTCTCTTGCTACTTCTCTGTTTTATGATCCACCACTTGCAAAGTACGTTGCTCGCCAAGTCCGCGGATCTTGATGTTTCCCACTTTGATACTCGTCACGAATATCGGAAAAAGAAAGGATATGTGGGAGCCAGAGTTCTAGTAAGCTATGAGCCACCTGTAAGCAAGAGGATGAGGGCCACGACTATTACCATTGGTTTCCTGCATGAGGTGCTATGAATTTGGGAGCGGGGCACCAAATGAATAAAAAAGCTATGAGTGCCATAGAACAGCCGAAGGTGAGCATGGACGAGCATACCGGATTATATTTTTCTATACGATAAAGCTGCCTAGGGTTTGCTTTTGCCAGCGCGCCTTTTAATAGCTCATAAGGCACGTTACCAACTTCTGCTAGCGCTATAAAAGATCATACGAAGTTTATACGAGGGAACGAAATAGGAAGTGAATCAGCCAGTACGGCATTGTCAACTTACCATCAAGTTGGCGACCCAGCAAATCTTGAGTGATTGCCACTAAAGTCTTGACAGATCTGCGCATCAAGAAGAGTAGAAGAGATGGTGGTATAAAGAGGTCTCAAGTGATTCACTCGACCATTCTCTATCCGGTGCGGGGGCTAAATTTTTACTGCGATATGCACATTCTGATGCGGGCATGTCAAAAAATGAGGGACTGCTTTGCGCTTTTTCCGTATCTCACTGACAGCCATGGTCCTGCAAGCTGTTCTAAAGAATACTCCCAAGCCTGAGACCGGCTACAAGTACACTGTCGCTATTCAGAACGGCGCAATCCAAAGAGAAGGCAGCACCCACGACGTTGTCGTCAAAATTCAAGCAGCCGCCTTGAATCATCGGTAACTAGGGACTGCGTCGACATTTAGAACGTGTAAATGAATTTGGTGATCCCGCTATAGTGACCTATGGATCCTGCGGGACAACTACCCGGGTGATATTAAGGAGGGAGTGGTCCTTGGTGCTGACGCTGTGGGTATGCTCGAGGAAGACTCGCCCTCGGGTAAATTCAAGGCCGGTCAACGCGTCTTGCTCCATGTGGGCCGTAATTGGACGAGCAACAAGCGCGGTCCTCAGCAAGACTTTACAGTTTTGGGTCTCGCGCCTGAGGTGGGCACTCTGACCGAACGCGTGGCTGTGAACGAGGATGACATCTTCCTCTGTCCAGAGCACTTGTCGGATGCTGAGGCTGCTGCTCTTCCGCTGGCCGGCCTAACCGCTTACAGAGCCGTCTTCACCAAGGGCCAAGTTGAAGCTGGCGATCATGTCCTTATCACCGGTATTGGTGGCGGCGTCGCCTTGTTCGCACTTCAGTATGCTGTTGCTGTCGGGGCGAACGTCTATGTCACATCCTCCGATCCTGCAAAAATCCAAAAAGCGATCGCACTCGGCGCAAAAGGCGGCATCAACTATCGAGAAGGTAGGTTTGAGGAGAAGGGACAGTGTTATTGGATTTTATTTATCATTATCCTCATTATAGATGACTGCATTGATAAAGTCCTCCAGCTATTGGGTGATAACCGTCTTGCCACCATTATTGACGGCGCGGGTGGCTCCCTTTATCCTCAGTACCCTCGCATCCTCCAGCGAGGTGGATATATCGTGCAGTATGGTCACACATCGTCTATTGAAGAGGGTGTCAATTTCAACGTCATGTTCTGGGGCTTGAACCTAGAGTTCCGAGGCACGGCGTTGGGTTCGCGTCGCGAATTTGCTGAGCTGGTGGAATTTGTCAAGGAACATAAATTAAAGCCCATCGTCTGCCAGGTTTGGAAAGGACTGACGCAAGAGAACCTCGATAATGCATTAGATGTAATGGAGTAAGTTCTCGCTTTATGTGCTCACTTCCATCGCTAATATAATGACTTAGGCACGGCAACCAGTTCGGCAAGCTCGTTATTGAGATGTAGACAGGCTAAGCAAGCGATTTTTGTCGTTCATTTGTATATCTTTTACTTGGAAACGGTTCAGTATGCTATGAAAGCCGTAGGATGCAGGAAAAAGGACAAGAAGCATTATTTAGATAGATAGAGTAGCACAACTCACGCTGACTACGCTATAAGACATCTGTCCATTATTCTCCATAGCTATCTGTAAAGGACCAGCTTCATCGCTCACCTTCTATGCGTTACGTGCGCAACAAGGCTGACAATTGAGGAAACAGCTCCGGCCCCAGCAAGAGAGGAAAGGAAAAGCGGCACGACGATACATACAAACAAAAAGCCAAGAAGGAGTGAGCCACCCATCAGACAGCTTTCTCGGCCCTTGTGCCCATATAAGTTCAATAGATCATAGACTGTTTTGCACTACTCGCCTATACTTTACTTCCTGAAGATAATGAAGAGAGAACGACAACCATAAAATGAGTATACCCTCTTCTTGTGGCGTATACATTGCATATAATATAACAGTACGGCGTGGCATAGGTGCACCAGCCTGCACAGGTTATACGTATGTGTGCGCTTGCATAGTATGTACATATGTGTATTTATAATATTGAAAGCGATGGAGGTGCGCAGAATAAAAAGCTCTATACAGTACCTCGTTTCCGATTTCTTATATTTTTCTACCTGAATGTTGAGGTAGCTGAATATTACTTTCATGCAATATACATAGTATATCTACCACTTATAAGTGTTACAAAATATGAGAAGTGTTGATCACTTCACACGACGCTTAAAGAATAATAAAAAATGTGTATAATAAACATGGTACTGAGCGAATTCATAACACAGCTGCGCGACTAAAAGGGGGCTTTTAGGACGGGGCGAGAAAGAAAGAGGGGCTGGGGCGCTTTTTATGTTGAAGGGGCGTATTGGAGTAATGATAAAGAAAGAAGATAGGAAGATGAAAGGAGCTCGTCGGTTGGTTTCTTCCCCATATAATGCAACCCACCACGACTGCACCTAAGGATGAAGAAGATATTGGGCATTATACCCAACATGAGCAAATAAGAGACATTCTCCGACGACGCTACCTCGACCAAAACAAATGCTATACCACCCTCGGATCCAACTTGATCGCCCTCCGCCCATCGTCCTCGTCCTATCCGTCATCACACGACATTGATGAAGAGAGCCGGGCCTATGTGGATCTCTACAAAGACATCCAAAGCCATAAGGAGGAGGACGATGGGACGCACGAACGTCCGACTCAAGCGCATCTGTATTCATTTCTGAATAGGGTGTACTTCCACCTGCGACGTACGGGCACGCATCAGTCAGTGCTATTTAGGTAAGTAGAATTTGGCCCGAGAGTGAAGAGAAAGAGAAAGAGGAGAAGTTGGAAGATATGCCAAGAGGAGTTGGACTTTCGTTTAGCATCCTATCTCACATAATTCCGTAGTGGTGAGCGTAGCAGTGGCAAAACGCGACAGTGGCAACAAAGCGTAAGGCACGTTTTAGCTTTGAGCACACACAACCGCCAAACACGAACACATCAGCAAGTTCAACATTCGGCAACATTAATCCATCTGCTCAGCACAACGCGAGATGGGGCATCCCGCGCAGGTGTACGTCTTGAGCTTCAATTCACCGAGCGCGGACGGCTGACCGGTGCGCGCTACCATGCACCGTATTACCTCGAGCGGCGATGGGCACGGCAAGGTCAATTCAAAGCCTTCTCGGTTTTAAGCGCAGAAGATCGTGCCCGGTTCCAAGTGCAAACGGCGGAGAAAGTAGACAAGCATGAGGAGGAACAGCAGCAACAGCAGCAGCAGGAGGACAACAAAAAGGGCAATGAGGAGGAAAGATCAAAATTGCGCGCAGCTCTCAAGGCACTCGGTTTCTCAAAATCAGCTCAGCAGGAGATTTCGCGTATATTGCTCGCCATCCTCATCCTCGGCCGTCTTTGCTTTGTAGACGATAGCGCACACGACGCTGCTCAGATAAAGAATCCGGATGTCCTCACCGCTGCTGCCCATCTGCTCGGGGTCGATCCACTCGCACTGGAAACGGCCCTGACCTGCAAAAGCAAGCTCATCAAGCGCGATATCACCACCGTCTTCCTCAACGCTGCCAGCGCCCAGCAACAGTGCTCTGTTCTAGCCGATTCCCTTTATGGTCATCTCTTTGACTGGATCCTCGCTCATCTCAATGGAAAGCTTCAAGCCAGGAAAAGGGTGGCAGCTACGCTTACCTTGATTGACGTGCCCGGCTTCTCGCTGCACCCCTCGAGCAATATCGGCACGCTTGCCACTCACTTTTTGAACGAAAGTTTATACAACCTACTCTTCGATGACCCTTCCAATACAGAGAATTTTACCCATCATGCGAAGGGGTTATTCAGTATCCTGCATGCCCGTGCAAGCCGTGTCTCTTCTACCACAGACGAACAAGCCGACATGGAAATCATGCAAGACTTTGCAACCGCCAATCCGCGCTTGTCTATTCATCACCTTCAATTCATTCTGCAGCATTATTGGGGCCAAGTTCAATATGATGCAACTGGTCTATCCGAGGCCGATCAGGATTACCTGCCCTGTGACTTTTACAACCTCCTGCATGGCTCAGCCTACAACCCTCCGAGCACCAATGCAATCTGTGCTGCGCTCTTTAATCATTTGGATGGCCGAGTCGTATCATCGCAAAAGGGCATACGTCCTACCCCTATTTATGGGGCCATTGGCGCCTCCCCTATGACTGTCACCCAGCAGCTAGTCAAAGCCGTCGAAGAGCTGGCTGCCTGGCTGAAGCAGACCAATGTATGGTGTGTCTACTGTTTGCGTCCCAACAAGCTTGACATCCCCAATGCGTTGGATGACAAGAGTCTGGACTACATTGATCTCGCCGCTCTCGCACAGCGCAACGCCTATAGTACCGATTTTGATCTAGGCACCTTCTTAGACCGCTATGAATCCTTTTTGGGTATACCTGATCATCTCATGACCGACAGGGCTCGCTGCGAGTGGATCATCCAAGACCGAGGCTGGGCGGAATACACGGCAGTGATACGGGAAAACAAGGTGAGACACATCTGCCACATACATGAGATAATTGTTTGCTGATGCTGCGGGTATGGGATAAACAGATACATC
This sequence comes from Syncephalastrum racemosum, assembly GCA_002105135.1. Taxonomy (NCBI): domain Eukaryota; kingdom Fungi; phylum Mucoromycota; class Mucoromycetes; order Mucorales; family Syncephalastraceae; genus Syncephalastrum; species Syncephalastrum racemosum. Next base: position 1,435,411 of record MCGN01000004.1, read on the forward strand.
TGTCAAGCGCAGCATTTTATGAGATCGAGCAAGAACTACGCTGCCTGGAGAAACTCGAGTCCAGGCGGGTGCAAGATGATCAAACTTCGTGTGCCTATAGCGAATCGGAATACAGTGACTCGCGCGAGCCAGATACTTCCTCGCAGCTGACAATGAGCACAAAATCAGCATATGGCTTGTATAACGAGCCGCACAAAGATACTATAGCTGAGCTAGACGAGGATGACAGCAACTCGCAAGTCATGTCTGCCACTCGACGCCGCTGGATAGCACTCGTATGGATTCTAACTTGGTGGGTGCCCTCGCCACTGCTCAGCTATTTCGGTGGCATGAAACGCCGCGATGTCCGGGTGGCCTGGCGCGAGAAACTGGCGCTTTGTATCCTAATATTCTTCATGTGCACAGCCATGATCTTGTTCATTATCGGTTTTGGTCCTCTTGTTTGCCCCCGTCAGGATGTTTTCTCCATGTCTGAGTTGCAGTCCTACACAGACAAGAAGGCTGCGCATGTAGCCATCCGTGGTGAGGTGTTTGATCTGACGAAGTTCGTGCCGCACCATTGGGCAACTGAAGTGATTCCTGAAAAGGGTCTGTTCGACTATGGAGGCAAGGACGCTACAAACTTGTTTCCTGTGCAGGTTTCTGCTCTCTGTGATGGCACGACTGGAGCCGTTTCGCCCGAGGTCACGCTTGATTTTCAGTACAATCTGAGTGATAAGAATGCAGCATACCATGACTTCCGCTATAACACCAACGATTACAGGCCCGACTGGTACTTTGAAAAAATGGTGTACATGCGCAAAAATTATCGTCTTGGGTTCATGGGCTATGACCCCGATGATATCAAGAAGCAGGCGACTCATGTGGTGAACGTCGGAGAGATCCGGACGCATCGGCAGTGGGCAATCCTGCACGGTGAGGTGTACGACTTGACATATTACTCTTTGGGAGGTCGCGCGCCCCGGGCACCTGAAGGCCAGCCAATCACAGCCACCAGCGCCGACCTGAACTTTATGGACAATACCATTGTGGAACTTTTTCGCCAATTGGCAGGCATGGATATCTCGAAACATTTTGACGCGTTGCCCCTGGACCCCGCACTCCGCCAGCGACAACTCGTCTGCCTGCGCAATCTCTTCTTTGTCGGAAAGGTGGACACCCGCCGCTCGCCCCAGTGCTTGTTTTCAGAATATTTTTTGTTGCTCATCACAGGTTAGTAAAAATAGGCAAAGCAATGCAGCTGTATTTATTCATGAATGATTAATTTACAGGCATGTTGTGCACGGTCATTGTCTTCAAGTTTATTGCAGCCCTGCAGCTCGGATCTCGCCGGGAGCCCGAAGATCATGATAAATTTATCGTCTGCCAAGTCCCCTGTTACACTGAAAGCGAGGAATCGCTGCGCAAGACAATAGATTCCATTGCTGTGCTCAACTATGACGACAAGCGCAAGCTGCTTTTCCTCGTGTGTGATGGCATGATTATTGGAAGCGGCAATGACCGTCCCACACCACGCATCGTGCTCGATATCCTTGGCGTGGATCCCAATGTTGACCCTGAGCCTCTATCGTTCTTATCGTTAGGTCCGGGGAACAAACAACACAACATGGGCAAGATTTACTCAGGCTTGTACGAGTGCGCAGGTCACGTTGTTCCTTATATGGTCGTCGTCAAGGTGGGCCACCCCGGCGAAGCACAGAAGCCAGGCAATCGTGGCAAGCGCGACTCGCAGATGGTGCTCATGCGCTTTCTCAACAAAGTGCATTTTGACTCGCCCATGTCACCCATGGAGCTCGAGATATACCATCAAATGAAGAACGTCATTGGTGTGAACCCCGGCTTCTACGAATTTGTCCTCATGATCGACGCTGACACGGAGGTGATACCCGACTCGTTGAACCGGATGGTGTCCTGCTTTGTCCATGACGCCAAAATTGTCGGTCTTTGTGGCGAAACTAAGCTTGCCAACGAGCGCGAGAGCTGGGTCACGATGATCCAAGTGTATGAGTATTATATTTCGCATTTCCTGGCCAAAGCATTCGAAAGCTTGTTCGGCTCCGTGACCTGTCTCCCCGGATGCTTCTGCATGTACCGGCTGCGCTCTCCGCAAAAAAGTCAGCCGTTGCTGGTCAGTAACCAGGTGATCGATGATTATGCAGAGAACAACGTGCACACTCTCCACCAAAAGAATCTGCTACACCTCGGCGAGGACCGCTATCTGACGACTCTGATTCTGAAGCACTTCCCTACCTACAAGACGAAATTCACGGCCGATGCTTGCTGCCTTACCAATGCACCCGAGAGTTGGAGCGTCCTTCTCTCGCAACGCCGTCGCTGGATCAACTCGACTGTACACAACTTGGGCGAGCTCAGTTTCCTGACGCAGCTTTGTGGTTTCTGCTGCTTCTCGATGCGCTTTGTTGTTATTTTGGATCTGATGAGTACACTCACCATGCCGGCGGTCGTGTGCTATTTGGGCTACTTGATTTATCGGCTGATCAGCGACGCGAGTCAAGTACCAATGATATCCATCCTCCTTCTTTGCGGCGTTTACGGCCTCCAGGCCTTTTTGTTTTTCCTCCGGAGAAAGGTAATCTAGAAGACGTGCACCTTGACTTGCTTATTTACGGTTGCACGCGCTTTTCTGTTTAGTGGGAGCATATCGGTTGGATGGTTATCTACATACTGGCTATCCCGTTATTTTCCTTCTTTGTCCCGATCTATTCGTTCTGGCACTTTGACGACTTTTCGTGGGGCAACACGCGCGTGGTTCTTGATCAAGGAGGGGGTAAGAAAGCGGTGGTGGCCAGCGAGGGCGAATTCGATCCCAAGTCCATTCCTCTCAAACGCTGGACCGACTACGAAAACGAAATGTGGGAAACAGGTACCATGGAAACCAAAGGGAGCTCCATGGCACCTTCCCAGCATCTTCCAAAACCACAAGCACCATCCTTACTGCTTGCGTTATCCAAAGGTTACAAGTCTCCATCCATGATGCGTCATACCATGGCACCATCTGCCTCGTTCATGAGTCAGCCTGACTCTTTTAAAACCACAGGCATACAGCCAAGCGATGAAGATATTCGACGCGAGGTGCATAGGATTACACTTTCGTCGAACCTAATGACAATGACCAAAAAACAAGTCCGTGAGCAGCTCTCAAGGCAGTTTGGAACCGATATGTCACACCAAAAGGATTACATCAATCAATGTATCGAAGAAGCGCTTCATCTAGCTTGTAAAAGCTATTAATAAAAAAAAAGTAATCATTCCTCTCGATAGCATAAAAGTGTTGGGGAGACAAAGCCGGTCTAGAACTTCCAATGAAGAAAAAAGAAAAGGTGGCGCAACGATATTACTATACTCTTACTACTGTTATTGCTCCGCAAGCAACTTTTTCTTGTACGCGGTCAAGTGAGAGCAACGAGGGCCAGCACGTGAGCTATAACTTGGACGAATCGGCTGCCCGGAGATGAGGCCAGCGTGGATTCGGCTCTTTTCCCCTTCGGGATACAATCGGTTACGCCATCTCTAGTAATCCGGCCAGCCATGAGTCACTCTCATTTTCTCTTTGCGGGTATGTTTATGGGCGGTGCTCCTATGAAAGAACTTGACCGTGCACACCAAATAAAGGAGATGCATCCATATCTCATCAACAAAACCATAAAATAAGGCAATGTAGATCACATGCAAATATCCGCTTACCGTTATCTCGGTGAACACGTACATGATAGACATATGTGCAGTAATTGTGCGAAATGATGTCAAGTGTGGGGTAAAAAGCTTCTTATTTGTTTTACTGTCACTTTAGTAATGACGAGAATCAAACGAGCAAAATTATGTAGATAACTGGCTGTCTGCTGCTGGTTCACCATAGACTACATACTTTCTGTTCCCCACATTGAGTGAGTGGCTTCAAGCTTGTTTCGTACAGGTTTTCTGTCATGTACAAGTATTTTTTATACGAAAAATTGCAGCTGATCCAAGTAGAATCATACGTACAGATATACAGTGCCACCAGTTATCGGCCTTTTTCTGCTTTCGTACTTTAATCAAGTAAACAGGATGATATTTGGGTGTGCGCGCACACATTGAGCATGTGCGTATGTATTGTTTTCACATGCCACAATACACACTTAATAGCTCATAACACTGCCCTGGAGGCATCGAAAGGTAAAAAGGCAAGACGAGAAATGGACGCGAACGTATCGGTGTATGCGTGTGATGAGTACGTGTAGATAATGTTTAGTCTGTCCACATGTATACACATGGACCAGCATACATCCAAGTCGGTAGATGCAAGGGCCCAACCTTTCGCGCAGTTTTTTTTTTATTCTCTCTTCTTTTTTTTTTTTTTTTATGTTTTTGTGTACGCGCACAGATTAGGAAAGAGCACATAACTGGCAACCCCGAAGGTCTTCCGATCGCTCCGAAAGCACCCACTGAGAAAGAAAAAGAGCCTTATGACAGGCTGATTACACAATCTTTTTAAGCTCTGGACGCGTTATTGGTCTTTACTGATCGCAAGCAAAAAGTACTTTCTTCGCCACCATCATATGCTGCATATGCAAACTTTTTTTCTATCCTATATATAACGGCCGCTCGTGTTTTCTTTTTCTTTTTTATCTTCTGCTTCTACTTTATTTTTCGTCCTTAGCTTTACGTTACGTCTCCCTTCTCTTTTTTCCTTGTTGAAATGAATACGTTTCGAAAAAATCAACAGCCCAGCCAGTTCCTCCAGCAACCGGAATGGGCCGTTTCCGACCCGACAATGCTGCTTCCAGGAAACCCCGATTGGACCGATATTCAAGGTACACCATACACATAAACAATCATCTAGTATTCTTCCACGGCGTGACGACTCATCTCCCTTTTCTTTGTGAATGCAGATTTAAAGTTCGATGGCAGCTGGACTACATCGCACCGAAAGAGCGAAACAGTCGATACGTCCGTCTCTACTCTGTCTACTGGATCGTGTGATGGCCTTGCGCCTAACGTATGGAACGAGCCTTCAGTCTACCAGACCTACAACAGCAGCTGTGGCAGCAGTCCTAATTACCAGCATCAGCAGGTAGTGTAGATCATTATTTTCTATTTCAGAGAAGAAAAAGCACAAGCCCATGTCTAATACGGCAGGTGACGCGTCACAGGATATGACTGACCCAACCACTGGGGCGACGATGATGATGATGATGGCTGATATGACGGCCCATGACACCACCGCTCACTACCCTCATGACACTTCTGCGGTCGGCGTCGCTTCCGTCGGCTACGGTGACTTGTCGGCATCCGTTCCGCCCTGGCTGCAAGCCCAGATGATGGATCGCATGATCTCCGCCCGGAGCGGAGGTAAGTGAGCGTTATTTTCTTCCTTCTTCTATCGTGGTACTAAACTTTTCTTTTATATATAACAGACGCTGCATCGGGTGACGCCGAAGAAGAAGAGGATGTACATCGCTGCCGCTGGCGGAATTGCCGAGTACAAACTTCCAATTTGGACGACCTGATTGTACATATTCGGGACGAGCATGTCGGAAGCGGCAGGGTCAGTGTTCAGCAGTAGCATAAAGCGAGCTTAAACTTCATTGCTAAATGAAATTTCTCTCATTCATGCAGTCCGCTTACTATTGCCACTGGGCTGGTTGTCCCCGTAGCCGAAAACCTTTTACAAAGAGACACAAGATGCACAATCACATGCGCACACATACGGGCGAAAGACCCTTTGCATGCACTGTACAAGGTAAGAAAGTTCTCCAATTATTCATTGTCACACATGAGAAGAACAGCGTTCCTTATCGATCCAATGTACAATTAGGCTGTTCCAAGCGGTTTTCCCGACCTGATTCTTTGAGCACCCATATCAAGACGCACTCAAATATCCGACCGTACCACTGCAAGGAACCCAACTGCGGCAAGGCGTACTTCCACTCACGCTCTTTGCGGAAACATACCCGGTCGCACGAAGAAGCCGCGGCCGCTGCCGCTCAAGGCGGTGCACCACCCAGCAAGATTTCATCCAAAGTCAAACAACAACAACAGGAACGCCGGGAGTGGGCTATGATGATGCGATCTGCCGCTGCGCGCCGCCACCAACACATGATGCAGCGACATCGACAGGCCGATCCTTACAATGGGTTCTATCCCATGATCGACCCTTCTTCTTCGTTTAACTCGAGCGCTCCAGTAATGAACGCACAGCGACATAAGCAGCGGCAACAGCAGCAAGCGATGATGATGCCTCCGACCACTGCGGGCGACTACTGGGTACAGCAAATGCCTTTGTATATCCCCAGTTCGTGAAAGTCGACAACAATACACGCACGACGATAATTACACTTCTTGTTTCCAACATCGCCACCCATATCGTTTCTCTATTTGTTTTTCTCCCTTTTTTGTTTTTTTCTGTCATATATTTTCATACCCACATGCATATATTTCTTTCTTGCACATCCACGACACAGTACACACGCACGTACCCTTTTCTCACAAATACGCTACACATGCACGCCAACTCTACAAGCATTATGCTGGACTCTCATGACTTGTTTAGTAGTTTATCTCTTCCCAGTTTTTTCTTGTATTCACCCATTAAACATTTCACAAATAAACACATTGCACAATTATACATTTAAAGAACATTTGTACTAAGCTGCAGGTTTTTCAGATGCCGGCATGCTGCTTGCACCACCCTGGTTTGGCCCGCCTCCTCGTTCAGACTATATATGCAGCCACAGAGAAAGAAGGTATCACGTCAATAACTTGATATGGTAAGTGAGGCTATTTTTGTTTGTAACATACCGTGAGACGCTTCGCTTCCGCATGAATGGCAGCCACTGGGTCAAGAACATGTTGTTGAACTTGCTGTTGCACCTTTTGTCCGGTAGAGCTTTGTAGCCATTGGTTCGCCTGATTTTGAGCCGCATCGGTAAGCTGCTTTGTCTTTTCTGGGACCTTGTACTTTTCCAGATTGGCCATGAGTCTGTCCCAGTAGGGCTGCACTCGGGCGCGCACACCGTATTTTTGATCAAAATCGTGCCCGGCCTGGATGACTTGATCGCTGAGCGTGTAGCCAGCCGCTAAGAGTTCGGCCATGACAGAAGCTTTAGGTTTCATGTCTTCCTCAGTGGGAGACTTTTCTTCGTCAGTTGCAGCCGCACCAGCATTGGAGAAATAAGGTTCGACTTGAATGTGAGACTCATCCAAGAGCGCATTGCTCAGAAGGGCAGCCGTTTTCGCAGCTGAAGCGCGTTCGAAGAGAATAAGAGCCGTCTGGTGGTCACCATCCGTCTTCAACTCGAGTTCCTTTATTTTGCCACAGAAAGCAAAAAAATCGCGAATGGTCTTCTCGGGCGTCTTTTGTGAGATGTTATTGACGCGTACGAGGTTTGGTGTAGGTTCGGTGGGAATTTGCATACTTGTTATAAGGAAAAGTAAAAGCAGATGAAAAGAAAAACGTATTTGAAACCATGGTTTGGGAAAAGCATTGTGTCTAATAAACCCTTGCCATTGCATATATTATTTTCCATTACTCATTGATCCTCGGGTATAGACATCATATGACCGATCCATGCTTATGTATTTTAATCGTGACATACAAATATGAGCATTTTTACATTTACTACTATTCTTAAAGGCAGATACGACTACAAGGTCTTCTACCTTACTATAAGAAGATTTGTCCTATCGTTTTTTGGGTAGCCAGTAGACGACATTTTAGAAAATGTGGGCAAAGCTGACGCGATAGGTAAACAATTTGATGATAAGACGTGACTCTGTGCAGGCTCCTCTATTTCTTACACTGACATGTCTTCTAAAGATCCGCTATTCCACTGTCTTCAGCGACTCAATCTTGAAGACGATCAGCCCTTACACGAGCGTGCCATCGCAATGGAGCGGCAATGCTCCAAGGTACCCAAGCGATTGTTCGAGGCCGGTCCAAACCTTCAATATGTTATCGCCATTCAGCTCGCTTATGAAAGGTACGATCGGGCTCAGATCCGGCTCAGTTCTAATCGTGTCTTGATCTCATACATGGTCCGAATAGTCTAGGGCGCTATGATTGGAATACCAAGCGGGCGGCGCAACTTGCTATGTGTGGCAAGGCCGCGTATGAGAATACCGTAGCAAAGATACGGAATATGCTGAATATTACAGCAGATGTAACGATCAAAAGTCTCGGTGTTGCACTGGGCAGTACAACCTTGGTCGATAGAATCGAAGGACTTTGGACTCGCTTCACAGAAGCCTATGCGTCTAGTCTGGCATCAGGACAGCGCAAAACAGCCAAAGATCAACTCGCTCATCCTTCTTACAAAGGTGCCGTCTTCTTTTGTGGAGCACGCGCTCTTGGAGTAAGATCCGTTTCTTTTTTTTTTTTTTCTTTTGTTATTGTTGTTGTTCATAACGCTTCCAAACTCACCGAAGACCCGTCATTCATAGCAACGACTGAGTAAACCGCAAATGCAGTCCCTGTGTTTCTGCAGCGCTACCGAGATAAACAAATGCATAAAGCTTGTCGACCAAGTATGCAAGGAGGATTTGGAAGCATTGAAGCAACCTGCACCATCTCGCAAACGGAAGGGGAAATCGACCGAGGAAAATGAGGATGAAGGACAGGAGAAGAAGCATACTAAGCGGAAAAGCGCCAAGTCAAGTAAGACAGCGGCTCCTCCTCCCAAACCACAAAACAAATCTATACCAGCCGTCTCTGGCATCGTGTCTATGCTAGGTCGGCAGAACTATCTCAAAACCAAGCAGTATAATGACTATGTAGAATGGCGGGAAGCCATTATCGACCGTCTAAGAAATGAATGATAGAGTAGAAAATAGATTACACATACCATCGATACCCGTTTCTTTTATCGACAGTGCTGGCACGTATTACGCTTTCCACTCGCTATGATAATCTGCTCATGCCTAATATAGAATGTTTTAACATCGTGCTCAAGTAGAACGGATTTATGTCCCAAGAATGATGAGAAAATCTAACGAAATTGGATGCAATAACAAAGAGGTCTGGCATGAGTTAAAAGTTAAAACGGATGCCAGGCGAGCTGAACAACAGAATATGTGCATATCAAGAAAAAATGTCTAAGGTTCCAAACCTTGCTGTGATGATTTTATTTTTACAAAGAAACAAAGCCTTTTCATGTTGTCTGTATATAATCCGCTTACAGGGCCGAGGCACCGGTGATAATGTCGACTGTAATAAGGGAGAGAGAGAGAGAGAGAAAAGAGAGGTAAACTGATGAGCAAAAAGCAATAAAAAAGAACAGGTTGGTCAAGAGATTTCAACTTACTGAGCTCGTTGGTAATGACGGCCTGACGACCACGGTTGTAGACCATGGAAAGCTTGGTGATCATCTCACCAGCGTTCTTGGTAGCGTTCTCCATAGCAGTGCGCTTGGCGCTCATCTCGGAAGCGTAACCCTCAGCCATACCCCAGAGGATGGTGTTGGCAAAGTTGAACTCCTGCATGTTGGCCAGAACATCGTCCTCGATCTCGTACTGGGCAAAGTTGGCTAAAGTAGAACGCAGTTAGATCACCTCATGTTATATATATAGTATTACATCGCTTCGTTATTTTATTATACTTACGGGAAGCCTTGAAAGCCTCCTCCGAGAAGACGGGGACATCCTTGGGCTCGTAGGCAATGACGGACTTGAACTCGTTGAAGATGATCTTGGCGCTGTCGAACTCGGCGCCAGACTCCTTGATGGCGTTAGCGACGGTGGAGGCGATCAGGAAGTTGGGGACGTCCTTGCCGAGCTGGTTGAAGGACAGAACCATGTTCTTTCTGGCAGCACGGCTCAGCTGGGCCTTGGCCTTGTCACCGAGGACGATGATGCCGGCCTCGGGGTTCTGAGCAAGCGCACGCTTGGTGGCCTTCGACACGCTGGAGTGGATACCACCGCAGAGACCGCTGTCCGAGGAGACGGTGATGAAGACAGTCTTGCCCTCAGTGCCAGCCTTGGTCTCGGCGTTCTTGTACACGGCTATTTAAATAGAAAAGAGGTAATATGTCAGTTCCAAATACCCTCGCCCTGAATGAAACAGGGTGTATCTCCCGTCCGTCTTCAAATAAGAATACCCAAAGCGCGTAGATTCGAATGAAGACGGGCGAGATGAACAAAGGCTTACCAGTAGAAGCCTCGCCGTAGGCGCGGGCGGCCTCCATACCACGCTGGGCCTTGGTGACCTTGGTCGAAGCAATCATCTTCATGGACTTGGTGATCTTCTCAATGTTGGAAACCGACTTCAGACGAAGTTGGACTACACACAACAAGCAGTCGTAATGAGTATATAACGTCAAGACCGAAAGATAATAAAAGCATTACTTTCTTTGAGAGTGGCCATGTTACGGGCCTGGACACCGTTGCTACACGATGAGGGAGTGTATGTTTAGTGGCGTGTTTTGTTTTGGTCTGGTTTGGGGTATTCTCCAATTTCGTAATGAACGTCGAAATAAAAGGAGGCGATGCAGGCGCGTGGAAAAATTATCGTGTGGTGGAGCCGAAGAGATTTACCTGATGGGAGCAACGGCAGGGCGGACGGCGATGCGCGATGCAGAGGACAACATTATAGGATAGAGTGGTTGTTGTGTAAGGCGAAGCCCTTTTGGAGGTCGAATTTTTTTTCTCGGCCCCCCTCGTTGTTGATGAGGACTTTGGGACTGGGGTGCTGTCTCTCCGCCAATCAAATTGCAAACATGACGTAGACATTTTCTGTTGTCCAGGGCCCCTTCTTCCTGCCACATTCTCTCTCGCTTAACTTCCTCGCTTATATGCCTCTCCAAATTCTTTGTTTGATGAGTTCCTCCATAATCAACTCTTGTATTCCTCTAATAGAGTGTGTCACAAAACTATTACCTATAAGACTGACGCGTATTTCCATTATGAAGAGCTTCTCGACTTCTGATTATAAAAAAAATACGGATAGAAGTTTTCTCATTCGGGAACACGAGAAAACCAGACGACCATCGGACGCGTTTTAGGTATCTAACCTTTTCTAACGTGCTAGATGCACGACAGAAGGTCATTGTAAAAGCTTGATATTGCAGATGTAGTCTACAGGTTGATATCCTGTGGCTTGTATGACCATCTGTCTGAGGTATATTTACAGCTTGGTCTATCCTCTTATATAACGGGGCCTCATACATCCTACAGAGTACACACACAAATAGGTTGTGGTCGATAGTCGAGTCGTTCTCTTCTTTGTAAAATGGTTCAGAAATAAAAAGTGGTCGATTTCCGATATAATACCTTCACAGCGCTCTCGTTTCTCATACATGCTGCATCATTCAAAATGGAAGACGGTATCAACCCTTATAACCGTGATGCATATTATCCTTTGCTCAACGTTTCCTTTATTGTCTACGATGCACCGTCCGTGTTCTACAATACGCTGCAGAAATGACAGCTCCCTTGTTTGTATTGGTAATATGATAATGCGACCAGTCTTTTCACTTATATGGAAGCATTCATAGTGGCAACCTACTCGAAAAAAAGCGCGAAGGACCGGAGCAAGATTGACGGTGAACAGTAGTTCAAATGTTTCCATATATTCAGGAAGTATTATTCCTGGATGGAAGAACATCGACCGATAATCTTCGTACTCTTTCTGCCATTCTATAACCAAAGAGATGTGTATTCCCTTCAAAAAAGAACACGAAAGATGCTTGAAGAGAGAATCATCAGCTACACCAACTCTGCCCGATCAGTAGCCGTGCGACCATTTAAGCAAACATCGAGAATCAGCTATGGTTGTTGTCAGAGATGGCGCAGCTAAGGACGAAGGATCGGCTAGCTGATCCGCCTGCATTACTACAGTGCAGAAATGAGGCTTGCATGGAACCAACAGATCAACGATCTGCACATCCCACTCACATCATCTGTTTTTCTCCCTCTTCAGTCCTTTCTTACTGATTATTGGGGATTTTATCATTTTCTTTTTACTAATAGTCGGCGTCACACGGCTAACAGTGTCAGGCCGCGGACACCTGTGGTCCTACCGATGGACAAGCCAGAGCGGAGGGACCGGGCGGAAAAGATTAGATTAACAACGAGTGGAACTATGTTCCACATTATAGTTGTTAAACTATAAAGAACAGATACTACACTTGATCTTAGCCAAAAGGCCTGAGAGGATAAGGCTTCATGAGTTCCAAGATCGCGTCCTATTTATATTTTTTCTATGTGTGACTGCTAAACTCGCGGCTGCGGCATCTTTTGCGGCTTTCTCTGCTCTCACTGACTTATCCCCACCCGAGCGAAAGGCCTTGGCAAAGAGCATCATTGTTCTTCATATTCTTGCCTTGCGTTCTTACAATAGTGCTCAAAAGCTTTCTATATGATGCTATACATTTTTAAGATTGTTGTAGAAACTAGATGGCAACATTTCGAAGATGAATGTACATCGCTGACGATTGTTAATTTCAGAGAGATGTGCTCTGCGTTCGGCCGACATAGACAAGTCAAATCCTTATAATATCCTTCCATGTAATTCTCGTACATGTTTTTGGTGGAAGTATTCGTCTCCATATACGTTCAAACGTGAGTTGCCTCGACAGCAGACAGCAGCGCACCAGAAGTGAAGAATTTTCCTCTGCTTCGCAAAAATTAAGGTGTCAAAACATACGCCGGTAAATATGCTTTTTGAAACATAATGGGCAATGAAAAAAGTGAGTACGCTCTATATAACTGCATGATACATACATCTATGAGAGTATAAAGTACATAGTAAGCTATTATCATTTTTCTATGTTCTTTTTTTGAGCATATTTTAATCCTAACGCAAAAGCATTAAATCAATACACGCATAATATTTCAGTCTTCAGTCATGATAGAAAGGAAGACCGAAGCAGGGATTATTGCTGCATTTTATGAGTCCGTCAATCAAACGTAACAGTCGAGTTCGGATACATTTCATATTGCACAACAAGAAGATCGCTACTATGATAATGAAGACTAGAATGCGTGTATATGATCACCGCTATCAGCCCCTTTGTGCGCCTAATTAAAGCGGTTTAAATAGAGCTGCCAAGCAGGATATTACTTGCGATTAAATTTACTATGGAGCGACACTGCTTTTATTTCATTTACTTATTTCATTACAAGCTCTTCCCCTGGTATACACGCGCGGCAATTGCTATGTGAAGCGACGTTTTCTCTAATTGACTTTCTTTGTTCAGGCAAACATCAAGAATATTAATGCTGCGCATGTCATCTATGCCTCGAATGTGCATAACGTTTTTCAAGGAAAAGGCGAACGTGCTCCTTGTACATATCAAGTTCCTGTATTTCCGAGGCCGCAGGCGACGAACAAGGAAATAGGATGACATGCAGGTATAGACACCAATTCTGCTGTTCGCGTCTTTACTCCTAAGTACGCACACCCTATGCGAGAATATCATGCATGATCGTCGCGACTTGTAAAGAATAATGATTGATAATGAGAAGTACTTTTATTGCTTACATAAAGAAATTCTGCGTGCAGAGGGCAATTGTTGATCTTTGCACCATACAGATGTGTTTAGTAAGAATGATGAATTTATATATATACAAGGTTTCCGCAATGTTTTAGGAAGTTGGACATGAAATTAATGGTGTAGATACAGTCTGTGCATACGCGTATATCATCCCCTCGCTTGCAAAACCAGGGCGAGTGGGATATCGTCGTCTTCACCGTCTGAATCGCCGCTGCTGCTTTCATCATCTTCTAGCGGATCGTATTTTCGCGAGATAGGGGATTTAACCTGTACTCGCGTAGCCATCGTTCTGGGATATTTGGTGGCCCTGCTCCTATGGGTATGGGTGGGTCGCGTCGTGATGGGTATGCGTTTAGAAGGGCCAGGGGGCAAGGGGAGCATTGCTTTGTTGTCCATGCGCGGTCGTGATGAGAAGGACCGTGCACTACCGCCGCTGCTATCGCTACGTGGAAGGCAGAACATCTCGGTAGTGCTCGTTCCCATGATCCAACGGTGCTGTTCGGTCTGGAGCCTGGCTAAGAGGGACCTGAGATGAACCATTTCAAAGAGAGGACCCCTGGGATGAAGCCGGCGGAGCTTATCCAGGGTAACACGATGAAGCGAAGCACGCTGCTGCCACTGGTGTTGTATCACCTTGGCATGTTGACTATTGCTTTTGTTGTCATCTGACAGCATCCGTGAGGAGGCGCCTGAATCATACAGCTCTGAGTGCTGTCGTTGTTGCTGCTGTTCTCTTTGCTGACGAGCACGGATATCCGATTCAAAACCTTCGAACATCAGCGTAATGCGTTTGTTTTGCTTGGGGGAGAGGAGCTGCGAACGAGCCCATCCAGCGAGACGGTCGCTGATCTTGGCGAATACGCCCGTGCCTGATGAAGGTTGCACGGAGGGTTTGGCCCCCAAAGCTTTGAAGTCACAGCAGCCGAAACGTTTTTGTTGTCGGGAAGACAATGCGAGAGCCGATGTGGGTGATGCGTCCATGAAAAGGAGTAAAATTAGAAGAACAATCGGATGAAAATGGAAGAAAAGACGAAGAAATAGAAGAAGCAAAAGAGGAACGAACAAGTGGATATTGCCAGGGACAAAGAAACCAAAAAAGAAGGCTGAGATGGGTCTATTGTGTTCACATTGGTATGCAAGTATTTATAGCCTGGTGCTTGCAAGTAAAACAAGGAAATCTAGACAAAGGACAAAGACAAGGACAATGAGCCTTATTGCGTCTTTCACATCATAAAAATGAACCGTGCACAACAAATGAAGGGCTCGACCGGTCTCTTTTGGTCTCTTTCCTCTTTTTTATCCCCTCTTGGTCGAACGTATTCTTCCCGCGCCAATCTGGCGGAAAACGCAAATCATCATTGGGACCTGCCAAAATTAGCGAAAGGGGGCTATTTGCCTTTTTCATGCTTTTGTGGCGGCGCTTCCCCTCCCATATTACATTAAACTAAGCCACGGGAACTCGATATTCATCCCCCCCCCTTTCCATTGCCTATTCCGTTACCGCACAATGTCAACCAAGGCCAAAATGACCTTGGGCGCCTCGATCGTCTTTTGCTGTGGCACCATTTACGGTGTACACTATTTGCAACGCTATGAGAAGGAGGTATATACACTTCATATAATATATGTCCCATGTTTAGGTCGAAAAGAGAACGACATTCTAAAGTCATTATCGATGCCCATTTTATAGCTCATGCAACGCGGTATCGAAAAGGACGACGAGCGACGACAGAAGCTTGCACAGCGTGTAGAAAACATGCGCGAACTGGACGAGCAGCAAGCTTTGCATGAACAGTTACTCAAGACGCAAGCTGTCTCAAAGGCACCGTCGAGTCAGCCTGCATCTGAAGATGATTCATAATAAATAAAAAGATACCCTGATAGACAAGCAAAAGATATATACACTAGACAAACATGCATCATGCATATAGGATTGGTGTGGACAAAAAGAAAGAAGGGATCTTCTTTTATTTAAAAAGGAGTTGCCAATAAAGACAGCGTTTAAGCGGACTCGCCCTGCTTGAAGACATAGGTGAGATGGCACTTGCCGCAGTACTGGCGGTCCTTGTGCCAGCCCATGAAGACACCAGCACCACAAGTGGCGTTGGGGCACTCACGGCGAAGACGGGTGATCTTGCCGGACTCATCGACCTTGTAGTACTTGAGGATCGACAACTTGACTTTCTTGCGCTTGTGCTTGATCTTCTTGGGCGTGGTGTAGGTCTTCTTCTTCTTCTTCTTACCACCACCAAGAAGCTCAGCGTTCAGGTGGAGAGTGTTGAGGTTCTCGACACCGTACAGCGAGAGCTCGCCGTCAACGAGGTTCTTGCCAGCGAACGAGAGCTTCTGGGCATCAGCGGGGATACCTAATGAATAAAAACAATTCAGTAAGTTAATGAACCATTCCACTCCATTGGCATCCCATTTCCCTTCCCTCCCCCGCTCCCTCAATCATTATCACTATTATTATTGTATTCAAGCTTACCCTCACGCTCGGCGATCATGGCCTTGACGGAGGCGACCGACGAAGCGCCGGTGACATTCAGGGCAAGGGTGTTGCCTTCGAGGGAGTTGACGAAAATCTGCATCCTTAGGGTCGATCAGACAGATAACTGGATTATTTCTCACGGGGTTCGCGAAAAAGAATCTGCAACGAGTAGCAAGCTTGAGTCAGCATATACATTCAACCGTCGTTTGTTGGCAATGACACTCACCGTCCTCGTAATCTGAGAAAAGGGAAAGAAAAATGGGTTTGCAAGCCTTCCGAAAACTTTTATAACCTCAAAAAAATTTTCTCGTTCGGCGTTTCAAATCCGAAACCGCCCAATCCACAGGGACTTATCGGTTCTTTATGGGAAGATGGATCATGAAATAAACGACTATGTGCAGACTTTTTGCTGGACCTCTATGTACATGAACCGCGTAATTATACTACATTCTAATACAGCATCCATGTATTCCTCTTTTTCTACTTTGCATTCGTCCAAAAAGCTTTAATAAGTTTTATAGATAAAATTGGGATCTTACTTTGGGTCACAACTCTCCTTCTCTTTTTACAACAGACTACCAAACACACGGTTATGTCTACAGATGCTTGGACCATATTCATCATATTCTGCCTTCGTATGGCAGTAGTTGTAGAATTCAGCCTATGTAACTCAATAGATGAGTGGATGTGCTTTTTTTCATATGAGGTGATTTTGACATACCGTGGATGCCAGCAAGCTACCACCGAACCAGACAGCATGGCGCTGCTTCTTGTGTGAAATGACATTGACCTCCATGGGCTTGGCCTATTTTTATTGAAAAAGTAGATGATGAGTTCTATGTATTGGCTTTTTAGTTTTCACTTACCCGCATATGGCCACCGCTCAACTCCTCGCTGGCCTGGATGCGCTTATCAACAGTACGCTTAATATCACGCTGCAGTCGCTTATCAAAGCCCTTGAACATGGTCGAACCACCTGACAAAACGATGTTCTGCAATAATCGAGTATTATTATAAGCGGTATATGCATCTTATTTGAACGTACCTTATACAGGCCACGACGCACATCGATAGGGCTGGTCTGGATGACAGTATCGACGACCTCGGGCAGAGGCGTCAAGAAGTCCGAGCTCGCGATCTCAGGGTTAAAGAAGATCTCGGGTGCCAAGAACCGCTCAAAGCCGACGTCCACTGAGTAGCTCTAAGGGAATTGCATTGTGTGAGCCCTCCCCCTATAACTCTGGACTCTTTCAGGCCTAGTTTTACCTTTCCTGTCATGGCATGAATACCATCATACTTTTTAAAGTACTTATCGGGCTCCTGATCAAACTTCTTGAATTCCTTGACGATATCAGGACAGACATAGGAATAGTCCTCTTTGATGGCTTCAGCAACGCGAAGCGAGTCCTCGGGAGGGATGCTCGTCTCGCCACGTTCACGCAGCAGAGACTGGACAAAGGAAGTGATATCACGGCCAGCAATAGGAATGGACTTGATAGAACTACCAATAACATAGCCCTCAGCCACGGGAATGACGTGGGTGACACCATCACCGGAATCGACGACAGTACCGGTCAGGGTCTGCTCATCGACCTTGTTGGAGGTCCATGAGGCGGCAAGGGCAAGAACGGCTTGTACGGCAATGTAGAGACCCTGAATATTGAAGGACTCGAACATGATTTCGGCCGTCATTTCACGGTTTTCGGGCGGGTTGAGCGGAGGTTCAGTCTATGATGGTTGAAGCGCGTTAGATAAAAAGGGAGGTAAGGCATGAACTTACAAGCAGGAAGTAGTGATCTTCGGGCTCGCACCGGAGATACTTGAAGATAGACTGTTCCCAGTATCGTTCCATATGGTCCCAGTTGGATATCTGACCGTGACGGATAGGGTAGTTGAGCGCCATCGTTTTTGCCTGAGCCACCGCCTCGTCACCAATGTGAAAGTCGAGGTCCTCGATACCACGTTTTGACGCGAGGTTGTTGCTAAGGAAAGACGGCTTGGAGGGCACGCCTGGGCGGCCAGAGGATGAGGGCGTTTCGCGCGTCGCAATGGCGGTAGGAAACACGAATGCAGGTTCATTGTTGCCACTGAAACCGAGCTTGGAATAGCTAACCAAAACAAAGAGAAATAGAGAAGTATATCAATATACATAACAAAAAACCAAAAAAAAAAAGTAATAAACACGCGCGTTACAAAGTGGTGTGCATGTGTGTATATATGTATATACGTGTAATATGATATTGCTGAGCTTACCCGGTTCCATTGTCCATCACAACGACAGGTAAATTCGTCATCTCGGAGGTAATAGGCTATTGTAATAGCAAATGGTATGACTTGAAGTGAAGAAGAAATAAAACAAGGAAATGAAAGAGGATGAGCTTGTGAAGGTGTCGGTGACAATTGAAAGCGCACGCACTTTAGTTCAGGCGAGTGTATACGGGCTTCGGATGTAATACTCAGCGGATAGCGGACTTGGATCTCCCAACACCTCCCCAAGAAGGGAAGCAAATTCGTATCTGAGTGCCAATTACTTGACACCATGCTACTACACTACAGTACACTATACTACGTACAAAACAACCATCTTCACTGCCCAGAATGCATTAACCATTGAAAAAGGTATAAGAAACAGCTGCTGAAAGAGTGCCGTGTATGTATATTATTTTAAACTTATTGCGCGTTTCGCTCCATGAGACGACCCACGAGCTCCTTTTGGATCCTGGCCTGCTCCCGGCTTTCGGCCAAAGAACCAAGACTTCTAAGGTCATTCGCAATATCCTTGGTCTTGCCAAAGTACACCTCTTGCAGCGAGTTGCGCATCTTGCCCTCTATATCTTCTACCATCCGACCAATGTTGGCAACATGAGCTGAAGGATCATCCACCGGGAAGTCTTGTTCCGACTAAAAGTCATATGGGATGGGTAAGCTTCGCAACGAATACATACTTCATACAATCTGCGTCAACGCTTACCTGACGAGTCATGCTGCCACTAAGGTTCATATCACCCAGGTTTTGGTTATTGGTAATCATATAAAGCATGACAGTGGACGTCAACTTGTAATGAGCATTGCGACCGCGTTCCTGAACTTCGAATACGTGGATAGAGTCCCAAGCACCTTTCATGCGACGTGCACCATCACCGACTATAGTATTTTTTTAGATTAAAATGGATGCCCCAATAAGATAATGGTCAGTCAGGTTACCTTTCTTGATCAAGACAACAACAGCAAATTTGTCATCGATATCAAAGGTGTATACGGAGGAAATACCGCCCTCATAGTACATTTCGCGATAGGTATCAAAAGCGTCGTTCGCAGCGACTTCCAGCTTGCGGAGGGTGGGAGAAGGCAAAGCTCCGTCGGGAAGTTCAGGTTCGTATTCGTTCGTCCAGGGTGACCGGTAGGAGTCACCATCTCGGTTGTAATCGCAGATAAGATAGTCTTTGCCAGTCTTTTGGCATTGTCTGACCTTAAGAGGCTGGTCGATAGCAGACAGAAGCTCATCTGCAAGGTCGGCGTTCACGAGCTGAAGAAGCTTGCTAAAGTTTTCTTCGACATTCTGAGGAGGCAACCGGCGCATCAAGTCGAGTGCACAGTCATATTGGTCGGCCTATCACGTAAAAGCGTATGAGACGCGTCCTCATATATAGGATGGACAATGTATACCATAGTAACAGTATGTATGTATGTATGTATATAAGTGATAGGAACGAGTTGAGAAAGGGTAAGTGAAGGCGGATTGCTGAGATTAAACCCGGAACTGGACTTGGAATCGAACGAGGTCCCAAGTGGAGAGCGGCTGGGTCAATGGGGGGGGGGGAATGCGAAATGGGTACTTGCTGAATATGTGGCTTGGAACTACCTGCAAAATTTTGAGGAGGAGGCGATAGACAGGCTTCCTCTTTCTCTCTTCGTCGCAATGGAAAACTCTGAAGGCAGACTCGTTGACCTCTACATCCCCCGCAAGTGGTACTAGAAACTCAAAACTTATTTCTTATGTTCATTTCAACCTCATTCATTCGTCTCGTTTCGTTTCGTTCCATTTCGGTAGCTCGGCCACCAACCGTCTCATCACTGCCAAGGACCACGCCTCCGTCCAAATCAACGTTGGCGATGTCGGTGCCGACGGTCGTCTTACCAGCACCTACAAGACCTACGCTCTCTCTGGCTTCGTTCGCCGTGAGGCCGAGTCTGACGACTCCCTGAACCGCCTTGCGACCCAGGATGGCTGTAAGTTATTCATTGCTATCTGTTATATATGATCGAAAATAGTAACACCTCTGTCTTTCCAATTTTTTTTTTCTTTCCAGTCCTCAAGAACGTCTGGTCCTACCAGAAGTAAATGGTTTCTTAGCAACCAATAAACATTTCTTACGTTCGACAGAAAGTCCAGCAAAAATCATAAAATATACATGTCGCGAGACTGTGTAGTAGTAGTTTTTATTTTGTGTGCGATTATCTTCTTTTGTTCTTTTTTCTGTTGCGCTGAGTCGTCGCTGGTGAGTCGGGTATCTTGGTACTGCCCGCTGCTGGTGCCTGAGATGTGTTCAGTGCTTCCAAGTCTACATAATAGAAATAGTATATTCCACCTATAAGCACTCATCTCACTCGATAGAATTGCTGTGCTACTAATTACCTGGCACGGGCTGGTTTTGCATCTGACACACCATGATGGCATTCATGTTGGTGAATTTGCGCAAATCGGATGCCTGATCTGTCTTGTACTGCACCACCTGCACACACAGTGAGATATTGTCAACTTTGTCTTAAAGGCATTCAGTGTACCGTCTGATCGTCTGTCACTTTCAGAATAAGCTGACCATCGGTATGGCGGAATCGCGAGACGTAACGTGTCTAAAGGAAGGCGAAAATAACGTAAACAAGACAAGTCGAGCGAAGGTGCTAAGCGTGTCATCTCGACATACTCTGTCAGGCGCGGCCGCATACAGTTCCTCGGCTGCCTTTTGGAATTCGTCCCAAGTGGCAATGTACATTCGAAACAAAGAAACACCGTCTTTATATGAAGGTGGGCCGAAGAAAATCGAATTGGGGATTTGTATTTGCGCGCGCACTGGCCCAGATCATCCCCTTTCCTTCTTTCTCTCCCCCAAATCTCGGTTAGACAGAGGCAGTCAGTCCCATCCATCATCGGCACTTGGACTATATCTATTCACCTAATCGTGTTCTATTCGACACAGGTCTATCTAACATAAAACTAATTGATATGTTTTGTTCTCCTTTGGCATACGGACGCCTTGATCTGGCCCGTTTTGCGCCAGTTGACTATCCCTTCCTAGCCACAGCAGTTATAGATCCGGCCTCTATTGAAAAATGTTCTCGTACGCAATCTTATAGGAAATATACACCGCTTTATTCTCGTTGGACATTGTCTATATTGACAGCTACATATATAAGAAAAGAGGAAAAAGAGAGAGGAAGCGACAGAGACATGTTGAGGTCACATGTATTAACAGGCCCAGTTTATTATAAAAGTCGTACATTTTTATGGCGCAGGCTTGTGGCAAATAGCATAACTGGTGCCCAGAAATTGTCAATACGTAGAGTTTATATCTTGCCATGCAGCTATGTTTCCTTCGTCGGGCTCTGCGAGTATAACATTGATATATTGCACTGTACAGTATAATACATCACATGAGGGTTGAAACTGTGACTTCCAACAGAAGGTCTGGCCGACTCAGAAACAAAAAAATCCTGGGCAGTGCGTTGATGCGTCAAAACAGTAACAACCCCCCTCCTGTGCGGCACCCGTCAAGCAGCGTGAGCATCAATAGAAGTCATATTCAAATCGTTGACTACCCGCGAGACTCGTGGGAAGCGAGTATACTTCCGAATTATCGTCTGTCGCGTCCTCGCCCGTCCTCTGTGCTGCAAGACGACGAATGCAGCTAAGAACTGATAATGTCCTGGGACGGAGCCTTCGCATATGTGATATCTGTGTATGCCTACCTACTGGTGGCATACTGTAAAGATAAAGAGCGAGGAGTTGCAAGAAGTCAGCCATACATATACGCACTCAGGGAAGAAAAGTATTGCAGCACGTGAGGTGTAAAGCAAGCCTTTACTGGCAATTAACAGTACTGTATGCTTATCGTGTCTGAGATGAAAATGAACATACTGCAGTACGATATCAGCTTCACCAGGATGACGAAAGTACATTGCATGACCGCTTTTGTCAGTCTAAGTTTTATGCTTTAATTGGATGTACATATTGGCCCGTCCTAGTGGACGAAGCAATAATCTCATCATAGCTGGGAAAGAGAAGCTCAGTAAAGATTAGCCATTCTGAGAGTATGCATTACGAGGGACCCCACATACCGCTGCTTTTTTTTTGGAGTGTCTCTCAGGTCATTCGCTCGGCACTGTACATATTGTATATACAGGAAAAATTATAATATAGCGTTTCTTGAGTGTCTGCTACACGATTTACATTCGGTAACATGCTCATTAGATATGCGCCATACAAAATCCGATACAGAACCTAAATTCTACCAAGTAGAAATAGCTGCCAGGATATATATCAAATGATAGAGGAGTTTCACTTGAAAACGTCCTCCAAAAAGTATTATCGCAAACTATAGTATACAATCAAATACAAGGAAAACTACTTTTTACAAAAAGACAAGGATAGAACGACAGACACCTTATTCTGCCACAGTAAACATCATTCGTTGCTTGCGACGCATCTCCCGTTCAGCCTGCTTCTTTTTCTTCTCGATGATCCGCAACAGGTCTCCATCATCGTCCGAGTCGTCCGAGTCGCTCAATCCATTGTCCTGTGGCTGTTCTGTGTCCGAGAGACCATCATCGTAGTATGAATAATTGTAGTTTCTATGAGGTGATCTCTGCTGCTGTTGCTGTACGGGATAGGTGGAGGAGGAAGGCGCCGATGGTGGGGCAGGTGGGGACTGATTGTTGCGGTAAGCACTGCTATAGCTGCTCGTGGCCGTCGAGGCAGACGTGCTAGCCATGGGTTGAAGGATATGAGTCGGTACATTTTCGGGAATCGGAGGTGGCGTGGAAGTAGTGGCGAACTGCTGCTGCTGTTGTTGCTGTTGTTGCAGATGGTATTGGTATGGCTGCTGAGGATGATATTGCGGCTGCGCTTGAGGTTGAGGTTGCTGCGGCTGATGGTGTTGATTATTATAAGCGTAAGTGGGAAGTGTTTTGGAATGGCGCTGCTGTGGGTTTCTATAGTCATAGGCGGCTTGCATCATGCGATCGCTCGCATAGGGGTCCGTTCCTGAGGTCGGCCCTGAGACACCGGGCGGATGGATAAGGAGATCTGGGGTGGAGGAGGACCGGTTGAGAAAACTAGCTCCGATGGCGAGATTCACGGCCGAGCCATTGCTCAGTTGTCGCTGGTGTTGCGGCTGCTGGGGTTGCTGCAGGTCGGTCGCGGAGTGATTGGTCGTAGAAGATAAATTACGGGAAAGTGTGGGCGGAGGCTGATCAAAAGATTGGCTCGAACGCCACGACGCCACCGAGTGGCGCGACCGGTCGGAGGTTCGCGACACATTCGAATCGGAGCGTATGACACCATTATTATTGTTACTATTATTACTGGGGCTGATGCTGCTGCTGTCGGTGAGATGTGTGTTACGCATCGTCATGGTGATCGTCGATAAAGAGGCTGAGGATCGGTTGCGGCGATGGGACTCATAGGACGGTCGTTGGGACGACAGGGACGGGCGGGGTTCGCTGTCGGTATCGTCGTCCATAATCAGCATCTGCTCGCTCTCGTCCTCGTCGTCGATGGGGACAGCAGCACGGGGCCAAGTACCGATGGTAATAGGCAAGTCCACCGACTGACTCTCAACGTTCGACTTTTTTTCATTGACGTAGACGTGGACGCGGAGCTTGTACTGAACCTTCACGATCTTGCCCCGGTATTGGATGGAGGGCGGGGTGGAGGTCGGGATCAAAAACTGGGTGCGCAGCAGTTGGGTGTAGTTGGCAGCTTCGGTGATATCCACGTCGTGTTCCATTGACTTGAGGACATCTTCCTTGCCAAAGACATTTTTGGTGCTTGCAAAATCGACGCAGCGCAGTAGGTCGACCTTGACGGCTTTGTTTCTCGTCAGAGCAGTGTAATGTCGTATAAATATACTGAGGGGTATGATATCACCTATCGGATACACGAAACATTGTGTTAGCACCCTTTGATGATCCTTGAGATACCCATTTCATGGCTGCTTTTACCTCGAGTGAAACCAAAGCGCGGAATCGTCGCCTTGACCTGGCACTGATGGGTCTTGCTACCTTTTCCCAAAGTGAAGTTACCCGCTTGCTCGCGTGAACGCGTGAACTGACTGGCAGTGATATCCACAAACTCAAGGATGGGTACGCTATACTCGGCCTTGGCAGATAAGGTTTCAGGTACCATGGGACGGTCATGGATGGCTGTCAACGAATAGCGAATATGAGCCTTTTTCTTGCCAAACTAGAAACAAAAATGACCAAAAAGTCATTGAATGTATAGTGAGTAAAGACTGAGAGTAGCAGCAATATGAGATATCTACCTCCATGCTGCTTGGAAGGTCAAGACCGTCTGGGACCTGAAACTCGAAAAGAAAGGTGTGTTCCTTTGGCTCGAGAACGTGGGTCTTGCCAGGTGCATCCGACACTTGAATGAGTTCCGTCTTTTCAAAGAGTGAAATAGATTCCTTCTCCTTAATGTTCAAAAAGACTTCGCCTGCAAAAGTAAGACGAATGTGATTTGTCTTGGTTGGGCTCTTGGGATGTACAATGACGGCACCTACGTACAAATAATACAAATAAAATAAATGCATATATCTATGGTGAGTACCCTGTAACTTTGTTATCATATACTATGAATACCCTTTATCGTCTCGCCTGGAAAATAGAACTTTTCATCGAAAAGACGAATATCAAGCGTCTTTGTGTTGGATCGTATACGTGGTCTCATGCAGGGATGATCATGCAATTATGGCGAGGAAAGAATAAGAAATAAGAAAAGAGGAAGAAGGGAAATAGGGAAAAGGGCTGACCACATTTGTGCCCCCTCACACCAAATTCGGACAATTACGACCGCGCCTCTTTTTTTCCCAACTTTGTTTGACATAGTCAAAGTCATAGTCAAAGTCATAGTCATATTATTATGGACACCATTCCAAAAGGTGAACGTGCCACCAAACTCGACCATCTCAATACAAAATTTACGGAGAAGATTGTCTGGCTCATTGGGTATGGCAACGCCTTGTTTATATCCCTTGTCTTTAAACTCACTCTATCGGTTGTGCGTTTTTAAATAGGCAATGGCAGGAGACGATCCACTTTGACGACTCACGCAGGGACGAAGAGTGGACTCAGTCCATTGCTCCTCAAATGAGGGATTTTGCTGCAGAGAATCTCTTGGTACCTTTTGAAAGAAAGCAACTACAACATTCACCTGCTGACTTTTTTTTTTTTCCTTAGGCAGAATATGAAAAAGTATTACAGACGCGGCAAGTAGTTGAAAAACTGAACAAACTGGATGAAATGGCAGCCGAGGCCCAAAAACTACCGTCCAAATCAAGGTTTATAAATAAGATATCACCATGCTTAACGTCTACTAATGCTTTTGACCTTACTTTTGCACTTTTACTACAGACGTGTCCCCCAACCCCGTGATGTGTATCGAGCGTTGCGCATGAAAGCAAAAGAAGATGAAATGACACGTCTTATTCAAGAAGAACACGAGGTACATGTTTGAGAAAGTTCCATGACAAGATACTAAATGTCTCGGGTAGCTCAATCAAAAAAATAACGCTTTAATACGTGATCTTGCCGAAAAGAAGGAAGAACTCGCTCGTCTTCGGAAAGGATCAGTCGCAGATTGCGAGGATTTTATGGAGGTAAGACTGCACGTTAGACAAAAGAAAAAGGAATTGGTATCATAACCGTTTGTCGACAGAGCCTTCGCATACTCGATGATTTTATGGATCCAGAAGATCTGAGTAGGTTGACGGCAGAGCTCAGCACGACACGACAGCATACCGATTAGGTCGATACCAGAGAAGTCATATCATGATGCACATAATAATCCTGTACATATGTATAATACATATCATTTTTCTTTCTTTCTTGAATGTCTATTCTTGCGACTGTATATACATTGTCCAGGTCAGCTGGAAAGAGAAGGAAGATATGAGGTGTAAAAAGGAAAAAGTAAAGACATCTAACAGCTTTGGGAAGTAAAAAGCTATTTAATGAGCGTATGTGAAACACCAAAAGACGTAGCGGGAAAGAATTGCGGTGATGCATTCCGGGGCAGGACTCAGCAGCTCTGGTTTGTCTCGGGTTCCATGGCACCTAATCCCACTACTGACTGGATCCAACTCCACGTAAGCCTTATCCATTATACTCTTTCCTTTCTTCCATTCGCATTCTCATGCCACATGATTAGGATCGCTTCTACAGGTATACCTTTGTCATCGCGTCACAAGCCCGAGTTTGTTGTTCACTTTACTACGCGCGATAGGAAGCAGGAGGTCTACTCCCTCATGTGGGACCAGACTGACCTTTCCAAGTTCCTCATTGCAGGCGCACAAAATGGGGGTCCTTTAGGTAAGCTGGCTGCAAAGACGACTACGCCCACTGTCCCTCTCTTATTCTATGTATACAGCCATGATACGCGATGATCGTAAAGTGCTCTTGCTGCAGAAGCAGCAGCCCATCAAACCTATCATCTACATGTACTCGTCCGCAGGAAAACTCATTGAACAGATCCAGGTAAAACCTTTGACTATACATGCATTTTTTTTACTGATGTACATCAAAGTGGGAGAAGAACCGCATTATCGCTTTGGGGTGGACCGACATGGAAGAACTCGTCGTAGTCACCGATGACGGCAATGTTCGTTTGTATCCTCTCCATGGAACTTATACCCAATTCTCCCTTGGCAAGGTTAGGTATTCATGTGCACACAAACTTGCGCATACTGATATTAGTCTATAGGACGCGAAAGATTATGGCATCATCGACTGCCAGATCTGGGGCGGTGGGCTCGTCGCCATGACAGGCCACTATCAATTGATCGCTGTCACTAACTTTCTCGAACCGCGTCCTAAACGTCTGGCGGATACAAGCAAGTTTAAATACTCCTATGTTTGAGCCATGAACTAATGGTCTCTGTAGACTTGATTGAGCCACCGCACAGCTGGACCATCATCCCACCCCAATACACGTTAAGTCGGCACGTGGAAGTCTTGATCGCCACCGGATCTACTATTGTCGTGGTAGACAGCAAAGAAACCCAAGACCAGGTAAAAATGAACGTGATTGTGTCGACCTGCCACCTGAGTCCACTTTTGTCTTGCAGCTTTTGCAGCAAGGACCTTTCACGAAAATGGCCGTTTCGCCCAACGGCAAATTTCTCGCTCTTTTCACCGTAGACGGAAAGCTCTGGGTTGTCTCCACCGATTTTCAAAAGAACCTGTCCGAATACGCTACCAAGTCCAAGATACCCCCGCAGCAGCTTGTCTGGTGCGGCACAGATTCTGTCGTGCTTTATTGGGACAAGATCGTCCTGATGGTCGGCCCCTTTGGTGACTGGATCAAATTCTCCTATGAAGACCCCATCTTTCTGGTGTCCGAAGTCGACGGTGTGCGTATCATCAGTAACGATAAATGCGAACTCCTCCAAAAAATACCTGGTAAGTGCTCATTCTGCCACGTTCGTCGTTGCCTGAGTCTTCTTCTTCGCAGCTGCCACTGAGGAAATCTTTAAGATCGGCTCCACTTCCCCTGCTGCCATGCTCTTCGATGCGCTGGACCACTACGAGGTTTGTAATCTATCCAGTCCTTGTTCTCTTTCAATACTCACTATGTCTTGTAGCGAAAAAGCCCCAAAGCGGATGAAAATATAAGAAGCATCAAGTCCGACCTAGTTGATGCCGTTGAATGCTGTATTGAGGCCGCTGGCTTTGAGTTTCAGCATCATTTTCAGCGGGCACTACTCAAAGCAGCCTCCTTCGGCAAATGTTTTCTGGAGCACTATAACGCCGACCGCTTTGTCGAAATGGCACAATCCATACGCGTTTTGAACGCGATACGCTATTTCGAGATCGGTATTCCTTTGACTTATGCGCAGTAAGGCACACAAGATCAACAAGGAAATTGTTTGGCTTATCTTCTGTTAGATATAAGCGATCGAGTAACGAGCAGCTCGTTGACCGGCTGGTCAGGCGTCATCAGCATGTGTTGGCGCTGCGTATCGCAGAATATTTGAATGTGCGAACAGACAAGATCCTTACGCATTGGGCCTGCGCCAAGGTAAATCTCGTCGTGATTTGCGGAATCCTGTGCTCAACCGCTTCAGATCAAAAACTCTTCCGATGATGAAGAATCGATATGCCGCATCATTGTCGACAAACTCTCCAGTAATCCCGGGCTTTCGTACGCCGAAATTGCAAAGACAGCGTACAGCGCTGGACAAACGCGTCTTGCTACAAAGGCAAGTAGTAGTATAATCTAATATTGACATCTCGTCGAGCTGACACGGCCATGTAGTTGCTTGATTATGAACCCCGTGCGGCCGACCAGGTCCCGCTCCTTATTTCTATGCAGGAAGACGAGACTGCATTAATCAAAGCCATTGATAGTGGCGACACCGATTTGGTTTACCTTGTTCTGTTCCATCTCAAGCGGAAACTACCTCTAGGCGAATTCTTTCGCACTGTCAACAACAAGCCGCTTGCATGTAACCTGCTCGAGGTGTACTGTAAAGAACAGGATAGTGAGCTCCTCAAGGACTTCTATTATCAGGATGACCGACAAATGGAAAGCGCCAATGTCATTCTTCTGGAGGCTTTCCAACAGCAGGTAAAAAGATATCACGAGAGGACAATGGCAGCGAACTCACACAAGCGCATAAGGATATTTCAGAGCGTGTCAGCCGCCTCAAGGTGGCCTCCAAGGCTTACCAAGAAAATCGGGATTATGTATTCGAAGCCAAGGCAGGTACAAAGGGATTATTGTACCAAACTTGACTTATGCTTCCTAAGTAGGCTACGGACGAAGCTGTGAAACTCTTACAACTACAACAGCAACTCGAAAAAGATGTCCATCAGTCATTCGTTGGTCTTTCGGTGAGCGAGACAATTTACAAGTGCATGACGGAAGGTCAAGGGTCCCGAGCATCCAAGGTAAAGAGCGAATTCAAGGTGCCTGACAAGCGTTATTGGTGGATCAAGCTTCGAGCGCTCGTGGAAATTCGAGATTGGGAAAGTCTGGAAAAGTTTGCCAAAAGCAAAAAGTCGCCCATTGGCTATGAGGTACGGCATGTCCGTCTAAACTATGAGCATAGGCATTGACGCATTGTAAACTTTAGCCGTTTGTGGAAGAATGCATCAAAGCTAGACAATATCAAGAAGCTAGCAAGTATATCTTGCGGTGCGATCCGCCGGTGCGGCCCATGCTTTTCATCAAGATTGGTGCTTTCAAAGAGGCGGGTGAACAGGCTTTTAACAATAAGGACGTGGATGCACTGAGGCAAGTATTTGTAAACATATGATGCAACGTGCTGACAACAGGGACCTATGTAGACAAGTGCGTGCCAAGTGCAACAATCATGTGGTTGCTCAAGAGATCGATGCATTGCTTGCGCAACTGAATGCGTAAGGAGGAGAAAGCTTATTCCAATAACCAATGATAATAAAGGTGGCTATGTTAAGATGATGTGTAGCAATACAACGGAAAAGAGGAGGTCGATATATGGAACAGACGGGAAGGCTTAAATGTGTGAAAGTTCGACAACAAAAGCAGCCGCGAGCTTGGCAAATTCGGCCATATGCTCAAAGGACAACTTATCGATGGTGTCTCCGGAAGTGTGAATATACTGGTTTGAGTCCTCAAAGGCGCTCTCCATGACGAACGCTGAGGGGTAACCGAACTTGCGCCAGGACGCATGGTCAGAGCAGGCATAGCCGCACTGGGTCTCGACATACGAGATGCTGGCATAAGTATTCACGAGTTTCTTGATGAACTCGGTCAGCTATACGTAGAATACATGTGAGTCCAAATGATGCAAGTTATCATTTGCCCAGTCTCCTATATTATATTACCTTATCATCGACGTAGTCTGTGGTGACGCCAATCACTTCGCCGCGAGCTCCAATGTAACCGGTCATATCAATCTGCATCATGGCGAGGACATCACGGTCATCTTGAGCGTATTGCTCTGCAACAGCTTGGCTACCCAAGAGACCGCCCTCCTCAGCGCTATACCAGTGGAATTCCACAGGGCGCTCAGGAGTAAAGCCGTTCTGCACCAAACTCCGGAATGCCTCAAGGATGGTGACGGTACCACTGCCATCATCCTGAAAATATAAACAGTCAGTCGTTTCTTTCATAGCGCATACGTTGTACACTTACATCGGCACCAGGAGCACGGCCAAAGCTCGGCAACCACATGTTGAGCGAGTCTTGGTGGGCGCTGATGATCACAGCTTCGTTAGAAAGGGTTTCGTTGGTGCCTTCGAATCGTGCAATGATGGAGAATTGATCCCACTACAAGGGCATGTCAATGGATGAACAGTTTCATAGTATGTGGTATATTACGTTGTGCTTGAACTCTTTGACAGAGATAGCCTCATTTTCGGCAGCGATGTCGCGGACTCTGCTTATCAGCCAGCGAGAGGATTTGCCACCCCATGAGGATTTGTAATAGCGGTTATGGAATTTTGTGAATCGGGTAAGATGTGCTTTCATGCCGTCTGTGCGAATGTCCTTAATAAAGCGGTTGACTTCCTCCTGGTATGCAGGGGTGACGCTCGCAAGATCTATGTGTTACATTGTATGGGCCATGCATCAGACAGTGTATCCTAAAAGCAATTGATGTAATCAAATTACCATATTTAGACTCGCGCCGATTGGCCACTCTCCAAGCGTTGGAATCCGTTATATCCATGAAACGAACATTTTCACGGTGTAGTCTTCTGATATCTGAACCGGTCATCCACTGCGCGGGATATTGTTCACTGTCAGAGCATAAGAGCATATATGAGTTTAACTATTCTATTCAAGGATGAACAGGTCTTTTATCCACCTCAGTTGAATAAGCCGAAGCTCGGACATGTCGTCTTCCACAATGTCCTCGCCATTAATCTGCACATTGACAGACAAATCAGCCTTGACAAGCAAGCTCGAAGCGAGCAAGCCCAAAGCTAACAGACATTTATACATAGTCAAGAAAACAAGGGGAGGTAAAGGGGAGATAAAGTGAAGAAGAGAAAGGGAAAAAAAGGGTGTGAAAATGGTACAACCCCGGATACGCCTCAGGTTTGCATCCCAAGCTCGCTAAAAAAAGAAAAAAAGGTCTTTAGCGTACCTCCACCTTGTCTAGCCTGGCCTGATTATCTTTTATTCTTTTCTTTTCTTTCCTTTTCTTCTTTTTTTTTGTTTCTTTTGCTACAAGCCTACTTGTACTCGATTGATGCACCAGTCTTTGTACTCGCTCCTCCTCTGTTTCTTTAACGGAATTTCTGCCGCTAATGGCATGTATCGACCTTGCATGACGATCGATATGCTCCGGTGAAATTTTTTTGTTCCATCTGCAGTTCCACTATTGTCGCTGATACTAGATGCTAATGCTTCAATATATGAAATTGCATAATTCTATGGGGATTTTATATAAGTGTCGATTGTGCCCAGTTGCGGTAGAACTCGCGTGTTCGCGGATACATTTATAGTTTTTCCGATTCTTTTTTTTGAAGAACGAAGCATTATGTGCGTCGTTTTGTTGCCATAGTAACTATGTACATATGCAGCTAGCAATTTACTTGGGGACTGAGAACAAGGGTACTCAATAGCTTTTCGCATGAATTGAGGTCGTTAATTGACATGGAAACACGTCTTAGGCCGTCAATCTCGCTGAGGACCCATGTTCTATTTCTATAAATTATTGACACAAAAGTCAGATCTGACACATATACATACTAACATACGCATATTCCTATATAGGATACTGTTTTTCGACAGCGTTCCCTAAACAGTTAATCCAATGGGTGCAAATGGAAAGTTCCGTGTCCTCAGAAAAAGTCCCTAATTGCTGCCTTGACCTAAGGTCATTAATTAGTGAGTATGTTAAAAATACTGTCATCATGAGCTATAAATCCGGCGCACCACGTCGGCCCAATATATCGCTGAAGAAGCCGAGAATCTGCGTCTGGCTGTATCATTTAGGTTCCACATACTCGCCTGGTCTAGTTTCGTGCACGTTGAGCAGCCAGATAGTCCATGTTCAGGTATCAAATATTTCTGCTCATCCATAATACATGTCGGATATTTTTAACATCATACTGTACATACGTAACACTTGTTGACGCTTTACGAAATGATAGCCTTTGATTGACAGACACATAAAACTGCGCCTTATCCATTACAACACGCATATCGTACTACTTCTCCCTGTCGGGCTGCTGCTACTATTTGATATGCGTGTAATTGATACGACGGTTAGACGTCGCCAAAGTGGAATATATTATATGTACACTGCATATGGACTCTTTTGGTCGCGGTCAGGTACAAGGCCAATTCGTTATTATGAAGCCCCCAACAGCGCTCTCGTTTCCGCACGACTCGTCGCAATTCGATGTGGACAGACCAGATGGATAGGATTTAATAAGCAGAGAACGATGTTCAAGTCTGATTAAATTACCAAAGAAGGGAGGGAATGCATGAAACTTATCCCCCATTCTGTTTTATGTTTTATGTTACACAAAACAGAAAGCTTCCATACAAGAAGTTCTAGTTACATATTCTGAAAGCCAATTTTCAAGCTCATTGTGAGTATGCAGCCGTATATATTGGTTAATAGCACCTTATTACAACGTTGCATTGGTTCAAGGACTTATATTTTCTTGCTTGATTTTGCGTATAAGCTTAGACCTGGTCAGGCGGCGAGGAGCCTGGAGAAATTCAGCCATGGGTGGATGTATGAACGCTTAACAAATATACGCTTTCGAAGACATAAGCATAACACCACAGATATATCCGGTATTTATGGAAGGGAAGGAAATGAAGGAGTTACTGCAGGCGCATTAGAGCACCAGAGGACAGCTTTGGCTCGATCATTGGACTTGACGGCGTCATATAATACAAACGTATAGTTTTGGACCATTTTACATTATTACCGAAAAAGACCCTGACCCTGTGTACAAGACATCGGGTGTTCCCAGGTCGGGACCATAGTAGTAAGCGTTACGTAGCACTGTAACGCTGGAATATTTTTATTTTTTTGTCACAGGTGAGCGTATCCATTTTGAGCGGGAATCGGCGTGCATCAGTGATCATCGGGACAAAGGCGCCAACCAAAGAATAAGGCATCTTGGATGCAACCTTCTCATCTTGCATGAACACCTGACTATTTCCCACATGGGGCGCACCTGCCGCTTGCTCTGCATGCGCCACCCACCTATTCTTCTTTAACTCTCATTCGAACGGACTGCCCCGCATTTTTTTTTTCTTTTCTACATTTTTTTTGTGTATCCCTGCTCCTCCTCTCGCTGGTTCCTATCTCCTCTCTCGTACCCTTTTTCTTCCTTTTCGCATTTTTCAACTTACTGGTTCATACCTATTCCACTCGTTATTGTGTGGAATCTTTGACATTGCATTTCAAGATCTTGCTCGTCTTCGCCTCCAGTGATTGTTCGTCTCAACTTCTCTCGTCATAACGCATCATATTTTATGTCGTATCGCGCCGAAACGCGGTTCAGTAGCAGTGACCTCACACCAAGCACCATGTCCCAATCCTTGTACCCTCCCGTCACACAGCCGTTCTTCAGGCCAGAACCTTCATCCATGGTCAGTGCACCACTGTCGACTCCATTACCTTCTGCCGTACGCCCTACACCTATGAAGACTTATGATCCGCTACAGCTACACTCGGTAAATCTGAAGTTTTGCTCCTGCATTTAATTTGCATTGCCCGAATTTGGGGCAGTATGTTTGTTAACGCCATTTCTCCTCTTTCTTCCCGTTTCACTCTGTCTCTCTATTCACGCTGCAGGCAAACGAAGCAAACCCCGTTGCGCCGGCGTATACAAGCGACAATGACTTCCCTTCACGTGTGAGCTACTATCAACTGCCGCCTATTGTCATGGCGGGCACAGACCTCCCATCGACCAGGCCTGGAATCCAGAATGACAACGTTCGCAGCGATGATTTTCACACGGCATATCATGCATATCGCAATGACAACAAACACTCAAACGCTCACACAGTCGATTACCCCAGTCATCAACACACTCCTCCTTCGCCTGACAGTCCCCAGCACGACGACAACAGACACCTTGGCGGCAGGTCCGATAGGGGCTCATCCGGCTATCTCCTGTTTTGCGCTGATCAGCGAAGTAACCGAGCTGCAGATGCCCAAGCTCCGGACGACTCGATTCTCGATCGGCGCTGGCAAGAGCTCCCACAGGTATGGTTGCACAACCGTAAATGGAAGTCAATGCATGACCCTATAACCTATTCTCGCAGAACGACAAAAAGGAGTATCACCGACGAGCCATTATAATCAACGCAAAAGTGGAAGATGACAGCACGCCTACAAGTCCAAGGAACACATCGCCGCCCCTGAAACGCAGCTTTCGAGAAATGGAGCAGCTGAGCAGTCGTCATGGCGGTCAAAATGGCGGTCGAAATCTGTCCTACGGGCTCCAGCATCTTGTATCACCTGAGGCTATTAGAACCGCTGAGCAAGAAGAGCAAGAGGAGGCTATGGGCAGCTCCACACGCCATCCGTTCTCAGCGTTCCCATCCTTCCTTACCATGAAGCATATGCACGAGCAACGGGAAGAAACGGCCACAAGCTCACAGAGCGGCGAGGAAGAGGGAACAGAAGACGCAGTGATCGACGATACTCCCGGGTATGACAACCGGGACATGCCCATGATGGACCACGACGAGTTTGCCCCAGCGCAGTCTATTGTAGGCTTACCGATTCCGGCCCATTCTGCGGACCAGCATGATGGACCCACGTCACCCTCCAGCTCCTCCTCAACAACGCTCTTGTCGACTGGTCCCCCAGAGGATGAATACCCACCTTGGTCACGCGTGGGCGTGGTCTCTCGGCTTGGCGCTGCTGAGGCCGAAGCACTCCAGTCCCTCGGAGAAATCGGCGGCAAGGAAAAGGTGCGCGAACGCTTGAAACGACCTCCGAACGCCTATTTGCTCTTCAACAGAGACATGCGAAGAAAGCTTCTCGAAATATCTCCAAAAATGACCGTCGCTGAAATAAGCAAGGAAATAGGTGAGCGCTGGAAGCTCCTGTCTCCGGTAAGTTTATTATATCCCTTAGTTGTATCGTAGAAATGATCACAGGCTGATGAGATATCTATCTACTGCACCAAAAACCAAAAAAAAAAAAAAAAAAAAAGGAAAAACGCCAGGAGTATATTCATGAAGCCGCCATGATCAAACAAGACCATCTCAAGAACCACCCAGACTTTATTTACACACGTCGATCCAAGGCACAACTGGCTGAAGCCCGCAAGTTGCGCAAGTCCAGGACCGAGCCTAGAAAAAAAATGGTTACCAAACCTTCTCATTCTAACACAAGACGCTCGCCGCAACCAGGAGGCCCCCGTGACCCGCGCGGTCGCAAAAAGAAGCGTCACCGACACCCGACGGCTCCCAAGCACCCGATGTCTGGATTCTTGTTCTTTTTGGCTGCTGTGCGGCCTCACGTGGCTCGTCAATTGCCTGGTTCTACCGTCGGACCTATAAGCAAAGTGATTGCCTCCCAGTGGCGTGACATGAGCGAAGAAGACCGGTTACCCTGGCTTCAAAAAGCCGAAGAAGACAAGGCGCGATATGCTCGTGAAATGCGCGTCTATACTTCTCAGCAGGAAGCGCAACGGGATCTGGACGATGGCTCGGTAGCCGCCGTAATGCAGATGGTCAGTAGTGAACAGACTTACGGTTACGATGCCCCAGACCATGGCCTCATGAACGTTGCTTCGTCCACCTCCTCCAGCCATATCACAACTTCCTCTTACATGTACCCTAATTCCGCAGCAGCAGCTCACCCATCTCCTCCTGTACATCTTTCTGTTGCTTCTGGTGTACCAACATCCAATTCGATGGCATAAAATGGGCAACTTTATTGATGTGCACACTTTTTGTGCTGGCAGTTGGTGTACATATATACATATGCGCGCGCGTATGTAGCACGCGCCCGGCACGAAAATGAACAATGGTGGCTTTATTTCGAATGTCTGTGCACCCATCGTGCAGCACGAGCATAATATCTGTAATTAAGTCTACGGCCGTAGCGTCTTTTGCAAATCACATGCTAACAATTGACTTGGCGATTTACTTTGCTCGCACTTTTAGTCATTACATACAAGTGGCTCTTGTTTGCTGTACAGATATGCAACCGAGATACAGAGAACGTGGTCATCTCCTTTGCAACACAAAAGATCATGTATTCGGATATGGTTCAAACGGAGCATGAAAAGACGTTGTCATGGTGAAGAGATGCTGGAAAGGCTTACATTTCATTTATCGAAGCATGGCGAACGCTTTTGCTTTAGGACATTAAGACGCGAAAACACGGCAATTCTGCCTATATGTGAATGCATTTGTGTTTAGATTTGCTAGCATGTGATTCATATATAACACATGGCCTCAGCACCGCGAGACGCCCTTCTTTCTCCCTCTCGAGGAGTGTCTTCCTCTCTCTTTCTCTTCCACTTTTGAGGCATATCAAGTCCGCGCAATAGGGCTCTCCTTTTCTTCTCCTCTCATTTCTCTCCTTCTTCCATCATTCGTTGCCAGAGTTGCTCTCCTCTTACTCGTTTACACCTTCGTTCATTGCTGCCATGCTGAGAGGAGCACCCTCCAGCGGTAACGAACCTGATTCTGGTTCAACTACACCCACCGGCACGGGACCCACGGAGGATCTGCCATCCTTGCTTCATGTCCCTTGGAAGCAAACAGAATCAATGACTTGGCGACATGCTTTACTGCAGTATATCACGGATGCTTATGCTGAAGACCCTGTTGCATATGAAGTCGACGCAGACGCACTCGACCGCTTGCGGGAGGATAGTCTGCTAAGCAATCCGAGTCCTAGCCTGACGACACTCGAACGTCTCTTCACTTACTATTCCCAAGTATCCTTCATCTGCTCTCGCTTCCCTCTGAACGTGCGTGACATGTTTTTCCACTTATTGATAAATATCAAGGCTGATGGTTTTGTGCATAGATTAATCTCGGGTTCCCGTGGCGGCCTGCGTTTAAACCGTCATCGAAAGCAGGAGGTACGACTACTCCTCTTTTATCTAGGATCTATGCATTTATAACGACATTCGATTAGAATCGTTGAGCAACCTCAACTATGAAAAATCATGTGTTCTCTTCTGTATCGGTTCCGTCTACTCACAGCTCGGCTGCAACGAGAGCCGCATATCAACAGATGGCATCCGAAAATCGTGCAACTACTTTCAGCATGCTGCAGGCTGCTTTCAGCTTATCGAAACCGAATGCGCCGCTGATCTGCGCGTTGCAGTGCAGCCCACCGATTTGGACACCGCAACACTACGTTCGATCGTAAACTTGATGCTGGCGCAAGCCCAAGAGTGCGTCTGGCAGAAGGCGGTGATGGAACACATGAAGCACGGTACCATTGCTCGCTTGGCCATCAAAGTAGCCGACTTTTACGAAGCTGCTTTGCCTGGAGCGCCATCTGACTGGCGCACCTATATGGAAGTCAAAGCCGCCTACCTGACGGCTGTGGCGCAGTATCACAAGGCTAACGAATGCATTTCTAATGGACGTTATGGCGAAGAGATTAGTCGGCTGCGTGCGGCTGAGACATACAATCGCAAGGCATTGGACGCCATAGCCGCCAGCTATGGAGGCATATTTTTGACTCGCAAAAACAATCGAATTCAGGAGTCGTTCGCCAACGACGTGCGTCTGCTTGAAGAATCCATTGAACGCGACCTGATGCGAGCAGAAAAAGACAACGACCTGGTATATCTCGAGCCGGTGCCTGATGCATCTCAGTTAGCGCCCATTCTGCGATCCGAAATGGTGCGTCCTATCGCTCCTCTGGATGTGACAGAGCCTACTCATTGGCTGAAAGAGGTCGATGAATCTTGGAATCATCCCTTGTTCGAGAAGCTGGTACCATTTGCAGTGCATCAAGCAGCCAGCGTGTATCGCGACAAGAAGGACTACATTGTACAAACTGATATCGTGGCGAGATGCACGGAGCTGCATGATAACTATAAACGGTAAATATCAAGTCGATAACAACAAAGAAGAGAAGTCTGATCCATACCCTTTATTAGTACATGTGATGAATTACAATTGCCTCATGCAGTTGACATGGTCGATCCGCACACGATACCCGCAACGTTAGTTGCATGCGCCGAAGAAGTACAAGACGAAGGAGGCGCACAAGCCATCCGCGATATGCTCAACAATGTGCAACACATGGCCAACAAGGTGGGCGAGCTCATTGACGAAGGATTCAATGCGCTAGAAGAAGAGAACGAAGAAGACGAACTCATGCGACGGCGTCATGGCAGCCGTAAGTATATCGTAATATTATTTGAACGTATACATTTGCTATGTACTTATAAACAAAATATGTACACGTGCAGTGTGGAGCCGGCCTCCCTCGCAGCACCTGACGTCTGCTCTACTGACTCAGGGCAGTAAATATCACGATACGCTTCAGGCTGCTCAAAAAGCGGATCGCATCGTCCGCGCCAAAGTGAACAACTGGAGCAAAGCTATAGAAGCGCTCTCGAAGCCTATTCCGGATTTAATCCGAAGCCTGCCGTGCGTAACGGACGATGAGAACTCGCAATTTCCCACTGACTTACTGGAGCGGATACGCATGCTACTTCAGGAATGCGAGGACGCCCAGGCACGACGCCAATATACCATGGATGAGGCACGCTCACTTGCAGCAGCCGACGATATCAGCGAAGCACTATTGGCCAAGGCTGCAGCGCTCACCAATGGCTCCCCCATCGTCAAGCTCGAACCTGAACAGTTTAATGATGTTTTTACGCGGGAGCTAAAAAAATATGAAGGTTTGCAAGCTCAGGTGGAGCAGTTTACCCAAAAGCATTCGCACCTCTTGTTGCGGCTACGGGAAGCACACGAGCAATTCTCCTTGGTCGTGCAAGGCAACGCGACGGTGGCACGACGTGAGAAGGCTATACGGAATTTAGAACAGGCCTTTGTTAAACTCAAGGAGATCCGAATCAATCTCGTAGAGGGCATCAAGGTATGCAAT
The DNA here is from genome assembly GCA_002105135.1 of Syncephalastrum racemosum. NCBI lineage: Eukaryota > Fungi > Mucoromycota > Mucoromycetes > Mucorales > Syncephalastraceae > Syncephalastrum > Syncephalastrum racemosum. The sequence continues at coordinate 1,474,668 of MCGN01000004.1, forward strand.
AAGATGCGAAAACTAGAATATTCTCAGCTTATATCCATTATAGTTTTACTCGGAGTATACCGACACATTAACCCAGTTCCGGGATGCATGTCGCGATTTTGCGCTCGCACGTCGCATGGAAGCCTCCGAATTAGGAAGATAAACAGGTACAGAACCTGATGGCCATCCTGCGCAAGAGCTGGCCGTCATCCATTATTTTATGTATTTTACTTGTCATAAAATTTATCACCCAATATTAAAGATATCAATTCAATAGTCTTTGCCAAGCGTGCTTTGCTAAGCATAAAAGCCCACAAGCTACTTCTTCTATCGCTTTCTTTCTTCCTTTTTCTTTTTCTGGGAAGATGGTTTACAAGTTTACATTCTTTATCTGTATGTATCTTTTATGAAGAACACCTAGCAAGTTCCTTAGGCACGATGATACATACATTTCATTCTGATGGGGTCTTTATATACATTTCTGATATTGAGAAGCTGAGGGTAAATGAGGAGATGCACACGACGGAAGACGTTCTATCGGTGAGCTTGAGCAGCCTTTGCATTTGCATAACGTTGTCGATTGTCAAACTCATGTGAAGCACTGTATCTCGGCAAGCTAGAAAAACATTATGAGTACGGATAATACAAAAACAGACGATAATTACTCTTCTGGTCTAGCAGGCGCTGGTTCAGTAAAGAAAAAGTCGTGGTCGAGAGCGTCCATTGCGGTTAGACGCTTTTTTGGATCCAGTACCAGTATTTTGGATAGCAGATCAACTGCCAGTGGATCGCAGTCATCGAAATCGATGTGCATACGTCCTTTGTAATGGTCGAAATGGACCTTATTGGCATCAGGCAGATCCTTCCACCCGGGCATCGTCTCTTCGGTGGGAGATCCGACCAGGCTAAAAATGCGTTTAAGCTGATCCATGTCGTCGGTGCCCTGCAGGATCGGTCGCCCTTTCAGAATCTCACCCAAAATGCATCTGTTCCCAAGCAAACGAGTTGTTAGCAAGAGAGCAAAGAAATGACAAGAGAGAGAGGAAGACATAGTAAGATGTGTAAGTGGGGTAGTAAGAACATACCCGACACCCCACATATCAATGGCAGAGGTATATTTGCGTTCACCCAAAAGCAGCTCAGGCGGTCGGTACCATCGCGTAACAACACACGCTGTATAGTCGCGACCGTCTTCCTCGATACCACGGGCAAGACCGAAATCGGCGATTTGTAATATTCCCTTGTTGTCAATGAGGAGGTTGGCTGCCTTGATATCTCTATGTAAGATTTTGTTCTATAAATCGACGATTCGGGTGAGCGAAAGCGATGGGAAAAAAAGTCAATGGTAATGACATACGTGATGAAGATATGCGGTGCCTTTCAGCAATTGTTGAAAATATGTCTTGATATGAGAAAGGCTGAGGTTGGCGGAAGGGTTTTCGAGCAAACCGGCCAAGTCGTGGTCCATGTAAGGAAACACCATGTATACTTCTGTTTGCTCGCGTCGGCCAGACTCGTCTTTCTCTACGAAAGCGTATCAGCAATACCGTCCTCGAAAAAAGACGCATTTATAGGTAGAATTACTCCTAAATATCGCCATATCTGTGAGAGGAACCACGTTTGGGTGATTGAGTTGTTTAAGGATCTTGATCTCTCGCACAGCTGTGATTGGGATCTAAGCGTAAAAGACAATAAGAGCTATTCAACTTGGATAGCAATGAAGGTTCACTTACGCCCTCCTTTTCGTGATGCATCAGAATTCTCTTGAGAGCGACGATTTCACCTGTCTCCTTGTTCGTTCCTTTGTGCACTTCTCCAAACGTTCCTTCTCCTAGTTTGGACTCCAATTTGTACTTGGCTAGCTTGGACACACCCGTAAAGTTGTGTTTTTTCTTTTTCAAAGGTGTCTGAGGCTTTTCGTAGTTGGGGGTGGCTGTAGAATACGCCGGAGAAGTGCCCTGGTCTGAACCATCGTGGCTGGTCTGCCGCGAGGCATGGGAATACAAAGAACGATCGTTACGCTTCAGATCAACCTCGCCTCGTTCCGGATCGTCTGGAGATTTGCGTTTCATTATATCGGGTTGTAAAAGCAACAAGGAAAACCGAAATGGAATGCGCAGAGAAACAACAATAGAAGAATTGCTTGATGCTGAATGAACCAATTTTGGGTCCAACGCATGCTTTGCCCACACACACAGCTACTGCTGCCTTTTCAATCCCAGCTCCTCGTCTTCCTCTTTCCTGCGAGTGTTTTCTTTAGCCAAGACAGACGCATAATATTATACGGCGCACATCAAACCTATATAATGTCGGCACATGTGTATAAATTGTCTTGTATTTTACAGCGGCCAGGAACTGCAGAAATCTGTCAGTGTAGTGGTAAAGAAAGGAGTAACGGATGGAGTTATTTGACAGACGAATCCAACAAGGACTGAGTACAACTCGCGCGGAGACTGGACGATAACATCAGCCTCATCCCAGTGCTCACTAAAGTCTCCCTTTGTTCTCGTTTGCGAAAACATACCTGAAGGAGGTATGTTACCAACGAGTCCGAGATAACTCCATGCGTACAAAAGACAAAAAGGAGCGCCGCTACGACGTATAAGCAAACGTGCCAAATGTAGCAGCCATAATTGAATGATAATGAAGTCTGATAGCTAAGCAACTTGTTTATTGAGATGCACCCCTATGTATTTATGAATCAAAGTGCAAATCAGAATACACCGCCCAAATGACAGGCCTTGATGTTGTGTCGCCCGAATTGGTCGTGGTTCACAGTGCTACACAAGCTGAGAGTGACCTTTATCACTGGACTGACAGTCGCACGAACGAATAATATTTAAGACTGCCAACTCTTGTTATCAGTAACAGCATCCTTTATCTTGCATACATTCATTTTTTCTTCGCCTTATTCCTTTTCCATTTTTTTTGACTCATGGCAAGCCGAAACCCGTACCCATTCCTTTCTACTAGGAACGAATACAGTCGAACCAGCTCTACTACTGATTACGATCGAGCGTCTTTGGAGCTTTCCTATCTAAGCTCCAACGAAGAAATTTATCGCGAATGGATAGACGATCTGTCCATTATCGATGGCGTTTATTATGACTCTGCTGAACAGGAAAATTTTGATGGTGGGTACTGCGTACCCCGTACGCAAGCCGGAAGACATAGAATATATTGTTCTTACCATGCAGATCTGATCAACAGACGGAACTAACGTAGCCAGTACGGCACACGACCTCACACAAAAGCATACCGTATTGCAGCACCTACTTCGATCTGAAGCATGCTATACCAAAGAATTGACATCCTTTGTTGAGATATTGGATGAATGCGTGCATCCATGGTTCACTGACGAGCCACAACAAACATCCCAGCGAGACAGGCTTTCCCTCATTTCAGCCAAAAAGCAAGATTTGGACAATCTACATAATATCTGGCGGGACATTTCACTGGTCCATGGTGCCTTCTCAAATGACCTGAGACAAAGGTATATGCTTTGTATAGCGTGCAAATTAATGACATACGCTGGTATTTTTCCGTTGATATTAATCGCATATGCGCTTACATTTCCCTCAAAGATTACAGATATGGGGCCCTACACAACTAGTCTCAGACATCTTTATTCGGCTGGTAAGTCTACTGCGTATGGCCACAATATGTTCCATACAAGGTGCCGATTCACCTTTGTTAATATGGCTTATTCTGTACGTGATCTTTTTAAAAGCTCCACAATATTAGTGGCCCGTATGAAGAACTCTGGAGCCGTTACTCACTCGGTATTGTCGCCTTTGATTCGCTCTATCGAGAGCCGCTGTTCATCAAGCACATAGATGTAAACGCATTATTGACCCCTTCATTATTATTATTTATCTAATCAAACTGTGCCTAATACGCATGTTCCTTCTATAGAAGAAGAGACAATTTAATACTTTCTCTGGGGGTGCTTCTACTACTGCGGCTGCTATGGCGGCCTCCAACCGTTACCGCCGGCCATCAACACCAAATTGCTCTACATTTCACTCTACGACAGCTTTGGCCTCTATTCCATCTATTTTAGAGTATCTCACTATGCCTCTCAACCGGATATTCACTTACACCTCTACACTTACTACGCTGGCGCGCTATACCAGTTTAACTCACCCAGATCACAATGGTCTGACGCAAGCGCTTCACCAATTTGAGAAGTTAAAGAAATCGTGGACCGAAAAGTAAGATGTGTCATGCGCACTACTATAATGCGTCTTTGCTAACGCTTTGATATCGGCTGTTAGGATCAAAGACTGTAGCGACCACTTGGCTATCCTGGAGGCTTACCATACCATAGCTCTTTGTCCAGCGACTGTTACGCCTCATCGTCGCCTAATACTTCGCGCGCCGCTCGTTAAAGTCAACCTCGACGATCCGAGCGATATTTCTGATCAACGAATCTATTACTTATGCAATGACATGCTCTTCTTTTGCCGGAAGAAACCCAAGACGCTCACCCTGCAGTGCAAGGGTTCCCTATCCCTTATGCAGGCGCTGGTACGACCTATTTTACCACAGCTTGCGGCGGAAATGCTGCAGGGGACGCCTTGGATTCGCAAACCGGTCTTTCCGTCCTTGACACGAAGGAAAAAGAATGCGCCAAGTCCTACCCCGCCCGAACACGACAAGGTGGTCTATGGAATTGAAGTACTAGTGCCTGAAAATAACGCGGACTACATGGCTGCTTTCCATCAGAATTATGCCGGCAGCGGTCCCGTTGTGCGCCGTCGTCATGTATTACGTATGCAGGCGCGTGAGGATCAAGATACATGGCTTCACCATTTGCAAGTTGTCATTCAAGCTGTGAATAAGCCTCCTGCGAACATCATTTCATAAATTTGCGCATAATAGTAACGACCCGCAATATGCATTTTATGTGGGCAATGATGCTGTCCAGTCCCACTGCTCCCAACTCTTCAAGAACTCTAACTGTCTGCCTCGGTTTTCGCTCTGGTGGTGGTACTTGGGTCGCCGCCATCGTTCTGGGCCGATGTCGAGCATACCGGCAATTGTTTCCTAGAAAAACATCATGAGCACCTCATCCTATCATGTAATACCACAGTGCGTGCTGGATCATACCTTGCCAAACCACTGTGGAAACTCTTTTTCGTCTTCAATGACATGTCCATAACTTTCGTCAAGGCCAACCCATACGTGAAAGTAGGGAAGATCTTTCACCATAGCCCGACGGAATCCGCCACGAGACATGGTATCGATCAGCTTTTTGTGCTGTGACCATTCTTCGCCAGAGGAAAGGATGGCTTCCTTAAAGTACGCTGGTGCGTCTTCATACACACCGTACGGTACAGGTATGACTTCGATGGCAGTGTGACGGTGCTGACGCAGAGCCAGGACTGTCTCCATAAATATGACACCTTGGCCTTGCTCGTTGAACATTTGGATGAGGCATTTTTGGAAATTCTATGTCCAGTATTGGTTATCTGTCTCGTCCCTTCATACAGTAACACCTACTCGCACTTCGTCCCAGACATCATCATCGCACTCTAGCATGGACGAGACATGTTGGAGTGGTACAATCTGACAATGTCCCGGCACGAGCTCTTGCACGTTGGGCAGCGCCAAGTATGTTAAAGTCCCAAGTGAGACCATGGCGCACTGGGGTGGTTTCGTATCGTGGTAACAGTAGCGACATTTATCCAGCGCCTGCTGCGTGCGCTTATAATCTACAGCCGGCGTTGGCTCCACGTTCATCAATAACACTTTCTTCATTTTTTCACGTACCGGAAACAGCCATTTGTCGTTTCTGCTGTTCTGTGAGACCTTTTCGAGCGCCCATGACGTCGGCTTTGTCGTCCATGTAGTCAAGGTCATTCTTAAAAAGATATCAGCCGTGGTCCATTTGTTTCTATAAAAAGTACCTCAAAAGAAGCATCCGTTGCAATCTTATTGGCGAACTCAAGGTCCATATTACCCTGCGCCTGACTGCCTGCTTTTTCTTGACGGAGCATATCCATCAGGGACATATTATCATCCGTGGTACCGTATTTCAGGCGCTCGCCAGTCTTGGGGTCATGAGTGCCCTGGAAACGTTCCTTATTTTTGCCTTTACGATCCTTGCTGCTGGTACTATCATTTTTAAGCGCGTAGTCGTATAATCGACCTCGGCTGTCGATTGTGGGCAACACGTTGACAGAAGCAGGTCCCTAAAGTACTATGAGCATATATTCGCAGATAATCTCACCCAGTTAAAGTACCTCAGTCGCTACGCCATTTTGTGCATCTTCAAAACGTCTTGTCTGTTCGTCATATTCACGTTGCAACTCGTCCACGTTATCATTACCCATCAGCTTTGCTCGCATGAGGTTTGCGCTTAGCTTGTTGAGCTGGTCGCGCGACATGACAGGTTCCGAAAAAGCACGAGGAAGATCGTGTTGTGTAATTATCACCGGAGTTGCTGGATCACTCGGTTGTTCTGGAGCTGCAGCCTTTACCAGTCGTTCAGTTGCTTCTTTTTCTTGCGGCGAAGGCGAGTCTGGACGACGACGTTTGGCATCGCGACCGAATTCATCTTGCTCAGGACGACGGAACTTTTGCTGTCGGGAAGCATCCGACTCTGTGAATACGTAACGGCGCGAACTATCACCTTCGCGACCTCTGCGACTACCTCTGCCGCTGCGGTTGCCGAGAAATTCTTCTTCGTCCAATGCTTCCTGGAGTTTATCGTATGACTAGCAATGGAATGAGTGCATTTGATTTTACAGATGATGATGATGATGGACATACGCCATAACGCTCAAGAGCGACTTGTTCAAACGGCCTGCCTTCATCACTGGCTTGTTCTCGGATACGTTTCAACTTCATCATGCGCCATTTTGAGCCAGCATCACCAAATTTGATAGTAGACTTTTCTTGTGGATATTCATCCACAGACATCCCGGTCTTGAAGTGTGGGTTTAATTCTCGCTCGCTGACCTTTAGCTACGTGCAAGGGAAAGAGTCATGTTTAGAATGGCATAGTAAAAACGAATCGTCTTCTTCTTTTTCTCACCTGATCGGGATCAGGTTTATTAGAGATCGGTTTTTCTTGAGATCTTCCGAGCGATCCAAAGTCGAAGGAGTCGTCTAGCATCCAAGCTTCTCGCTGAACAGGTGCAGTGCTGCTAGCAGTTGCTGTTGAAGTTGCCGTAGCGGTAGCAGTCGGAGCGGTTGCTGCAGTTGTCGTAAGGTTGGATTGCTCTGCTCCTTCATCGTCTTTTTCGACCCAGAGCGAAGGATCCGAGTAATCAATCTCTTTCTCTTCGTGCTTGGACTTTCTATGCTTCTTGTGCTCCTTCTTTGATTTCTTCTTATGCTTGTGTTCACCCATGACGCGAAAGTGATCGAAGAAAGCTCTGCAGAATAATGACGCACTTTAAAAAAGTGATGCGCGCCTGAACTTCCCTAATGAGGAAAATGCGCTCCGATCATATCATATCATTTCTCTCTTCCGCTTTGCTTGTATTCGGTATGCCGAAAGTACAGGCCTATGGGGACATGTATATATAAATGCTTTGTTATGTTGTATAGTATGCAAAATAAATAAATATGTAAAGTACAGAAAACAATGGAGGAAAGTATCTAATCTCTGACGCGCTTCGACATGGCATGGTACTAATGAACGTTTCAAATATCAGTATTAGGTAAACATTATAGCATAATAAAACCACTTACGGGCAGTTCTTCGTTGCTCGACCGAGATTTGATCCATCGCTGTAAGAAGAATAAATGCAGATGAGTATATTTCATCACACTTGGATACTACGTCGCCTTATACCTTGATTTTGGGAAGCCTGAGGACAAATAGGATTATGACTGCAATTACGATGACAAGGTTGAGAGTCATATCGGCGCTGTCTTCCTTGTATTTATCGGCCGGAAGGAATCCTGAAGGCAAACCTGCATTTCCAAATTCTTGTGCGGATTCCGCATAGAGCCCAGAATCCAGCTGAGGCTTCTCTTTTTCGATTGCGTCCAGTGCCTTGTCAAGGGTATCGTTGATAGCTTCGAGCTCGGCCTCGACCTCTTGACTGCCATTTGCTGAAGGTTTCTCCAACTCCGCCGGTTCAATTTCATTGACTTGCGTCTCTGTCTCTGGATTTGACTCGTCTATTTCTTGCTCTTCTTCAGTTTGAACTGTGTCGGTGAATTCATCTTCTGTTGGGGCGTATTGCATCGTAGGTTCTTCAGTCGCATCATCAGAGAGAACAGAGTCCAGACCTTCCTTTGCACCATCCTCGGGTAAGGCAGCATCTGGGTCAGGCGAGTCCCATTCGCCGAAGTCCACCTGGATATCAGCACTATCCTCGGAAAGAGATACTTCGTCTGTGTGATGTTTGTCTTGCTGGACTTCGCCGGAGATACCAAGCTCCTTCTGGGCTTTCTCGACGTCATCCATGATTGTCTCTGGCAGCACCGTAGCAACGCCAGGCTGCTCCTCCTCAGTCTCAGAAGTTATGGTAGTCTCATTGGCATCAGGTACCTCTGTTTCTTCTTCTTCTTCTTCTTCTTCTTCCTCCTCCTCCTCCTTCTCCTTCTCTTCCTCCAACAGCAATGCTTCTTGTTCGTCATCCTCGGGCTTATCCCATGGCTGCTCTTCAATGAGCTCGCTTTCTTCGGCTGCGTCTTCGGTCACATTCTGCAGGGCTGCTGTAGGATCATCCATCTCAGCATCAGCATCTTGTTCAAACTCTTCCAATGGTTCTTCCTCTGAGACGATATCAGTAGAGTCGGCTTGCGCTTGCTTTTCCTGAATCGCCTCGAGTTGCTCGTCCTCGTTAGCATCTGTTTCTTGTTTCATGGTGAAGTCTGATTCTATATCCTCGGGGCTGTTGTCCGCGCTGGATCCTTGTTCGGTATTAAGAACTTGCTCGGGGTCATCGACGGCTTCTTCGAGTAAGAAATCGTTGCTGTCTTCTTGAGAGCTATCGACCGAGGTATCCTGGACTATCTCTTCTTTTTGATCGACGCCTTCTTCGTCTTCAGTCGTCAAGAAGATGCTATCGTCTTGTTCTTGTTCGTCATTGCCATCGGTCTGAACCACGCTATCGGTATCATCGACGACCAGTTCCCCACTGTCATTCTCGTCTGCTGGAAGAATCTTGTCCTCTTCGGTCGCCTTGTCATTGCCGGCGGATGACCATTCATCCGCGAGTTCATCCACCGTCACTTTGTCTTGTTCCTGAGAATCGTCATCAAAGGGTGGGGCAGCGTATGCACTTGAGGCGCCTGCTGTTATGGCAAGAATGGCACCGAAGGTCTTGCTACGGCGAGAATTAAAGAGCGGCATGGGGAAGGAGTGGATTGCGGGATAGTGGAAAACGTGTCCTTAAAAAAGTCTGTGTGCACCTGTAGATCAAATTGCGACGCTAATTTTTGTTTGTGTTACCTTGCGAACAGTCTATCGTAAATAGACCTATAGACTTCGTTGGATTCTTTACAGCTCGAATATACTGTATCTGTTGACCACTTTCCATCATGTAGCAGCAGCTGAAGACTTCATCCAACGACATGCTCTTGCAGAGTGCATAATGAACTGAATTAAAAAACACTATTTAAACAGTAAGTTTACCACAGAAACAATTCGTATCTGCTTTCCTAATACAGAATACTTCCATAATTTGCTATATAGAATTCCGACCTCGTTTTTGCCTTGTTATATTGGGCATTCTCCTTGGCCATTGAAGTCACGTGATCCATATCTCGCATAGATCTGAATGATAGTATAAGAATATCTATAACGTGCCAGCCGTTGGATAAGAAGAACGTAGGACGACAAATCCAATAGGAAATGTAAAGCAAAACTACTTTACTAGAGCAACGTAAGGACTGAATGGGAGATAGCATATATGATGTTCACATACGAACTGAAGAGACTTTCTATGTTGGATTTCCTGCAAAGGGATATCGTCCGTAGTCAGAAGGATCGAGAAGTATATCACCGTGTGCAAAAGGATTATGAAATGATGATATAAGAATACCTCGTGTGTAGTCCACTCTTCTTTTATATGTGTGTGCTTGTGCCTACTTCTCTAAAGTCTATCTCGACATGTGTAAGAAACATCTAGCACGCCAGCATATTCTGGGCTCATTTCTGGTCACCTAGTCACGGTCATTATTGACAGCCGTATGCACTGCTTAACATGCTTTTTATGCATTCATTACAGTTCAGTATTCTTCTAAAAAGAAGTATCATACATAGTATATGCAAAAGATAAAATAGTAAGACATCCAAGCTACTCAGGGCGCCAGTTGAAAGTGCCCGGGACTGCGGTACATTTTTTTCTCTAAGGATGCAGGGCCAATCGCTATACGCATGATCTATCATATAAGCACAGGAGCGAATGATTTTTGCTGACTTTCGTACAGTTATAATGCATTATGTCGGGTCATGTCACCGGAATATCTTGTAGGACGAAGCACCTATCTGAGTACATAGTTGTGACCTACTTGTCTTCTTAATGGTATAGACAACATATGAGGTCAATATGCGTATATGTATTTGCATGCATGTTCGATATCAATGCTAAGATTGAACCATTGCTGTTACACAGCAACACTTAGTGTCACATTATCATTACCGGGCGACGAGCCTCGGAAAAGTGACGGAGACGTGGTGCGGTATTTTCTGGTCAGCGATATCGTACATATTGTCGAGGGAGGGTACAACCGCCCTATTCCACATTCTCAGATCCGGATATAAATGTATTTGTAATCAGAGTCGCTCATTAATAACCGATTTACAGCTTAAGTGCGGGAGGAAGTCCTTGTAGTAACTTCTTACCACGTCAATACAACCTCAATGGGTGGTACTATGTATGGCTCTGCATATAAGCATATACCTTCTTATTTGTAGCGCATTTTTACATCTCAATGCACGTTCAAACCTCGAGAACTTTGTCGCATACTATCGCCTCGGCCATATGCAACTCTGGCAGACGGTTACACGGCGTACAGAGGAAGTGCTCATACTCCTCTGATTAAGCATGTCGGACATTTTCGGTCAGATCCGAAGCAATAAGAAAGTAATATGATATGGTAACCTTCAAAACCAAAGGTTTGGTTGTCAATGTCCTTTGGAAAGGTATAAAATGGATGGTGGTAGGTCTGAATTGAGTCAAAAACAATCAATCAACTTCCAACGATGCTAAGCAAAAGTTTTCTTGCTATCGTGCTAGCCACCGCATCAGCGGCCATTGTCCAAGGCGCCGCTATAAAAACTTGTACCGTCAAGAGCTCCGGTGGTGATGACGCATCCGCTATCGAGACCGCGTTCAAAAACTGCAACAAGGGTGGAATAGTCAAATTTACGAAGGGTACGACCTACAACCTCAAATCAGTGGTTAGCATCGAAAAGGTGCAAGATATCACCGTCGACTTCCAAGGCACGATCAATCTCCCCTCGTATAACACCAAGTTCGAAAAGGAAAAGGCTTTCTTTTACATTGCTGGAGATAACATCCAGTGGACCGGCGGTGGAACTTTCAATGGCAATGGTCAAGGATGGTATGTTATCTCATAAATTAAAACTGCTGTTGAGCAGCACAAATTTGCGTATGACATAAATGTTATCTGAACTCACAATACTTTCATACGCATAGGTATGATGCTGTCAATCGTAACGCACCGCCGCTTTTCAAACCCAAGGCCACCAACTCCCAGTAAGTGAAGGTTGTTGATTCAGTTTTATGGGTGTTAATGCATCTTTCTACAAAGGTTCTCCGGTTTCACTATCAAACAAGCTCCTCGTTCGCATTTTAGCATCAATGGATGTGATAATGTGCTGTTCGACAGCCTGACGCTGCATACCGTGTCGACCAACTCAAAGAAGGATGCCCATAATACGGACGCGTTTGATGTTTCTGGTTCGCAGAACATTGTGATCCAGCACTCGACTATTACCAATGGTGACGATTGTATCGCGGTCAATAATGGTACTTCTCTATTGCATAGTGGGCGCTTCCAGTGATAGCTAACTAACGTTCACTTAGGTGTCAAGAACCTCACGGTGACGCATTTGGATTGCACCGGAAGCCATGGTTTCAGCGTGGGCTCACTGGGAAAGAATGGCAACAAGGAGACGGAGACCGTATCTGACCTCAAGTTTATTTCGAACGCGTGCCACAACTGTCAAAACGGCGTGAGGTCAGGACTGAGTCTTTTGAGCCATGGTCATGGAATCTAAATCATACAATCATTTTCATCATTTTATCTTTAGAATCAAGACATGGCCAGGTGGTAAGGGCACCGTGAAAGACATCAAATTCGAAGATATCAATTTGGACAACGTCGACAACCCGATTATCATTACGACCCACTATTGCGACAACCAGAAAATGAGCTACTGCAAGGGTAATGATGACTCCTCGCTTTCTATTAGCGATGTCACTCTTAGCAACATCTACGGGTATGTATACGAGATTGACAGTGACATGTTATGCATGAAGAATCGGCTCTAATTTTTATATTGACATGTAGTACTGCCTCCAACCATGCCTATCCGATTCTTTCTGTAAACTGCTCCAAGAACACACCCTGCAGCGGCTTTTCCATCAGTGATATCAATGTTACTCCTGCAAAGAAGACAACTGCTAACGAGTGCATCAATTTGAAGAATTCGAACAAGATCTCGTACTGCAGTAAATAGAAGATTAATCTCAAGTTTCGTCTTAAGAATTAGACACCCATAGAATTGAGCAATAAACAAATAGAGAAACGTAATACTTGCTGCGGATAAGAACATAATTGAAAATATCGGTCTATATGAATGTATCCACGCAATAACTGCACGCCGTTACAAGTCAATAAATAAATAACGTTCTCCTGCTGCCTAGTGCTGAAGCTGGGAATCCGTATCAACCCAGCTTAGGAGAGATTCAGCAATTTCATATGGACACATTTAGCATTATACGTTCAGCGCACAAAGTGAGGGCCCTGCTAGGTGTGAAAGTCTTTGTGACATATCGTCGATGACCAATGGCGCTCAGAGTGGGGAAGAAAAGATTGAATGCTGCCGACTTTTTTTTTTTATTTCGGCGTGGAATAACAGGTACACTACATGTCTACGCATGCGTAGATATAGTCCGCGTTAGTCAAAGATCCATTATATAGGACACGCGCGATTTTGTAGCTTACCAATAAAAGATGGGTGTGACAATACGCCCATTGCTTCTAGCGTCTGGAGCCGCTGGTGGCAGTAATCATCTTGATGGATGGTTAAGCCATGGAACTCGGGGTACTCTACGCACTGGAATCCGGCACGAATAGCGAGAAAAGTAATAGCAGATTGATCTTGACGATGGTTTTGCCTTGAAGAGCCTTTGGGAGCGATGCAGCGTTTGTTCATGCCGCAGTCATACCAGGGAGTGATCAATTGGTCAACAATTTGCTTATTATCAGCGTCGAAACCAAGGGCCGCGCCATTGCAGTTCTCAAAATGAGCGTAGTCTTTCCGGCGAGCATGGAAATACTTGAACATGCCGAGATGGTTGAATTTGGAGCCGATGAAACCTGTACTGCGTGGAGACCAGAAGCCATGTTGACGGATATAGTTTGGTATCATTTTCAGAAACATAGGGTTAGGAACATCGCCCGTGTCCAGCCAGACAATGATGCCTCCAATTTTCTCCTGCACCTCCTTGACAATGCCCGTTTTCCAGGCATATTGACCCCGCTCGACGGTGATGTCCCAGAAGGTTGGGTATTTGTCAAATTCGAATTGGACAAGTTCGTCAAAGTACTGCAGCGCGTACAGATTGTCGAGGACCGCCTTGTGTTTTGGGGTAATGCCGAGGTCGTACACGACAATCCGGGGAAATTCTTCTTCCTTGACGTATTGGCGTGTTTCGCGCAGAGTATACAACATACTCTCTAACGCACAAAAATGGTTACCGCTCGCTGCTGTCACAATCGTAAAGGGGTATCTTCTCCCCTCTGAGACGGCGTCTTCTTGTTGCTCTTCTTGCTGCTGTTCTTCCAATGATGGAGGCAGCAATTCTGAAGCTATATCTGTTTCTGCTTGTGATTCCATTTCATTGATGGGAGGAGGTATCGCTTCCTGTGGCTCTGATGGTTGTGAAGATTGTGTCGGTTGTGGCGGGATGGGTGGTGGCGCAAGAGGATCATCTAGCTCGCCCAAAGGAGGTTCGATGACTGATGTGGTCGTAAGCGCTTCAGGAAGATCAGCGAGGCAATCCACACAATCTGACGTGTTGTCTATTAACAAGTAATGTTGAATTAGATTAGAAGTGGCAAGACACAAATTGTAGTTGGCTTGGTTCGATATCTTTACGTGTGGTGGTCTCGCCCGCTTGTCGAAATATGAATATGAAACATATTACACAGAATGCAAATATGGATTGAGTGATGAGATTTCGTTTGAGTGGCATGATTAAATGATAATAAAAGTCTATAACATGTGGAGAATAAAAGGAGTGAATGAAGGTGTGTACTGGTAAACGGTATATTACGATGCGAAGCTGATGAACAACTCCTCTTGTCAATTCGATTTGATCGAATTAAAAAAAAAATTAAGCGGGCCCAGCCCGAGTTCTATTTTTGGAAATATATCGATCTCTCCCACATTGCGTCGGCCGTCGAGGGACTATGAGAATTATGGTTAGAAAGTTATATAAGTCGGCCAGGTGGAGAGAGGAGAAGAGGAGAAGAGGAGGGGAACTAGATATATGATAGCAGAGCGTAGTAGTAAAAGGGCGGGACCTGATATCATGGAACTGACTCATATCATCGCATTATTAGAGCTCTCAATGTGGTGGAACATACAGCCTTCACCTACTTATCAGCAGACGAGGAGAACCGGGAGAAAAAAGACCTGAGCGGAAATAAAAGGAGCAGAGACTGATCAATTGGTACAATTACCCGGACTTGCTTGATGACGAGAATTCCACAGGATACCTTCGTTTTTATTGCCTTTTGTATCCACAGAGTATTCGAGTATTGCAGCGCTCAACTCACGGAAAGAACAAAGAAAAGGAAAAGAAAGTGCGGCGTCAGAAAAACAATAACCTTCTATGAAATAGCACTAGATGAGCACCTCCTCTTCCAAGTGAGGATCACTTTCAATACAATAGCTGCTGCATCGCAACAAGCCTTCTTGTATGGCGTTCTGCTCTCTCTGTCTATAATGACCACACTATTTTGCATACAAATATGATAAAACCGGATGGTGAATCTACAGACACAATATAAATCGGGTACGCTTTATTTGTTCATTATCTGGATGGGATGTTCCTAACCGTATTAGAAGTCGAAATTAGAGAGGTAATGATATCATCCTTGATGTGATATCGGCCATGAAGGATGCTCATTTTCAGACTATTGAGTCTTAATGTCTCTGATGTTGGTAGCCCCCTTGGCTGCCCGGACCGGATACCTGTACTCGGTCACATACGTACAGAATGATGTAGAAAGTGTTCTCTGTAGAGAGAACATTAAGAAATTGCAAAATAAGGCTCGTGCACCCGGAATACAGCAGATGCTTATAGAAAGATGGGGTGTGCAGAACGTACTGGGCAGGTGTGTACAATGTCTACCGGGGGTTATACGTATCAATAGTCTTTCCCTATGCACCGTCCTTTTTCAATAAAAACAATCCGTTTTAATTCTCGCTGTCCTTTTTGTTCCAGAACGAATGAAGCGAATCAGACAGGTGAGAACCCGTCTCACTCAACGGGCCGCGGCCACTAAGAGCATGTTTTTAGTGGGCAGAAGGACGCCTAGGCGAAACGAAAAAATGCTCTTTGCAGACGGAAGATTTTGAAGAACTGGAGAGACAGACATCTCAGAATCTAGAAGGATTCGAGAGATTGTATAATTCAATCAAGCCGGTCTACCTTCAGCTAGTCAAGAAGAAACCTCTCTATGACGAGAACCCACGGGGTCCGGTACGCCGAGTACGACCATTGGAAGCTTTAGGCTGGACATGGATCAATCACGGCGACCGACTGACGGATAAAGAGCCATTGGGTAATGTCAAAAAGTAAGCAAGGAAAAAGGAGACTTCCCAGCTGACATGGATGGGCGCGACAGGTGATGCGCTGCAAAAACTGGGAAGCGCGGAGATCCAGATTTCCCGTCTCTATGACGAACTGGGGATCTGCATGAAGGAGGGCTACCTCGCAACCCTTCGGGAATGCCGGCGAGAGTTTAACCGATATCAAGACCTTCGCAAAATCCTTAATTCGCGCAGAATAGACTACAGTAATCACCTTGCTCGTCTTCAGCGAGCAAAAAAAGAGAAACCACAACTCGAGGTCCTTGTTCGGGAGTCGAAAGTCAAGTTTGAAGAAGCACAGACAGAGCTCTTGGAAAATATGATGCGTTTGGATGATTTGAAGGTAAGAAAAAAAAGGGCCGCTGCGCACGTCATGATACCAAGCTTTGAAATTAGTGTGAGCATCTGCAGGCACTCAACCAATTCGTGGATGCACAGTACAACTGTTATCATGACGCTGCTAAAATTTTGGAAATGACACGGGCCACACAGGATCATGTATCACAACCCTCATCACCAACTGAGACTAGCCACGCCGAAAGCCGGCAAACCGATGATTCTTATTTTTTACACCCATTCGATTCCCGCAGTAGCCGCTCTTACTCTACTTTCAGTGACAATTCTCGACGAGCGTCTTCTGTCTGGAGTAACGGCTCCGAACAGGTGTTTGCGACTGCCGAGAGAAAACCTTGTATGGAGTATATCTGAAAAAAAAAAAATAGACATGCGGGAATGGTGCTGATATTATGTATACACTCAGCCCACTTGTCATCTACGTCAAGTAAAAGGAAACCGGTGCAACTTCGGAAGGCGCTTTATGCTTTCGAAGGCCAACATCCGGACGACTTGCCTTTGCACGTCGGTGACATCATTAAGGTGCTGGATGATCGTATTGACGAAGGCTGGTGGCTCGGAGAGACCGAACATGATAATCAAAAGAAATGTGGCATCTTTCCCGTTAACTACACCGGAGCGTGGAGCGCCTCCGATGATCCACCGCCCCTGCCTCCCAAAGATTTGCAGTCAATTCGAGCCTCTCCCCGCTATTACGAGAAAAAGCTCCCGGAGTTAAATACAGCAAAATAAAATAGCCGACGGTTAGGTCACAGGAAGACCATTTCCCTGTTGGGAGAATCAACAAACCCCCTTTCTTGTGGCGATTTGTGACAACCATGCCAACGCCTTCGCGTGTGACATTCTGTATTAATTGATCTTGTACCTTTTTTTTTGGTCGTAGATGTGTATATTCGACGAAGCCAGCATTGCTATTGGAAAATGCAACAGACGAGGAAGGATGATATTGAGCAAGGCGTTTTTAATAAAGGGAATTTGGATGCCAAGTCTTTTAATTCAGCGCGTGCTCCGTGGTATGAACAACAATACTTGACTTACAAATTACGTCTTGTGAGAAAGTGCTTCAGCGGTATTTTCTCTTACCTGCATCTGTTTCTTTTGAGAAAAGAACCGACAGCGCTACTATCATTAGTTTTCCTGTCTCTTCTCACTTCCCTACGTTTTTCCTTCAGAAAAGACGTGTAGACACACGTAATTCCTTAACTGCTCGTCTGATGCCCATATTACTATATAATATACTTGGGCAGGGGACCAGGACCAAGTAAGGATCGCTTATAGCACGCATCTATATTTGGAGCAGAACGTGGTTTGAAGCCGGGTTACACAGGCGGACGGGTTGGTTGATCCGCTAACGGTCGAAAGAAATTCTTCAAACGCGGGCATCACCCTGAATTTTTACCCCCTTACTGATATTTTTACAAGAGGGACGAGGTGGCGAACATTAAAAAAGATACGGTTTACCCCAAAACTGGTCGGCAAAACCACGTTCTGTGAGGCGCAAGTTGATCTTATCTCACTTTTAAATGATCAACTTAAATTGTCATACACAAAACCACGCGAGAATTTAAGGGGTCGGCTAGCAAAGGCGGTAACATAGCAAGAAGGAGAGAGGTAAAACATCGAAGAAACAGGCCGGTGATCGTCGTCAGGAAGAGAAATCAGTGGC
This sequence comes from Syncephalastrum racemosum, assembly GCA_002105135.1. NCBI lineage: Eukaryota > Fungi > Mucoromycota > Mucoromycetes > Mucorales > Syncephalastraceae > Syncephalastrum > Syncephalastrum racemosum. The sequence continues at coordinate 1,492,709 of MCGN01000004.1, forward strand.
TAACCATTCTCCGGGAAGGGCGGAAATCCGTGCCGCTAAGACGTAAAAGCGCACAAGATTAAGAGGGCATTTACGAAACGAGCGGTTGGACTATTGCCGCATTTGTAAAGTTGGCTCGCGCACACGTTTTGTATAAAGTGCTATAGGGAAAAAAATAAAAGAATAAGTCTGTGAACGTACAATTTTTGTTGTTTATCCTTTCCTTTCCTCTTCTTCCTTGGTTTTACCACTTCTCCCGCTTCTTCTCAAAGCTGAAGGCAAAAGGTCGCGTGGTTTGCATGGCATCAGAGGATGCCGCGTTTCTCGCTCGGATCACGGCAAAACAGCGACAACACGCAATCGCCTTTTCGGCTACGGTTTCAACTGCAGAAGGATCGTCTTCAGACCTGGTGGCGTCATTTGCTGCATCCAAACAACAGCGCGGCATCAGTCAGTAACCATTCGTCCACTGGCAATAATAACAACAGCAACACACGCGATTGGCGATCCCTTTCACCAAACGAGCCACCTTTACCTTTTATCGCGTCTCTCACCGAGTCTTCGCCTAACCACGGCACAAACACTAGCCTTATCCATACCAGAAACATCCGTCCACTAGACAGTAATAATAATAACAACAGCAGCAGTAGCAATGCAGGCGGACGATTCAGCAAAGGCTTTGCACGGGCAATCCGAATAGCCCCACAAACAAATGGCGCTACGCGAGAAGCACAGCAGGTACATGTTTACCGATATGCAAGGGACCATAACAATGCAAAAAAATGGCTGCAGTGGACCGATATAGACTGTTGTTGGTCAAGGAGAAAGGCGGGGGGGGGGATTTAGGGAATGGCGGGAAACGTAGCTGAGACGAAGAGCAATGAGACGAAAAATTGGGCGCATCTCGGGTTCCACCAGCATGATGACAAATTTAGCCAGCATCGCATGGTTCGCGGACCGTTCCTCCGAGATTGCTATACTCTGTGGCTCTTTGCTCTCTCATTACGCGTGGGTATGGGTTGCGCAAGTCTGCGAAAGGATAACAAGTCTGTATACTGCGTATGAGAGGCGCGGACGTGATATTTAAAGTTCCAACTATACTTGGGGAATATCGTCACTAATCTCATCTTTTCCCTTTCTTTCTACTATTATAGTACTTTCCGCGACAATCGGCTGGTTCGATTGACGACCGCACAGCACGCGCGCTATACACCATTTTGGAAGAAAGCGACACTATAATGACTGACTCCTCCCAATCCACCACGCCGCGTAACCGTCCCAGCTCGTACCAAGAGAAGCGGATCTCTATCGGAAGTTTCGGCAGCGGCGATGGGGTTGCTGCCGGCCCTGGTCTCCCGGACGACGCGGTTCACTCCGGCACATCTTCGACATCTTCTGCTGTCTCTTATCAACCTCCATCTTCTCTGTGGCCCTGCACCCCTAATGGAAAACGTGAGCCTCAATTTCGTCAGTCCATCATTGGCGATGAAAACAAATGCCGCCGCAAGTTCGCCAAAATGGTGCAGGCTGCGCAACAGTTCCAGTCTGAACACAAGGCGGCACATGATATTCCAAAGGAGATGGAGATAGTTTTTAATGGGCAGGATAACGTTCAGTACATACGACTTGTTCTCAACGGGCAAAGCGAGTATCACAAATTCTGTGGGTAAGTTTTTCGCGTCGATTCCTCATTACGCCGAGTGTAACCACTGATTCCTTCTTTTTTGTTTCTGCTTTCCGCTCTCAGGAACTCGCAATATATTCCACCAGAGCTTATGACGACCGGCACGTACAACAGCAACGGGCTTGCGGATGTGTGGGTACTCGGCATCTCCCTATACCGCATGCTCGTCGGCAAGTTTCCTTTTATAGCCTCGAGTGATCGCAAGTTATTCAAGAAAATGCTCCATGCAGATTTTAGCATCCCTCACTCTCTTTCTGAAGGTATGCGTCATTCGACGCCGTTAGAGCTGTCGCAAGGTTCATTAACTTATTATCTCTTTCACAGATGCGCAAGATCTGCTACGCCGCATGCTGGCACCAGAATCTTCTCGAGCATCGCTTGATTTGGTCATGTTCCACCCTTGGCTTAAGTCATATATGGCGACTACGACCATGGTATCTGATCTGCAGCGGCCGAATCAGCGACTACAAAAGGAGCAGCCACAAAAGCAGAGCAACGCCACTGATGTGGATAATCATGCTACTATTCCGTCTTCCTCCTCGGGGTTTGTGCCAGAGACATCATTGCTTTCTCCTCCTTCTTCTCCGCCGCCACCACCACGACCAACTGCGGCCGCGGCAGCAGAGCACGACACTCTGGCGAACGCTCCTCGAAAGCCTTCGACCCGCGACAGGTCATCGAAGCGTATGTCAAGGACATTGGCAGATATGTTGCTTATATTGGTGGAAGGGCCCTTTCCACCTCCCAAGCATCCCTACCGAGAGCTGGCTTATCTCGGTGCAGATCGTCGCGAAGAGATCGCTGCTGCGCTCTGATGCATTGCGCCAGCAAGCAATACTTTTGTTGTAAATTATTTCCTTCCATCCGCCCATTGTCATATCACGCACTGTTATCACCTTTATCTGCTACTCACAAACTCTTCCTCTGCATTAATTTGTTTAGTACTGTTGTTGTATATTCTGTCAGTCTTTCGCATGTACCATCATCCACTCCATACCTATATTTCCTTTTATTCCTTGTCCTCATCGTTAGTCATTCATAAATAGAGTATCATTTGCCCACATTATTTTATTTATATTCATTTCTTGAAATATTGTTTATGCTCAGGCACCGGAGTAACGAGCGTCGAGGACTCGAGGGCTGCTTCCAGGTTCTTCAGCACGAGACATTCCATCTTGTGTTGAGTCTCGTTGGTGAAAGTACCGATATGGGGCAAGAGGACCGAGTAAGGATGCGAAAGTAGACCGGGGTGCACCTTGGGTTCCTGTGGAAACAGATAAGTCGAATGTCGGAGGGATCATTCTGTCATGGTATACCTCCTCAAAGACATCGAGTCCAACAGCCCGCACTTTACCGGACTCGAGGGCTTTGACCAGGGAAGATTCGCGGATAACAGCACCGCGGGCAGTGTTGACAATAATAATGCCATCCTTCATCATGGCGAACTCAGTTGTATCAAGCAAGTAACGTGTTGCCGCATTGAGAGGCACGCTCACATAGAGAACGTCCGACGTACTAAGCAAAGTCTCAAAGTCTACGTAGGTCGCCGCATATTTTTGCTCGACTTTTGCAAAAAGGTTATTCTTCTCATCCAACAGCTCCTTGTCAAATCTGTACCTTCTTCTGGCAGACGAGTGCGATTGTGGTACTGGATCTCCATGTCGAAACCGCGCATGCGCTTGGCTACGGCTTTACCGATGCCACCCATACCCAAGATACCCAGCTTCTTTCCTTCGGGATCCATGCCCATCGAAACCCCATTACGGAAGCGACCTGAGATGGTCTGTGCATGAGAAAACAAACGCCGATCTGATGGGATAGTAGTGACTCACCCAAATGCAAGTTACGCTCGGACTGGATGGCGTTACGGCATGTGGCCAAAATTAAGGTTGCTGCGACAGTTGCAGTAGCCTACAGAGTGCAGCGATCAGCATCATGGACCATCATCTGTCTGTTGAGACTTAGTTCCTACCGCATCGACGGCGCTGGGGGTATGTGACACATAAATACCACGGGCAGCGCATGCATTGACATCTAAGAAATCGTAGCCGGCCGCGTTGTAGCAAAGGAACTTCATGCTGAAACGCACACAAATTTTAAGCACTGGTTCGCGCCCATCTTCATAGCGCGTTTTTCCCATTTATCTTACCTTTCAGGCAGCTGCTCGACGAATTCCTTGTTGTACATGCCGACCGTAGGCAGTGCTTCGTAGCCGAGCCAGGCCGCAACTACGCCAGCATACTTCGTTTTGCAATCATCGAAGAACTGTTCTCGGGATTTGCTGGAGTAGTACTCGACATCGTAACGAGTGCGAAGTTCCTTGAGCTCTTTGGTCGCAAACTGGACCGCGCCGATAATCAGTGCCCGTGGTTTTCCAGCCATATTTTTTTCTTTTTGTTTCGAATTTCCCGAAGGGACGGAGGAAATCATCAAAAGATGGCTATCGCTCTTATATTTGTCCAGCGTTGCGGCGATTCAAACCCAGGGCCTAGTGGTTCTTCTGTGGCCTGGGAAATATTTACCCACGCCGGGAAGAAAAAGAATCATTCATGGTATCATGCAGCTGTGTGCATCGAGTCATGACCCAATAGTAGAATAAAGCTATTAAAATAGCCGAGCAACCAGTCTGCTCCTGGTATCTGAGCTAAAACCTTGATTATTTGATTAAAGCTGAATGCTCGTCGGTCCATACATGTAAATGCGCTTCGTGCGGTACTGTTTCTCTACCAGTTCTCCGTTGCATCCACGTCATACCAGTTAAATATCAACTATTTTATGTTACACGTTGTCCCTCGTTCTGATATCGCTGCTTTCTCCTTGCTGCGTCGAGGAACGCACAGACTTATTTTCATGTACTTCGTACATAATTTGACAGCCTTAGGTTTCCAAGGCAAGCTACGCTTAAATCATTCATATATGTGCAAAATCTATGCGTAAATACTAGCATTCGAGAGATGAAAACACTACGCGTATAATTTTTGAGAATCTGAAATTGCGCCACGCCGTATTACTTATATATATATATATATATGTAAGTCTAACTGCGGATGGCCGCCCGGAAACGGGGAATCGTGGAAGCTAACAATTCATAATACGACCGATTAATCTAATATATGCGAGTATGTGGAACATACCCAACTCAGTCGTTAATGCACTGCCATGTATGCTTGACGCTTTAGAAAATTTACCTAGGTAAGTTCGAAGAGACCCACGGCCCAAACTAATTTCCAAGCTCTATCTCTAAGTACAGCATTTTGGACCATTTTGGACTTCTTGGTCTTCACTAGTGGCTAAAATTTCAGGGACTTGCTTATCAGCCTGCGGCATTTGACGTGGCACATTTGCAGTTTGCATTGTTCTCAAGTGCGCAATCAGTGGCTGTTTCTTATGAATAACCTTTACTGCATGTAACAAAGTTAGCAACAGCAGGTATGTAGTCCTTGTGATGTGTACTCAGCTATGCATCGTACACTCTCTAATATATGCATGAAACATTTTTAGCAACACGATAAAACAAATTTTGCTCAAAGGCTCACAGAAGACCTCCATAATCGATAGAGACTATATCCTCTACAGACAGAGAGAAGGAAAAGTATGAATATGCGAACTCTACGAAACAAACAAACAAATGGTTCTCTCGTGCCCCTGGTCAGGCGATTTAATTGTGGCACGTGTCACGATTTTCTCTATTTCGTTGACATACATGACGAATAAAGTTTACGAGTACGTAACATTTGTTTGGTTGATCTAGTCTACAAGGATAAATTACACGTTGAGTAATCGATGTCCACAATTGTAAGAAAAATTTACAAGTAGGCTACAGTGGAAGTTCCGTTTTGTTTTTATCCGCGTGTAAAAAAAACAGACATACATAAGCACTCCCAGACCTAAGACTGAGTCAAATGCCCGTTTTTGGGAGAAAACTCAGGTACGACAGCAAAAAAAGCAGGTGACCTGCGTTGGTGCAGCCCGTGATGCAGCTTTTTGTCTTTTATCAGTTGTCACAAACGAGTGACATGTAAAAATATCCTGGAAACACATTCCACAGTAAAATGATGCTTTTTGCAGATCAGTGAGCATCATTTGGGCTCGAATTTAATTCTCCCCGCCTTGCTCCACACCAAGGCGCACACATCTCAAAATAATACAATTTTCCATTATATCCTTAAGAGATATTCCACGTTATGTACCCATGCTGTCAGATCAACTATATAAACTTTTTTTAGAACAACTCAGCGATAATGAAACTCCACTTTTCATGGTTTTCATAAGTTATACCGTATGCAAGGAACCGGAAGGTCGAGGCCGTTACGAGGTGGTTGGTATTTAAACTCAGAACTCGGGTTACCAAAAGACAGAAAAGGTGCTGGGGGTCCAGGGACACTATCAATACGAGGATAATTGTAATATATTTGAAGGCGTGGTTGGCGCGTTGACAAGGAGATCATCATAGCAAGTGTATTGATAATGTGTAAGAGAGAAAAGAGCGTTAGACATGATAATGGAGAAACGTCGGACAGAAAAGTAATGAAAAACATAAGGTGCAACGTTCGTTCAGCCTTTTGCGCGCTTAGCTTGATTTGAGTCGCATGACCCTTTTCTCTGTGTGTGTGTCTCTTTCTTTTTCTTTTTCTTTTTTTGCTTTTCAGTTTCGCTAGGACTTTCTCTTTCTTTTGTTTACATCTTTTACCTTTACTTTTGATGTCTAGACTACCCAGTGCGAGTGGGATACCACCGCCCAGTAAACGACTCTCGCGGCAACCTTCGCTCGACTTGCGGAAAAGACGGCAACAACCGGACCAGGCACCTCCGCCTGTGCCACCTTTGAGAGCTTCCAAGTCGACTCGAGCGCCATCCCGCTCTCGCACATCGGTCTCATCCTACGATGAAGTGGATTCACCCACATCAATGTCGCGTTATTCAATGTCCTCTATTGGGTCAGCCCAGACAGCCATGACTTCACCCCGCAATTCGGTTGCTTCTCCTAAGCAGCTACAACAGCGCCGACCGGTTTCGTTCCGGCCCCCGAGCCACCAGAACAAGCCGCCCTCGCCTTTAGGGGGTCTCTGCGTTGGTGAGCGTGTGGCGGTCGATTCGATGAATATTGTCGGCACACTTCGTTTCATTGGTACGACTCAGTTCAAGGACGGCGTTTGGGCCGGTATCCAGTTGGATATCGATGGCACTGGCAAGAATGATGGATCGGTCAACGGGTAATTGATTTTCCCTGTTTCTTTCTTGCTTCTTTCTTTCTGGTCGCCAGTCTCCCTAATGCGCCATCTTTTTTGTTTTTGGCAGTGTACGCTATTTTGATTGCCCGCCTAGAACGGGTCTGTTTGTGCAAGCTTCCAAGGTGACTTCGTTGAACAGTGATTCTGAATCCGTTCGGTCTTTGTCACCCCCGGCTGCCAGTACAAGTGGCGGCAAAATCACGGCCGGTTCGCGTGCGGCTCGCTACGTTGGTATGACAGCCGCCCAACTCACACAGCGGCCTGCACGCGCATTATCCTTGCAGAGTGCCAATACTACCAAACAAGCCCAGTCTCAGCGCCCTGCTTCTGTCCGCACCTCCAGTGTCCGCCGCTCCTATCAACAGCAGCAGTCGCCTCGTACCCCTATTCAACAGCAGCAAGCCAACGGCACTACTACCGCCGACGGCATTCCTTCACCTGCCATGACGCCTACCAACAACCACATACAGGAAGACGAGTTTTACGACGAGGATATGCTGACTGATACGCCGGCTCCTATTGCCATGTCAAAATCGATCACCACCGATGAGTCGCCTCAGGCACGCCTTGAACGTGTCTTGGGCGAGGCCATCCATCAAGCGCCTGACCAAGCCATCATGCGCTTGCAACAACTTCAAGTTAAGGTCGAGGTCCTGGAGGCCGAGAATCGCTATCTCAAGCTTGAGAACGCGCAAAACAAAACAGCTGAGCAGATTCTGGAGCGCTCCGTTGTAATGCGCAAGAAGGGCGAAGGCGCCGATGATGACCAAGATCATTATTTCACAGTTGAAGGTCACAAAGCTATCGTGGCCGAGATCAAGCAAGAACACGAAACGGCCCGCAAATCATGGGAACAAGAAACAGACGCGGTCAAGAGCGCAATCAAGAAGCTTGAGGCTCGCGTTTCCGAACTCGAGACGGAGCAAGCCGCATTGATAAAAGAACGGGACGAGCTCCAGATGCAGGTGAGCGAAGCGCGCAAGGAAAAGGCTCAGATGGAGCACAAGGTGCACGAACTCGAAGAAAAGGTAGCCATGGCGGAAGCCAATGCAGCTGCAGCCCAAGCGTCGCGCGCGATGGCCCAGTCCAACATGACGACAAACTTTTATTCACAAGACCCCGAAGAGATGCGCGAGCGTCAGATGCAGATGGAAATGGAGATGGAAGAGGTGCACGAAAAGATGGGCTCACTTATGGAGGCCATGCGCGCCAAGGACATGTTCCTCGGTACATTATCCGAACAGGTCGAGATGCATCGCAATATGGCTGAAGAACGCGAGCGCGAAGTGCGTCGCGTTAAGGCTGATGCTGAGCGACATGGACGTGAGCGTGACCGTCTTCGTGAAGAGATCAAGGAGCTAGAAAGCAAATGGGATCAGCATCAAGACTGCTTGTCAAAGGAAGAATACGAAAAGATCAAGCGTGAGCTGAACCTCAGCAAGGAATCGCTGGCGCGTGAGACAGCTATCGTCGAGGACTATAAGAAGCGTACCGAAGGTCTTGAGCAGTCTGTCGATGAGCTCAAGCGCGCAGGTATGGAGTCGATTGAGCTTTATGAGAGTTCCGTCGAGTTGCACCGCGTCGACATGGAAGCCATCAACGCCAGTCTGATGGATGAGCGTCGCAAGGTCGCACAGCTTGAATCGGAACGGGAAGGTCTGCGCAAAGCCGGTCTCGAGGCGGTCGAGACATATGAAGCCACGATCGAGGAGCTCCGCAAAGAATCTTCGACGGTCGCGGGCGACCGCGAGCGACAGCAAGCCGAGATGCAGACAACGATCGATAATCTGAAGCAACAAATCGAGGAGCTTGTGAATGCGCGAGACAAGTCCGAGGAAACAGAAAAGATCAAGGAAGTCTGGGAGAGCGAGCGTAAGCGATTGATGGATAACGCGGAGGCCCACCAGGCTGCGCTGCAGCGTGAAAAGGAGTCGCACGAGGCGCTGAAGCGTGAGGCTGACAAGTGGCGTGAGCAGATCAAGGAAGCTGAGAAGGCGACGCGAGAGCGACAAGGTCTTGAAGAGCAAGTCAAGCGACTGCAGGCCAACTATGATGAGCAGCTCACGGCGCGCAGCAAGTATCTCGACGATGTCCGCGCTGCTGTCGAGAGCCAAAAAAAGACCGAAGGCGAGCTGCGTCGCTTGACCGAAGCCAAGGACAAGACGGAGCGTGAATTAACGCTGGCACAAGAGTCGCTGGCCCGAGCCGAAACGACGTTGACTGAGATGCGCAAACACGGCGCGGATACGGACATTCTCATCAAGGAGCGTCAGCAACATGAGAAGGACATGGGTATGCTGCGCCAGGAGATCGAGAAGCTCGAGGCCCAGAATGCAATGCTTGCCAAGCAGAAGGAGCAAGCTGAACTCAACAGCGGCAGCAAGGCAGGCGGTGATGTTTCCGCTCTGCAGACGAAGATCCAGGCCCTCCAAGCCGAGAACAGACAGCTCCAGGAGCAGTATGATGTTCTGTCCGATACCCACAAACAGGTCGAGAACGAGTGCATGAAGCTTATGGATGAGATCGAGAAACTGCACTCGGAGAACGTGACACCTGTCCCGGCAGCCGATCTGGAAGGTTGCGCAACTGATGCAGACAAAATTGAACGCTTGCAGAGCCAATTGAGCGAGAGCAAGCGTCAGAACGAGCGACTGATCATGAAGCAGAACTCTGAGCTGCGTCAGCTCAAGGACAAGCAGGCGGAAGACACCAAGGCGCACGAAAGGCAGGTGACGTCGTTGAACCGCGATATCGCCGAGCTCGAGAGCTTGATCGAGTCAAAGATCTTTAAGGAATCTGATCTCGAAGAAGCGCTTGAAAAGGAACGGAAACAGTCTGCGCGGATGCGCGACGAGTTGAACGACTTGCGCGATCAAGTCAAGCAACTGACACACAAGAGCGCGCTCACGAGCAGCAGCAACAGCACGGCGAGTAGCGGCAGCCATGGCCCACGCACGGACGATGCACCCTATTGCGAACTATGCGAGGCGCCCGGCCATGACCTGATGAGCTGTAAAGCCGTGTTGCCCAAGAAGAGCGATGAGGCCAGACCTGTAAGTACCAACGTCTTCTTTCCTTTTATGTATTCTAACAAAGTCGGGGATGCCAATCCGTTTATGATTGTTAGTTTTGTGAAAACTGCGACGAATACGGCCTGCACGCAACGGCGCAGTGTCCCAACCAAAACGAAACCTTTTAAGATGTGCATTCAGATACTACCTTTTGGTGTCTATGAAGGTCATCTTTCTGTAAAATTCTAACTTTCCTGGAGGCAACTCTCTCTCTCTCTATCTATTTACATATTTTCTACCCTTTCTTCTTGTAAATGCTTCTCTCCTCTCGTCACGTCTTCTCTCTTTACTTCTCTCTTAGTCAATCCACTTTGCATACCTTCCTTTATACCTCTTTTTCCCTATCTATTCCTACGCTCGTCTTTCTCCTCCTCCCCATCCTCCTCCTGCTTTTCTCCCTCTCTTTCTCTTCCCCTCCCCCCGCCTTTTTTTTGTTTGCTTTTCTTTTTATATCTATTTGCCATCCAGGTGGCGCGAAAGAATTGTTGTTGGTTCCACAAGCGTTTAATGGTCTGTGTGACACAAATGGAGATCCAAAAGCGTCAATGAGAATAGGCTTGTGCTTGCACACTTTTTCTTCTTCTTCCTCATCACCATCATGTGCGATTTGTCTGACCCCCGGATCGTCGAAGCTTACACGGAAATCACTGAATACGAGGAGACGGACTGGTAACACTGCTCGCAACCACGCTTCCATCTGTTTTGCTGATAATGCATGTACGTCTACCAGGCTCGTTCTCGGTTACAACGATACAAGAGACGTTATTTCGCTTTATGCCAAAGGTACCCGAGGCCTCAGGTACAACCTTAATGCTATTTATTAGAGTGCAGGCTCGCATACTGATTTCATTTACTAGCGAGTTCCGTCAGCATTTGAGCGATGAAGTCTTGTACGGCTTTGTGCGTGTTGACGACCGATTCATATTGATCACTTGGGTATCTGAGCATGTCAGGTAATAGAAGATTCAGTATGACGAGGCAGCAATCCTTATACATATCTGTGCGATGCTGACTACATATTCCGTTGTTGTCCTGTAGTGGCGTCCGCCGAGGTAGAATTCAGAGAAATTGGTTGACCACACTATATTATATATATACTGACAAAAGCATACAATAGCACGTGCTCTTGTCCATAGTCGGTCAGTGGCTTCCTTGCTCAAAGCGCAGCATGCTCAGATTACAGCGTCATCTGTCAACGATGTGAGCGATGCGTCAATCCGTGCTCGACTGAAGCTCGGGGAGAATCAAGTACCCAACCGATCGCGACCGACTTCCATGTCTGAACGCAAACGCAACTCGCTGTCCGCCAAGCGACAGTCTCGTTCGGAAGACACACCCACATCGCCGACCTCGCCTTCTTCGCCTGCACCGCCGACGCCTACCCCTCCTACGCCTACACCCATCGAAACCAACAATACGAATGACGATACAGTGACAGCTGAGCCCGACTCGTTTGCGGATGCCAGCGAGGAACTACCCCCTTCGCCGCAACAAGAACAAGAGTCGGAAGAGGAACGTCTCCGCAAGAAGCAGGAGGAAGAGAAGCAGACGGCGCTCGCTGCTGCAGCTGCCCGCGAGCGTGCACGCGCTGCGGCCGAGGAAGAAGAGAGAAAGAAGCGAGCCGAGCAGGAGGCGGAGGCGCGTGCTGAGGCCGAAGCCAAAGCGGAACAGGCACGTAAAGACGAGGAGGAGCGCCAGAAGCAAGTTGCTGCTGAGAAAGAGCTGGAGCGGCAACGACGTGCTGAGGCAGAGAAACAGCAGCAAGAGGAGAAAAAGCGTATGCAGAAGCAGATGGCAGAGGCGGAGAAGAACAAGGATGTAAGTGCTTTTATTTCAAAGAAAGAAAAAGGGAGAAGCGTAGGCGCTGGTAGACTGATAAGTGTATAGGTCATGCTTCTTGGTTTTGCTTCAGTCCAGCCAGGCGGTAGTCCGTTTTGGCGTCGTCGTTATTTCGTTATCCGCGGCAAGAACATGATCTTTTACCGCGACGAACTGGTAAGGGCAATTTTTGACTCCTTTTCTTTTGTCCTAGCAACAAGTTTAACATCATCGTATTAGGACGTCAATCCTATTTTCGTGATCGACCTCAAGTCGGTGACGCGTCTCAGCGCGCTTGATCCTGAACGCGAAACATTCTTGCCCAATGCGTTTGCGCTCGACACCCAAAAGGACGGCTCGTACCAATTTTTCGCTGACGATAAACAGAGCTGCAATACCATCTTGACAGCCCTCCAGACCGTTATGCAAGCTTAAACTCTTTCTATGTCTTTTTCTGTTTTTATATACATGTAAAACCCCTCTTCCCTTTGTCGCTTTTATCTTTCTCTCTCTCTCTTTCGCTCTCTCTCTCTCTCTCTCTCTTTCTAGCTTTCTCTCTTTATGTTATCCCTTACGTCTCGATAATACACGGACTTTTTGTCGATTTCTCCTACTTTTTATTTTTGGCTTTTGAGTTCCTTTTTTTTTTTTCTATTCTCCAGTTTATAATGAGCGAGAGCCAAGACGATGCGCAGTTCCGCGCTCGGCTCGAGAATCACTTTGCTCTTTATCGTCTTAATCTTCGTTCACCTGTCGTGGCAGAAGTGGTGCCTCGTGCTTGGTACCGCGTTGATCTCTTGCTGGTGAATGAGCTTGGCCTTTTCCGTCGCGCAGACCTGAATCAAGACAACACAGTGAAAGTCGACTGCAAAGTGCTTGTCCACGAGAACGGACAGTATCTGCCTCCAGACGACGACCAGTTCAAGTTCAGCCTGCATGGACTGGACAACAAACCGACACCGGGCTTTCACGGCGCTGGTAAAGGTGGCCTCGAGTACGCGATCGAATCGAACGGACCTTTGACGTTTTACCTCTTACTTTCAAGCCAGCACCGGTTCGCAAGAGGGGCAAGCATTGTTCCACTCATGGTGGGTCCCATCCACCTTGTGAACAAGCCTCAACCGGGGTGGAACACAAACCTTCCCTTAGAAAGCTGGCCTGATATACCATCTACCGCCCATGATACATATCGCCTCCTCGAGAATGTCGTTGTGCACGAGACATGGGATGCTGGAATCCCCGGGAAAATATGGGATTCGGCTCTTGTCATGCTTGATTTCATCAAGAAACAGCAGCCTTACTGGCAGAACTTACATGTCATTGATCTCAGCGCTGGGTGAGCCCTGTCTCCTTTAGTGATTTTATTTCTATGTCTAATCATCACTCTGATCAATCACCCACAGGACGGGGCTGTTGGGTATCTATTTAGGAAAGCTTGGCATTCAGGCAACCATCACCGAACTAGACGACGCTGTTAATCTCATCTACGAGAACAAGGCACTCAACGGCGATCCTTCTGCCGTGAACGTCAAGCCATTGCTTTGGGGTGATGAGAGCCAAGCAGCAGCGTGTGGTAAGGCAGATATCATTGTGGCCTCCGATGTCCTCTACGAAACCGAGTTCTTTGAAGACCTTGCTCAGGCCCTCGTTCATCTCTGCAAACCAACAACTGTCATCTACATTGGCTACAAGCGCCGTGGTCTCGATAATTCGGACGAGGAGAGATTCTGGTCGCTCTGCCGCGCACGGGGATTTGATATCTCAGTTCAGGACACCCAATCGTGCGCACTCGCTCAAGCTACGCATGTGCAGATTTTCCGCCTCCAACATACCCCTTTAAATACACAATGATCAGTCAAAAAGCACACTCTGACACTCTGCATCATTTTATCTCTTCTTGATGTTCTATGTAAAAGGAGCAGCATTTTTACAAAGTTTCTCGCATCCTCGTCGTCCTGGACAGGAGGTCGCGTCAGCAACTGACAACAATACGGCTATTGGCACTGCTTCAACAAGCGCTTCCCAGTTACAAGATCGGGAAAACTCGTTACAAGAGGAACCCACGCCATTCTCGAAAGATATTGAGCTCGCTTTCAGCATGTTCCCTGTTTTCTTCGTTGCTGCCATTTTACTCCCCTCAATCGCAGCTCTCTACCCTTTTCTCGTCATCCCAGTTCTGTTCCAACCGGCAGCTACTGCAAATAACGCGTCGCAGCACGGTAACTTTAGTGTTCCACTCGGTATCGGTTGCCCGCGGTTGACGCCACGCGATGCGCGTCCCACTTCGGTCCGCGACCTTCGGCCAGATGATATCCGCGTAGTCATGGGATTAGGCGACAGGTAATAGAAGATGTATATACTTACTGTCAGTATTATGATTGATGATCCGGGTCCCCATTTGAATACAGTGTGATGACCGGATTTGGCGCCAAGGGTATCCAGAATGGTCGATATATCAGTGGAAACACATTAGAAGAAGCACGCGGTGTATCTTTCGCCATGGGCGGCGTACGTCAAGCATACGCCAAATCGTCTCGTTATTGAGCAGTGGTACTAACTCCTATGCGCATGTTAGGATGTGGGTGCTATTACGCTTCCCAACATTATCCATTACTACGCCCCAAAGCTGTATGGTGCTTCGGTAGGAGAGCAGTTTTTTACAATCTGCTTTGGTGACCAGTTCTGTCCACTTGGCCAATACAAGCCTGAAATCGATCAGCTAAATGCTGCCCAATCTGGTGCACGAAGTCTCAATCTGCAAGGCCACGAAATGGACTACCTTTTGAAGCAGCTGGAACAGGCTTATGATAAAAACCTGATTCAACCTGATGATTGGAAGTTGCTTACTATTTTTATCGGCTCCAATGATATTTGCCATGCGTGTACCACGCCCACGTCGCTGCCTATTCCTTTCACTGCCAACATACACGCGACAATCGAACGGATACGCACATCTGTGCGCAACGTCCTCGTTCAGATTGGTATGAAACACTGCACGTGCGGGAGCTTTAAAAAAATCTAACCGTGGTTTCTCTTAGTGGGTCTTCTGCGAGTCGATGAGATTTTTACACAGACGCAAGCTTATCCGGAATATTGCCAGCCATTTCCACGTACCTCGTTCGTCCTGCACAATTATGAATGCACGTGCGCCCACACGGAGGCCAATCGTACTTTGATAGCCTCCCTCGTACCCCAGTACAATATTGCGCTCAAAGCTCTCGCCCAGGCATATACTACCAATGATTCGTTTGCAGTTATCTATCAGCCATTACAGCCTGACATTCTCAGTTTTCCAATCGATGCTATCAGGTACGTAGACCTTCGTAGCCGATGCAGGTCGCACAGTATAGGTCGCTTATCTGTCTTTGCATGCAGCAATGTTGACTGCTTTCATCCAAGCGAGATTGCCCACGCGTGGTTTGCAAAAGAGCTCTGGTAGGAGTTGAAATATGTGTCGCGAAGCATCAGCTGTTGACGCTGGTTTACGCATGTTTGCAGGCATCTCATGTTCCAGTCGAACGCTGAAAAGGACAACAAAATGCTGACCTTCAACGCGGATGAGCCTGTGTTCTGCCCGAAGGATATTGATAGGTTTTATGTAGACTGACTTGTTATATTGATAACAAAGCCCTGAAATCATAAAGCTGTCGTTTAAGTCTATAATATGACAGCTACCAAGTAATATTGGATCACATGCAGCGATCGGCCGATTTCAAAGAAGTCCGCCTGCATCAGGCTTGCATCATTTTTGGAGATTTGATTGTTTTTCCTGTGTTCTACGAGGTTTCCATGACGGCTGTCAAGACCACGTTCCTGGTTGTGGCCACCGTTACGGCTCTCGTTTACGTGGGCAGGACTTACTGGCGCAGACAGAGATATGAGTCGATTAGCAGTGAAGACCCCGAAAACAACCGCAGGCCGCTTGAGGAAGTACGAGAACACGGACAGGAGGAACAAGGCACCTCGTTTCTGCCCTTCACGATCGACGATATCCAGGAGACAACCAACAACTTTGTCAACACACTTTTCAACACTCAGTTCTTTGGTATCGACACGGCTTTAGACGATCTCTATCCGAAATTCGAAAGGCAGATCGAGAATCTCAAAGAAAGCTACACCTGGTTTTGGAACTTTTTGTCTTTGGATGAATTCCGCGCTGTCATTGACGAAACACGCAAGGAAGATGCGGATGCATCACTGAATCCAGAGATTGAGTGGGAAGCGCAAGTCAGACGCGGTACAGGCCTATCAGACGAGGAAAATAAGTTTCTTGCAGCCCGACGCGCTCGTCTGTGCGCCGCATTCGCCGCTTTTGTGGGCGTTGACCCTGACGACGTGCATCCAGATGACGTCCCTATTGTGGGTATAGCATCAAGGTAGAAACGACAATCATGCTTTCAAAAACGTAGTAATAATTCTATATAGTGGCGGCGGTTATCGTGCGATGGTGGCAAGTTCGGGATATATGAAAGCAATGAAGGAAGCAGGCGCATATGATTGTGTCACCTACGTTGCGGGCGTCTCTGGTTCGACGTGGACCTTGGCACAGTACTACAGCTCACTCACCAATACTTCCTTTGAGACTCTTCTCAGCCATCTCAAAACTCATATCCACACCCATATTGCTAACCTGTCCAATTTTGTCGCTGTCCTCCAAGCCTCAGCGCACAATGCCAAGCTGTTGTTGCAAGGTATCATTCAGCGATATCACCAGCAGAATAACAGCTTGCGACTCGTGGACGTCTTTGGCATGTTGCTCGGCGGTACTTTGCTTACCAAAAAGCAAATCATTCGGAACCGACATCGCAAGCAACAGCAGCGCCAGGACGAAGATGAGGAAGCTGAAGACAGAAGCAAGTACAGCGAGAGTATCGAGGACAACGATGATGTACGCAGCTTGGATGAACATGGAACTGTCCTCGACGATGACGGTGCCGAGATACGGCCGAAACTGATGCAAAAGGAGGATCTCAAGATATCTCGCCAACAACGTTTTATTAAAGACGGTTCTCTGCCGATGCCCATTTACTGTGCAGTGCGACATGAAATCAAAGAGGATGAAGATACTTACCACTGGTTCGAATTCACCCCTTATGAAATGGGAAGCGAAGATCTGAAAGGTACTCTCCGTACCCTACCGTGTAACTCACTTACTTAATACTTCTCACTAGCTTGGATCCCCGTATGGGCCTTTGGCAGAAAGTTCGAAGACGGACATAGCATTGAGAAACTTCCGGAGCAGACACTGGGTATCTTGATGGGGTAAGCGAAAGCGATTGCGTCCTTCCGTTAGACTCATTATCATCGGCAGCGTGTTTGGTTCTGCTTTCGTTGCGAGCCTAGCCCACTTTTATCAAGAAGTTCGGCTTGTCTTGCCTGAAGGCGCCATTGAGCGTGCTGATCAGCTGTTGGAACAGTTTCAGACCACCATGTCTTCTGTGCACCCGATCTCACCCGCGAGCTTCCCGAACCCTTTCTACAAAGTTGAGGAAGAAGACAACCAGCAGCTCGAGATTGGTGATGCTGGACTGGACAACAATATACCCTTCTACCCTCTTATGCGCCAGGACCGCCATGTGGACATGATTATCGCCCTGGATTTGAGCGCTGATATTCATCTTGTGCCTCATCTTGACCGCGCCCACGTATATGCAGAGCGGCGCCAGATCACAGGCTGGCCTAGCAATCTCAAGTGGCCCAAACCGGGCGATAATGATGCTTTTGGCACCTGTTCCGTATTCCAGGAAGCTGGCTGCCCTTCGCCGATCACGGTGGCCTACTTCCCGCTGGTGCGAAATGAAGGCTATGACCCCGAATTTGACCCGCAAAAGGCCGAGTTTTGCTCGACATGGAACTTTTGCTACACAGACAGCCAGGTCACCAAGTTGTCTGGCCTTGCAGAGCGTAACTTTCAAGACAACGTCGAGCATATTCGACAGGCTATGCGTGAAGTATGGCAGCGTAAGCGGCATTCAAATAACGCCGATCGCCAGCGATAGCTCCAAAAAATACATTCATGCATGATTGACAATTCTCGATTATTTCCTTACATGTCAGCACTCCCTAAATAAACTTATTCATAGCTAAAACGGTAGCAGCCATATCTTGCCATTCTGTTGTCAGAACGGTAAACAGTCGGCACTCAGTTGGCGCCATTTAGTGCATTGGCGACGCGTATTCGGCAACGTTGCTTTCCCCACCAGTTCACGCTGCATATTCTCTTTATCCCTTCCTAATTTAACGGCTCTGATGTGCTACCGAAGGGGTATGCTCGAGGATGTCCCGTGATTGTTTCCATTGCTCGTATTACAGCGACTTTCACAGCGACGGGAGTCTCCACGGTGTGTACCTGTTTACCAACACCACGGCGACGCTACTGTCTCCATTGGTCGCGCAACCTACGCTTCCAGCGTCCACGGTGCTCGTTCGACCGCCTTTACAAGCTCCTGTCACTCCCTGGTAATTATATTGACGCCCATTTATAACTACATCCGCAGGCGGCAGCCCAAACCGTGCCTAATTCACTATCCACTTTTTTTGTTCCGTGACTCCATCAGCTCACCACCCGCGGCAAATAGTCCCTTTGCATCGTATTAGGTCTGTTGGCTGCTATTACCGAATATTTTTTCGCATGGTCATTTCTATTCGATCTTTTCCTTCTAGAGGTGTTTCACTAATATTGGCGTCGTTACATATTTTGTCTCTTCGTATTCAAGCGGAGAGCTCACGAAGCCCACACTGCAAGATAAGCCTCTCGCGCAGTAACGAATCAGCGCTATGCTTGAACACATTGCATATTTTATATACAATATACATCCACATATTACTACATTGCTCTCATTTAAATGCAGTGCTATTGTTCCATCTTCTTGATGACAACGAACGACTCGACAACATCTCGGTTTCAAGGTTTTTTCTGGGCCATTTGAGGTCCGTCTTGGACAGCGGCTTGAAGTTCTCGTCGATGCTCTTCGTCGTTGCGTCAACAATCATCTATTCAGGGCAGAAATCACGTACGGCATATGCGGCGACGTATTCCGTTTCGGAATTCTCTCTTCTTCATATCTTCAACTTCAACAAGACCTCCATAATAGGTTTAACCTTCAAGATGTCCGCAAGAACTCGAGGCAGTTCGAAGACGCCCGACTCCACCAAACGGTATACACCATTGTATCGTGGATCCATACGATAGAGGTGGCATTGGAAGCCTGGAAACGAGGTTAACGAGTGTTCTTCTCTTTCACGCTTCAATTTGTGATCACACGTACCATCGACCCAGACTCCACATGTAGTAGGATTTTCAATATCCAGATCCACGAGAGGTTCCAACATCAGCTCCAATTCATTTGCGATTTTGCGTAAGTCGGACCGGGCACTGCCGTTGCTTGGCGGCTTGACTTCCACCGCCAAAAGGCCGAAGCGTCCACCATGCGATACGGCATTTAAAGTGAAGTCTGGAAGACTGAGGGCTCGAATCTTACAGAATGCGCGAATGCGGTAACCCATGATGCAACTTCTTTTCATTGTGGTACATCGATTCGAGTCGATACCCCAAGGGAAAATCGCCAGCATTATCGCCATCGATCACGCAATATAAATGCCATCGATGGGCAAAAGCTGGGATGTGTCGAGATAGAGCTTTTTCTTTTCCATCCACAGATACCTTCCCATTTTCTGGGACGGTATCATCCAGGGCTTGATCCACATGATCATCGATCAAAGCAACGGTTCGTTTATGTCTGGTGGGACCTGAATCTTGGCTGCTGATGCCCATCCACATATTCTGTCTATCATAAAGGAAATGAAAGGATCAATGAAAGGTTTATATTCTCGAAAAACACGCCGACCGCTTAAGTTATATCTTTCGCTTACTTCGTCAATTTCATCATCCTCTTGTTGCTGCCGGAGACTCCAAGTGCACGGCTCATGATTTGGCCATAAGGCAGAGTGACTTCGCCGATAAGCTTTAAACCTTCCGCTTGGTAGGTACGCTTATCAAGTCATCCTTGGACAGACGTAGGCAGTCACCCGTACCGATAGGTTGTTTTAACTGTTGACAACATTGTTGACAATCCGCTCCTTCTGTTGAGCGTAATGGCGCACCGTGACTCCGTACGGATATTTGCTGCGCCTGGTGTCGCCCTTGATCTTGGCAGACTCAGTTGCCAGACCTAGGTCGCCGCGAAATTGACCACATTTAGCGTGTTGGTAGACGGCTCTCATCTTTGCCGCAGCAATTCGGTATGAGTAGATCATTGCCGTTGGTGCACTGTCGGCAGACCTTTTCCAGCTCAGGTCCTGAGATTGTCTTTCGGTAAAAGGCCTAGTATTGAGATATATTGGAAAAATAAGAAGAGAAGAGAAGAGGAAAGAGGGACCAGGGCAAAGGGGGTACGTCATCCTCGATTAAAAAGGTGAAAAGAACAAAGAGCGCATTACTCATGGCACAGACCTTGATATGCCGCAACCCGCGGCGCCGCTCCAATTCATTGTCAAATGCTGTCAACGGCAGAGGCTCCTTTGCTCTTCGTAATGTCTTCATATTAGATATAGTAAAGGAATACATTCAAACTAATGACCAGAGTCATCGTCTATCAGCACCTTTGAAGCACCTCTGAAGACTTCTTACTAACTGCTATACCGCGTCTTTTGCATATACCATTATAAAAGAGTGACCATTTATATCGGACCGGGACCGTCTCTGGCTGTCCGAGGTAACTCTCTTCAACTAATATATGGCGTGTGACGCTGTGAGTCTTGCCTTCCAGATCGCTGCTTCAAAACTGATATAACCATCACCAAACTGCGTGAATGACCGCGGAGGAGCCCGTCCAGTACAAGTCTTCCTCGCTAGTCCTCCTCGTTTCCCGCGTCCTGGTGTTCTTGCTCGTCTTCAACCCTCTCGGCAAGAAGGACACGGAAGATCCAGTTATATAGTGAGAGATGCTTCTAGACACGGCTTCTGATCGGATAGTGAGATGGGGAGTGTGGGTGAAGTGAATATTGCCCTGGCAGTTTTCCTAAATAATTATAAAGAAAGCTCCTTGATGATCTCATTGTATATGTTCTGCCATATTTTATTGGCTAAGAAATAATAGCATAAACAATGCGCTAGGTCTTGTACCAGACAGGCCCGAACATTAGGACTAAGGTCGGTGCCAATCTAAACAATCGGTTAGACTATGGAGAATATGTACCAGATGAATATTCAGGAATTTTTGATAAGATATCCCATTCCCGGTCTTGGAAATGCACCGTAAAAAGTGACCCTTTATAGATGCTGCTCTGAGCGGGGGCGCACGACTTTCCTGACAGTCGTAGCAGGCATGTCACTTAGTAGTGTCCTGCAATACAGATATTTGTAAAAAATCAGTAAATCGTCTACAGACCAGTGAATATATTCAACTTACTGCTATACAAGTACTACTAGTAATGGCATTAGGAATAATGAGAGAATGACCTGCATAACGAATTTTTAAATATACGGCATGTGTGGCTTGTACAATTAGAACCGCCCAGGTCTGAGTCCCAGATACGGACGTTCCGTTGGCCTGTCAAAACGAGGGTATTTCTACAACAAATACAAATCAAGCATGTTCCGATTGACCAACACGACAACGAGCCGGTGTCTGGTTCATGCTCGCCACTATGCGACAAAGAGCAAGACGACCAACCTTAAATTTAAGACGGCTGTACCTACGACCGAAACCGTCCTTGCCGATGGCAGCGTCTTCATTGCACGTGAGGCTCCTGTACCTGCGAGCATACAAGCCAAGGCTGCTCCTTTGAACGCACCCTACGAGAAAAAGTACAACCTTACAGAACAGCAAATTGAGGAAATGCGTCAGTTGCGACGTGAAGATCCCCAAACCTGGACACGCAAGAAGCTCGCCGACAAATTCAATTGCTCTCAGCTGTTTGTTGGCATTGCGGCGCCTCTCCCACCTTCGGCGCAGACAAACGAGACGGTCGCTTCTAACGATGGTTATCGTCGCAAACTCATCAAGGAAAACAGAGAGAAGAGACGGGAACTTTGGTAGAATGTTTCTACCTCTCTATTGTATTGTTTTCCTACACCTACGCTTTTCCCCCAAACCGTATTATTCCACATTTCGCCTTCCTCTCTGTCCTGTCCTGCATTCGTATCACATCTTTCGTGTACTTTTTTTTTATCTTGTAGCTTTTTTCCATGGGAAAAAGGCATACATAAAATATATATAGATTGTCGTCTTTTCATCAAGATTGGAAATTACACGCGCTCTTATTCATTGTCTCTCTTTTTTTATGCGCAGCACGACATGGCACAAAAGAAAGCAACGATCTATATCCTCAATGCGAGTCCTTCTATGGGCAGAACCTTGCCAGGTCATTCGAAATCGCAATTCGAAGAGTCTCAAAGCATCCTGCTAGGCTTACTCGAAGAGAAGGTATTCTCTATTTCAAATGTGGTCTCTGAACGCGTCCATCCTTATTCATGTGACGCAGGCAATGGCCGGTCGGAAAACCGATGTCGTCTCTGTCCTTCTAGTCGGAACAGAAGGTAACGCGAGCTTGTACGACTGGATTCGTTTTTTCTTTTTTTGACTTGTAATAGAAACCTCAAATGTGCTTGCGGAGGAGGATCAGTATCAGCATATATCCGCTCTTGATGATTTCAAACCTCCTTCCGCTGTACTTTTACGGACCATAGCCAATGCGACCGTCACAGAGGCAAAGGATGCGACTGGTGACAGTAAGTACTACTCGCCTTCATAATAGTCTGGGAACTATTCTTGACATTTCATAGTGCTCGACGCGCTCGTTTTAGCCGTCCACATGACAGCCACATTTTGTCGTCAACTGAAGTATGAGCGTCGTATTGTCGTCCTCACCAACGGGGAGGATCCGGTTGACTGGAGTGATAGAGAAGAAATCACACGAAGAATCACTGATATCAGTACATCGGTGCTCGTCGTGTAAGTGGAAGGAATTCAGGCTTATAGCTTGATACTCATCCTCCTCCTTAGCGGACTCGAAGGCACCAAAGTCGAAGACAACGAGAAGAGCCCTCATGTATGCACTCCCTGAAATACACATCCTGTGCAATATTAACATTTTATTTTCATGTCTCAGCTCGCAGAAAATACCGAAAACTGGAAAGCAATCGCCGAAGCAACCGGCGGCGATATGCTCTCACAAGATGAGGCCCTGAGCGAGTTACACAATTTTAGACCCAAAGTGGTCAGACCGACGCCCATTTTCCGAGGTTTCTTGACCCTCGGCGACACCTCACGTGTAAATGATGCCGCGCTTTCGATCAGTGTTACCATGTACGTAACAACCATGGTACAACGACCGCCGGGAAGCAAAAAATATTCTGCTCTATCCAATCAGCCTGCCAAGGAAACCGGTACGCATACTGTGAATACCAAGAGGGAACACAAGGTCAAGAACAAATCCACGGCCGAAGAGGATCGTCCTGAGTCAGAGGCTTTGCCGGAAGCAGATAATCTCGACCAGGATATTCCTGACGAAAAGGTGGATGAGAGCACCATTGTATCCGCCGGCGTGTTTGGCAAAACCTTGGTCCCCATTGGCCCTGAAGAAGAAGAGGTGCTGAAGCTCAGAACGAAACCTGGCATGCAAATTCTGGGGCTCCTCAGCGCGGACGCTGTGAGTATAGTTATTTTTGGTGAATAAGACTGACATGCATCGTTCCAGGTGCCTCGAGACTATTTCCTCGGGCAAGTGTACGTAATTACGCCAGGGACGTTTAAACCCATCGCATCCGGTACCGCACTCTCATCCTTCGCGCGTTGTTTGGATGAGAAGAACGCTGTGGCCTTGGTGCGCTATGTTTTCCGAAACGATACTCAGCCCAAACTCGGTGTGCTTTTCCCCTATTTTGAGCAAGATATCGATGTGCTGCATTTTATACAGGTATGTTTCTTACAGGGTACAAGGAAAACGTAGCTGAACCCATATTTTAGGTCCCTTACAATGAAGACGTACGTATGTTTGGGTTCAATTCACTTGACCGGGTGGTCTCCACTTCAGGCAAGATCGTCGACAGAGATCATCCCCTCTTGCCAACACAAGAAATGGAGGAACTCATGGATCAGTTTGTGAGTGAAACCAGCATGTATGACCCAGCCACAGGGTAAGTTGTACAAAGTTTTTACGCGTTAATAGCTTTGCTAAAACTGCCTCTCCAGCGAGGAGTATTTGAGACTAGATGAGACATACAATCCGATGCTGTGGCGGGTCGAAAAAGCCATCACGACACGAGCAATTAACGAAGCAGCACCTATCCCCGAACTGGATGATCGGTTAAAAGCGCAGCTGAACTTTTTGCCCATCTTGCCCAACAGCAAAGAAGACGGACTGACCCAGAAGTTGAAGGATATATTCAACGTGAAAAAAGGTACGTGCCAATGGGCGCAGCGGAATTGAACGAGAATCATAACTCCTGTCCTATACAGCTGCAAAGAAAGAAAAGCGAGGCTATGGTCAGGGCAACGAAGGGCAAACGGCGGCGGGCGCTGCGGATATGGATGTCGATGAGATCGTCCAATCCAAACGTGTCAAGAAGGAACACGAAACAGATTACAATGCAGCCATCGAATCTTTGGTCGGAAAGGATGTTCGACAAGTGTCTAGCCTGGACCCGATCGGAACGTTCAACGCCATGGTGAACAATACAAAGGAGGATTTGATCACGACAGGTAATATCAAACAAGCGTTAAGCGTGATATTTTGTGCTCATACGCCTCTTGATAGCCGTGGAACAAATGGGCAATCTGATCATTGAACTTGTGACGACGTCGTTTGCTGATCAACACTATGGCAAAGCGCTAGAATGTCTGAAGACGGTGCGGTCCACGTCGGCCAAAGAGAATGAATCCGATACCTTTAATGGTTTTATGCATCGGTTGAAATCTAAGGTGGATCCTGGGAATCCCAAATCACGTCGCCTCGACTTTTGGGAGCTACTCAAGAAAGAAGATGTTACGTTGATCTCCAAAGAGGAAGCAGAGGATAGTGATGTGAGTCCTGATCAAGCCAAGGAGGTAAGTTCATACACAAAAATGCCCATTCTGCCTGGCCCTAACCATCGTCTTAGTTTTTGAAGGCGGATACTGCGACAGCTCCGGAACCAGAACACACTGCTGAAGGGGAAGATGAAGGCGAAGATGATTTAGTAAGTCAGAAATATGTTTGTCTTTTCACTTGTACTGATACCATGACAGCTTGCTCAAATGCTGGAATAATTAGGCTTGTATACGGAGCAATAAGATGGCTTATGCAAAATACATGTGCACAATGTATCTAGCTGATCAGTTATATGTACACAGCATTTTTAAATTGCATCGGCATCGCAGCCTTCCTTTTGCGTACAATGAACGTATACAAAATTATGATATCATGACCATGATGAGGGGCTATAGATCACGAAAACTCAGCCTGAATATGTGAATCTTATTCCTTGAACGCTCCTCTCTATTGATAAGATAAAGCATCAATATATAGTTTATCCTTATCAATTCTGATAGACTTGGATAGAAATATAAAGAACAACAACATCCAGCGTTGTGGAACCCTCTCTCCAAGGTATAGGGGAAGGACTGTTTGATTTCTTCGTGGCATGTGATTGGTCGCAGATGAGAGGGCATGAACTTCTGAGTTGCAAACGGGATAACCAATCTGCCCGTCTCTGTGGTTTCGTACACACAGGGTTCTTTTCTGCAGCACTTTCTTTTAATTCTCTTTCTCTGACGATTGCAGCATGAGCAACGACAACCATCGCAACGAAAAGGACAGCAAACCCCAGAACGACAATCATGCGAGCGATCGGCCTTCTGAGAATGAGCACGATCTACCTATACCACCCCCAGTGCCTCCTCCGACCCCTCCTCCCCAGTCATCGCGGAATTCGTCTTCGCTATTGTCGCCCTGGTGGTCAGCAGAACCTCCACCGGAGAAGCCACCGGCCCAGGAGGACTCTGATAAAGCAGCGAATCCAGGGCACTTGCTCGTCCACTTTTGCCGCACAGCGACTTTCCGCGATCCCAACGACAGTAACAGTCTACCGACCGAATTGTTTCGAGAGCAGTGCTTTATGCTGGCCAAAAAGCCCCAACAGAACAACGACTCTGAAGCTATAGAAGACCCAACACAAGTCAAAGCGGAGGAGTGCCGCATGGTGTGCTTCCTTCGAGAAAACGAGGAGCGGAGGGCACAGCGCCGGGAAGAGGCCAAAACCAAGTTCTGGAACCCATTGTATGGTACATGGTTGGTCGTCGCTACCACACAAGAACGGTGTCGGGAACACACCTCTGGTACTCTATTTGTATGACATTCTCTCCCTTGTGTGCTTACTTGCTTTGTTATCGACTCTTTATGAACAGAAAACGATATCACCAAGAAGAACCAGTATGTGGAATAGAGATCAGCCTCACTTTGCCGCCATTGACTCATTAACCCTGTTTTCTTAACTTTTGTTTTTATTAGTCCGGACTATTATACCATTGAACTAGGTGAACGGTTCAGCGGATCAGGTGAAGATGGTAAAACAAAAAGATAATCGCGATTTTTCTGCAAACAAAGATTTACTCACACACCACGATATATCTAGTGAAAAAGTTCATGGCGAGGACATTCAGCCCAGCCCAAGAACTCGCAAGGCGTTACGTTGTATCTTGGCAGGATGGTACACAAAAGGCGTTTCTGAACCGCTTTTGGGAGAGTGCTCAACGAGGAGACGCCTTTCATCTTGTGCGTGATAATACGAAGCGATTGATAGACGCCGCACTGGGCAACGACAAGAAGCCAGGCGACGATGACGGCAAGCCAAACAAGTAGCTTAGATCTATTCTTTTTTTTTACGCCGATGCTCTACACACTTTCCTCTCATCTTCTTTCTTCCTCTGCCCGTCGTCCATTTTTTTAAATTTTCTTTTCTTCATTTATTTTTACTTTACTTCTTCCTCTCTTTCTATCTCCTTGTAGAAATCACGCCCTTTTCCTTATTCTCATTGCGACATTTAAAAAGCATCATACCATCATGTTGACCAGTATATGGACCCGTTTACAAGCTGGGGATCAGTCAATGGATAGATCAATGCGAAAAAGAGGATAGGGCCAATGTAAAACGCAGTCCAGATGACTGTGGGAATGACATACGACAACATACATACACAACATATATACATCGCGGTGAGAAATAATCGTATGATTTTAAGAGTCTAGGCATTACCTTTGCGCTCCCAGGCAGGCCGATGCCGAACGTCGCCCATATCGGGGAAACCCATCATATTGCAAAAGGAGTGACACAGGATCACGGGCCACAACCGACCCAGGCGCAGAAATACAAAACTGACAAACCAACCAAATAGGGTTGTGTACGTGAACTGAAATGCTGAAACATAGGTACGAGTTGTCAATAAAACAGTACTTCAACGAGGTAAACACATGCATCAATGTCCCTTTTGTTTTGTCTTACCGGATGAGAAAATGGCTGCCCTCAGGGCTTCGGTGGTAGAGCCGCCTTGGCGGTATTTCTCCCAAGCGTGATGCAAATGAGCTACAGAAAATTTTATGCATCATGAAGCCTTGGTTTCACAGAACCTGCTTGTTTTCTTTTCGGCTTACCGAGGCCAAAGTAGACGGGCGAAGCGAAGATAAGATACGCGTGTGAGTATTGAGCTTCATGCAAGACCGTGATCACGCATGCGCGAAAGACCCATTCTTCCGTAGCAGGTCCCTAAAAGCATATAAATATGAATGACAGGATATATCCAATCAAAAATAAATGAAAGAGGGAATACACCTACGACAACGTAGTTTCGCAAGCCAACCACGGTGCCGAAAGTATCCTGCAACTGATCTCTCCAGTTGAATCCTTTCTGAAAGGGCAGCGACCTTTCGAAACCGAGGTGGACAAGAGGACCGAGGAAAAGCACGGCGACTAATAGAAGAGGCGATAGAAGGCCCTGGACGGTTCCGAAGCCGAGTCCGAGCCGTTCATAGAGTGGATACTGTCAAGAACACATTTACTATCAGACCAATGGGTTTCCAGACTTGCTGCAGAGAGTGATTACCGTGTTACTGGTGGAGAGCCAGACAAGCAAGGCCGTCAGGGCGCTCGCAGCCAGGACAGCCTTGATCCGTTCGGTAATCACGGCGGGATCGTTCCGGGACAAGTTCGGATGAGCTGTACGAAAGACATAGAACCCGCCGACATAGAGAGAAGCAAAGCCAATGCATGCGACATTGGCACCTGCTGCACTGAGCATAGATGGAGGAGAAGATGGACCTGGGAGAAGTGGTGTCCTCGTAACCGTGAGCGGGGCAAGAATTAGATGGATTGTGCTTCCCATTAATACTGTAATTGGTGTGTTGCCCTCCAACCCCGCAGCCTTCAGACTTCTGTCGGCAGCATTATATGATTTTTCTTCAAAAGTCGAAGCGCCCTGGGATGGATGATGATATTCCAGTCGACGATCTTGGCGGCGAAGATAAAGCTATCCAAAACGACTCGACCCTCATCGAATAAACAACGCCTTTGTAAACATCACCTACGCCTATTGAGCGCCGATTAGTCGTCCCAAGGTATCTCAGCCATCTGAATACTCGCGTTGAGCTGAAGACGAGCATGCTCGCAGAGACTTTTGGGTGAGCCCTGCAAAGTCTTTTCTATTTCGAGAAACATCGAGGCCAGCTTGCTATGCTACTCTAATGGTTTTTACTGTGGTTGTGACATCTATTGATCAAGGATCTGCGAATACATTAATTTGGATATCATCAACCTTCTTCCCTCAATATGTACATACATATGACAAGACACGACAAATGCTGTTGAGTGTGGACGTGTCTTTTTGCAGATGCGAAGATGCAATTCCTTGTAGTTCATGGATGATTTTATAGTTTCAAAGGTGCAATTACATGTCCTTCTTCTTGATCGTCTATATATGGATATCATTATACTCTACTGCAGATGGACGAAAGAAGTATCGCACTTTTAGTAGCTTGAGTGCAGTTGCTCCATGTCTTGCTCCGAGTAACCGAGCAGGGTCAGCACATATTTCAGGCTCTTTTGGTTGATGCGCGAAGGAGCCTGCTCCTGCACGCGCGGCTTGGCATTGAACGCTATACCCAGACCAGCCTTGTTCAACATCCACAAGTCGTTGGCGCCATCACCAACAGCAATGACTTGTTCCGGTGTCACACCTTCGGCTTGGGCAATGACGTCCAAGAGCTCCGCCTTGCGGATACCGTCAACGATAGGGCCCACCGTCTCGCCCGTAAGCGTCAGACCGTCCCAGGAGACCTTGAGCTATTGCAAAACCCCATTAATACCGATTGTCTTGTCTCCTTGACAATTCTAGTCATCTTACCTGGTTAGCAAAGGCATAGTCCAAGCCCAGCTCAGCCTTGACGTAGTTGGCGAGCGGAATGAAACCACCTAGTCATAGAGGAAAAGGGCTTAGACGATACGTCAGATAGGGCGTGCTTTAAACGTACCGCTGATGACGGCCAGCTTGAAGCCCAGCTTCTTAAGAGCCCGGCACAAGAAGCGAGCGCCTTCGGTAAACGTCAAAACTTGCTTGACCTTATCAATTACGCTGACGCTCGTGCCGTTCAGAAGCGCAACACGGCGACGCAGCGATTCCTTAAAATCAATCTCGCCATTCATGGCCGCCTCCGTAATGGCCTAAACGAAAAGCAGGTGAGACAGCGGTCCTATAACTAGCCATTTAACGTGTACTTACAGCCACCTGGTCGACCACACCTGCGTAACGAGCAATCTCGTCGATCACTTCTTGTTGAATCAAAGTAGAATCCATATCAAAAACAACAAGACGCTTGTTCTTGCGGAAAACATCATCCGGTTGCAGGGCGATATCGGTCAAGTTCTGGGCCGAGAGCTCAAAGAGGTCGGTACGGAGCTTGTTCATATCGACGGTGTTGGGAATGGAGAGACGGAAATCAGCACAAGAAAGGATGGTACCGTCCTTGTTGAGACGCGAGAGCTTCTCGACCGAGATGCGGTACTTGAGGCAGAGCTGAGTCCAACCGTTCAGGAAGGCGGGCTGGATACCGTTCTGGTTGAGAATACTGGCAGCATACTTGATACGGCCGGAGTAAGGTGCTTCCTCAAGCGAAGGCGGCAGGTAAATCTCGGTAACTTCTTCGTTGGCAGACTTGGGCTTCACTTGATCTTGTGTCTCTTGATGGTGTCGCACTGAAGGTTCCAGGGCCTGTGTATCGGGTACATCAAAGGTAAGTGCGGCATCCCATTTTTGGGCGGCATCGGCCAGGTCGCGGAAGATCGCGACATTATCAGAGCGCAGAGTGATGAGGACACCAAAAGTAACGTTGTGATAAAGACGGGACAGCATGCAGTCGTTTATGTCGCAGGGATGGCGGGCCAGGCACTCGAGGACGGCGCCAATGATATCGGTACCATGGGGACCTGCCATGGAGACAAGTACCTTTTGGTTAGGACCGACAAGTGTGGGGGGCAACACGCTCGAAGGTACGAGCTTCTGCTGGGAACGAGAGCGCATCATGGCAGGCGAGGCCGGGGCCAAGAGCAGGTCGTGGGGCTGTACCTGTTGCTGCTGGCTCAGACGCTCCATGACGGTCTGCTTGAGTTTGGACAGTTCCTCTGCTCTGACCAAGGGCAACGTCGCAACCCGGCGCAGACACGGTTCAGAGAGGCACAGACCAGAGTGGCGGTCGTTCTTCTTGAGGATCTTGGTGATACCCGTGTAATTGAGGAAAACGAAGCGCTCGAGTGTCAGGATGCGCTGCAAGAGGGGCAGGGGCTGGCTGTCATCCTTCAGAAGCGAGGCCAAGCGTTGTGACTCTTGGTCGAAGAAGGCAGAAGCACGCTGGATATCGGCCTCGAGGGCGTTCAAGAAGCCTGTCTCGGCGGACTGGAGACTTGCCAGGCGGGTGCTCATGACTTGTGCGAGGGCGACATGCGCAGGTGGATCGGCACGAATGGAGTGCTGGTAAACTGTGGACTTGAGCAAAGTCTTGAGCTGCGTATAATCGATACTGTGAGCAGCATATTCTGGCGGAAGCTCGGCTTTACGCTCCTCGAGATATTTGCCAAACTTCATGCTTCTTTTGGTATACTACTAAAAGAAGGTTGGCGGTTGATGAAAAAACACAAAAGAGGAGGAGATGCCTAGTTCAAAAAAATGAGATCAGCAGTCCCTTTGACAGCAGCTGAAATAAAAAAGAGACAAGACGACTTGGATGACTCACTTTTCCAAAATAGATTTCCATCATGGAGATAATTGCTTATACCCCTCTTATTCTATTTTCCATGGTCGATATAATATCATATAAACATTTGATCATTCACATATAACAACGATCCAAGGACATCAAAAGCAAGCTCAAAATTTTGCTGAAAAAGTCAGTCAATCGTCTTTCTCCTTCTTCTTCTTATGCCTAAGCTCAAGTTTAAGAAAGAGAAAAAGAGCGACAAGGAAGACAAACGAAAGAAGCATAAGAAACATAAGCATAAAGAGCAGTATTACCGAGCACCATCGATTTATGACGAAGAACCAGGCTGGGCGCCTCAAGAAGAGGACATGAGAGGATCGGGTGATCGATCTGCTTGGAATGAACGTCTCTTTGAGGCCATGATGGAGGACGAAGGCCAGGACCCTTTCTATACGCAGTTCTACGAGCAACCGACGTCATCTTCGTCCCGAATGACAGATGAAGAATACCGTCAATATATGGTCAGTGGAATGAACAGTCGCAAGCGGGGCAGACATGCTGTGTTTCAAGACGAACTGGATCAAGAAGAGGAAGCGCAGCGCAAAGAAGAGAAGAAGCGCAAGAAGCAGCAAGAGAAAGAAGAGAAGGAGCGCCAGCAACGCATTTTTGACCAGCTCCAAGGGCTGCGAAAGGAAAAAGAGGATCAAGACCACAGCAAGGCTTACAATGCTTATCAGACCCAATGGCAGCAAGTGGAAGCGGGCACACACAAGAACGTGCCGTGGCCCAAGGCAAGCTCGGCTGCAGAACTGCGTCCGTTTTTGGTGCGGACGGACCTGAGCCGCGACGAGAACCGAAAGCGGGTGCGACTCGAGCAGAAGCGTTACCATCCCGACAAATTCATGCACCGTGTCACCCACCTCGCGGCAAAAGAACAAACTCGACTGGTCAAACGCGCAACCGAATTGTCGAGTTGGCTCAACGACCTCTGGTCTGAGTTGAGTTGAGTTGAGTTGAATTGGATTGAACGTTGTAGTGTATTATACCGTACCCTACCCTTCAGTATGTATGTATAGTATTGTATATGTTGAGCATAATATACCAAAACATTTGTGGGCCATAGGTACACAAACAGTGGCAGAAAAGAAAAGTTTTTTTTTTTATTTTCGCCTTTCTCTTCCTTGTTTTTCTTTTGTTTTGGTTCTCCTTGCCCTTTCGCGTTCTCTCCTCTCCGCACCTTTCTCCCCCCTCCTCCTATATCCCAAACTCCTCACTTGGTTCAACTGCGCGGTAAGTCTCGATATCAATGGCAATTCAGGGGGTTTTGACGTTAGACAATGGAAATCACAATAGGGCGACCTGTGTGATAAACACAACGCATAGCAACAAGAAGGGCGACAACGACAACGAAGACGAAGACGACTGCCACAAATCCACATGGAGAGGAAAAGCAAGACGTATTATACGCGTATGATGCGTATATATTAGGTCTGAGTTAAGGGGAGATCAGATGTCCACGCCGCGCGCGTAGATCTGTACGCGTGCAGGCGTGCAGGCGTGTAGCGGGCATGTGTGTGCGCGGGCTCCTTTCGGATGGCACTATTTAGTATTTACTACTATATACTGTACACAATGATAGAAGGCACGGGACTATTAGGCCTCACGACTGCTGCACTGTCTACCATCCAGTACCCTCTCCCCCCTTTTTTTGTTTCTTCCCCTCTCTCCTTCTCTCCTTGACTTTTCCTCTTCTTCGCCTCTACCTGTCTCTCTGTCTCTGTCTGCCTGTCTCTCGCTTTTATTATCTCTCTTTGTCTCTCTATTTCCCACGTACCGTCGTAACGTATACGTTATACATACACATACAATAGCAACAACAACGCGCACGTAACGTACATAGGACGGCAGACCGGTTGTTGTTGTTGTCCCTTTACGTCTCCTCTCCCCCCAATATCCGCTCATTGATGTAAACTGCAACGTACTTTCTACCTCTTTCTTCTCCATTTCCTATTCTTCGTTTCTCCATCTTCTCTTTTCCCTCCATCTTCCTTCGTTTCCGCTGACGGTGGTATCGAGTTAACCTGCCAAAGACCTTGTGTGTCTTACCTTTCTCCATCGAATCTCTCCTCTCTATTTTATTCTACTCTAACTGAATCCATTAAAGCTCATGTCCATCACATCCGAGGAATCTTTGACTGAACTGCAAGGCTCTCGTGAAGCAGTAAGTTTTGCTTGCATGACCCAAATTTTTTCTCCTCGTCACCTTTTCCCCCTTGCGTTTGACGCGTTCTTTTGGTTCGCGTCACTCTTCCCCGTTTTATCCTTTCGTTTTACTTTTGCGTTCCTCTCTACCTTTTGTTCTTTGCGTCAGACGACAGCAACAGTGTGGATTAATAGAAGGCAATCAATCTGTTCTTTTATGTAATATCTTAGATGCAGCCACTGTATGATCGTCTGCTTGCACCTGTATTCACGAGCAGCGCAGATGCCATCGAGTTTTGTCGCGAGTTGTGTGCTGAATTTGGCTTCACCGTGAAACAAGAAGCGAGTGCTAACAAGGTAAGTACAATCGAAGGAAAAAAAAGATATCCTTTTTTCTTTCTCTCTGAATGAAGGGCGCATCTCACACGCGAGCACATGTATAGCATATCTACGTGTATTGCTCGCGCGAAGGCATAGCTGAATCTGCCCGGCAGAACAAACAACAACATTACCAGACGCAGCAGCGCAAACGACCGTCAAAACGGTGCGACTGCCGTTGGCGCGTTGTGCTGACTGAAATCGACACAGGGGGGTGGCAATTCCGCCAGAGCAGCAATCCAGCCGCAGCTGAACACAATCACTCGATGATGCGTGCCGACGAACTCCAGAGCGCCAAAGGCTGGCGGGCGGAGGTGCACGATTTTATTGCGAACCTTGCCACCCGTCAACCTGAGTGGTCCACATCCGCCATTCGCGACGCGGTGCGCCAACAGTATCCACATCTGGTGTGGAACGAGCGCCGTTTCTATAACCGACTGACCGATGAACGAAAACGCACACGGCGGCAGGCCGTGGTCGATCGTGTGCAGCGTCTATTGATGTTGTCGTCGCAATTATGCGCCATCGTTGCTGCAAATGAGTCTTGGGCTACCTCAGTCCAGTTTGACATGTCGCGCATGATCGATACCTACCGCCAGCGGCTCGCATTTGAGGACGCCGACGACGAAGACTTTGTGGTCGATCTCGATCCTCAGGCCATTGTGCAAGAACAAAACACAAGAAAGAAGAAGAAGCTGCAGCACGAGCAGCATATTATTGTGCCGAGCTATACACTCCATATCCCTTGGTCGAAAAAGAGAAAGCATTCCGGCCCAGGTCCCTCGGTGATGCCCAACCAGCCCCTAGGGGCTCCGCCTTCTCCGCCTGTTCCCACTCATTGGCTGACGGCACAGTCTTCCATGATGGCTCCTCCACCGCCACAGCCTCAATCGTTGCCACAGCAACAGGAACCGCTACAGCATCATCAGGCACCACCCGGCTCTCTGCCGGCACAACAGCCCCAAAACAAGCAGCAAGATATGATGGCATACCAGCATATGCAGTATCTGGATCCTAACGTATTCCCACCACCGAATATGATGCCCTACAATATGCAGGACATGTATGGTTTTGAACGACAACGGCACCAGCAGAGACCTCCTCCGCCTTGATCTATGTCTAGGGCTCTTACTGTCTTTCTCTTTCTCTTTCTCTCTCTTTTTCTCCCTTTGTTTGTTCCTTTCACCAGTAACGAACGGCCTTTATAACTCTTTACATAGTATTCGCAATGGTTATATAGCACATTCCCTCGCACTCCGTGCGCTTGCACTATTAGTAGTAGGCATAGCAGTACCTTTTGTTCTTTTATATTTTACTCAATTATTTTATATTTACTCCGGCAATACCAAAACTTTTATTAATCTTGATAAATATTAAACCACCCAAACGCTTCATGGGGTCTCATCAGGTCATATCGTCAGGAAGGAAAAGGCTTCAAGTCAAAGGTACGGGACGATTTTATTACGTCGCGAGACAAAAGAGAGGAAAAAGAGAGAGAAGCGGGATCATGCTGAGAAACAGAAAGGATTTCAATAAAAGCATGAGAAGAGAAAAGATATTGAAAAAAAAAACGAATAATAAAAAGGGTATCGTCTATGATATAGGAGATGCAGAAGATGCGGAGGAAGAAGGTGGTTGTTGCTGCTGTTGTAAGGCCGCACGGTCACATTTTTCGATTTCGAGGCGAACCCAACGACACAAATCGGAAGCGCCGAGGCCGCGTTTGATCGTGAGCCAGCCTTCTAAAAGGTCAAGCAGCAGGGCACGCTTGATCTGCCTGAGCGGCGGGTCATCGAGGAGTTCGCACACGCGCTGAACAGCCACCTCAATATGCGAGTCGTTCAGGATCTTTCCGATAAAGGC
This sequence comes from Syncephalastrum racemosum, assembly GCA_002105135.1. NCBI lineage: Eukaryota > Fungi > Mucoromycota > Mucoromycetes > Mucorales > Syncephalastraceae > Syncephalastrum > Syncephalastrum racemosum. The sequence goes on from MCGN01000004.1 coordinate 1,528,156, forward strand.
AGCGCCCATGAGGTCAAAACATGCGGAGAGGCTGTGGAGAGTCAGGAGGCGAAGATCGTCGGATGGCTCGGATAGAGTTTGCGGTGCGTCGTGTTGGCAGACGACGGTGGCGTGGCAAACGGGACCAAAAATGCGGTCATACAAGGACCCGATCGGGGTATGCGCGGTGCTATGAGCGTGGCGTGGCAGCGGATGGTGAGGGTGTTGGAAGGCGAGAAGCTTGTAGCCGGTGTATTCGAGAAAGGCCTTGATATTGTCCGCCAGGGTATAGGTGATTTCGCGACAGCAGGCGGGGAAGGCGGCATCAAGGCGGGTGAGCAGACGCACCATCATGGCAGCCAAGGCGCGGTTGGCCGAACTGGCGTGGGTGCATGCGAGAGGCACCGGTGGTCGATTCACGGCTGCGACAAAGACGGCGTGATGGAAGATCACGTCGACTGCGCTCCGGATGCGGTTGCGAATATCAATGTCTTCGATCAAGACGTATTTATGTTTATACGAGGCGATGCCGCGCGTGATACGTTGATGCAGCTGCTCCTCGCGGCACATCAGATGCTTAAATTGCTTGTGGTTGTCAAACGCCGTGCTTGTCACTAGACTGTTGGTATCATGGAATCCAGAGGTTGGAGAAGGATTGACGTCATGTAGGACAGGCGTCGCTGTATGTGCTCGATTGTGGTTGTTGTGGTGATGGTGGTGATGCTGCTGCTGTGCTTGCTGTTGCCGCTGCTGCCGCTCTGCTGCACGACGTCTTCTCCGCCCGAAGAAATCATTATCCTGCGGAGGTATTGGACCTGGCGCTGGCGGTGCAACATCTCTCCCGCTTTCTTCCAATGCATCCTCTTGGACGTCCATATCCACGTCTTCATCCTCATTCTCACCGCCATCCTGGCCCTCATCATCTTCCTCTTGTTCTTCCTGTTCTTCTTCTACTCCTTCTATCTCTTCTTCATCTGCCAATTCCTCTTGCTCTTCCGCTCCCGCTTCGTCTTCCTCTCCCTCCTCTCCCTCTTCAGGGCGGGGTTCCTGAACAGCGGGCGGGAATCCCGGCAGTTGCGGTGTTTGTGTTTGCATTTGTGAGCCGTGGGCAGAAGAGCCGACTGGAGCGGTCGAAGGCAGTGGGGTGCTCATCAGGCGGGTTTGCAATGACAGTTGACGTGAGAGTGCTTCCAGAGCAACCAACGAAGACCGACACTGGACTTTCATTGTTGTTGTCTGCAGATCAATCTTCCAACGACGATGAATAGTATGCATGGCAATAGTGCGGAAAGACCTTGACACTTCTAACAGCCGCCATAAGTCATGTAAGTCTAGGAACTCTTTGAGAATGTACAAGAGCAGCTCATTGGGGAGGCCCATGAGGGCACTCGCCGACGGATCGGCTGCCGCCAGCATAGACAGCATAACGAGCTTTGTATATGTTTATATAAAGTAGAGCTGTGGTGTGAGAGTGTATGTGTATGAAGTAAAAGAAAGAAAAGGGAAGGCAAGCGAGGGAAAAAAAAAGAGGAAAAAGAAAAAAAAAAAGGAAGGTGAAATAAGGGGGTTATCACAGAGAGAGAGAGAGAGAGAGAAGTATAGAGAGAAAAAAAGAAAGGGTCCCTTTTCTTCCCTTTTTCTTTTTCGTTTTCTTTTCTTGGTGATTGATTGATTGATTGATTAAATGCCTGCAGCATGTGCCTTTATTGCGTTGCAGTTTTCCTGCAGTGATTTAGAAGTAATGACAAAGCCGCTTGACTCGAGCTCGGCCAAGACTTTGGACCCGTTGACCCAATCCTGCCTCCGTCGGCACTCATCAAGGAGGACAGACCAGGTGTCCTTGACGGGTTGGCCGCCCTCCTTTTGGCGCCAATGCTGCAGGATCTGGACAGCTGCGTCGAGGCCGCCGCCATGATCGAGGACGGCGGTCAACAAGAAATGATAGGTAGCCCGGTCGGGCCGGACCCGGCTTTGACGCATCTGCTGCAGCGTCTCAAACATCTTTGGTAGGTCGCCTGTCCTTGCATAACCCTGGATCAGATTCGTGTAGGTGTGCACAGTAGGCTCGCAATTATCAGCCTTGAGGAGCTCGAATGTCCGCTCGGCTTCATTCATGCGCTTGTCCTGGATCCAGCGGTTGATGATGACATTATAGGTATAAATATTGGGCTGAATGCCGGCCTGGCGCACGTGGGCTAGGAGGTCGAGGGTGTTGCGTGGTTTCTGGGCGTCAAAAATGGCGTCGAGGAAGATAGTCATAGTCACATGGTCCGGGGCGTGGTTGTGTCGATACATGTCGCTGATAACCTGGGATGCGACGTCGAATTTGCCTTCATACAGTGTACCCTTGAGAAGAGTATTAAACGTGATCATATCGGGTTTAATTCGGGTGTTGAGGAGCTGTTGATAGAGGCTGAGGGCTGCGTTTATTTCCCGGTTCATAACGAGGCCATCGATCATGGTGTTGATGACAATATCGTTCATCTGGTCTGTCTTTTGAACGTACTCAAAGACCTTGAAGGCTTTTCTGAGGTGGCGTGTCTTGAGGTATACACGCATCAGCTGATTGCAGACGGCCGCATCGAGCTTGCCCTTGTAAGCCTTGACCAGGGCCTCGGCTGCATTGGCATTGCGCTGGTGGGCATAAATGCTGAGGAGCGAGATACAAATCGGGGCATTGGGTGCTACGTTCGCCTTGCGCATGTCGTCGTATACGGACAATGCGAGCTGCGGGCGTCGCGCATCTGCATAGCCTCGAATGAGCATACCGTAGGTAGACACGTCAAATGGTCGCTGCTTTGCTTTTTCACGCTCGTACACCCAGGCGATATCATCAAAAGAGCGTCGGGAAAACAGGTGATGCAGGTTGAAATTAAGTGTCTCTGTCTTTTCAAAGCCATATTCGGCTATCAGCTCACGAGCTTTGGCGGTGATGGCCGTATTGCGAGGCATGCATCGGTGCATTGTGCGTGAAAAAGAGTGGATGTCAGGCGAGAGTTGGTGGCTCGATGCTTCGCTGATAAGCCGGATCGCGTCGTCTTGCATGCCGAGCTGAATAAAGGTGGCAAGGAGCACGTTAAACGAGCCGCTAGTAAGAGCAAACCCGGATTCCTTGAAGGGCCCACGGTAAGTGTCGAGCAGCTCTTGGTATCTAGCTTGGTACAGCATGGCACCGAAGTATTCATTGTACTCGAGCACTGTCCATTCGTGTCCGAGTTTCTTCATGTCCTGCAGCACCTGGAGAACCCGATCCTCTGCGCCCCATTGTTTCGATTTCCATAAAGCCGAACGTAATTGGACAAAGTCGTCGCGAGTGAGTTGCTGTGTCGCTTCTGTTGTCAAGTTCTCATATGTTGTCCAGTCGTTGCGATTCCCGCTGAACAAGCTTTGCCTGGGCGGTGCTGAGGCAAGGCTCGGCGTCGTGTATCTCGCAAGCTGTAGACGAGGGGGTCTGTATCGTAGTTGTGCTAAGCGACAGGCTGTCAAACTCATGCGCTGCATTGGGTAGGGACAGTGACGTTTAAAGTACAATGGAACAAAGTCGGATAGAGCCCTGGTTTCAACACACACATAATTCGGTGGCTGAATCTGTGAATTTCCAACCTCGGCTAAAATGGGATTCAACAAAGAATTAAGTGCATACACATGTACAGGTATAATGTTTGCGTCTGGGAAATCCAGAAACGGGGGGTTGCCAATCTGGATTTGACGACCACAATACTTATGCAAGTAGCTTAGTACAGTATTCGGTTTGTCGGTAAGGGATTTCGCCCGGTCAGTACACATCTTGGCACTGTCAGGAAAGTATGCAAATACAGACTATGTTCAAGTAAATCCGGTATTGGTGCAAAAAAAAAAAAAGCACAATACGAGAACATATACGAAGCAAAGTTCCTCGTGCTTTTTGTGCCTTTGGCAGAAGCTCCCCGACTGTTTTCTTCGTCTATATCCCATCTCACTTGATTATATGCTAGTATATGTCGAGTGCCAATTCGACAAAAGAACCCCTTTCTGAATAGGCGGCTGTCGCGCCATCATATTGGCAGCTACAAAGTTCCCCAATATCACGCACACGCATTATCTCCACCCATGCACCCATGCAAAGAGAAACTGATATACAGTATCCCAATGTAATTAAACATTATAGATGGTATTGCCTGCAAAAACGATATATTATACACGTTGCATAAGCGATGGCAGTCGGATGACACTAAGTCAGATGTCCACCTACTACTGGCGCTTGTTCACGAATTCCCCACCCCAGGCACCCAAATTTCTCTGCTTAAAAATGCGACCTAGGGACCAAAAGTGCGCACTTGGGTAAGCCCTGTGGGCCTATCCAGGTGACTCAAATAATCTCAAATTGATCTCACTGAGTGGCCTCTTTTGCCCTTTTTGCTTTGCCCGCATCCCCAGGCATAAAATCTGTCTTTCACTTTTACTTCAACATGTCGACAGCCATCGCAACCCAGTCCTCTGTCTGCTTGTTGAATGTCTGCTGACTATACAGTCGACTGACCTCGTCGTGTGATAAAAGCGCATCTAGTCGCATACTATACTGATAACTCATTCTTCCTGAAGATGGCGTATCCACGCATTGAAATATGGTTATACTGGCGAGACAAATAAAAAAGAAGATGAGGGATAAGATTGGCGTATATGTGGGTCGAGATTTATTCTTAGTCCACGAGAGACTCTTCAGTATCATTTTCAAGAACTTCCGCGACTATCTCGCCATACGTTCGCGCATAGTCCTCACCGCCGGCTTCGTCGTCGTTCTCGTCCACCTCGTCTTTCTCATCGCCACTATCCGGTGCTCCCTCACTAACGCTGGAGTCGGCGTTGCCAAAATGGAAGGGACGTCCATGCACCGAACTATAGAGCTGCTCTGCTGCCTCAAGTTGCTTTGAAAGGAGGCAGCGATAGCCGGCATCGGACGTAACTCGCATGGTTTCCTCCAGGTTGCGGCACCGCTGCTCAGCATATGCTTCGAGCTGGGTCCTTTCGTGCTGTGAGTAGAGAGAATTTAGCTCACAGTTCATGTCTACGGATAATATCTTCTTGACTTTTACCCTCAGGAGGCAGAGTTCTTCTTCTGCGCGCAGCTTGTTCGTGTACATGCGTAGAGCCGGGAGACTGAAGCCCTGACCGGCTTGCCACAAGGGATCGGTGCCAAAGACGGTGTCCTCTACATGACACCGACGTTGTTGCCGTACTTCTCGATGAGGACGTCCAGCACTGCCACAGGGGTATTTGAACCTAGTTACAAGGAGTGTCAAGATGAATAGAACCCTGATATTATACAAGCTATATATTGGAAAACTTACTGTTCACCAGACGCGTATATGTCGGTGAACTCAAGCGGTATACCGTGCCGGGCGCAAGCGCTCCCAAACAAACCGGTCTCATTGAACTTGTTCCGAGAGCGGGGCGTCAGGGCAGTACCTTCGGCCTGGAAGTTCGAAGTGCAGTTGCTGCTGCCGCCGGAGGGCACCTCATCGATAGCTTCCAGCTCGCCATCGTAGATGCCCTGCCTGCCGTTGGCCTGGAAGAAGTTCGGATGCTGGACTTTCTCGTCGTCTTCCTTATCTGCCTTGCGTCGCTTAAGCTGGAAGTTGCCATCCATGGCGACGATCAGCTTATCCTATAATCGATAATACAGTTAGTGTATACGGTTGTTGGCAGACGTATCAGACATATCTTCTCATTTCATACAACTCATGACGAATATAATACTTACGTTAGAGCAACATGGGCAACCTTTGTCTTTGGCGACTGGGGCTCTGTCGTTGAGTAGAAGGCTGACAATGTCAAGCACTTCTAGATATACAAAAAAAGATAGGCCCATGTTCTTTCTCAGCGTGTTCGGCTTCTGTAGGTGAATCATGTGATAGAGTTAGCAGCTGTTTCCATGATATGTGTACCTGACTTACGAGGTATCTGTGAACATGAGCCAAAGTGTTCGTGAAAGCTTGGACCGCTGTATGGCCCTCTACTCGGAGAACCGAGCAGAACTCCCTGAGTGAAAGATGGAATGCCCTGGTGGGTCGCTTGGGAGACGCTGCGAGAAGGTGACACCTCATCAGAGTGACTGGAGCGCAGAGTTGGCTACCACAGAAGATAAACTCTCCTTTTCTGATGCCAGCAAGTCGAGATGATAAAACCATATTTCTATAGTATGCCCTTGACAGAACTTTTCCAGCTTGGCTATAGACGAAGCAGCTTGGGTAACAAATTTGGGACTGGGATCGTACGGATGATTTAAAAAGACAAGACGAGAAAAAGAGAAGAGGGTCAAAACAGCGTGCTGCCCAAGGCCGGCAAAGGCAAGAGAATAAAATAAGCGCGTCAATTCTCCGACAGGTCGCGATCTGTACGCGCCGCTTCAAAATTCCATCGTCCTTATTGAATTTGCCAAACGGCTCTCAATGGGAAAAAGATCCTCAGACGTTCGCTTGTCATAATATTTATGATAGAAGTGTAAAACAAGGGAATACATTTTGGGCTAATTAGCTAAAGTCGTCCTTTGTCAGCATTTTGAGACTTCTTGCTGAATAATTGTACCGCCTTCTCGTTGACTATTGTGTCGCATAATTTGCGTGTATCACTTGTTGTGTGGCCCCGTTTCTATATGCCCCAGAGTGACTATATCCATCTGTTGGAGGCAAATCTCGAAATCTTTTTCACTGGGCAGACCAAAATATGATACTAAGCAAACTGCATCCGTATCGTGGGTCATCGATCTGGATTGACAAATTCCCTCTTGGTAGATTTTCCAAATGCAAATCACCGTAATTAAAGCATGTAAGCAAAAGTGTATTAAAAGGGGAAAAGAAAAAAGAATAGTCAAGGTACTCTCTGGTACACAGTGAGCGTATAAATCGCCATGGTGAATTTACAAAAGAAGGGGCGGATATTTTAAGTAGCAAACAAAAGATTTAGCACTTGGGGAAGTTTGCGTCGTTCACATTAATAGTGACAGGGACTGTGATAGGCTCCTGCTGAGGACCAGGAGCGACCTGGTTCGCAGCGAGGGCACTATACTGTGGGGTGAAAATCAGTTCGAAGTTGTAGTCGTTGGGGCTGTAACGGTGGAAAAAGTGGCAACCTGGGACTTTCCAAAGCGTCGAGTACTGTTTGTTGGCGATACCTGCAGGGGCAGGATCAGATACTAGACCACTCGCTGCGTTCAATTCGATCACGTTCGACTCGTTATTCTTTTGCGTCCACCGGAACTCAACAGCCATCGAATTGAAGTAATACGCGTTTGTAATATGTGCTATAGACATTGTGATATATGTATTAGAGAGAATTCAATTTTTAATCGTCATCCGATATGGCTTTTTGTATGCCCTTCGTTCATTACCTGCTTGGGCGCCGATAATCGTATATTGGATGTTGAACTGTGTGTTACTCGTCAGCTGCTGATTCTGCGTCGGCGCATTGATCTGCAAAATGTCATCGCCGCGGACCACGCTGGCCATGCAGACGACGAGGGCCAGGAACAGGGCTGTAAACTTGGCCATTGGTGAAAAGGAGAGGTAAAATGAGTTACAGAAAGAAGAGAAACAAGAAAAAGCAAGGAAGGAAAGGGCGGAAGGCGGAGGGGCTGATGGATATTATTATCTTCTCTTTCTTGAGCCTCGTTTCTAGCGCCAAAAATAGAATTCGTGTCACCCCACCATTTACAGGAACAGAACGTTTCACGCTCAAGTTTGATTATCATATCATCCAGTCAAATGCATTTTTTATATATGTAAGAGAGAGCGATAGAGAGACAGAAGCCTTTCCTTTTTGTTGTTTTTGCTTTTTTTTTATCCTCACTGCTCGGCAGCCATTTCCTACAATCGGTTTAGTCAAACTCATTTTACGCCTCGTCGCTTGCGCGCTTACCTGCATGGCCTCGGGGTCCATGCCACCTCCACCGCCCTGGCCCTTGTTCTTGGACAGACCAGACACGATATCGTCCACGCGCAGCAACAAGCATGCCGACTGACATTATTTCGTTTTCTTAGTATACGAATCCTGCGATAGTATTCTTCATTATTGTGCCTACCTCGAAAGCCGTCTTGATCGTCTGCACCTTGACGGCACTGGGCTCCCAGATACCGTGCTGGGTCATGTCGACCACCTTGCCTGTCTCACCATCGATACCAAACGTATGCTCGCTATTGGCATGTTTGGCGCGGAGTTGGGTCAGCGTCTTGATGGCATTGCCACCGCAGTTCTGAATCAGAGTGCGGGGAATGACCTCGAGGGCCTCTGCTGCCGAACGGTACGGCCATTGCTCAATGCCCTCCAACAGCTTGGCCTTCTCTTCGAGTTTGACGGACACTGCCATCTCAGTTGCACCACCGCCCGGGGCGAGGCTAGGGCTGAAGAACACATTACGCGCCACGCACATGGCATCCTGGAGATTGCGCTCAATCTCGGCGATGACGTCCTTGCTCGGGCCACGCAGGACAATCGAGCAGGCCTTGGGCTCCTTGCACTGGGTCAGGAACGTGAAGTATCTATACACAACAGTCGGATAAGTCCATGTTGAAAGTTAATAAAGATGCCCCGGCAGTCCCACTTACTCATCACCGATCTTCTCCACGTTGAAGAGACCACAGCCAGTACCGACGTCGGACTCCTTGAGGTCATCGACACGGTTCACAATTGTGGCACCCGTGGCACGCGCAATACGGTTGTTGTCTGTCTTGCGCACACGGCGAATGGCTGTGATATTGGCCTTGACGAAGAAGTGCTGGGCAAGGTCTACCATGCCACGAGTGAGTATCACTGAGCCGCCGTGCTGGTACTATCTCTATTCATTTGTCCCTTCTCCATACCTGAGACACCCTTTTCGGTGAAAACCATGTCAGGCTTGAGCTCGATAATCTTGTCGCACATGGCCTTGACCTGCTCCTCCTCAATTTGAAGTATCCGGTTCCAGTCGGCCTCTTTGGAGATCTCAATGTTGGTCTGGGATTCACCCTTCTTGTATTCCAGAGGGCAATCCAACAGGACGATGCGGGGGTTCTCAATGCGACGACGCATCTTGGGGTGAGTGACATCCTTGTTCAGAATGACACCGTCGAGCACCTGGGACTGCTCAATCTCGCCACCAGGGATCTGTTTCCAAAAGCACATACGGAGTGAGTCTACTCATCTCTTTCATGACATGAAGGACAGGAATTCCTACCTTCTCAACACGGGCGTAGCGCTTAATGTCGACCTCGCGGCGGCCGGTACCCTCCTCAACACGAGCAACAGTGCGCACAGCATCCAGAGCAAGCTTGCACATGAGGTCGCTCCAGGTGCTGACAAACTTGGTGCCAATGGACGACTTGATCAGCTTGAGCATCTCTTCGTCGTTGTTGACGTCCACCGGCATGGAAATCTCCTCCACAATTTGAAGAGCATCCTCCAATGCCTTCTTGAATGCACTGATGATAATGATGGGATGGATGTTGTTTTGGATATGGGGAAGCGCCTGAGCAAGGACCTCGCCAGCTAATAAGAAATAATGATAATAAAAATAAAAAGTAGTAATGGGATCGCGTCAGAATATTTAATTTAGTGTGTGAAGTGTCAAGAATAAAAAGTAGGAGACTTACCGAGAATGATGACGGAAGTCGTGCCATCACCCACTTCTTCATCTTGTGTCCGTGAGAGTTCAATCATGCTCTTTGCGGCAGGATGGTCCACTTCGATTTCGCGCAGAATCGCGTTGCCGTCGTTGGTGAGCAAGATGCCACCCATCGGATCAAGCAACATTTTCAGCATGGATCGCGGGCCGAGCGAAGTGCGGATGACATCGGCCACGGTCTAATGAAGAAGTAGGAAAAGCATCTGATATTAATAAAACGGGACGGATTATCCATCTGATGACCACTGATTGAGGGTACCTTGGCGGCAGTAATGTTGGAGAGCTGAGCCTTACGGCCAGACTCCCGCTCCATATTGGTGTCTATAATAATATATATCAATAAGACTGGAAACACCGGAGAGCAAGAGAGAAGAGGAGCTTACTCATAACAAGGACGGGTGCCTGCATGGTTGGTATCTTTTTTAGAGGGAGATGTCAAACGAACAAAGTGACAGCAAAACTCGGCCACGCCGCGTGTTCTTTTGCTCTTATTTTTTTTGTCAAGGTCCGCCCGAACTTTTAAACTCTCTTCTTCTTGCCTTACTTGTATAATGTCGGCTACTCGCGTGCTGGTACATTTATCTCTCTCTAATGTTGTCTTGACCGACTCACCTATTCTAGTAGCTTGTTGGCCTCGGTAACTACTCGTTTCCAAAGACCCGTCATAATGCGGGCATGATGGTCCTCGATCACCTTGCAGCCCTGCTTGAGCTCGACTGGACTCACAAGCGGCCCTGGAAAGCTCTGGTTGCCCAGACGACCCTTTCCTTTGGAGATACACAACAGCATCAATTCGATCTGACCTTGTTAAAACCACGTGTGCTTATGAATGTATCCGGTCAATCCGTTGCTCCAGCAGGTGGGTCGATAATATCTTGAAAATGCATGTATGAATCCCATTTTGACACATTTTGGCTCTCTGTGTCTCTCTTTCTCCTCTCTCTTGTGCGACCTAATTCCAGTGCGTGACCTTGCGATATCCCCTTCCAACTTGTACATTTTCCATGATGACATGCAACGCAGCCTGGGCAAAGTCTCTCTGAAAGAAGGAGGCTCTGCCAATGGTCACAATGGCATCAAATCTGTCATTGGCAAGCTGGGCAAGGACGAGTTCTGGCGCGTCCGCATCGGCATTGGTCGGCCTGAAGATCAAAGGGATGTGGTCGACTATGTCCTCGATAAGTTCCCTTCCAATGAGATGGAAATCTTACGCTCCGCGGTCTATCCTTTCGTCTCAGCTGGTCCTGGCGAAGGTCTGGAGAACCTGCTTGTATCGCATAAACTCGGCATGTGTTCCAAGCCCCCTGCACCCAAAAAGAAGAAACGGAAGAACACAGAACCGTCGGAAGAAGCGACTACAACGACAGTAGAAGCAGGAGCAGGAGCAGCAACGCGTATAGAATAATGATCTGTCTAATTTATCATCTCATATTTGTATATATACTACCTACTCATTTATACTCATTTACAATGCATTGTTTAAAGCTCTCGACAAGCGGGTCCCTTTTCAAGTTTTTGCCAATGAAAACCAACTTGTTAATCCGCTTCTCACCCTCTGCCCAGGCACGATCTTGCTGTCCGTCAAAGGTCTAAAGGGGACGGTGAATTTATGGTTCGTTCATCTCAGGTACCCTCTACATACCATATGAACGCCCTGGAACACATAACGATCGTCTTCGCCATGCACGTTCAGGATACCTTTCATGCGATAAATATTGGGACCCAGGGATGCCAGGACACTTTGAATCCATCGGTTGAGCTGGTCAAAATCGACCGCGCCTTCCTGCACGATACCGACCGATGCAATCTGTTCATCTGTCTTTTCACCATGACGATGGTGGCCGTCATCCGGCTGTAAGAACGCTGGTTCGTGCTCCAGCACACGATCCAGATCAAAACCGCCCACGTTAATAATCTTGTCTAGATCTACGCGGCCGTACTCGCAGGGCAAGATCGGGACGTCGTTGATTTGGCGGATCTTGTCCATGAGCTGATCACGTTCCGCGCGTTGGATCAAGTCGACCTTGCTAAGGAGCAGCACGTCAGCAAAGGCAATCTGTTGCTGGGCTTCGTTGCGGTGTTCGGTCAGATTCATGTGCTTCGCATCCACCATCGTAATGATGCTATCCATGCGAAAGGCATTCTGAACGCGTTCCTCCACGAAAAAGGTCTGTACGACTGGGCCTGGATCCGCCATGCCCGTCGTCTCAATAAGCACGAGATCGAGATCTTTTCGTGTATCGATCAATTCATGCAATATCCGCACAAGGTCGCCGCGCACCTGCATCCACGCCTTGTTATTTAGTTTATCCTTAGATCCAATGTTGAGTCACCACTTGCTTTGCAACAGATACTATATAATAGAGTCATGATGTCAATGCTCGGTCGTTATTTGCAGCTATTTTTTGTACCATCCATTTTGGGTCTCGTATATTTCTTGCCCTGCGTCAACCACTACGAGACTATCGTCCACCGCGACTTCTCCGTATTCATTTTCAATAACGGCGATGCGCTTGCCATGCTGCTCTTTGAGAATGTAATTGAGCAGGGTCGTCTAACGTCAGAAATAATAGTATGGTATTGTTCAGTTGACTGTCAGATTAATGGACAAAAGCCGCGAGGAATGAGACGAGTGAAACAATCACCTTGCCACTTCCGAGGAAGCCAGTCAATACGGTGACTGGTATACGGCTGTCCTGTTGTGCCATGGCGTATATATATACGGAGGAAAAGGGGAAAAAAAAAAAAAAAGAAAGATGGGATAAAAAAAGGTTAAGGTCGGCCCGAGGATCTCTTGCTTTATCGGAGTTGCGTGCGGCATGCAGTAATGCTTGCCTGTCTGGTCTTTTCCACTTTTTTACCTCTCTTACTGTCTTGTTTTATATTACTCAGCAATGTGCCAGTTCTGTGGAGTCGATCCTGCATTTGCGGCCTACTTTGATGACCCTAACGCGCCTACTGACCAGTCGCAGACCGGCGCTGCAGACGCGTCAACGCCTTCTCCTGCTCCTGCTGTCAGCTCCACCGCCCCCAACTTCTTCCGTCTCAAATCCTCCAACCCGCGTTATCAAGCAGGTGGCAACGGTCGCATTACCACCCAGCAGATCACCACCTTTGGCTCGTCACTTTCCAGCAATTCCCAGATCTACATGGGTCACAATGGACAGCAATACACTGACTCGCTCCGTCGCTGGTCAAAGTGCGCAGAAAAGCAGGCCCTAGCGGTCGTACGCGTCGGCACCGCGGAGGATGTTGCAAAAACCGTATGTGTTGTCAAGCAGGATACAATGAAGTCTCAAAGCATTTATATTAGGTGATTATGTGCACCAACCACGGCTTACCCTTTGTCGCCAAATGCGGTGGTCACTCGCCAAGCGGCAAATCAAGCGTTGAAAATGGCATTGTTATTGACCTGAGTCTACTCAACAATGTTTTTGTCAAGCCGGATGAGAAGCAGATTATTGCCGGTGGTGGCTGTCTCTCGAGCGATGTGATCCGGGCAGCAGCCGAGCATGGTCTTGCATGCGGTAAGAAATATCATATTATGCAAGGGCAAAAAAGCTCATGCATAGAGACGCAGTGACGGGATCAACCAGCCACGTCGGTATTGGTGGCCTCATGGTGCACGGTGGCTATGGTTTCCTGACAGGCGAATACGGGTAAGCTATCAATCACATTCACGTGCAGCTTCTAATGAATCATCATATAGCCTCGCTGTCGATAACATTCTCGCCGCCGAGGTTGTCACTGCCAAGGGCCAGATCGTCTGGGCGAGCAAAGAGGAGAACGAAGATCTATTCTGGGCCATTCGTGGCGCTGGTAGCAAATTTGGCATTGTGACCAAGGTATACAATCACACATGACAGAAGAAGGATTGTGCCGAAAGCTCATCGACGACAGTTTATAATTCAAGCACACCCCGTCGCGAAGGAGGTATGGCGTGCGACGCTGCAGTACTCTGCCGACCACCTTGAGGAGGTCATCAAGGCGCTTAACGCATGGTATGAAGCCCGTGATCCCAAGGCAGCTCTTGAATTTGCATTGGGCAAGGGCCCAGATGATGAGGCCTGCCTGAACGTGTCAGGCTTCTACGATGGCACACTATCTGAAGCTGAAGCGAGCTTTGCTGGCCTCTTGTCACTGCCTACCACGGCCAAGGGCGCTGAGATGATGCCCTACTGGAAAGCCAACACGCTCGGCGATGTTCCTGGCCTCTATACCGGTGCGTACATCCGCTTTGCGTCGGCCAATATCGCTCCACTTCTCTCGGTCGAGCACCTGCAAGGTGCGTTGGACCGTCTCAATACGCTTTATGAGACTACACCTGCAGCGAGCGCGACGGGCTGCTTGATTCTGATGGTACAGCCCAACGCCATCATGAAGCCCTCGCGTACCGACATGGCTTTCGCTTGGCGTGACCCTAACTTTGATACCGGCGTGGCTGCTGTGTTTACGGACCCAAGTCTCGAAGATCAAATGGTTGCATGGGCCCAGGACATGGCAAAGTATTTAAGCGGAAAAGGCGATGCTTACCGCCTCTACATCAACCACAGCGATTTTGCCGGTCCCAGCGCCCGCGAATTCGGAATCAACTATGTGCAACTGTGCAAGCTCAAGCAAAAGTGGGATCCTGATAACCACTTTGCCAAGTTATAAACTTCCTCATTTACGGTTTTCTTCCAGCTTTGTACAAATCGAACAGTGTGATATGTATCTAGACAAACAAGCTTTTTGATCGCTTTCAACATAAAATACAATGACAGATATCGGACATTCGAGCGCACTGTACTTTCCCGCTTGGGATCAGGACTGGTACTGTGGCTAAAGATAAACGCGTGGTTTAAAAGTCATCTTATAAGGCTCGGGTGGACACAGCAGGAGAGGAAGAGCAAACTTCAAACAAGCCCACATCACTTGATCTCAGTTAGGCAAGTGCGTGGCGTAAGCTTAGCGACATGATAAGAAAGAGAAGAGATTTTGAAGCAGAGGAGACGGCGGTGAAAAAGAATACTACAGGCAATAAGACCAGCCCTTCGCAATGCTATATAGACTGCCTGCTATCGACGGACGGGAGCGCATCTTGGGCTAGAGGGGATTTCGACAAGCTACGGTTATCTGTGTCGACGTTGCATATGCTTACAGCATTGTAGGATGAGCGTGCTTCCCAAAATCAACCCATAAAGCGAACGGACTCAAAAAGAGGAATAAATGAAACAAAACACCATTACTATACGAATAAAAGAAAGTCAAAATGGGTATCCCCAGATGATATCTACGTTAAATATCTTTCACAGACTTTCCCTGTTATCAAGTACCAAAAGGCCCTTGTTGAGTTCAAATCTTCTCTTTTCCTTTTCCGTCAATCCCGCTTTCTGGCTGACCCCCATATGCATGTTTAATATATGTTATCCGAGGACTTTTTGAAGCGAGAATGCCGCGAAAGCGTCGACAAATGATACATTAACCGTCGCGGTTTATATGTTCACATCGAGATCCAGTTATCCTGCGGCCCGTGCGGCGAAATTGGATGGCTGTTCGAAGGTAGTATACTGTATCCTGCGGAAAAGAATCCAAGGACGGGCTGGCTGGCTTAACATGTCCATAAAACGGCGTGTGGGGCCTCAGATGAGGTTAAGGTGGTTCGCTGGCGAAATGCAATGACATTGTGAGGAAATTGTGCAGCTATGTGAGGCACGTCTAGAATTGATTTTTTAAAATTCACTCACCGAGTATCTTGTAATATATAGTATCTACTGCAACTGAACAACTGGAATGATTTTGAGTAACGGCAGGAATACAAGAGTGACTGCGACGGCCGCGATTAAGTAGACAGAAGAAGATAGTCGGTGGACATAACAGTGTGCGAGATCCAAATTGTAGCCCTAAATTTAGCTATTTACAATGTGGTAGAAAAAATGATATGACCTAATTATTCGATAGGGACTACGAGCGCGCAGTGGCCCTATCGTCTGATTTTATGGCAAAACAAACCAAGTCGGTTTACCGTGACCTCTTAGGCATGACTCCAAAATGAGCAGGCGCAAGTAGGCGCTATTGTTCCACAGTTATATGAATGCGCGTTGCTTGCTCGCATACTAATTACCATGGTTCACACATCGGCCTTTGTGACCAATATGAGTTCCATAGGCCGAGGATTGACGAAGTTGCATCGTCCTGTGCGTTAATACATGGAGACAATGACAGACACGTCTATTATCCGCCCTGTTTTAGTCCACGAAGGAACATATACATACCAAAATTTCAGCAATACGGCATCCGGTATACTTGCCAGAGTCAAAAAATGGCATGATATTGACAATGACAGTCAAGGTTGTATCAGCAACTCTTGTCAGAAAGAGAAAAGAGGGGTCTATCTTTCGCCAAATACAAGATATCTCTGAAACGAGAAGATATGCGATAATTTCAACATTCTTGTACTTTCGAGCGCATTGGATGTCTCCAGGATACAATACACGAAGCGCCTACTTCTTGCGAGGATCAGTACCGCTACCGTAACAGCTCTTGACATATGCCAGTAATAAACATCGACAGTATCGGTGACATAGAGCATACAGATTCTATGCATTAGTGTTATTTGAAGCATGTCGCATCCTTAGCGGGAGCGAGATATAAATCGTGGCGTGTCCAATCTGTGCAACTAACTATGCTGTGATTGACGAAACCTGCTATGGGAAAAAGTCGCGAGGCCATTGGGGAAGAGACCATTATATTCCCTATTCATTAGCAGCATCATGCATATTTGTAGTACACATCCAACGAGATCGTAATGCTAACAAGTAATTATGTTTTATCTAACGACAACCGTAAATACATTTTCTACAGAGTCAGAACTTCAAAGATAAAGATAGCACTTTAGACGACAGTGAAAGTCGCATTCAGATTAAGATCAGCATAGCTTCCACCGACGAAGACATTAAAGTCGCCCTTCTCTAGCTCCCACTCGTTGTCATAATTCCAAACCTGTAGATCTTCCAGTTTGATGGCGATCTTGACCTTCTGTTGCTTGCCTGCTTCGATAGACACCTTCTTGAAGCCCTTGAGAGCCTTATTGGGCACCACCACGCTTGAGATCACATCATCAACGTACACCTGGACTACTTCTTTTCCATCCATTTCGCCAGTATTTTTTACGGTCACCTTGTGACAACAAAATGTCAGCACGTCGGTGTTTGTATATCATTATCTTACCTCCACAGAGACTACAGTGTCTTTTCCGCCATGCACCTTGGTCTTGGAGAGCTTGAGGTTCGAATACTCAAAGGTGGTGTAGGATTTTCCATGGCCAAAGTACCAAAGAGGTACGGGAGTGCCAAGGATATACTGGTATCCAAAGTCCATCGTGCCGTTGGCGTAGATCTGTCCAGGATCCGTAGGGCGGCCCGATTTGGGATAATTGTAGAAAGCGGGCAGACTGCCAACTGAAGTAGGGAAAGAGATTGGCAACCTGCCACTGGGGTTGGTCTTGCCAAAAAGAATATTGGCAATAGCTGTGCCACTTTGTTCACCTAAATATTGGTATGAGTGAGAAGTAGGCAAAAGGATGTTTATCGTGGGACATACCAGGATAGAAAGCATTAAGGATAGCATTGACATTATCTTTGAGCCAAGGCTCAGCGGTCGGCTTGCCTGTGATCAGCAGGACAACGGTAGGAGTGCCCGTCTTCTGAACAGCCTTGATTAAGTCCATCTGAGCGCCGACGAGACGTAGATCATTTGCATCGACGTGCTCGCCTGTAGTTGCGTTGTACCCGGACCACAGCTCTGTCTGATCACGAGTCCAGGTACCCACCATCACAACAGCCACCTTGGACTTCTTGGCAGCCTCTACTGCCTCGTCGAAGCCGCTTTTATCAAGCGACCAGAGTTTGCAGCCTTCCGCATAATTGACCTTGACCTTATCGCCCACCAGTTTCTGGATACCAGCCAATGGTGTTACACCACGTTCAAAGACACCATGAGCAGTGTAGTCTGAGTATTGCATCACGTTTGCCTGAGGGCCGATTACGGCAATGGATTCCACCGATTCGGAGATTGGCAGCGTGCCGTCATTCTCTAATAATGTAATAGCTTCTTCCTCTGTTTGCAGTTCGATCTCCAGGTGCTTCTTGGTATGTATAGAGGCATTGTAATTGGATGTGCCATAAGGAACTTCGAAAAGACCAAGAGCGAATTTGGCGCGCAGGACGCGTCGCACGGCTTCGTCGACAGTTGATTGCTTGAGATTACCCTACATCAGTTAAGTTTAGTACCTGGTCCTTTACGATCATTATTTACATACCTTCTCAATTTGATCTGGGATGGTCGCGTAATGCATCTGCGGATAATATGGCGTTGAGAAGTTAGAACGGGGCTCATCATCCTAGCTTGCATTAACTGAAACTTACAGGACGGCCACCCATCTCTATGTCATTCCCAGCCTCGATAGCTTTAACAGCAGCCACTGGATCCAAGAAAGACCCATCGCAGACGTAGTGAGTATCACATAGGTTGGCAATAGCACCAGAGTCTGATTCAACGAAATACTGGTAACCCCATTCATTACGAAGAATGTCTGTCAGCGTGTGCTTGTCAATGGCAGATGGAATACCGTCGTAGGCGCTTACAGAAGAATAAACACATACCAGTTAGCGCACAATTGAAATAATAAAGCATGCTGAAGCATAACGTTTCCTTACTGGTAAGCGCTCATGATAGATAAGGCACCTGCATCGATGATGGTGCGTTTGAACGGCGGTAAATAAAGGGTACGCATATCCCTTTCACCACCAAGAACCTGAGCAAAACGATGAAAGCGTTAGGACCTTAGTTCGATGCCGATCGGCACGAGTTTTTTACCGGTGCAATATTCAGGCCACCCATTGGACTATCAGAAGGTAAAACTCAACTGAGTCAAATGATCGATATGCTTCTGCATCATACCGGTGCCTTACCTGCCAAATCCGACGAAATGTTTGACCATGGCGCCAATACGGTGCTTGGCTGTCTTGGCCGTACCATCTTTGGCCTTGCCTTGGATACCTTTGACGTAGGCATATCCCATTTCGCCAGTGAGATAAGGGTCTTCACCATAATTTTCCTCAATGCGACCCCATCGTGGTTCTCGTGCCAGGTCGAGCACAGGCGCTGAAAGTCCATTGCGGAATGAGCTTGATTGTATTGTATTGCCATCATTACACACATACCAAATATGTTATGTAGACCAAGGCTAGCAGCTTCGGTACCAATAATATCACCCACTTTTTCCATAAGATCAGTGTTGAATGTACCAGCGAGGGCCAGGGCTGCAGGGAAAGTGGTAGCATTCACATCCAAATATCCATGCACGCCTTCGGACTGCATAATCGTCGGGATTTTGAGTCTGTTGTCGTTGAGCATATACGACTGTGTTTCGTTGATTAGACGAGCCAATGGATCACGATCCATGTTGGCAGCTATTAATATGTTCTCTGAATACACATAGCGATTTTCCAAGTGTATGTAGTTCACTTACCAAACGTTGTACCATACTGATGTAACGCAGATGAATTTAAATTATAATCCGTATCAATCATGTTGGCGATATTGCCTTGCATGAGCTGATACATCTTCTCCTCATTATTCATGCGGCCCAGTAAGTCCTCGACACGGTCCTCGATAGATGCAGATGGATCCAAATAAACTGGATTACGTCCATCATCACTGTAGGTGCGTAATAATTTATATTAAAGGAAAACCAACATACAGATAAACAAACAATGGTACTTACCGCTTTTCCTCTGTCACAGGTACAGCATGGACAGCTGAAGCAAGAAGTGAAGCACCGATAAAGGCGCTGATGGCTCCTTGAAGGCTAAGAAACACCATTGCTGTAAAGTACTATAAGCAGAAAAAACCTATAGGTCACCAGCATCTTATATAACTTACGAGGGATGGATATCATCTTCTGCTTCTCTTACACAAACTCAATAACTTTATTGTACAAATTCTCCTTGCATGAGTAAGCAACACGGCAATATTCTCGGTTCATATTGGATCAGCAACATCTATCGAGGTAGGGCAAGCTCTCACGCACGTCCACAGAACTCGAGCAACAGGTGCATTTATCGTTGTCGCGGATGCTTCCCTATGTTCCACTAATGCCATTATGTAATCGCTGTCCCGTACAATGAATGTTGCGGGAAACGGGATCCGGGACGACATAGGGCTCACATCAGCTGTATCATGACCCACCTTTCGGAATCCCCACAAAGCATCATATCATAAACGATGTGAAGCCGGTGATCTCGAGCTTGTGAAAACAGCAAAGTGGTGCGCTGAGATCCCGTTTATTCCCTGGGAAAAAAGTTCTCTGAGAACACCGCGGAAGACAAGGAAAATTTTATGCGTTCACTTTTGGTCAATTCTCCTCATTTCTCCACAGGGTGGCAAACCTGTTCCAAATTGGGGTAGCTCATTTTCTGCCTATTCAACGGCTTCTTAGCAAAGTAACTATGTATCAGTTGGGGTCCCGATGCTCTATTATAGAAGGCAACACAAAGATGTCAGCCTTGACATCCTCACACATCTTTCCCCGCGCTCTTCCCTCACCTAGGACGCACACGAGAAAGAAATTTCCAAGCCAGGCTCAGGACCAACCTTTTTTTTGTGTGGGAGTATGTCACAAACGTGTGTCCGTATGGAATCGACCCTTACCACCTGCCGTGAATATCTGTTTCGGGCCATCGCAATAGCCTTTTTTTGCCGACACGCGATAATATAAATGATTCAACTCTCAACAAGCTGACAATTTTGTCCCCTCGGCTTCTCTTCTATTCTCACCGTCACAAGTACTATTACCAGTACCTTACATCGGCTATGGTACGAGCATACAATATTTTATGTGCTTCATTTGCAGGTAGGTCCATACGACTCACAGTAACCCTGTTGTCTACTCTTGCCATGGTCCGTGAATGCAATAAATGTTTATTGACTTCGGGCTTCGTATATTTTAAGCCTTGGGCAGTTTCCTGTTCGGTTACGATTCGGGCATTATTGGAAGGTAACATTTATAAATTGTCTATATGTCCCATGCTTATGTTTTTGCGCATTGATTTGTCAGTATTATTGTCGAAGAGCACTTCAAGGCCTACTTCGGGAACCCGAATTCATCGATTCAAGGTGCCATCGTATCTCTTTTTAATGTTGGCGCCTTCTTTGGTGCATGTGTGGCTTCCTATCTCGCAAATCGATTTGGAAGAAAACGCAGCATTCAAGTGGGCTGCTTTTTTGCCGCTCTCGGTGGTGCGCTTCAAGCGGGCGCTAAGAACGTGGCAATGTTTATTGTCGGCCGGTATACAATTTACTACTCATTATATGCGTTCAGTCAATACTTAGCATGTGTGCTTTTTTGTAGCTTTATTATTGGCCTTGGTATTGGCCTGCTGTCCATGATTGTGCCTTTGTATCAGGCGGAAATTGCCACACCAGCCATTCGCGGTTTCACCGTTGGTCTGTCGCAGCAATTCATTGGCTTTGGAGTCTTGGTGTCTACGTGGTAAGCCGGAAAGGGTGATTGGACTGGATCTACCCAAAATATGTTAATACTCGTTTCTATAGGGTTGTCTACGGATGTAATTTCATCGACAACGATACGCAATGGCAGATTCCTTGTGCTATCCAGTGTGTTCCATCCGTGATTCTTTTCTTTGGCACTTTTTTCCTTCCCTACTCACCCAGGTGGCTCATGTCGAAAGGCCGCTACGATGAGGCCAAGAAGGTCATCAGTTTTTTGTATTCGACCGAGGAGGAACAAAACAAGACTTATGCCGAAATTCACGCGGAAGTTGAAGTCGAGCTCCACCACGTCTCTTCAAACCCCAAGGACCTCATTAGTCCCAAGTATATCCGTCGCACACTGCTTGCATGTGGCGCTCAGATCGGTGCCCAGCTGACTGGTGTGAACATTGCCAACTAGTAAGTTTATAACTGGGGCTTAGGTTGAGCGTTACTCTGACACATTTGCGTCTTAGCTATGGTCCCACTGTTTACAGTGCTCTTGGTTTTGACACTCACACGTCTCTGCTTGTGAATGCCATCTACGGTATTGTTGGTCCCGTCACCAACTTTATTACAATCACATTTATTGTCGATCGCGCTGGTCGTACACGACTCATGTGGCTCGGTAGTGTTGGTATGGGTACGCTCCTGATGCTTATTGCAGCTGTCTACATGAGCTTTCCCGGCCCAACTGCGGAGCAGTTAGCCAATGGTCTTGCAGGATATGTGGAAAATGCTTCTGCTCACCGCGCTATCATAGTAAGTACTGATGGTCCATGGATATATCCTACTCATATCCATTGTAATTAGGCCTTCTTCTATTTGTTTTCCATCGTGTTCTCGCTTTCATGGGGCGTAAGTGAAAATGGATAGCTCAACAGCATGTGATAGAAAGCTTATGGTCTCTTATGTTTCTTTCATCTAGCCCGTCGCGTGGATCTACCAAAGTGAAATCTTCCCGCTCAAGATCCGTACCATGGGTAATTCGGCGGCAACGGCAAGTAACTGGCTTTTCAACACTTGGATCTCGCAAGCTTCTTCGATTGCACTGGGCAACCCAAGCGTGGGTCCACGTTTTTTCTTTGTCTTCATGTCCACTAATTATGTCATGGCGGCCATTGTTTTCTTCCTGTACCCTGAGACCAAAGGTCGCACGCTGGAAGAACTGGGTGGCGCGCTTGACGATGTACCTATTGACTTGGAGCGCCCGAAGAGTGAAAAGGCTATCACAGACGACCCGGTTCCGCAGGCCGAAAATACGAAAGCTGGCACCGAACAATAGTAATATGGCCGCAATTCAGTCCGTGTCCTTGTGTAGCTTCCTCGCACAGAGGATTTTCTCACTTCAAAAATTGTTCACATGTAATTAGTATTACCAACATCATGTAATAAAGCTCCTGCAGTATTTCCGATTCGCCGGGACATATTCCGAATGTGTTACAATGACTAAAAAGGATAAAGAAGCAGCAGCCTTCAGTGCCAGTACAACTGGCTGAATGTCGCACAAGCTTTGACCGCTGCTTCACAAACTCACAGTGGCTTCAAAGTACCAGTCGGAAGGCCACTTTTGGCGATTTATACACCCGCGTCGCGAGCAACGTCAATAGAATAGGTCATGTGTCCATTACATAAGCGTTTTCGCCACTGACAGCACATGTCTCCAAGGGTATACCATTTTGTACATAGCAAGCGCACAAGCGATATCAAGGTGTCAGATCAAGCAGCACTTTCACTATGCGGTATCCGCTACGTTTCCCAAGGAATAACCCAAAACACGGGATCACACGTTGCGTTAGGTCAGTCCGCCGATGGGACCCCTCGTCGCATGAGAAGCGGATGCAGAATGTTTTGCTAACCTACGAGCCTAATCGGAGACGACTATCTATGGATTCTAGCACTCGGACCATATCTTTCTACATCAAGATTTTCTTACCGGTCCATACGCGCCGTTGTCCCGGATGATACAGCAGTTCGTCGAACATAGAGGACCAAGGTTTCATTGGACGGGAAATTCGAGAACACTGTTCACATAAACAAATATACATTTTATTCGGGACAGCTCACGGAAGCTACTGCTTTTCGCTAAGGACGACCAACAATGGGCTACTATTTCTTTGGCTGAAGGTGTGTTATAGAGTAGATGTATACCATGACTATGATTGGTGTAAATTCAAAGCAGGATAAGAGACTGACTGGACAACTCTGTCAGCCCCCGGTCCACGAACGTCAGGCGTTGTGTAATAAATGTACAGGACAGGTTCCCGCAACAAATGTACAGATGTTTATTTCAACTCTTCACCATTATACATCCCCGTACATCTGATACACAGAGCGTGATGTTACAAGAAATATTATGTAAACAAAGTTACAAATCCTGATTGGAAGGAAAAACAAGCGGGATACTTAACATAAATAAGTGCTTGGGTTTGGGTATGCACATTGGACAGTAAAGACATGAGTGTTATACTAAAGTAACATTTAACATATAGTAAGCAGCGATGCAATGATTACGATGTTTTTCTGTATGCAGCCACAAGAATAAACTGGAATTCCGTCGTGCGCCTCTGTGTTTGCATAGGCTTTTGTAGAAGTGGTTAAATATTCTGGTTATACTGTAGGAATAAATATTCTCGAGGCTTTGATGAAAAGGGATGTTCAGCCATGTCCCGCGCTCTTCCAGGTTTATTTAATCATGATTGCTTTCGTCAGACCGTGAGAAGGATACTACGGCGATACCTCGGAACCTTCTGAATCTGCTTCCCCACGTTCATAGTAACAAAAGCGCTACACTGGGCCAATTGGTGACTTGGAGACTGGGATATAGGTCTTGTGATGCCTTCCGGATTTGCTTATTGTCCTATTGTATTCTCCGGAATAGGGCGCACAGATGGGCGTGATACGGAGAATTTGCATAAACTTTTTAGGCTCTCAAAATTCCCAGGTGACAATGTAGACAGAGGCATCCGGTACGAGTGTGCGCATATCAATAGAGTTCTCCAACAAGAATACAGCAAGACTGAGTTCTGGGCTATGAAATGAGCTAATTCTGCATCTTCTATATGTGGCCGAGGCCCCAACAAAATAAAAGCCGGCCCACCTTGCCCGTCGGTCAACTTCTTCTTCCCCGCTTCTCTTGCCTCGTACAAGTTGCAACAACCTTTTTCTGTGTGAAATAACGCAATGACCCAAACCGATCGTATTCAGCGCGAGTATTTTGATAACAACGAAGGCGTGTTCACAAAACAAGGCGCGGGTTTAAAGTATCAGCTTTACCATGAGCAGATCCTCATAGAGCCTTGGGGAACTGACAGGTACAGTAAATCGAAGAACAAAGAAATGCTCGCGCTGTAATTTCGACTGGGCAAAGCACTGACCAAATATGGATTTTCCTGCTTATACAGTCTTCGTGTTCGCGTCACCCAAGCAAGCAAAATCCGTGATGATCTTCCCGGTGCTCTATTGGATGAGACGAGCCCTGCTTCATCCTCAACTGAAGTCACAATCACGGAAACTGAAGGCCGAGTCCGCAACGGCAATATTGAGGCGCGTGTGACCCTCAAGAAGGGCCGTATCACTTTCCATGACATCAAGAAAAACAAGGAACTTTTGGCCGAAGCTGAGCCGCATATTTGGATCAATGGCCGTGTTATCCGCTCTCTGGCGGGCGATTCTTATAAAATCGAGGCCAACTTCCAGGCATATGAGGGAGAACGCCTTTATGGTCTGGGCCAGGTAAATAAACAAAAGCTATACGATTCCTGATTCTCATCCGTGCTTGAAATTTTTGTAGCATGGTCACGGCAAACTGGACCAGAAAGGATGCGTGGTAGATCTTTGCCAGCGCAATTCGCATGTTACTATCCCATTCTTGGTGTCTAACCGTGGTTACGGTTTTCTGTGGAACAACCCTGCTTTGGGCCGCGTCGAACTGGGCAACAACATGACGCGTTGGGTAGCCGATTGTGCCAATCAAATAGATGTAAGCGTCGGCTATTTGTATCTTCGACAAATATCAACGATAAGCTCATGTATATTGCAATAGTACTGGATCACGACAGGCGAGACAACGGGTGATATCATGTCCAACTATGCGGATGCGACAGGTCATGCTCCTCCTCTCCCGTACTATGCCTCAGGTTTCTGGCAATGCCGCCTTCGTTATCGCTCGCAACAAGAAGTCCTCGAAGTTGCGCGCGAGTACAAAAAGCGCCAGCTGCCGCTTGACATTATTGTCATCGACTATTTCCACTGGACTCATCACGGTGACTGGAAGTTTGACCCCAAAGCATTCCCGGACCCAGCCGCGATGGTCAAGGAGCTGAAGGAAATGAATGTGGAGATCATGGTATCCGTGTGGCCGACAGTGCAGCCTGACTCGGAAAACTTCGAGGAGCTCGAACGCCGCGGCTTACTCCTTCGTAATGCGCGAGGTCCGGCCGTGCACCACCGTTTCTCCGATAATCCACGCATCAATGAGCACAAATACATTACCCACTATGATGCGACCAACCCTGAAGGTCGTGAATTCATCTGGTCCAAGGTCAAAAAGAACTACCATGACTATGGTATCAAGATCTGGTGGCTAGATGCCGACGAGCCAGAGGTGGAGCCCGTGCACCCCGAGATGCTACGCTTCCACATCGGTGACGGTGCTGCTGTATACAATATCAGCCCAATGCTCCACGGTATGGGCTTCTATAAGGGCATGAAGGAAGCAGGCCATGAAGATGGTGATATCATTTCCCTTTCGCGCTCTGGCTGGGCTGGCTCCCAGCGTTGGGGCCAGGCGGTACGACATTTGGATAGCAGGAATTATGCTTTGAGACTTACGTGCCATATTAGATCTGGTCAGGTGACATTAGCTCTACATTCCCCACATTGGCTCGCCAGGTGCGCGCAGGTCTTAACATGGGACTGAGCGGTATTCCTTGGTGGACGACTGACATTGGTGGTTTTGTGCACGGCAACATCCACGATCCAGAATTCCGTGAGCTTATTGTGCGCTGGTTCCAATATGGAGCCTTCTGTCCTTTGTTCCGTCTCCACGGTTTCCGCGATCCTATTCCCGAGCCCCAGATCGGTGCACCCAACGAAGTCTGGTCTTTTGGTGAAGAGGCGTACCCGATCCTCTGCAACTTTTTGCATATGCGCGAACGTCTGCGACCCTATGTCATGGAGCAGATGGATAAAGCATCCAAAAAGGGCACACCTCCGATGCGGCCTCTCTTTTATGACTTTAGCGACGACCAGGCGGCGTGGGCTATCGAGGACCAGTTCCTGTTTGGACCTTCGATCCTGGTGGCTCCTGTACTCGAGTATAAATCGCGCAGCAGACAAGTGTATCTGCCCGCAGGCGCTAAATGGACAGATGCTTGGACCGACAAGGAGTATGAAGGTGGACAGACCCTTACAGTGGAAGCGCCTTTGGCCCAATTGCCACTTTTCCTTCGCGACGGTGCCAAGCTTCCAATCCGCGCCTAAGTCATGTTCGTTTTGGGAAATAAAAGAATTCAATCTGCGCTGCCAAAAGCGCGCTAAATCTAGTTTCGAAAGCTGACTTGGTTTCCTTCTTGTTTTTTGTTGCGGAATCATATAAGCATGCAAGAGCCGACCGCGTTTGATAAGATGAAAATGGGCGCCCTTATGGGTGGCACTGTTGGTCTTTGCATTGGTTTCGTCTTTGGTGGCATCAATTTAATCAGGTAAGCATAGTTCTCTTTTTTTTTCTCACGCGTATATTCAACTAATGCCTTGTATTGTCATGGCGTGAATACCTAGATTTGGCAGCGGTACCAAGGGTCCCGTCTCCATGTTGAGTCAGTACATGCTTGGTTCGGCTGCTTCGTTTGGCTTCTTCATGTGTAAGCGCATATAACGGAAAACCTCCGCCTGTTTTTATTAATTGATCTTCGACTGTAGCCATTGGATCCGTCATTCGCTCGGAGGGCAGGCTTCCCGCCGGCATTGCATGGAATCAGAAACCATTGCCTATTCAAATCAACACGAACAATAATATCAACAAGCGAAACGAATAAACTCAACATCCATCTTGTACATTCTCTACATTTACAATATCCTCTCTTTATGCCAAACGTATGATTTAGAAGAAAACCCCCCCCCCATTGTGGATTAATGCATCTAGTGCCGGGATATGACCACTTCCGAGGCCAAAAATGAAGTATAAGGAAACTACTAGGTGTATACCTGATAATAGCATGAGTTACGCCGGGGTTCAGCTGTCAAATAATAAAGGTTTATGGCTCGTTCCAAAATTGTATGTTTATCTTGAAACCTAAGGATTTGAATGGCAGCTAAAATATAATATTACTCTGACCATGCAAAATCAGATACAGGGACAACAAGCTGATATATATAATACATAATCAGATCACTCCATGCACATGTGCAGACATTAGATAGATTTTCAGATTTACTTCTTAAGTAATAAAAGCGGTCAGTGGTTGAATCTCACTTTGTAACGGGATCCATCAGCTTCTAGACAAATAAATATATGGCATTTGCGAAACCGGTTAGGTGTTAGCATCACGGCGTTATCGTAAGCGGCAGTCCGGTTTATTGACGCCATGTGTCTCTGTCTGTCGCTCTGAAGGGACAAGTAAGACATGCGAAAGCAATTTTATGGCCATGATTCATCACAGATACCATAATGCGAACCGACGTCTTGAGTCATACCTAAAGCGGTAGCATGTGAAAAGAGAAAGAAAAAAGAATAGCCAAGACCAGAATTTTTTGCTTCAGGATGCGTGACCATGTATTTTAATTGGTGTCTTAGAAAAGCTGCGTGAGAAATGATTGAAAACATCACCCGTTCATAAGAAACTAAAAAAGGAATGTCACGCTACGGCTTTGACTGTATTTCACCATGCGATTTTATTTTTAAGCTTTTAGGTAAAGCACCTGTATGCTTTAGAAAGCAGCTATGTCATGTAAGCTGGCACGATCAATCTCGGCGTTGATTGGCTACAGATATGACTTGCTCGCAATTCAATTTGTTGGCATGGACCAAACAATCTTTCCTTTTCGGGAGAGCTGAAACGGTTTAAAAAGGGCTTTTAAAAAGAGCTTACGCGAGAAGCTCAACTTTTCTACCTTTTTTCATCTACTTTTTTCATCATGTTTACTTCTGTCATCAACGGATTCTGGTCCTCCATCAATAACAGCAACAAGAAACAAACGACAAACAACCGCAACTCGGTGTCTTCTTGTAGCGATACTGAGGACGCGTTGACTCGGCTCAACTCGACTTCCTCCTCATGCAACAGCTTCCCGCGGTCAACACCACCCCAGGCCATCCCTAACGCCTCGTCTTCGTCCACAAGTACACACATGAATCGTAGACGGAGTACGGCCTTGTTTGGCTTGTCAAACCATATTGCGGATGACTATGTGCAGAAGGATCTATCGAGTTCCTGGTGATCTGCGTCCCTTCCGCTCTGTTGTACCCCGTCCCCGCTGGCCTTCATTTGTATATAGACGTTCACCCATCCGCGATACCTCCTTTTTGCTTTTTTCTACACGATGTACATAATTACAAAAACTGTTTATAAAAATAATATATGCTATATGTATGACTTATTCTATACAATCCAGTCTTCCTTGCTTTCCTCGATGGGGTCGCCTGGTTTGCTCCAAGCCCGCATCCGGCCATTGAGCTGACTTCCGTACATTACCGTCTCGAGTGCATATTTACAATTGAAACCGCAGCATTTTTCCTGATCGCAAATATCTTTGTAACTTAAATCCCGGAACATGTCCTGCTCGGTCATCGTCTCGTTGACAAGCTTCAGGAGTTTCGGTATGTCTGCTTTTCGCGGAACATTCTTGGAATAGGAGGACGAGACGTCGTGAGCGTGTCCGTTCTTGGTGTCCGGCAAATAATTTAGGATGCATTGCTCCGGTGATACATCGTTTACCCACGAAATACATTCACGCACTTCTTCTCCAGAGGGCACGAAAGTCCCTCCAAAAATGTCATTGGCCAAGCCGATATCGATTTCGACACACGACTTTTTCTGGCACTATGACGAGCAAAAATTAAATGATGTGATCAGACCACGCGAGGCTGACTAAAAAAGAATGACACACACACACGGCGTACCTGGAGTGTATAGAACCGGCGTCCCATGGCAATAAATGGGTAAGCAAACCAATCCTCCGAGTATCCGCGTGCATCCACACTGATTACGGTGGTTTTATCTTTCATGAACAGTGCCGCACCTTCTTGCGAACCGTGCGGGGTAATGAGAATGTCGACGTCGTGCGTCAGATAAACCGAGGACGCTACGGAGCAACCCCCGTCAAAGCTGAATGTTTTGATGGTATAGTCGTAATCGCTTCTCTGATCAAGTAAAGCTTGACGAAACTCGAGAATGTTGGTCCATGTACGTGGCGTGCGATTAATCAAGGCCACGACGCGTTTCGGCTTTCCGGTATTTTGGCTCACGGTCTCCATATTTTCGACGCAGGCGAGATCGTCCCGACCGGAGTCTTGGTGCATAGCATGATCGCTCTGGCGGCGCCAATTCCCCTGGGTCACGTAATATTCTACAGCATCGTCACGGAGTGCGGTGTATGTGGATGCCTCAATGGGTTTTTCGCAGTAAAACGACATGGAGCAAGCGTTGCCTGCGCCAATGACGGCCTCGGAAAAGCACATTGGCTCTTTAGGAAGCAGCATCTGCTGGTCGCTTGTTAGATCAAGTCTGTCGCGGACAATATCAGGATGATTGCTGAAAAACTCGGTAGTCATAAGTGGTTTCTTTGACGATGAACGCTGAGAAGTGATGGCGCGATAGGTCCATACGTCGTCTTTCGTCTTGTTGAAAGCGTGAATGGTGCGGTAGAGCGGGGTAAGGCCATTAAAAAGCATATGCGAGTAGTGATCAGGTGCGTACAAGCCATATACGAATAAGGTTTCGTTATAATAAGTCGCGGATGAAGCTGGCAACGACTGTCTAAGTTTGGCTTCCGGTTTATAGTAAGCATCGCCCTCCTGATCGGCGTTGATGAGGTTGATGTTCAGATCAGATTCAGCCTGGCTCTGCTCAAGGGCGGTATCCACAGCAACAAAGCCACCTGCACGAACAAAAAAGGAGGATAAGCAACGACGTATATCAGTCGAGTCGTGCATACCGCTGTACTTATCGACGCAGAAGTTGCGAACAATGCAAACTCGAGACCGGCCCGTGCCTGAACATTCCCAGGACGATTTAGAGATTCGAGGTCCTTTCGAGGAGACGTTTATCCGATACGTATAATAAACGGTCAGGAGGAAGGTGAGAAGAAACCAAATGCCGACGATGAGCTGGCAAAGTTTTCGACGAAGCATAAGTGTCAAAGAAACGAAGTGAAGAGAAGGAGTGTATGTGCTTGACCCATCCACAGGCGCCAAATAATGCGCACACTGTCGATCTTCTGAATCAACTCAGCAATACCCGCACCGAAATATCCTGACTCGCAGCCTAAGCGATACAGCAGAAAGATACAATTGCCCCGTCACCTACGCATGCGCTGACAACGAATCTGTTATACCACAAAGTGATATTTGCCTCTTTTGGGAGTTACCACTCTGAAGCGACTTTGGTAACGACGACATAGGGGAGGAAAATGAATAGTTTGGTTGCCCGTATACGCGTGTACTCTGTGTTCTCGGCTGCGTTAATGCTTTTTGGTGATAACCTCGCACAGACATCTTTTATCACGAGCTGTGGGATCTGAGCCTTTACATATGTAAACGCTTCCTTTTGTTCAAATGGAGGTGTGTGGCTTAAGTACCATTTATACATCCTTAAGAGTGCAATGTCACACAGTCGCTCTTACTTGTACCCTCATCGTTACCATGTCATACTAGCATGTCATACCATACGGTCGGTTGGATCCCCTTGGCTACACGTCTATTTACTTACACAAAACAATTACCAACCAACTACATCCAGAGAAGTGGCACTTCACAACATTTTGATGAACGCATACGCGAAGATATGCACCAAAATATATACAAGTTGTAGATGATCAATCGCAAGAAATGATACAAACCGGGCGTACACGCGAGTGGCAGGCAATTAATGCGGCTGGCTGGGTACACACAATACATGTATGTGAGGTACAGGAGAGAGGTCCATAAAATAGAACAGTAAAAAGTGTACTCAAGCTCAAATGCTGCATGAGACATTTCACTTGATGTCGTCTTTATCTGTATAAATACGCATAGATGGAATAACATCATGATGTTGTCGGCAAGCACCGTAAACAAAAGAAGAAGGAAAAAAGAACGGACGGGGCGTCCAAGATGCGATTGGCTGGAATCTCGTACGACAGCAAATGAATAGTTACACAAAGTATAATGTCCCGCCCACAGACTCCTTTCACGGTTTGGGTACTTCTTCTTTCCCTTCCTGTGTGCTCGGCTCAAATCACCATCTCTCGCTCCATTTCACTTTTCCCCGCCGTTTCTGCCTTTCTTTAGTTCGATGGCTCCTGTTACTGTCTCTTCTTCTGGTATTGGTGTTGCCCACCTGCCTAACCAGAGACACAAGATCGTTACAAACCGCGGTGCTAATTTCACTGTTATGGTCTGTGG
This sequence comes from Syncephalastrum racemosum, assembly GCA_002105135.1. Classification (NCBI taxonomy): domain Eukaryota; kingdom Fungi; phylum Mucoromycota; class Mucoromycetes; order Mucorales; family Syncephalastraceae; genus Syncephalastrum; species Syncephalastrum racemosum. The sequence continues at coordinate 1,559,904 of MCGN01000004.1, forward strand.
TAAGTTGGCTACTTGACCGGTCCTTAATCAGTCACTCACGTCTATGAATTCAAGGCGAATCGGGTGTTGGCAAGACTACTTTTGTCAACACGCTCTTTACTACGTCTATTAAGGATCACAAAAATCCCGCCAAACGCCACGAAAAGCAGCTCGACCGCACAGTAGAGATCGAAATAACCAAAGCTGGTACGATATATTCTAGCTTTGAAAAGGATTGATGGATGTGTATTTTAACAAGACAAAAACAGAACTTGAGGAAAAGATGTTCAAGGTCAAGCTGAGCGTGATCGATACGCCTGGCTTTGGTGATTATGTGAACAACTACGATAGCTGGATGCCTGTTATCGAATTCATTGACGACCAACACGAGAACTACATGCGTCAGGAACAACAGCCGAGTCGTCAGGGCGTCATTGACATGCGCGTCCATGTCTGCCTCTACTTCATTCGTCCTAATGGTCATGGGTAACTCATTCTTCCCGTTCACTCATTCATCCTTTGCTCCTCCCACTCTTCTCGTCTTTCTTGTCCCCATTTTATTTTCATATTTAACCTTGTTCGTTTTTCATGTAGACTGAAGCCACTTGATATCGAGATCATGAAGCGTCTCGGATCACGCGTGAACTTAATCCCCGTCATTGCGAAAGCGGATACCCTGACGCCCAAGGATTTGGCTCAGTTCAAGAAGCGGGTAAAACGAGCAAGGAGATGTGGGGTTCCACTGTCAGGGGAGAATCGCTAATTAGGGGAACTCTGTACATATGATGTATGTATGTGTGTCCTTTTCTTCTTCTCTGCAGATTCTCGAAGTTATTGATGCCCAAAATATCCGTGTTTACTCGTGCCCTATCGAAAGTGACGACGAGGAGGTCACCCAGCGCAACAAGGACATCATGAGCTCCATGCCCTTCTCCATCATTGGTTCTACCCAAACCGTTCAAACCCCTGACAACCGCGAAGTGCTCGGCCGCCAGTACTCCTGGGGCGTCGCTGAAGTTGAGAACGAGGATCACTGCGACTTTAAAAAGCTGCGTAATCTTCTTGTCCGCTCTCACATGCTGGACCTTATCTCCACCACCGAGGAGGTCCACTATGAGAGCTATCGTCAGCAACAGATGGCTACGCGCAAGTTTGGCGAGCCCAAGTAAGTTGACGCATTCCCAAGTTTAAGCCCGAGCTTACCAAACCATATTCTCAGAGCCAAGAAGTATGAGAACCCTAAGCATCGAGAGAAGGAGGATGCGCTGCGCAAGGTATTCACCGAGCAAGTGCGCAGCGAGGAAACTCGATTCCGCCAGTGGGAGCAACAGGTAAATCTAACAGAAATGAAAATGAATGAAGGAGATACATAAAGACTAATTTCATCGCGCTTCTTCCTTTTTACCATTAGCTTATTAATGAGCGCGACCGTCTGAACAAGGACCTGGAATCTCAACACGCGCAGATCAAGGCGCTCGAAGCCGAGCTGGAACAGTTGTATCACCAGCAGAGCCGAGGAACCTTGAGAAGGTAGATGATAGGATGAGAACAAAGGACGGAAGGCACTGTAGTACCCATTCTATTACATTTCTTTCAATGGAGGAGAAAAAGGTCGCATAATTTATATAGTTTTAACTTAATGACACAACCCACATACGCATCTATATATTATATAAGTAAGTTCAGCTCGCTTTGGTTCAAACAGAGGACGAGGTGTAGAAAGGATAGTCGATGTAGCCTTCCTTGGTATCAACATAAAAAGTGTTCCGATCGTAATGGTTGAGAGGATAGCCGTTCTTGAGACGTTCGACCAGGTCGGGATTGGCGATAAAGGTACGACCAAATGCAATGAGGTTTCCTGTCTCCTCCGCCACCTTAAAAGCGAGTTCCGGGTTGGTTGTGTAGCCTCCCGCAGAAATAAAAGGTCCTTGCCAGATTTTCCGGAACGGGTCAAGAGTATTTACGGTATCTTTTGTGGTACGACCAAAATCATCCCGGGGCTCGATAAAATGGACGTAAGCCAGATTGGGGTGCTTGGCTTGCAGCTGCTCTACTAAATAACCCCAGGTCTCATAGGGCGTATCATCCTTCATATCCAGGCAGTCGGACCAGGGGGAGAAACGGATCGACGTGCGCTCGGCTCCGATTGCGTCCACAATAGCGTCCACAACCTCCAGGGCAAACCGGCAACGGTTTTCGATGGAGCCACCATATTTGTCTGTTCGAATATTGCTTGAAGTGTTGATGAATTGGTCGATCAGATACCTGGTAAGTAAACAAACAGAATAAATAAACAAATATGCAAGAGTTAGGCTTTTCCCGGATGTGAAGTGTAGAGACACAGGAATAACTTGACTGACTCACCCATTAGCACCGTGGATCTCGATACCGTCAAAGCCAGCTTCCATGGCGAGCTTGGCGGCGTTCACAAAGTCCTGAATAACGGACTGGATCTCGTCTTCCGTCAAGGCATGAGGCACTTCATAATCTTCGCCTGCATAGTTTTTGCCGGACTTGATAGCTACAGGGGAAGGTGCGGCAGGCAGGACGTTATTGGGAAGCATGGAGGACGCTGCGGAACGGCCGGCGTGCCAAAGCTGACAAAACATGAAAGCACCCTTCTTATGCACAGCGTCAGTGATGCGGCGCCATCCAGCGACTTGGGCTTGGGTGTACATGCCAGGCGGATAAAAAGGAAATGCACCTGCAGTAGGACTGATCAGGGTCGCCTCGCTGATTAGCAAACCACCCTCAGTGGCCCGTTGCTCATAATATGTCTGCACCATCTCAACTGGTTCCAGTTTGTTGTTGCACCGCAGGCGGGTGAGCGGACAGAGCACGACTCGGTGCTGCAATTTGACAGCACCAATTTTTGTGGGCGAGAACAATGCTGAAGTCGTCATGGAGACCGTCATGAGGGAAACAGGACAAGCGAAAAGAAGAGTTTCGTGGCTGAGTAAGCTGGTTGGGAAAGACACACTGCTTTTAAGAAGCCAGGAACCGGATTGCGCGGTAAAAAAGAAATCAGAATCAATAATATTTTATACTGTATAGTTTTACAATTTGGGGGATTTTTGGGAATACAAAATCTCGGTACTTTGTGCCACCAATGGGACTTGATTGAGTGCTACCATTAAAGCTCCATCATTTCTTCTCCCTCCTCAATATCGTGTCGGAGATCATCCTCGTCCATATTGACATCCGCCGCTGGAATGATGATATTATTGACATCCAAAGCTTCTGCAAAGGAAGTCACGACACTGGATTCGATATGACCTTGAGTCGTGGCCGGAGGATCGGTGAAGAAGGGAATCTTGCCGCTATTCCAGTCAATGAGAACCGATCGTGCCACAAGCTGTACGTCGGGTACACCGCCCTTCTTTAATTTGCCGCGCTGCTGACCAAGCAAAACCAAAAACTCGTATGCATTGTTGAAAAATCCGACGCCGTACAAGTCCATGAGTCGTTGATGCCCGCATCGCTGTAAAATGACTTCCACTAGCATAAGAAAAAAAAAGAGTAAAAGGGTCGCAGGAAAGTGAGTTTAAAAACGGAATCGCACGTGCAAGTCAACAGGATCTGACGTACCTGGGGTGACAGGGTCCTCGAGCAGCTCGACTTTGATACAGTTACGAAGAGCGATTTCAGCATCGGATTGGCCATCCTGACCTTGGGTGGCGAACACGATACCGGGACAATCGAGCAGCTTGATATTTTTGTCCAGCGTGATCTGTTGTGCGACCTTTGTGAAGCCCGGTGTAGAGCCCACACCACAGACGCGCGAACGTGCCAAGGAGTTGATGACGCTAGACTTTCCGACGTTAGGGTAGCCGATGATACCCACGGTAATGGAGGTTTTAATATGAGCGTTTCGGCAATAGTTCTTGAGCAAAGACATCAAAGCCTCTGCGCCCACACATTCAGAGCTCGCTAGCATATCCTTGGTTGCAACGTCAGCAGAAACATTGTGCCGACCGAGGTTTCTACGTTGTGACTGTGTGGAGGCCTTGAAGCTGATGGTGGGGTATTCGTTGCGGAGATACTTGAGCCATTTCTCAATGTTTTCCTTGGGCACAAGGTCTACATGATTCAAGTAATGCGTAAATTTCTTTTTTATCCCAATTTCATGCGACTTGCATGCATACCAATTTTGTTGAGAACCAAGATAATCTTCTTGTTGAGGCCGCTGTCCATGATCATCCGTTCCACGCTTCGTGTCCGTGTGCCCAGTGGATCACGCGCGTCCAGAATCTCGAGGACCACATCCGCGTTCTCGAGCACCTTTTTAAACTCGCGCAGGTACGCCTTTTTAGAGTTATCTTTTTCACCGGTCAGGGCAGCGTCTCGCAGTTCTTTCGGGCCATCTTGTGCTGGCTTGTTTTCTGTTTCGTACTGCTGGTCACGTTCTTGTGCGTTTTGCATTAATGCTTGCAAAGAGCCCATATTCGCACCAGGCCGTCGCGCAGCTGCTTTTTCTTGTTTTTTGGCAATCTATAAAAACATACAGGTCAACCGAGTAAAGCGACCAATACACAGTTTGTATTACCTGCTTTTTACGTTCCTCCTCTTTCTTGGCTTGCTTCTTTTTGAAATGGGATAGATCGGGTACACCAGGATCCTTTTTCAATTCTACTCATCGATCGAGATCAGTTTCCCGGGCATTATCAAATTCAACAAAGGAGCCTCACTGTTTGTAGCATTTAATCGCACATCACGCGAGTGTTTTTTTCCTTCTGCAGAAGCAGTGAGTATAAAGTATAGTTATCCAAAAGCGAGACACTTTACTAAGGGCGCCCATGGCTTGATTACGGTTTCGATAGGGAAAAAAAAAAAAAAGATGAAAAATGGGAAGCGGGAAATTGAGCCAATTTCAATAGTGCGGGGCGATACTAAGTAACTTCCTTCTTTCAGCACGTCTGCACGCACCCTTCGCCATGGTAAGCATCCATCACAAGCCTATCCTTACGTTTCCTCTATACACGAGACCGCACCCATTGCATTCAGATGAGGATGGATGGATATATCGATCAAGGGATACGTCCCATAGATTGGAGATATCATTCATACCTACGATTTCACCGATTCGTTCCATTCCATCTTGAATTGGGCTCTCCATCGACACTTCAACAAGAATGAACCCAGGCTCACGAGCGTCTCGTTTTCTTTATAGCCCAAGCAGATCAAAGACATTAAGGAATTCCTTGAGATTGCCCGCCGCAAGGACGCCAAGTGTAAGCACGCTCTACTTGGACAATTGGACCTTTTTGTCGCTAACTCTTGACAAAAAAATTAGCGGCCCGCATCAAGAAGAACGAGGATTCCATCAAGTTCAAGGTTCGATGCTCGCGCTACCTGTACACTCTTGTTGTCAAGGATAAGGCTAAGGCCAGCAAGCTCAAGCAGTCGCTTCCCCCTGGTATGTCAAATATTTTGTCTTTGATTTGATTCATTACTTACCTGTCGCCGCGTAACAGCTCTTGCTGTCCAGGAGATCTAAAATGCGTGCCACGTCTATTTGCGCTTATAGACTATTTTGTTTTTCATGAATACAAATTTAGTTTATGCTGTACCTTATGTACGGCGGCGCATTAATCAAACGTGCTTTGCCAGAGTTTATGTCGCTTATATCGTTCGCATTCGAACGATATTCAACCCCAGGGTCGTGCGTGAGAAGAGTGTACACGTTGAAAGCGTCTTGGAACAACCATCAAAAAGAGCAATATTCATGTGATAGCTTTCTACAACTCTTCTTCACGCGACAAAGACGAGATTGTCCGTGCTGGATATTATTATATAGTATACCTGCATTTTGCTTTATATCTCGCTCCAGCTCTACCATCGAAGTTTACGACAGCAGCGGAACTCGCCGTTCTTGTCGATCATATTAGCACTTTTTCCCTCTATAGATAAGCGAGGATAGGATGGATGAGGCCGACAGTAGAAAACGTATACAAAATAGAAAATCCAATAAAGGGCAAAAGGATAGTAAATCACTTTGCCAATTAGATAGTAATAGGTTGACTTGCCATGGAGGCTCGCACCTGTGCAAAGTTTGAATCGCGCACGCCATATAATCGGATTTCCTGCGTGATTCGGGCCGGGGGCATCTGTATTATGTCTTGTCACCTCAAGGGTTAATCTGACTCCCCCAATAATTACCCATTCCCAATTATCTGTGCGCCCTCTTTTCGTGGATCGGACTTGTCAGTCTGCCAAAAAGTTTGCAGGGTGGACGACATCCATTGAAAATAGCAGAGTCAACGGATATTCCGACGATTCTCCCGTTCTCTTTTATAAGCCATGCAGCAAAATCACCTCGCGATGATGGCTGGGCTCAAGAAATAGCAAATCAATACCTCAGGGGTCCCCCCTAGCTCCTTCGTCGTCTACGATGGTATAGTACTTTCTTTTCTCTTTACGTACTAGTTTTCCATGCAATGAGCACTGTCCATATCAGAAGATATCCATATCTTTGGTGATAGCTTGGTATTATGGTAATAAAACTAACACATCTTCGAAGGCAAGACGCATCAAAAATTTTGTCAGCGTTGTGCGCTTCTGCCAGTCGTGCCCTTCAGTGCATAAAATCTGTCATTCGTATCTTCCCATATTGGTGCTATCAGGAGCTTGTGATGCGTGTATAAGTTGCGTCTACGATCAAACTTAGGCCCACCCTAGCTCGACCATGGTATGGCCCTTAATAGCCTAAGGGCAGAGCTTCTTGCCATCGATGAAGGAGCCATGACTATGATCATTTTCATAAATCACGGTCAATATCTTCTTTTCGCTGATAATCACATGCGGTATGATGGTTATACGCCTATATTATCTTAGGGTATTTGTTGCGTTATGAGTGGTACTTACTCTTCACATATTCTTGTGCCACTCTTTGTATACGTATAATAGACATATATTAGAAGAATGGCTGCTGTGATATGAGAATATTGTATGGATCGGTCAAGGACATGCAAAGTACAAGTACAATATGCTGAAAGCCCAAGTTAGCGCTTTTTCCAAATACGTACACGTAGTAGATAAGGTATATTTCACGCGCCTGTTAGTTTCGTCATCCAAGGGAATGGGACTAAACGGTTTGAATTTCCGCGCTAACAATGACCGATACCCGAACTTCATGTGTCATATGGGAAACAGTACGGTATCAGGAAGCGCTAACATCTCTTCTAGGAGAAGTTGAGCAGCCAAGACGTAAGATGTATGGGATGGGTATGAAGGTAGGCAGGAGTCTGTTTGATAAGTTTATCATTTTCATGTGGTGGTACACGAGAACACAGAAAACGGTATAAATGTGGTCTGACAAGGCAAATGTGCTCCGATTGCCACGATCGCATCGAATGTTATCATTGGTTGCGATAGTATCTTATCAGAAGGGTTGCCGGAACTGAGTACAAATTTGATTTTCGCTGCCAATCCAATCCAATCAATTTTTTTTTCTTCTCGTCGCTTGGTTTCCGTTTCCCGGATTACACTTCGCTTTCCTTTTTGCTTCGTTTGTTTATTCATTTGCATGCACAATACACATATTAGCGACCCTGAGTATAAACAACACGATCATTCGAAGCAGAGTCGCCAGGCGCACCAACTCTTGAGCAAGTCACTCCCTTTTCTTAGGGATGACGGTGGTGCTGCCAGCCGTTCGCACCATCTTCATCAGCACAAGACAGACTTGCACATCGATACCAGCTCGACTACGGCGATGGGTGTCCACTCTCTAACCCAGCATCCAGGAGAGGACCAAGATGCTTATTTGTCGAGCATGTTCAAGGACCAGCTGAGCTGTGATACCCGCCAAGGCAGCAGCAATGCTAGCAACGAGCCGATGCCTGTGCCTCGAAACTCGCAGGCTACATCAGGACTCATCACGGCAGATACCTTGGGTCGCGCGCCCTCGCCGCCGCTCGCTCTCCACCAACACCACGATGTCCGTCATCTAGACCTCCCTGCACACCGTGTCGATACCTTATCTTCCTCACCGCCCTCCTCTTTATCACCGCTGACACCCATGTCGTCGACGGCCCTTGACGTATCCGGCTCCGCCCCACTCGCCGGTCGTACTCGACCACCGCTGCAGCATAAAAAGAGTCACCTCACACGGCGTGCACGCTCGCTCGCAACGTCGCCTCTGGTCAATGCCAATTCATGGGACCATATTAAATCGCCTGCCGCTTCCTTCTTAGCGGGCTTTGCCATGTCGAACACCTCTGATCCTGATGCCCAAGAGGAGCAAGAAGGCGATGAGATGGACGACTATGTCATGGAAAAAGTCATCGGATACGGTGGATTTGGTACTGTGCGCCGCGGATACTGTATCTCGAATGGACAAAAAGTTGCTATCAAAGTATTTCGCAGAGCTGGCGCGACCGAGGACGAGCTGAACCGGATGGATCGCGAGATTACTTTGTGGAAAATGCTCGATCACCCACGGGTCGTGCGCGTCCACAAAGTGCTCGAGACAGATGCAGCTTCCTATGTCGTCAGCGACTATTGTGGTCGTGGTAATCTTCTCGAACTTATGGAGGATCATGCAGATGGTCTATATGAGGATGAAGTTCGACGGCTGTTCCTGCCCCTCTGTGAAGGTGTCGCTTATTTGCACGACAAGGCGCGTATATGTCACAAGGACCTCAAGCTCGAAAATATCTTGATCGACGAGGAAGGGCACCTCAAAATATGCGACTTTGGCCTGGCGATGCACATGATGCCCATGCAGTACCAGGAGAAATGTGAGGCGGTGGCGGGTGGATCTCTTCCATACGCGGCACCGGAACAAATAAAGACAACAGCACCGATTGTATCTAGCCAAGTAGACATGTGGGCTCTTGGCGTCATTTTATATGCTCTTCGGACGGGTCATCTGCCCTTTGAGGACAGTTACGAGCCAAGGCTTCAGCAAAAGATTGTCCGCGGCGAATACGAGATGCCGAGCAACACGTCTGACGCGTTCCAGCAAGTAATCTCACACCTCTTGCAAGTCGAACCCGAGGATCGCTGGTCGATCCAGCAAGTCCTCCAGTGTCCTTGGATTACACATACTTCTTCTCTCATGTAAATAGCTCTATTCATGATCATCCGCTTGTAAATATACTACTTTCTATCATCTGAATTTACGCATGTAATCATCACTTCTTGTCTTTGTCCGTCTTTCTTAAAATATCTTATCTTCCATGGCGACACCGTCATCGCTGTCCGTTTCTGAAGCAGACGCAGGCCAGCATGTCACTCTGTTGCTACGATCTTCTGAAGAACGATCGGGGTTTATCTACACAATTGATCCTCTGTCGGGTAATGTAGTTCTTTACAATCCAGAGAACAACAAGGCCTCGTTGATTACACGTCATGCTATTGTGTCCTGCCAAAGTATTTACGCATGCTTCCTTTTTTATCGGCTCTTATTCATTTGCCTCACGCTTCACTGTCTATAGTCAACCACGATCGTCCTGCGATGGCCGTAGAAGCACTAAGCGAGCGGCTCCAAATGCCAGAGGAGCAGCAGCTTTACAGAGACGCGGGGTGGCGTGCGCAGCGCCGCGATGCACTTGTGCACCTGCTGACCAAGGTAAGCTGGACATCATCCATTTAAGTAAAGAATGTCGTCATTGTCTTATGTACTATTTACATATCTTTGGTCTTATATGTCGCATTCATTGGCTCAGCAACATGTCCCATTTCGGCAAGATGACCCGGTGATCATAGTCTTGGGACAGGCACGTGTCGAACCACCCTACGTCGCTACAAGCGTCTATTGCGAGAATTCAATTATTCGACAACGCGTACGCGAACTCGTTATGTCTATATGATCTGTTTATTACAAGGCAAATGGGTTCATTCCACTCATTATGGTACATATTCAATGATGATAGTGTCTTAGCATAACCAGCCAATGGGCTGCGTCCTCCTCATCGGAAGAACAAGTCGCCGTGTTGCATGAAGATGAAGATAATGCGTCGTCTTGTTTCGACGGCAATCGCTGCGCCGATAAAGGGCAGGCGCGCAGCAGCAGTGTCGGTGATGGTGACATTCGCTCTCGTGGTGACGGCGTTGCGGGCTGCCGCAGCGCAGACAATCGCGGCAAAACAGCTGTGGCGTAGCCAGTCGCTGAGTACGCATGGGATGGTGAGGATGCTTTGGCGGCGATAGTGCTTGACTTGGGTGCAGAGATGGAATAATAGCGATGGTGGGTCTTGGCCTTGCTTTGTTTATCAATATTTCGTCTTGCCTTGGCTAGAGTAACACGCCTCCGTTCGAATAGACGGCGTTCTAGTGTGTACAGGTCGTAATGCTCGTAACCGTGTTGGCGTTTGAAATCGGCGAGCGCCAACCGTGCTTTGAGCCTATGAGCTATCTACACATTATTCGTGTCAGCATGAACGCGTCCAAAGGATGCTGCATGAATTTATGCTACCTCCTTCATGCTATGATGGTCGTAACACAATGAATTCATGGAAGATGTGGCAGCAAGTACAGAGAAAGATGAGAGAATGAGGGTGAAAGAAGGGGAATTGGAAACAGGGCAGTCTTTTTATAGGGAGGGCATGACAAGAGTAAACGAGGGAGAGACGTGAGTTGGGGGCCCCCCGGGGGGAGGAAGTTGGGGGGTGTGCTGACGCGCACACGACCCTTCCGCAGTCTTAACAAAGATTTGGTCGTGATGAATATGACTATCGTCGGTGCTACGCGCATGATCTTTCCTTTCCCTCTTAAATGCCCCTACGCGTGAGCCCGTTGCCTTTCTACTTCGTCTCTCTTTTACCCTCTTCTCTGCTTCTCTTTCTGTACTTCTACTCTCTCTGATCCGTTTCTTATGTTTCAAACCAAAGCGCACAGACACCGCGTGATGACAATCATGTTTCAACAATGCAAAACTGTGGAAAAGGGCAGCTTGGGATAGGCGGGTGAGTAATGGGGGTAGGGGGAGAGAAAAAGAATAAGCGAGAGTACGTAGATATTTATATGGTTTTTCTTCTTTTTTCATATTTTTCATTACTGTGGAGCACCAAAGTTGAAACCACCTTGAGGTGCTTGTACTTGATCTTGGAACGCAAACTGGTCACCGTTGCCCATGGGCATCATTTCGGAGTCATCACCCTCGTTGTCGTCACCAAAGAATTTGTCAATGACGGCGAAGGCCTTCTTGTAGATTTCCTGGTTGGCGTGTGCCTGCAGCGAGTGAATCAGCTCGACACCACCGCACTCCTCCACAATCAAGGCGTAGGGGTTACTGCCATCGGGTGTGTTCGGACGTTCGGACTCGCCCGCTCTCAGAATGTTCTCCAGACCGTCCAGAGCGACGAGCGTGATCTTATTGTCAAGCATGGTCAGGATGTCGCACAATGGTTTGATGCAGTTCTGCGAAACCAGGTACTTGATCTGGTCTAATTTGTTGAGACCGCCCGAGGTCGCGTTGCAAATAGCCCAGCAGGCTTCCTTCCGGGTCTTGAGGTCGCCATGGCTGAGGATATACACAAGGGGAGGAATAAGACCACCATCGATCACAGACTGGATCTGTTCAACGTTGCCAGCCGTGATGTTCGAGATGGTCCAGCAAGTTTCCTTGCGGATGGCATCCTTGGGGCTACTGAGAAGCTGATGCAGGGCGGGAATCGCACCACAGTTGATGATGGCCTGCGTCTGCACATCGTCACCGGTGACAATGTTTCCGACCGAACGCAATGCCGGCGTTTGCACGGGCATGGAAGGGTGCTGCAGCAGTTCGACGAGACGACTACACACGCCCGACTCGACCACAGCCTGGATGCGCTCGTTGGCTCCGTCGGACAAGTAAGAAATGGCCCAACATGTATCAATCAGGACCTCCTCGTCAGTCGAATAGATCAGTCGCGACAGTATGCTTAGGGCAGGTGAAATCTAAAATACAGATGGCAGTAATAAAAGCCGGGGATGGGGAATTTTTATCAGCATAACGATGATTTGGATCTTGGAGATAAAAGGAAGATATTGCTTACGAGTTCCCATTCCGGTTGAGGGTTCTTGCCACGGCAAAAGTTCGAAAGGGTCCAGGTAGCATTTCTGAGCATGGAGAGTTTGTTGCTGTCGTCAAAGATAGCCAACAGACGTGGCAGAGCATTGTTCTGCAAGACAAAATCGCGGCACCGTGCGCTGTCACCGGCAATGTTACCCAGAGCCCATACAGCCTGCTCGCGCACATCCAGCACAGGGCTACCCAAAAGCTCGATGAAGAAAGGTACTGCTCCGGCTTCAATCACGATCTGAGTCTGCTGCGACGAGCCAGACGCAATGTTGGTGAGAGCCCATGCTGCCTCAAACTAGAAGAATAAGAGAAACAGAGAATAGGTTAATTAATCAAACAATCAGCATATTCCCTAGAATCAATGATCATGAAACATACCTGTAAAGGCGTGTGCTCGGCGCGCAAAAACTCGACAAAACGTGGCACAACACCGCAAGCAATGACTTGTTCGATAGGAGGGTTTCGCTCGCGTGACAAGAGCTTGCGGAACTGTGTAGTGGCATGGAGCTGAATTTCCACATCGGCCGACATGACACCATGAACGAGTTCACCCAAGTTCTCGACAGTCTATAATACAGTTATATAGTGAGTTTAACTTGACAAAAGGTCACTATTCAAATAGAAAAGAATGAGATCTGACCTGGCCATCAGTGCCAACGTCGATCTCGTCGTCTGAATCTTCGTCAAGAGGAGCGTCCTTCAAATTGCGTCGTTTGGCGAGATTCTCTTCCTTCTTTTGCTTTCGAATCTCCACCTGGGCGGTTTCTCGTCGACGTCGAACTTCTTCTGGCTTGAAATGGCTACGAGATTTATACGCGTTGCGTCTCAGATCGGTCAAAGGATCCATACTGAAAAGTGGAAAAGAGAAAAGCAAGTAAAAAAGAAAAAAAAAAAGGAAAGAAGATTGAAGAAAAAAAAAAAAAAAAAGAAAAGGGAAGGATTGTGAGCCGCAACACGCTCAGATATGGTGATGCGGAATATGAACACTGAGAGACGCGCTTGTTCCCGTACTGCGACGCATCCCAAAGGTGGAAAAGAAATCACCAAAGTCTCGCTTCCGTTGTCAAGATGATAACAAGTAAGAAGGATATATTATGCTTAAACAGAGAGAGGTAGGGAGAGAGATAGAGAGGGAAAAAGATAAAGTGTGGAATTGACAATAATATATGCGTCTTGTCACTTTGTGTATCTACCGAACATTGCGAGCGACCAAGAGATCGTCCATAATTTGCGTGTCAGACAACCCTGGCGGGCTTATATGAATAGAACCACGCACTTCTTTAGGATAGGATAGTTGGCCCGGTCCTTAGCAGACCTCAAGTAAGTAACCCACGACAGATATGCACCTAATACTAGAACTCTAACCTTGTTGTGAACGATGACTGTAAAGCTGTCGCTCTTCTTGTAAACGCTTGATCTTGTCTTGAATATCATTCATCATGGATCGACGGACTTCAGCACGTCGTTTCTGCAAAATCCCAACCAGTCAATATAAAATTATTAAAAAGCGTATATTGTATACTAAACCATGAACTGATCTTGCGCAGCTTTGACACGGGCGTCGAACTCAGTTTGCGCAATGTGCTGAGTGGATCGACACTGGGCCTCAGCCAATGCAACGCGCTGTGTCCGCTTCTCCTCGATTTCCTGCCAATATTTCATCAGCTCGCTATGCGTTCCGTCTCTCACACTCTTTTCGAGTGCATTCAATTCGTTCAGTCTAATTCAAATCCATTCAGTTCAATCCGATTCCAGTCGTTACATTGCATTATATCATTTCAGTCGAAGCGATATCAATAGTAACAACAACAACAATATAAATTGACCATCCTACTTACTTTTCCTGGAGCATCGCTGACGTTGTAGCAGTCTGGGCCTGGGGTTTTCTTTTGCCATCCTTCTTTACGTTATTTGATGTCTTCGTTTTCCTTGCACGTTTTGTTGTTGTCCTTCGTACTGCGGGCTCTGACAGGGACGAAGAGGAAAGGGAGGATTCGTCGTCCTCACTTGAATGGAGATTAGGGCGGTGAGTGGTGGTGTTTGCAGCAGCAGCAGCAGCAGCAGCAGCAGCTCGAGCAGGGCGTCGTGCTCTTTGGTTGCTGTGGTTCGTCTCACTCAGACTTTGCCGAGGATCGTACGATGAACGTGTGTGGATGGTCGATCGCTGCGACATGGAGACTCTGCACAAAAAGGAGACGGAAACCAATTCGATTCCGTGCTGTGCTCACTGCATAAAACTCATATTTCATATATTTATTTCATATCCGGTTTGTCTCTCTAAATACTGTTTAATCACACAATATCATATATACAGGATAAATAGGCATATTATATATATATATACATATATATCATACAGAGCGATAATAGACATACAGTGTAGTGTGTTATATTATATAATCTCATTGTAGATTATGTATAGATGTATTTTATTAGATAAAGTATTAGCACTTGGATTTTCATGGTAACTTTTTGCGGGTAATAATGGGCATCTTGGCCCCGTCTTCGGCTTTCGTCATCTTGACCGTCACTTGATTTCCAGCTTCATCCACTCGGATATACTTGTCGCCGTCAACGTAGCCTTGCCGCGGTGTCTTGCTGGACCGGCGGCTTGATGTTGATTTTGAGCTTGATCGCGTAGGAGGCGCAGTCAACAGGCTGTGGCTATCGCTATTGCTGCTGCTGGTCGTGCTCACAGCGCCGCCGCCACTAAAGCCGTTGGTATTCGCGGCTCCAGCAGCGCCTCCACCACGGATTGTCACGCGACCCGACGGAGAAACGCATCGTGCTTGCAATAGCGTCGTACTCGAAGTGGCCGAACCGGCCGAAGATCCACTGCTTGTTGTAGACTGTGGGTGTTCGTCCGTCGTCATGTTGTGGTCTCTCAAAAATCTGGGAAAGACGATGAATACTCTATACCATATCTCTTCTTTTCACTTACTTGGATAACTCGACCCATCCGCCGCCGACACGCACCATGACGAGCTTGCTGGGCAGGATCCGGCAATACACCAGGCGCGGATTGGTATCGCCGAACCAGTATTTGCCCACCTCGCCTGGGACCATCTTGACCTTGACGCGGTAGGGCGTCTCGTTGACTATACGACCCAACTCCATATCCAGCTCATTCTTGGGGTCAGCAACGTAGCGTGTCCGCGACACTGAGCGCGAAGGTGGTAATTGAGCTGGAGACGGGGTCTTGGAGGGTCGCAAGGGAACTCGGCTCCGGCGCATTGAGGGGCTGCTTGCCGTACTGTGGTTTCCTTGGCTTGAGCTGGGTCTAGACATGGAGGACGGTGGTCTCTTGCTAGTGCTCGTCTCCCTACGGCGCGATGTCGTCTTGGCCATGGCCAGCTTGGTAAAGAACTCGTGATCGAGCTGACTGATGCACGTCTGCAGCTCGCGCTCCCGCGCCGCGGCCGATGCCTTGACCTTATTGCAGCGCGCCAAGACCTGCGTCAGCTGTTCAGAAACGCGTTCGTCGCCTTCATGTTTCAGCGCCTCAGATTTTGTCTGGGCAACGAGCTTGCTCATGCTCGGCCCGTGTTCCTTGTACGCGTTCACCAAACCGCGGAGCAGCGCCTGCAGATCAGTCTTGTTAAATGCGTTGCCTACGATGCTGGCGTGATGCGGCGCGGCGTTCTCGATGGCGTCTGTGAGAGCGTTCACGTGTCGATTGAGCTGTTTGACGAGACTGAGGAAGCTTGAGATATTGCTCTGCTCCAGGACCTTCTTCTGGCGAGCCTTGACGAGCTGGTCCAGCTCAGATAGGCTGCGCGTGAGCTCGGCGCGCTTTTCCTGCAGCATTTCATCGGCCTTAATGGAAGCCAGCATACTGTCAATTTCGTCGCAAGGGATTTGCTGGGCTTCTTGTCCAATCTCCTGGAGTTCTTGTTGCTCGACCGTCACCATACTTTTGCCCGGCTGCAAGCTTAGCGACCCGACACGATTCTTGAGGACATCCACGCGCCGAAGCACTTCGGAGAGCTTGTTCGTCGCACCATCATAATGCTTCTTATCTTTACGAACCTGGACAATGGCCTTGGCGTTCTCCAGCTTGGAGAAAAGGTCTCGCTCGCATTTCTGAACGTCTCCAAGCATCTTTTCGTCCGTGAGCTCGCTGCCCATTTCGACAAGTTCCCTATATGCCTTTTCACTCTCTTCGATGCCATCACTCTTGTCATCTAGTATATCCTGGAGCTGTTGGTGCATATCAGTCGCCTGTTGTGCGTGCCGTCCGAAGAGCTTCAGTTGCTCCAAATAGGCCGTCTTGTCTCGGAGTAGCTGCTCTAGCTGCGTCAGAGCATCCTTTGCCGGCTGTACCATGGTGTCAGCAGATACCCCATGCATCGCGTCGAGTTTATGAAGGTCTTGACAGAGTCTGGGCGCAGAGAGATCATCTTGGCTGGCGCTGCACGTTTCGTCTGCCCTATTTATCCTGGATCGCATATCCTGGTAGTATGCCTGAATCTGTCCTGGGCTCATATCGGCAGCCTCTGGCATAGATCTCAGAATTTCATCTTGTTCCTTGCAAGCATCTCGAACACGTTCCAAGTTAGCGCCCACGGAAGTCAGCAAGAGCTCCTTTTCGCGATCCATGCTGTGGCGTTTGACAGCTTCGCATAGCGTCTCGACTCGTTGCATTAGATGGGTATGACGAGCATCAAAGAGGGGTCGTTGAAGCCCGTCCGCGATGGCATTTGCGTCTTGTTGTGCTTGCTGGAGTGCCTCTTTGATAGCTGTGACCTCAGCCTCGGCTGTCTCATCCTCGACCTTGACATTACGCAATTCATTGTCCACCTTGGCAAGCTTGTCGAAACAGCTGACCCACTGTGAAAGCGATGCCGACAACGCAGCAAGCTCATCGATAGCAGTCGCCAAGCCCTGCCACTGGTCCTTGATGGCACAGTACTTTTGTGCCAACGCATCATCGTCCCCAACTTGCGCAAGTATAAATTTGTGGTACGCATAGTAGTCGTCCACCGCCTCCTTGCAGTCGTCCTGCTGCTGCTTGATATCCTTGAGTAAGGTCGCGAGACTCTGCTGCTGCTGTGACAATTCATCTTCGGTTTGATAGGCTTGTTGGTATTCCCCGGAAGCAGCAGCAACCGATGCTCTGATCTGCTGTATGCGCGTTTGCAAGGCTTCAGTGTTTTCGGCATGGGTTTTCTTTAAGCGAGCTGCATTCAGGGCATCGTAGAGCTGGGTGATAGAGGAACGGATACAGACGATTGTCTCACCCATCGCCTCCAATTCTAGTTGAACCGTTTCCTCCGGCACTTTCTGCACGTCTTCTTGCAGCTTCATGTATTCCTTGCGCTCCAGCTCGTCCAGCTGCTTTTGCCACTGCGCGATGGATTCATCGCATACGGCCGCCATGTCCACGGCCGATACCTGCGCCTGGAGGTCTGCGAATATCTGGAGTAGCCGTGCCGA
Organism: Syncephalastrum racemosum; assembly: GCA_002105135.1. Lineage (NCBI taxonomy): Eukaryota > Fungi > Mucoromycota > Mucoromycetes > Mucorales > Syncephalastraceae > Syncephalastrum > Syncephalastrum racemosum. The sequence continues at coordinate 1,577,326 of MCGN01000004.1, forward strand.
ACGGACCCGTAGCTCGGCCGGGATCAGTTCAATCTCAAACTCCTCTTTAGCTGCCGTTGCTTGCTCCTTCAGTTTCTGCCACGCCGACTCCGCCTTCTTCACAGCCTCCTGGTCGCTGTTTTCTTCGTCTTCAGCAAGGCATTTCTGGAATGCTTGTTGCAGAACAGAGAGCGGGTTGTTCTTCGCCTGCATTGCGGCCTCGATACTGCTGGCTACCTGGATACCATCTCGGAGACTATCCAAATTGCGTTCCTTGGCCAGGCATGTGTCCAGAGACGACTGATGAGACGCGATCCAGGTCTGACAAGCTGCCAGCTCCTTGACAAAGGTATCGAAGATGACTTTGCGACGCGACAAGCTTTCTTTGGATTCCAGTAAGGCGTAGAGACTCTCATAGAGCTCCTGAAGGCGTTGGTTTCGACTCCCCAGCGTATCCCGAATCACCGAGTTGATGGTCTCGCCTTGCAGGTCGGCATCGTGTGTTGGGTAAGGCACCTGTGTAGTCAAGTTGTCTCGCACGTCATCGACACCAGCCTTGAAGCGTTCAAGACGCTCGCCATGCTGTATCGCGTTGGCACCGTCTTGTTGGCTGGACGCAAACTCTTCGCGTATCATCTCGGCCGACTGCTCTAGCTGTGTGGTGCGCAGCAAAAATGCGTCTACCAAGCACCGTTGTGTCACGACTTCGTTCGCGTACACAAGATGCTCCTGAAGCGCATTCTGGGCATTATCCAAGTCCACCAGTCGTTTAGATAGTGTCTCCGAAATGAGCGGTATGTTTTGATGTATCGCTGTTTCCCGGATGTTCTCCATTTCGGCTCGGATGGGAGCAAGCATATTGTCCGTTTGCTTTCCAAAATCATCGTGCATGGCAACGCACTTATCCCGGAGCTCGCTCTCGGCATCTTGTCCGATATCATCGTCCGGCTGCCACCGGGCATTTTCCTTCACAAAAGCGCCTACGCGTCGGTCATGTTCGGCCATCCAGTCGAGGGCAGTCTGAAGCTGACGTTCAAAGGAGAGACGCCGCTTGATCAGGCTCAATTCATTGGAGCGGGCGCTCATGTTCTCCTGCAGCCGTGTTGCTGCGCGTCCGAGTGACTCCATGCGCACTTCGATGTGATCAGGTGTGGCCATCGGTCGTGCGAGCTGTGGAAAGCACTCAACAAAAGAATCATAGCTCTCCTGGATCTTCGGCAGTGTTCTCTTGACAAATACATTCTTTTGCTTGTTCAAAGCGTTCCATGTCTCTTCCAGAGAGCGCACGTGGTCGAGCCCGAAGTCGTCTTGTGCGAGCCATTGGCTCTTGTTGGTGTTGAATGCGCGCAGTTGCTCGTTCATAACATCCAATTGTTCCATCCCGAGACGCAGTTGTTCCTCCCATAGTAAACGCTTGGCGGCAGCATCCAGAGCAACGTCATGCCCTTGAAGCTCCTGTTTGAAATGCTCAAGCTTGTCCATCACGTGCGCCAGGCTTTGCGCCGCACCTGTCACATCCACAGCAGGGTTGGACTTGCCATCCATGGACGACTCCACGAGTTGGGCGACCTTATCGTGGAGTGTCTTGACTCTGTTCATTTCAAAGTCTTGGACACCATCCTTCATATCCACCTGTCGGGCACGGAACTCCCTGATCAGGTCGGTGGAGAAGTCAACAGTGTCGGCCGCCACATCCAGGTGTTGCTGCTTTAGCATTTCTTCCTGCTCTTGGATCCATACTCCGAGTTGTGCTGCTTCATCGTCGTACTGATTGACAAGGAGCTTAATGGCATTGGCCCGTTCATACTTTTGCAACAGCTGATCGATCATATCTCGTAGCCCATGCAGTTCGTCCATCTTACGGTCAAGTAGGGCCTTGATCTGCGCCTTGATCTGAGCATTGTAGTTCGTCGTCTCTGTAGGCTGTAGCGACCGCAGGAGCGCAGTGCCCTTGTAGATAGGATACAGCATAGGTTCCGCGCATTCTTGGGATATTTTGTTCACCTCATCGCGAAACATCTGCGTTCGAGCGTCCAGCGCATTATCATCCTTATCTTGCAGGTTACGACGTAGCAGCTTTGAAATACTATCACGGATCTTTTCGCCGTCGCGCTGCGCATCCTGTGCACGAAGCAGAAATTCCACAATGCAAGAGCGCTGGGAGAGTAACTCTGAGCAGTAAGTGACGAGAAGCTTCAAATCTGCATACTTGCGCTCCAGCTCGTCCTGCTTCTCGTTGAAGACCTGTGTGACTTGAGTCGCGTCTTCGATTTGACAGATCGAAAGGCCATCAATCAGCTCGTGGTAGCTGTTGGAGGAGGGTATCATGTGTCGTTCGCCAATTTCCGAGACCTTATCCTTGAGCGTCTGAAGCACTTGGGCGTTCTCGTTGTCGGCGGCAAAAGACGGTTTGTCAACATCGTCCCTGGACGGATCATAGCGCGCCCGCTTGACGATATGGTCCCAAAGCTTGCGTGCAATAGATACGATCCATTGGTTGGACTTTTGCCATTGTACTTGCCAGTTTCGGTGCTTCTTCACCATATCCAGCTCGATACCGCGGCGCTCAAGTAACTGCGAGAGCTGTTGGTGGGCTTTCTCGAGACTTTCGATGCCCGCCACCAATGAGCCACGGTCGATGGAAACTGCGTTGGTTGCGTCGATATCATCCTCGAGTTTCCGGACGTCCTGCAGCAGATTTGCAAGATCCTCCTGCTCGACCTGATACAGCCGTGACGCCATGCCATCCTTTTCCTTTTCGAGGCGGGCGAGCTCCTCGTCCTCCATGGCGTCGAGGGCCGAAATCTGGATGTGCGACTTTCGTAGCGTACGCGAACGCTCTTCCATCCAAGCTCTCACGCGGGACATTTCATCATAGGCCTGCTTAGCACGGTGTTGCAACTGGAGAATGTCTTGACGCGAGCTCAACAGCTGGTCCAGCCCATCGGCGATTAGGGCGAGAGAGGTGCCATAAGCACTGATGGAGCTCCGGATAGATTCGTTGGCTACGCGGTTGTCTGCCTCGTCGTCCGCGCCAATGGCAGTTGCCATATCGGGCGTTTCCGGGTAGATCACCCGCGAGGCAACGTTGGTGATCAAGTAGGCCGATTTGTCTTTGAAATCTTGCACTCGAGAGGCATACCGCTCTTCCCCTTCGGCAGTTAGCATGCCATTGGGTGTATCGTCGGCACCCATCATGCTATTGCGTAATCGTTCACCCTGATCGCGCAGCTGGCGGAACTGAGATACGACCTCCAGGATGCCCAAATGTTGCTCTACGACCTTACGGCAAAAGGCGCACCGCTTCATGAGATCCTCAAATGCCTTTTCAAAGCTGTCCTCCCGCTTCTCGAGGTGGTCTGGAAGGGCCTGACTCAACTCGCTCTGGTGCAGATCTTCCATTTCTTGATAAGCATCTAGCACCTCGGAATACCCTCCTTGATCAAAATCAGCGATCTTGCGTTCAAGCATGACCAGTTTCTTGACGACTTCTTCGATGGGAGTCTCGTTCTTTTTCGACCAGCGCGCCATCATGTGTAAAAAGTGCGTTAAATCTTCGTCAGTTGCAGCGATCCACTGGACAGCTGACGCGAACAGGCTTTCCCAGTTGATACGGCGCATAGCGAGATCGAGCATTAGCGATCGGTTACCCAACAGTTGCATCAGGCGATTTAGCATATTGAGCGTCGTAAGTGTAATTTCGATAGTGGAGGTATCTGCAGGAGTCAAATCCTTGTCTCTTCCGGCGACGGTCAGCGTCTTGACATGCTGCCGTAGTCGTGTCATGTCTTCTGCATCGAATTGCTCGATTTCTCGGCGAAGTTTCTCGTGCTCTTCATGGAGTTGAATAATCTCGGTATCGGCTAGGGATACCTCCGTATAGAGCGGGTCGAATTCTTTGCTGATTTCGTCTCTTGCATGAATCAAGTCGATCCGCTCACCAATCCATTTGCGTATCCGTTCTGCTTCGACGAACCAAATGCGCACCTGATCTACCCAGTCGCGGACGGTCTCGTATTTTTCGTGCGCCTTATCCAGCATCTCACGGAAGGGTTTGCAAAAAGCAGCCACATCATCCTCTGTCCCAGCATCTTCTTCCTCGCCCAGAATATCGCTGTATTCTTCGCGTAGAGCGGACAGAGTGGACCGCACCATGTCGACGCGTTCCTCAAGGTTCTGTATGGCATCGTCCGTCACCGTCGCCTTGCTGTCGTCCATGATCTTCTGAACCAAGTCCAGTTGCTCGTCTACAGCACGCGTAATGGCGCTGAACGAGGTGCCGCGTTTGAAGCGTCGAGCTCTTTTCCTTCCCAAATCGACTTTCTCTAGGAGAGACTCCTTTTGTTTCTGCAGCCGCTCATTGTGTGATCGCATTGCTGATTTGGATGGCTCGACAAGCGATTGGAACCGTTCTTGGATGTCTTTCCATGCCGTCTCAGTGAATGTATCCACTGACGTCGCGATACTTTCTATAGCCGCGACGTAGCGGTCAGATGCTTCAGGTGTGCTTTCGAGTGGATGAAGCGGGTATCGCGTCTCACTCGCGATGCCTTTACTTTCGACTTTTGGCTGTGCTCCATCGATTGATTGCCGTAACGACATGATCTCTTTCTCGACAACTGTTGTGGCCTGGAAGAAGGCCCTGGCAGCTGGGTCCTCTTTTTCCAAGCATGACTCGATCTTGTTCTGCAACGTAAGCCGTAAAGTATCGATGTCGTTCTGTAGGTCGCCCCAGCGCCTGTCTACCCGCTGACAGTCGCTATGTATTTCTTCGGGGCTCCCCAACAGCTTATCTGAGAGTATCCGATCGCAAAGAGTGTGCATGCTTTTAAGCCGGATTGTATATTTATCTTTCTCGCGCTCAAGAAGGGTGAGGACGGATAAGTGGTCGGGGGTATTGTCGTCAGTCAATGTGTTGGCAATGTTCTCTACGGTCGATGTGCCGGATTCCATAAACCGGTCGAGTTCTTCGATAACTTGTTCCAGTTCCATCATTGCAGGTGAGATGGTCGGCTTTAATTTAACGCCGTCTGCTGCGCCTTCAGTTTGATCGACATCGTCCGCAAATAGATTCTGCTTTGCACAGCGTTAGCTATGCACCTCTCTTCGGTGCGACTGGATTACCTGGTGTCCTTCTTTTCCTCGCCTGTCCTCTTCGTTTAGTGGAGTGCTTGCCTCGCTTATAGACGCGCCCTTCAATTGAAGTGAAATGTCAATGAATCATATTTAAAACCATGCGTCTTCACCTTTTGTATATCGCCTTGTACAATCAGTGTGGTATCTGCATCTTCTTCCGCGATGGTATCAATTTTCTCCACTTGCGGGTCTTCCTGTGTCTCGTCGATGTGGAAAAGGTCGCTCACAGCGGCGATGCATTCAGATCGTTTTGCTGCGCATATTCCTGTTTCTTCTTCGGATTGCTCCCGTTGCGTGACTGACATAACCTTGTAGAATTCACTGACGTACATCATGACGCTTGGTTCGTGAGGATATTCGACGTCCGTTAGGTCTTCTGGCTCGAGATACGGCGGGATATTCATATTATCGTGTGCAATTTGAAAAGCCAGCGTAAGAAGATCGTGCCAGGTCTGCTTATCCCACTGAGGATTGCGGAGATATTTGGTGAACAATGAGGGTATCAGGTCGGGATCATGTCTGTGGATGAGGAGTGAGAATGCGAGACCGTTTCGCCAGGAACGAGAGAAATCTTGTATGATGGGGAGAATATTGGCTGAAACGTAATCGTGGAGCTGCAGGCGAACCCAGCGAAGGAGAACGAGCTTGGCCTCTGTTTGTGTATGCGCAGAAGCAGCTGCAGGGTTCTGTGATCGAGCTGCTCGGCGTGCTGCGGATAGGAAGGGCGCGTTCGTGCTGTTGCTCCTGCTTCTGGAAGTCGGCAAAGGTGTCGACGGTGCAGCATGTCCCATTGAATTCATCGTGTCCTATGGTCAACCCGGGATGTCGTCGATTGTGTTATATTACGCTGCTCTTTTGTTTTGATTTCGACTTACATCCAGCAAAGATTTATCTTCTAAAACGACCTGGATCTGATATTTAAGCATGATGCAATAAATCAAGGCCAGCGTCTTCTTCAAATCGCCGTTGACGATAGCTTCGTTTCCAATATCGGGCAAAGCATCCGGGCCGACCTGATCCTCGAGAAAACTGAGCGCGCGAGCTACGTTGGAGAGATGATGTATTCTCATGCGGCCTTTCTCTGGTTTGGGGGCGGGTACTTTGGCAACAGTTGCGAGGAGTTTCAAGAGGCGAGTGCCGTCCCTGAGATCTGTTTCCATGGTAGTCATGGGCTGCTCCTCATCTTTGAGTTGAGTGTTGACCCACTTCGTGAGCGTGCGTTTCTGGATCTCCTGGTAATCCGAGCTAAGGTTGCGAGCGGCCCACTCCTCACCACCACCCGGCTCAGTAGTGCTGCTACTTTGTCGACTCATACTCGTCACTCGATACGTCGAAGTCGACTCGCGCAAGAACAGGGATCGATTCGAACTGGACCGCACAATACTCGACGAAGATCCCGAGCGCGGAATGCCGGATGGAAGCCGAGACGAATTGGAGGGCGAGAGCGGACCAAAGTTGTTGTTCATATACCAAGCAAAGTGTGAGTGGGAAAGGGAGCAAGAGCACGAGAGAAAGAAAGAAGAGGAGGCAAAAAAGAAAGAAGATAAAGAAGTTTGCTAGCCACACCAGCAGCAAACGGAAAACAAGAGAACGGTGCCCAAGATAGAAATATGTATGGTTTGGTGGAGGTATGCGCGTAGAACAACCAGCAAGTACTCAGCAGATAATTATAATATAATAAAGCAAGCCAGCCAAAGCGAGAAACACAACCCACCCCGAGTCAAACTGTTGCCTGGCATCGAAGTGTAAAGTCAGATATGGGAAGAAAGAGTATGATCTTGTTCAATTTTGACGCACATACACACCCTCACAGACGCGCTCCCTTTTTAAGGAGCTACATAAATCAGGAACACACTCGACTGATAGAAATAGAAATAGATACTTGCTTTCTTTCTTTTTCTTTGTTCCTTTTTTCTTCCCACCTACAGCGTATGTCTGTTTCTGTGTCTCTCTTGGCCCGCGCGTTGCACTTTTTGCCTCGGTGTAGATCTCTCAGTTACACAAAACCCACAAAGTACGACCTTTCCTCACCATTAGAGACAATCGGCTATTCAGATATAACGTGTTGCACACCCTTTGTACGCGTACAAAGTAAATCTGAGCAAGAGACTCAGGAACCCACTTAAATGGCAGTTGGCCCCGAAAAAATGTACAAAAATAGTCACGTATAGTTTTATATGCATGTTTTGTAAAGAAGAGCGCGCGAAATTCGTTCAGGCCATGATGTGGCAAAGTCCTTCCATATATATGAGCAGGCCAAGCTAGGTCTCTGGGGTTAGCCGCTATCACATGCTACTCAATCTATGCATACTGAGTTTTCAATAGGTTTCCAGACAGCAAGTCTACCCATAAGAACTACCGGCGCTTTTTCCATCTCCAGAAGTAGTCCTTCCTTTCTCTCTTCCGTTTTTTCTTTCTTTTTTTCTTTAGTGGGTCAAGGGCTCAAGCATATGCGACTTGGGACCGGCGACCATCATGCAACAGTGTACTACTTAAATGAGGATACATGACAAAGTTTCTATCAGTTTTGCCTCTTCTCCCATGTTCGCGGCAATCATTTGATATTTAAGGTGTTCCTGAATGCCGCTCCCTCATTATTTTTTGATGCAGTCATGCAGTCGACTAGGACAGTGATGTATAAACACAGCCGTTTGTTGCGCGATAAAACATCAACTTTAAATATATATCTGCTAATGTAGTATGAATGGGAAGAAGAGTGCAAGGAGAACCGGAAACAAAATTGCGTGAAACTTAAAGAGACGCAGTTGCTGAATGAAAGGATGGGGCACCGCGAGTGTGCAAAGAGGATTATCAAAAACCAATTCGAGACTCAGGTGAATTATACACCAACCCGAAAATACCTCATGATGAGTGGGATTCAACACGTAGTATGCCGTATTTAGGCGAAAAAGATGAGGCTGTATATTTGATAAAATAAGACATTTACAGTACGTCAAAAGAAGGGAAAGAGATGCTGCAGGAGAGTGAGGAATGTTTTCCGATTGGCAAATGATGCCGGCGGCCTATAGCGAACAAGTGATTGATGGCATCATCCGCAAAGAAGATCCATATGTTATATAAAGGCAACCCTGTACCATCGTCTAAATATTGAATTGTACATACATTTCATTCTCTTCATTCTTCTACGGATGTGTTGACTTCAAGAGAGAAAAAAATCCATAACGGGATTCACATCACCCACATGCAAAATATCGAGGGAGCTCCATAGGCACCTGTCATTCTTCGAGGGGTCCTCTCGATTCGTAAGGTACCGGAAGGCATGTGAGAATTTGTGCTTCCTGCTGGTTCCGAGATAAATGATCGATCTTTCCGAACTTTTAATTGTCCCATTTGAAGATTTGTGCGGTATTGTAAACCAGTCAGTTACGGAGACATCACCTTGTGAGAATAGCACTTCTCGGATATCTTGGAGAATAGTGATGCTAGGGAAGAAATGGGCTGTATATATGGTGAGATTTACATTTAAGAGAAATAAAAAAGGATCAAGCATTACTGTGTGATTGGGTATGACATCATTAAAGGTATATGAGTTATGGGACAAAGACGTATGGACGAAAAAAGTGCATGTGAATGAGCATAAAGCTCAAAAAGGCAGCGGGTTCAGCGGAGATTGACGGAGTATATAATGTGGGGGACACTGGAGCGGCGCGTTCCTCGGTATTTCTTCCTTATCTCTTTCACACACACACTTTTACACCCACCCATTAAACACAATCAAACATGGTCAAGGTCACAGTCTGCGGTGCTGCCGGTGGTATCGGCCAGCCTCTCTCCCTCCTTCTCAAGCAGTCCGAGCACATTACCCACCTTTCGCTCTATGATATCGTCAACACCCCCGGCGTCGCTGCTGACTTGAGGTACCTTAACTCGTGTAATTCACCCGCATAAACAAGTGCTGACGCGTCCCAATTCAATATAGCCACATCAACACCAAGTCCAAGGTCACTGGACACAAGGGCAATGAGCAACTCGAGGAGGCCATCAAGGACTCTGATGTTGTCGTTGTGAGTATCATTAATGGCGGTTTCTAGAGTCTGTTTCCCATACTTATGGTTCCCTCTAGATCCCCGCTGGTGTCCCGCGTAAGCCCGGTATGACGCGCGATGACCTCTTCAAGATCAACGCTGGCATCGTCCGTGATCTTGCCACCGCTGCTGCCAAGTACGCCCCCAAGGCCTTCATGTGTATCATCTCGAACCCCGTCAACTCGACTGTCCCTATTGTTGCTGAGGTCTTCAAGAAGCACGGCGTGTACGATCCCCGCAGGTAAATGCTCGCCCTTGGTGTTTCAAACTATTTTTTTGTTGGGTTCGCGTTGGCTGATTTTTTTTGTTTAGAATTTTTGGTGTAACCACTCTCGACATCGTGCGCGCCTCGACCTTTGTCTCGGAGCTCATTGGTGCCGATGCCGCCTCGCTTAAGGTTCCTGTCGTCGGTGGCCACAGTGGTGTTACCATTTTGCCCCTTCTGTCGCAGGTTCCTGGCACTGAGAAGCTCTCTGAGGAACAGATCAAACAGGTGACCAACCGTATTCAGTTCGGTGGTGACGAGGTCGTCAAGGCCAAGGATGGCGCTGGTTCCGCCACTTTGTCCATGGCTTACGCTGGCGCTCGCTTCGCCCTCAACATCATTGAAGCCGCCAAGGGTGCGAAGGGTATTACTGAGTGCACTTACATCGATCTCGCTGCCGCTGGCGATGCTGCTCAGTCCGTTAAGGACGTTGCTGGTGATGTTGCCTACTTCTCCGTTCCCGTCGAGCTCGGCACTGAGGGCGTCTCCAAGGTTCTTCCCATCGGTCAGATCAACGAATACGAGAAGTCACTCTTCGCTGCTGCCACTCCTGAGCTCCAAGGCAACATCGCCAAGGGCGCTTCTTTCCAATAAGCATGTATAGATTACCCTTCTCGGCGTTTGAAGGATATACGAGTAACGCCTTAAGAATTTGGTCTGATGTCTGTCCGTGTATCGCAATTGTATCCTGCTTTTCTCTTCCCCTCTTGTATATCTCAGCTTAAACCAAGATTGTCTCTCGACAATCTGCTCAATAAATACAAACAAAAAAAGTGGCTGTCTATGCCACGTTTTATGGCTTTCTAAACGGAAACGTCACTATGAAAGGAGAAGGAAAGTCCAACATCCACAACAGAACAAGTACAGACCCCCAAAAATCGCCTCCAACACCTACAGTCCTTCTTTGGCGTACGAGTCTCTTCTCTTGACAGAATATACAGTAGACTATATCCCTGTATGTTATGCGCCCTTGGTGTACCCAGTCCTCCCGGGTTATTTTTCTTCCCAAGCAAATCTCCGAGCAATCCAGATCCATCTATAACGCTTCATCCAGGCATAATGACCGCACTGCCAGATCTATATATCATGCCATGTATAACTTGGCAAAACTATTCGATAAGTATTGGTCATTGATGCGTTAAACAAGCTCACCAAAAAGGAAAGCCAATTATTTGCGTACGTGGACGCGTTTTTGGTATTCATATCTCTTTTTGCCCATAGATATAAAGACGGAAACCGAGACCACCTTGAAATGAAAACCGCTAGTAATGAATCATAATTACAGTCAATATCTCGCAACAGTGCATGAATAGCAGCACCTGCTTACCTTTTCTAGGGACGCAACATAAAAGCAAATGCAGAGGTACAAAAAGCAGGGACATGAATATAACCATCATCATGCAAAAGATATCTTTTCTAGCCTAGTTCACAATTTGCACCTTAATGGTGCTCCCATGACCTTCCTTTACATGCGCAAAAGCTTTTCCGGCATCCTTGAGAGGGAAGGTGTCCGTTATAAGAGGCTTGACATCGATCAACTTGCGGTCGATCAGCTCAATAGCTCGACGGTAGCTACATTATTTTCACTACGTTAGCGATAGCAACACCTAGTAATGTCAGTCTCACGTCTGCAAAGGAAACAATTGTTAGATAATGCAGCATTGCTGTAATTCAGACTTACGTTGCAGTAGCGAAAAACGCCCTTGACATCAACTTGACGCGCCGCCATCTCGAATGCTGGAAACGTCATCGCTGTGCCGCCCATTCCCACGAGGACAGCAGAACCACCATTTTTGCAGAGCTTTTGGTAAAGATTAACAAAAGCTTGACTTCCTTAAATAATTACCTACCAAAACAGACAGTTGCACGCAGGTCTCGACACCAGTGCAGTCAAGCACAACGTCGGCGCCCCAGCCATTGCGGTCAGCGAGAATATGCTTGGCCGTGCGTTTGGAGTATTCCATGTTGGGCTCTCCAGCTTGCGGACGGTCAAGCAAGACCGTGTTTACGCCATAGGTTTTGGAAGCAAAATCAAGGCGGCTCTGAACCACGTCAAAAATCGTGATGCGTGTCGCTCCTGCTGCTTTGGCAGCAGCAGAGGTCAAGAGACCAATAGCGCCAGCACCAAGAACAAACACAGTATCACCCGGCTGGACATTTCCGCGTTGGACAGAGTAGAGACCAACTGACAAGGGCTCAACAAGCGCTCCTTCCTCCAGTGATACATGCTCTGGCAACCTAAAGATGACTTATTGGCGCGTGTACCTACTTCCGGGTAGCAGAGACATTACTTGAAACAAAAATCTTGAGGCAACTTAAAATAGTTGCAGAGGGTGCCATGGTATCCGGGAGTGCCATAACTGCAAAAGATACCGCTATCAGTCACTTCCTATGTTTGTGGATCTTCCCAGACGAATGATAACTCACAAATGGACGTTTGGGCAGAGGTTGTATTTGCCTTCCTTGCACATGTCGCAGTATCGACAAGTAACACCAGGCTCAACAGCAACTTTGTCTCCAATCTGTACACGATCCACTCTCTTACCAACTGCGACAACCATACCGGCGGCTTCGTGACCAAGGACGAGAGGCTCCTTCATGACCATGTCGGCATGGCGCATATGCGAGAAAAAGTACATGTCGGAACCGCAGATACCTGTCACCTTGACATTGATCAAGACGTCTTCCGTTGTCGTTGAGTAAACGGGAAGGGTCGGCGGCAGAACGCCTGATTAAGGTTACCTAAAGGTCCGAGCTCAGGGACTGGCCATTCTTGCTTTATTTTGATTACGATTTATGCAAGAATGAAATTAGCATAGCGGTTATATCTTGGTTCTCTGCACTCACCAAATCCATCTTGCCTGGGGCAGAGAGAACGACAGCATGATTTGTCTCAATTTTGATAGTCATGAGGATGCGAATAAAAAATGTGAAAGCGGAAGAGAAAGATTACTTCTCACGCGATGCCGAAATACAGGAAAATAAACGCCTCCGGATATTTTTTTAGCTGTTGATCATAGTCTGACATTTATAGTCTAGTAAGTACTATACCAAGCCCAAATTATGCCAGTAAATCGCTCCGATAAACAAAACGTAACAGAGACTGAACTTTTCGCAAATCTGATATATACTAGAATACTGAAGGCCTAATATAAAATTCGAGGCGCTGTTTTTTCTACTTCGATTTTGCTGTTTATTAGACACTTAAGCCCTGCAATGTCACTAGGAAAATTGAAGAATGCAGATGGTCTATCCACCAGAATAAGAAAATCATCATCCTTTTCCACGCCATCTTACGATATAGTCTTCCGTGATAATTGGCTTTCCTCCTTCACGTTCCCTAGATTTGAAAATGCGTACATTATGACGAGTGCCATGCGTCCAATGACTTATCACCTCTGCTGGTAATATGCGCTGCCCAGGAAGTTTTCTTTTATTTCGGCATGAAAGACATACATATATGTATAGCCAATACTATTGTATATGCATTATATTTATAAAGATAGATTGGTTTTATTACAGTACATGATACTGACATAAGGCTACAACAAACAAGTAGATAGTAGTAAAAATACACGAATGAATCTAGAACAGACCCTTAACCTTGATGGAGCCCGAGGTCCAGGTCTGCCAGTCGGAGGACTTGGAGGGGTTTCCAAGCGGTTTGAGTGCCTTCCAGCGGATGGAATAGGTACCAGGAAGGACGGGAAGCGAAATGGGAAGCTGCCAGTTACCGAGAGTCGGGATGTAAGTACCGTCCCAGGGAACGCTGTAGTAAGGGGAATCTCCGTAATTGCGAGAAAGGTAGCTAAGCGAGCTGGGGCTGAGCGCGTAGCCAAGCACATGGCCATTCTTGTTGAGCACCTCAGCAAGGATATGGGCCGAGGGATTCCAAATATTGAAGACGAAGTAAGGCACAGTCGAATTGTCGCTGCGGTCGAACGTGTATGTCTCATTTTGGCCGTATTTGGTCTCAAGCTTGGCATCAGTCACGTAAGGAACATCGTCACCGAAGACAGGCAGCTCAGTCTGATCGCCAACAATGCCGAAGTAGGGTACGGAAATATCCTTGACAGCGGTCGTCTTGCTCTTGAACTGGACGTAGCCGCCATACATGACGTGCTGGGACTTGTCGGCCTTGGGCGGGATGATGGTGACTTTGACCTTGGCCGACTTTCCGGGTGCGAGTTTCAGGGTCTTCTTGGAGATACGCAGCTTGGCCTGGTCGACAGCTTTAAAGTTCGGGGGCTCGAGAAGCTGATAAGACACCTTTGTATCGTAAGGAAGCACAGAAACGGAGACGTTGTTCGAGATCTCGTATGAGGCAGTCGAGTGACCGTGGTTCGTGATGGTGAGAGTGTGGCTCTTAACTTGGTGGGCAGTATCATTGAAGGAGATGGCACCAGGCGCGATATGCAGACCCTGGGTGATGGTATCGTACACTTGGATTAAACCAGCGCCCTGGCGAAGGGGGGTCTCGATGCCCAAGGAGGCATCATTGTTGTCATGAAGAGCCTTGTAAGCATAATTTTGGAACTGTTCGGTGATGAACGCGGGCTTTTGCTTCTTGTTTTCGAGACTCTTGAGATAGAGGGCAACGGAACCGGCAACGTAGGGTGTAGCCATGGAGGTACCGCTCATTACACCCCAGCTACCGAGATAGCGGGGCAAAGTTGAGTACACGTTGCCACCCACGCCAGCAAGCGAGGGCTTGAGCTCGAGTTCGTAGGTAGGACCGACACCGGAGAATGACGACACAGAGTTGCCAGTTGAAAGACGCAGGACCACCTGTTCACGGCCGAATGTCACCTTGACAGCACCGCTCTTCTTGATCAGGGCCGCAAGCTTGTTACCGACATCGTGCGAAATACCGACAACGGGAATCGGAGAAGCATCCGTAACAGAAGGCGTGAAAGTATCGCCGGCGCTGTTGTACACGACAACACCAACGGCACCAGCCTTGGCAGCGTTCTCAGCCTTGACATCAAAAGTGCAGCTGCCACGCTGCAACAAGGCAAGCTTGCCCTTGACCTCGCTGGGCACATTCGAGGCCGTGCAGCCGTCCGAGGTGCTTCCAACGTTCTTGTCACCGATAGCGAGCTCACCATTGGGGATATCGCCAGCCGGCTCAGGGCTGCTAGGCGTATAAACTTGCTTGCCATCCAGACCCTCGGCTTCGAATTGCTGCGCAAAGTAATAGTCGTTGTCAAAAGATGCCACCGATGTGGCGCCCTTTCCAGTACTGGGAGAGGAGTCGGTGAAGGCACCGTTCTGACCGTCATTACCAGCAGCGATGATGACTGTCGTCGTATAAATGTTAGCAAAACTGCATTGTGGCCCTTGCTCAGATCTCAGACTTACCAGGAACTCCCTTGGCGACAATACGCTCTGCGAGCACAGCACTGGGACTCTCAGACCAACCATCCGTGTCACCGAGACTCATGGAGATAATGTCCACGCCAGCGTCATAGGCATCCATCATGGCCTGCATAATAACGTCGTCCGAAGAGGAGCCAGTGCAGCCAAAGACGCGCCACATACCCAAGGTAGCCTCAGGAGCAACACCAGTGAAGTTCTGGATGTAATAGCTAGTGGGTTAGCAAATGTAGGGGCATGCAACCAGATAAAAAAAGGTCTTACGTCCGTCTTGCCGGCGATGATACCCGACACGTGTGTACCGTGGCCTAGTTACGGATACACAAAAATTATGAGTTCAGACTTATCCCTTATCCAAGAAAATAGGAACGCATACCGCTTGCACCAGATTTAGCACCGCAGTTGTCGAGAGGTGTGGGGCCAGGGACGGGAGTTGGGTTTCCGTCAGCATTGTAATCGTCACCGACAAGGTCATAGCCGTAGGCGACTTTGTGGCCCTTGCCGAATCCACCGCCAAAAGCGGGGTGATAATAATCCACGCCAGAATCAAGGATACCCACGACGATGCCCTTGCCCTTGTTCTTAAGTTCCTTGTGCACGCGATCCACCTGTGTCATGGCATGAGGCATGATGTTGTTCAAGTCAGCGGCAGAAGTAGCATCGACAATAACGGCGGGGTCAATGGTAGGTCGAGGTACAACTTTTACGGGGTAAACGGACGCGACATCCGCGCTCGAGAGGATGGATTTCATGGTCGAAGCAAGCTGATCATCGTTCGCAGTAGAACTGCTCGCGCGTTTTTGGTCACCAATAGACAAGGTGAAACCATTGAACAAGCTGTGCTTGAAGTTTGAGACGACCGAGAGCTCAGTATCTTTAAACTGCTTCTTGATGTTGTCGATAAGCTTGTCCGCTCGGTTGGCGACATCTTGTCCAGATGAGAATTCGACGACGTAACGGCCGGGGAGAACAGGAGTATGAGCAGCTTGCTCGTCTTGCTTGGCCATTGTGCCTAGCACAAAGACGCTGGCTGCTAGGAGAGTCCAGCACGATTTCATGATGGAAGGATCGAAAAGGACCGGGAAGTAGGAAAGGAGAGGGAAGGGTAAGGATAGAAAAAAGAAAGGGTGGTGAACGATGGATATTTGGCTACAATTATTGCATTAACGCCTGCTTATATATGTGTGTTGCAACCGTAACCACTGTTCAGGTCGCTGGGCGGGCATTGCGGTAACGGTGTACAACATTAATGATTCTGACCTTCACACATGCCGCCAGATATCTTTTATGGTTAAAAGCTCTCGAAATGGAGATCTCCATCAAAAGCATCGAAAACTGCCTTTTCTCTACCTTCGGAAGTACAGCCACCAATAGAAACCAGCTTTACAATAGATGTCGTCTTGTTCCCCGGAAAACCAGAATATGGGCTTCGTCAAATCCTCAATCAGTGCCGATGGTGTCATTACTATGCGCACTGCATGCTTATAGAAAAAGATTTGAAAATAATTTACGTACGTCTGATAGGCATATTTTAAGAGTTGCCCTAAGTCTCGTGATATCCGTTCTCAAGCAGGATATGTAACTGACAATGGAGATAGCTATTTATGTTTATAGAGCCTTACAAGGGCCGTAGAGCCCAACTAGTGCGTCTGTGTACATTGTCAGCTCACAGACATGATAATTGGTAACTGGATACAAGAGATTGTATGCTGGCCTTCTGGGGAGACGCGTCGTTAGCGTTGCCAGTTTTAATGCGCATGGATGCAGTGGAAAATGAATTGTATTTTGTAAGAAGGCGATCTCGCGCGGTAGTACTTGGTATTTTAAGTTTCCTATTTTATTTCAGACATGCGATACTTCGCGATTGTGTAACATCATTTCCACACACGCTATCGGACAAGCTGTTGTAGTCATCGTAAATAAGCTTACCTGCCGACGAGATGCAAGAGCTGCAATTGTACGTGGAGCCTAACTTACATGCATACATGTCCGTTTTCATAAGCATAGGCTTTGAGCTAGACATACGGAAATTCTTTGCGCATACACTTATATTACTCGATACGCGGGAACAAACTAGTATTACTGCCCGAAGTTTTGTGCGAGTGCGAGTGCATATATACCCTGATTTAGTCCTTGCACTTTGGCGACTGTCCAAGCGTCCGTGAAGTTCTTTTTAAGGGACCCTTCAGCGAGATTAGCATAAATAGGCACATGTTGTGAAGTATATTACACGAAGATGTGATGGGAAGCTGATGGAGAGCGGGTAACTATGGGTGTGGGAAGATGTGTGTGCGTGCATGTATAAGTGGGGTGCATGCATTGTGAGTATGGTGCGAGCATGAAATAATGCAAATAACATATAAACATAAAAGGACCATCTGTGTGTCCTCTCTCTCCTATTTTCGATCTCTTGTACATTCGAACCGGCTCCTTTCCCTTCATAATGCTTTTTGAGTAATTACCGGTGGGACAGTGGATCGAGAGAGTGAACAAAATTGAAAGGCTGGTCATGATGGTGGTTGGTGGAAGGTTGCGGGGTGGGAGGATCAACAGAATCGGTAAGGCGGCCTTGGTGCGAAGAGAGATGGCGGGGAGTATGAGGTGAGTAGAGAGAATTGGATTCATCATCGGATATGATGCTGGTGGGACTGTAAGATAGACCCAAAGAAGAAGTCGGCCTGCTTCCATGGGGGCTGAGTTCTTGACGTGCCAAATTCTGTGTCTGAACTGTCAGTGGACTGCGTCCCAACATATCTTGGAGGATGGTATTGCCATTGCTGTTGGTGGGATTATGTGCATTCGACGGATCAGGTGACGTAATAAAGATCGATGGTGGCCGCTCAGGTTTAGACGTATCGAACTGCTCCAGATTTACATAATGACCTAGTTGTTCCTTTTTACGTTACTATTCCGCCTTATTTCCCCATAGACCACTACTTTACGCACCATTTTGCTGCTGGATATATTGCGCCATGTTTTTCATCATCTGATGTTGGCTTTCCTGTTTGCGACGCGTCTCAGCGAGTTCTTTGACGAGCTCATTGAAATTGTCAAATAGGTGACCGATTTGTTGCATCATATCGGATTGAGCCACCTGCATCATGGCGACGTGAGCGTGGAGATCACCTGCTTCGCGACGCGATGTATCTGAGGATTCCATGGCTTTTCGCTTAATATCGTCGAGGAGATCAGGTCTGTTGCGGAGGAATTTTGCATGCGAGAACTCCCAAATCTGATTTTCAGCCAAGGTGCGATGCCCCCGTGGTGATTTATTGACTTTGTGGAATCCATACCTGCCAAAGTCAGTACATGTCATGTATTATTAAATGGAATGAATGACTGAGAGAATAAACAGCGAATGACGAAGAAAGACGTATACGTACATATTTAGTTGACGAACAAAGCTAGAGAAGTTGTTATGTTTAAAATGCTTGGGCAGCACGTCACGAGAGAATTCCATAATGTTGCAAACAATGAAGGACGAGCCGGTGTAGTTCCACGCGATAAGATGCTGGTATTGGCTATCGACCACCATGCTAAAGAAATAATAGGTAAATCATCGTGACATTATCAGATCGATTGCTGGCAGGGCGAGAATATTTACTTGTAGAGTTTATGCACGAAAGTATTGGCATGCGCAGGTTTCTGGGTGGTGGCTGAAGGCGGTGGCGGGTGCTGGGAGTGGTGTTGAGTGTGATGTTGCTGCAGAGCCATTGTAGCCGGGTGTGCGAATGTTGTCATGGAAGGGGGAGATAGACCTGCTGCAGGTACAGGAGAACTTGTTATAGTATTAACAGAAGAACGCACGGACACTGGAGGAGTCTCGAGAAGTGAAAAGTTCGAGGACGTGTTGGACGACGTACGCCGATGCAAATGTTGATCCATTCTCGATTAGAAAGGGATGCATCGACTAAACGGGTTCGAGCGTGTTGAAGTCTTGGTAATTTGTGTCATTTTAAATTCAGCCACAATGGAAGCTGAGGAAGTTTACTCTTCTAAGGATCGTAATGTGCTTATGCTACACACACGCACGCTCGGGGGAGTCTCTATCTGCTGCGATTTATATGTGCCATTTTATCTGCACTCCCCCCCCCCAACTCCGCGCATCTGTCTTGCTCTTCTTATTTTCAGTAACCTACTGCTATGTACGCCTGGCACATTAACATTATCTACACATACCTCGTCATACCATGGTTTGTTCCTCACTTTTTACAAACTGGCTATTTCTATGTATGAATGGGAGACATCGATCAGGTGCCGGGTTTCACGCGCCCAAAACAGCACACTGTGCTTGCCTTTTTGGGTATCTCTTGCTCTTCGCCAATCATTTAGCGCACGTGTCTGGGAACTGGCCAACCAAGGACTTTGTGTAACTCCACACCGAGCCTCCATCTTGTAAATGTTTATCCCTGGGATATAAACGTTCGCTTTGGCTTCCAGATTCACTCTTTCGGAAATTCGGCTTGCAAATGACCCCCTTCATATAGTATGTCAACATAACGAACATAACAATGAAACAAATGCAATCACAAAGCTTGGAGGGTATATGTCTATACCTGCCTTACATTTAGAAAATATTGCTGCCTTGAAGAATTATCTGTAAACAAAATCTGACCGTTACGATAATTACTGTAATGTACTTCTATTCAACTTCTCCCTTTGTTTGGAGTTCTCTGCGCATTGATTGCATTGCTTCACGTGTCTATTGTATTAGGACAGAGTAGAAAGAAGGTAATTATCATATACAGTTGTGTCAATATTCTGCATGGAACAATTTTTATGTACCATCCACTGATCAATTTACACGGGCATGGAACTTTGTAGGACAAGTGCCTATATGTTTTGCATGGATAGCGGATCATAAATTACGTTTGGGCCAACCGTCAATCTAATATACTCCATTACGGTTAATGAGGAACACTCTGCTGAGCTCCCTATATTAGCGACATTCTTCTGATATCATAATAAACTTCATCGATTGGGAAATATACGATATGTGAGCTGTATGATATGTTTATGTTACTTTCAATGTATTTATAATTTCATCTTCAGAAGATAATAAGGAAGTGAGCGACAGATGCAAATGGGATCATTTTTCACATATACAACGAAAGGAATATTTGTACTATGCTACTCTTTAGCGCCGCGAGCATCCGGGTACCTTTTTCTTTAATGTGCATCCCTCCAGAAGCCAAGGCTTCTGTTCCACTCTGCCATACGACACTGAATCCACATATTTTTCAGAGGTCAATTTATTAAATAGTTACATGCATGGAATCTACCAACTACAATTTGCTATCGGAAGAACCTACGGTGGCAACAGCTTTTCCCCATGTCTCACGCTCATTAATGGCACGCAATCCCTCCGGAATCGTGGCCAACGTGTAGACCTTGTCATAGATGGCGGGTGCGAGTTTGCCTGACTCAAAGAGCTCAAACAGCGCCTTCCACACCTTCGGGATTGCCTCGGGCTCGTTCTTGGTATAAGCGCCCCAATGAAGACCACTAAAGCGTTCATTTAGCACAAGTCGTAGTATTTCAAAAAATTACTTACACAATTGAGATATTCTTGAGCAAAACGCGGTTGGTAGGGAGCTTTTCCCAACCACCCTTGGCGAAACCAATGACAAGTATCCGACCGTTCCAAGCAGTGCACTTGGTGCTCTCTTCAACGAGGCCAACAGGGTCGTAAACGACGTCTGCGCCCTTGCCATTGGTGATCTTCTTGACCTGCTCCGTCCAGTCCTTGTCACGGTAGTTGATGACATAATCAGCACCATAGCGCTTCGCCACCTCGAGCTTCTCGGGCGAACCAGCGGTAGCGATCACTTTAGCACCGAGCACCTTTGCAATCTGGACAGCGCACAGACCAACACCTCCTGCAGCGGCGTGGACAAGGCAGTACTCGCCCGCCTTGAGCTGTGCACGGAGGACGAGGGCGGAGTAGGAGGTCGGGTAGGTGATGAACAGTCTTCGATATAAACGCGTTAATTCCTAGCAAAGGTAGACTGGGCAGATATGTATGGACCTACCCTGAGGCCTGCTCGAAAGTGAAGTTCTTTGGCACAGGCAGGACCTTCTTGGCATCGACCGTGATAATCTCGGCAAAGGAGTAGTTGGAGCCAAAAACACGATCACCAGGCTTGTATTCAGGCACAGTTGACTTGAGCACTACGCCGCTGAACTCACCACCGGGAATGAAGGGGAAAGGCGGCTTGATCTGGTAGCGGCCTTGAATCTATAATGGTAGGTCAATCGCCTGCTCATGCCGAGATTCACCTTAGCTGCTATACCATGAGCGTATCAAAGAAGTTGAGACCGACGGCTTTGACTATGTATAGTATTTTGACATTCAACGTGAGTGGGGATGGGATGCACGCGAGATTACGTCCTTGGTAGGACAGACGAACATACCAGCCACTTGTAGCTCGCCCTTCTTGGGCTCTGGAGCCGGTACGTTGGTGGACAGCACCATTTCCTCAGGGCCCTTGAGCCACTTGTTGACGACGAAACCCTTCATACTTTTGCTTCACTTCGTAGTAGTAGAAAAAGCTTACTTTGTTGAGCCGAGTGTGGGGAATTTTTCTTATGCAATTCGCCAATTTGCCTGACTAAGGCATTTCGACTTTTCAAACGCAGCCTTCTTGGCTTGCAATCAACGGTATACGCTTTATGGCTCACTGCTTATATATTCTACTACTAATCAGACATGTGCAATTCATATCCGTAGCTAGCTTTCATCGACCGCGTTGTACTTGTACTTCCGTCTGATAGTACCCTAAAGACCTGGTTTGTGACAGATGTCTATATAATAAAACAATTTATGTACCATCGGGTGCTTTACCTATATTACCAGGTACGCGGTGGATGTCCTTGACAGTGATAACATCTTACTAGTTTGCCTATATATTTTATATATTTATTGAACTGTTTCTGAAGCAAAGCACGTGTACAAAGTCCTCATACATGAATAGATAGATAGCACAGAAATGACGCATGTTTCTTGTAGCTAGCATCATATCCAGTGATCTATGAAATTACAGCTGCCGTATGAACTGGCATGCTATGACAGGGAAAGTTGCATGCATTTATTTTTTGGCATGGTCATCCTCTCACTTTGTTAAATTGGAGCATTGTCTCTATAGACTCCACCTTTACACCCCCTATCTGCTTGCTCCATCAAATTATAAGACAATATTTTCCCTCTTTGCTCATCATATAATCCACCGGGAGGTCCTTGTCTAGTGTAAATATTAGTGCTTCTATCTAGCTGGGAGACTTGTCCTTCCCTTATTGTTATTGTTGACCCTGGCGTAGGTCAAGGACACCAAATAGACTTTCTCATAGCTTTGATATGTAGCGGACTGCTGTCATTACGGTAATTACGTAAACAAGGACCGCTGCATACTATGAATGCTAACGTATGCAGCTTTCGCAGGATCTGTTAAGGTACATACAAGCTCAACACGGACATCACACAGTGACATATTCTAGAAGCGGAGATGCACCAGCTGAGTCGTATCCAAGTTTTCCGTCAAGCTGGTATGCTGCGGCAGCCTGATCTGCGGCGTCAGAGCAGAGGCTATGTATACGGTTGCATTTTAAACTATTTTTGGGATGTATTTTAGTTGGAATGGTGAGGCTAGATTAGGCTATTAGCGGGATCAAGTAAAGTGGAGTTGCTACTTTGCTGACTATATTTGATCCAGCCTGCTCTGAATGGCTGGGTGCATGACGGTAATTTGCGGGGAAATACAAGGGTCAAACATCCCGACTGCAGAATTAATAAGCAGAGGCCAAAGCACCCTTATATATCTTTTCCTTTGTATCCTGCATTTGGCTTGTAATCCATCTTCATCCTCCCTATACACACTTCATTTCATAATGTCTTCTCAGACCAAGATCAACGTTGGTGTCGTCGGCTTTGGTAAGTTGCGTAGTGCGGACGTTTGTACGCGTTGACTGATCAAAATATGTTACTTGCTCATACATAGGCATGTCATCCAAGACGTTCCACTGCCCTCTGATCACGTCTTCCCCTTATTTGCATCTGACAGCTGTTGTCGAGCGCCATAGCGATAAGAGCAAGGAGGTGTACCCCTGGGTGCACGTTGCCAAGAGCACGCAAGAGCTGTTTGACATGGCCAATGTCGATCTGGTCGTCATCACAACCCCCAACGATTCACACTTTCCTCTTGCTAAGGAGGCCATGCAGAAAGGAAAACACGTCGTGGTCGAGAAGCCTTTTACCATTTCATCTACCGAAGCCAAGGAACTGGATGAGGTGGCAACAAAAACTGGTCGAGTGTGCAGTGTATACCAGAACCGCCGATGGGACGCCGACTTTCTGACAGTCAAGAAGCTGATCAAAAACGGACACCTGGGACGCCTTGTCGAGTTTGAGTCCCACTTTGACCGTTTCCGCAACTTTGTCAAGCCTGGCTGGCGTGAGCGCGATGATCAGCCTGGATCAGGCATGCTCTATGACTTGGGTGCTCACCTGATCGACCAAGCGCTCTCTCTGTTTGGTACGCCACAGGGCCTGTTTGCCTCCATCAGCAACCAGCGACAGCTCAAGGAATCCAGTGTGGTCGATGACTTCACGATTATTTTCAAATACGCCAACGACTTCAGCGTCATTCTGCGTTCCAGTATGCTGGCTCGCCAGACCCCTGTGTTGCGCTTCTCCCTGCGCGGCATGGAGGGCTCTTTCGTTAAGCATTATCTCGATGTGCAGGAGGACCAACTGAAGGCGGGCCTGGTTCCTTCGTCGGCTGGCTACGGCGTCGAGAAGCAGGAGCAGTGGGGTACACTCGACTCCAATGTCAGCGGAGTCCATATCGTTGGTAAGGTGGAGACTGAGCATGGTGACTACCTCTCGTTCTACAACAACGTTGGCTTGGCTATCATGGGCAAGGAACCACTGGCCGTCACCCCGAAGGACGGATACAACTGCATTCGCGCTATTGAACTGGCCAAGCAGAGCAGTGACGAAGGCCGCGTCGTTGCTTGGAATTAAGCTAGCGCGTTGATTACATAATTAAACATATTTCCCGCATTTCCTGGCTGTTTCAAACTATCAGCTCCGCCATTTCCATCTTTTTCGCGTTCGCGTTCACTTTGCCATTGCCGAATCAACTCCTTTTATTTTTTTTTCTTCCACGACTCCCATTTAAACCAATTGTATGCAGTAACTCATTCAAAGCAGGATACAGTCAAGTATGCCCGCTGTTAAGTGCTCTCAGTTGCGCTCATGGACATGTGACTGGTATTACATCCTTTATACGTCGCTTCTACGTGTTTCAAGTCGTCCTTCGTGCAGTCGTTATGCATACCGTATAATCTTGTGCAGATTGACGTATATCCTGCATCTGAAATGTGCCTCTGCGTAAGTTTGGAAATATCTGTGCACCGTGGTACACATTAGAACCATAGGGTAACAACTTTTTGTGCTCGCAATGGTCTGCCTTTAAGTGATTGATCCGGACCGTGCGACGTGAAGGTGCCCCACACCGTACAGTACTCTAATAAGGCGTGATTTGAGAACAGTAGCTATTTAAAAAGTATGCTTAATATACACCGTACTACTAGGCCATCGACAATGGATCACGCTCTAATCGACGTCGGACAGAACACCTTGTATTATCAGCATCTGAGAACAGTTTCCTCTGCCGGACACCGGTCTTGGTACAGGCCGGCATCTAGCGACCCAACAGGCCAGACGGGTCTGTTATCACTGACCTTAGAGTCTCTCGTATAAGGCTTTCAACCCAGGGTCGTCGTTATACAGCAGAGGGCGGATAAGTGAGGAAGAAATGCCGCTTCAGCTTGGAACATTGAAAGACCGGAAAACCTTTTTACCATAGAGACATGGAAGAGTTCGAGACTTTTTTTTTCTTCATTGAGCCGCGGCAGGTCTCTGTCTGCGGGGCCATAGTGTATTTCGATTTATCTTACAACGGCTGATCTGATCGCAGAACGTGGTTCTTCTTCTAATACAATATGAAGTTGTCAGTTTGATCATGCATATGGGTCCCCGGTAGGGCGAGGCGTCAAACGGTGTCAAAGAATATTCTGGCGATACTATTACTTTGCGTCGTCCAAGCTGTTGTTTTACAAGAGCACACAGATAGTGTCACAGTCTGCATTTACCTGTTTGTCTATTTTTCGCACGGGCTACTGTGAACGATTTCGTGAATCCAGTACATCGTGGCGGATTTAAATTTCATGTTACACGTGAAAGGTTATAATCTATTTTTTATTTTTTATTTTTTCTCACTCTTTGTTGTTGTCAAATCAAAATGACATCTCATGGGCAGGAGAGGAATCTCGACAAGATTCTCATCAAGAATCTCGTCTTGAGGAATGTTACTGGCGTAGACTCGTGGCAGCGTCTCAAGTCCCAGCCGGTAGTTATCAACGTCTGGCTCTACACTGACATTACCGCCGCGGGTAACTCGGACCATGTGACGAACTCGATTCATTATGGCCATGTCACAAAAGCCATCACGAAACTGACCGAGAAAGGCACCTTTGACTCTCTCGAGTCGCTTGCCTCGGCCATTACTCGTCTCGGCTGCGTTGACTTCAAGGCGGAGCGCACGGCTGTCAAGATTGAGCAGCCCAAGGCTTTGCTCCACGCTGCTGCGTCTGGCGTCCAAATGGCCCGCAGTCGTCAAGACTACGAGAACGACGATGCTGCGTTTGGCAAGGAAGAAGATATGCTGTGTGTTAAGGATCTGCGTCTGTCGACCATCATTGGCGTCAACCCTTGGGAGCGCGAGGAGAAGCAGGTCGTGGTGGTGAACTTGACTGTGTACCCCTCCTACGATGGCAACAGCAGCAAGTCGCAGCACCTCCGAACCATCGTGCGCACCTTGACCCGCCACATTGAATCCTCCGGGTACAAGACCGTCGAAGCTTTTGCCGTCGCCGTTGCCCGCATTGCCCTCGAAAAGTGTCATGTGAACAAGATCCGCGTCCGACTCGAGAAACCCAGCGCAATTCTGTTCGCCGATGCCTCAGGCATTGAAGTGACCCGTGATCGCGCCTGGTTACTGCGTATGCTGGAGGAAGAGAAGGCTGGCCAAGTGTTTGCGCATCATACGATTGACAATATCCGCGAGATACCTGCCACCTACACGCAAATTGCATATATTGCTCTCGGCGGAAACATGGGCGACCGTATCGGTAACATTAACCGCGCCTTGGATATGCTCGAAAGCAACTGCCAGTGCATGGTGCTTGACACCAGCTTCTTGTACGAGACGCCACCCATGTACTATACCGAGCAGCCTGCCTTTTTGAACGCAGCTTGTAAGGTCGCGACAAGCTTGGAACCCCAAGCATTGTTAGAAAAGCTTAAAGAGGTTGAAGCTGAACTAGGCCGCATGGCCTCTTTCCGAAACGCACCTCGTCCCGTCGACCTCGACATTTTATTCTTCAATGATCTCGTTATGGAAACTGAAACTCTGACGATCCCGCACCCCAAGATCCAGGAGCGCGAATTTGTGCTCTGGCCTCTTTGCGATATTGCAAAGGATCTGGAGCATCCAAAGATGTACAAGACCTGCGGTCAGCTCCTGTCGCAGCTACTCAAAGTGTCAGCCGAGACCGAGCAAGGTCCGGAGGATATCAACAAGGTCATCCCCATCCAGCCGAACGAGCTGTGGAAATGGAAGGAAAAGACTTATATCATGGGTATCTTGAACACCACACCGGACAGCTTCTCAGACGGCGGCAGCTACATCGATGTTGACAAGGCAGTTGAGGCGGCCGAACGCATGAAGGCGGATGGCGCCGACATACTCGATATTGGTGGCATGTCAACTCGCCCAGGTGCCGATGATACCTTCCCTGAGGAAGAGGAAATTCGCCGTGTGGTTCCTGTTATCCGTAAACTGCGCGAGCGCGGTTTCGATCTGCCTATCTCGATTGACACCTTCCGTGCGTCCGTCGCTGAAGCCGCCATCGAGGCCGGTGCAACGCTCATCAACGATATCAGCGGTGGCGAACGCGATCCACAGATGCTCTCTGTTATGGCGAAGACCAAGGTCCCTGTGTGCGTGATGCACATGCGTGGCGACGCCAAGACCATGATGAAACAAACGGAGTATGACGACGTCGTTACCGAAGTCGGTCGCCAGCTACATCATCTCGTTCAACGCGCACTTGCTGCCGGTGTCTACCGCTGGAATATTATCCTTGATCCTGGCCTCGGTTTTGCTAAGACGGCTAAACATGACGTTGAACTTCTGCGCCGCTTTGGCGACCTTGTCAAACCGGATTCTGTGCTGGAAGGCTTCCCGTCCTTGGTCGGCCCCAGTCGCAAAAAGTTCATTGGCAATCTGACCAACGTCCCTGAGGCAGATAAGCGCTCATTCGGCACGGCCGCTGCTGTCGCTGCCAGTATCGCAAGCGGCGCGAACATCCTGCGCGTCCACGACGTCCGCCCCATGTGGGAAGTCGCCCGTGTCTGCGATTCTGTCTGGCGCACATAACCATATACACGGTTACCCTTATCATATTTCTTCATTGTAGATATTTTTCAACAAATTTGTACAGATCTTCCCTTTCTTTATATTCATGATTTCAGTTCAACACGCACATTATTTCTTTTCTGTATTCTTTAAACGTTTGAGATCATGTCTGGAAGTGTTTTCCTGCTGCTGTATATAGTGTCGGGAGCTCTTTAATGTTTGGGCGCTTTCAATGGACGAATTGTCGACTCAAGAATATAGCACATCGTAGTAGTCGCACATTCGTACTCCATTTAATCTGCACAGGCCGCAACGCGGTCTTATCCTGAAATATATATATACTAAGATAGTGCGAATTGTAAACGTATGGACGTCTTCCAGTTTGCAAAAATGTGCCTTATATATATATATATATGTACGTATGTAAAAATGACGTGAAGTGTCGAGCAAAACTATAATACAGGAAAGCTAAATCCATACATCCAGTGAGTAGTCCTAGCTATGCATTTCTTTCAAAATGCATGATGGCCTGGAGAGGCCGTTTAGTAGCACGTTTCATCCATTTGGCCCATTGTCGTAGACACGGTTTCTTTCGGCTGATGTTTTGTTTTTCGTTGAGTACGGTGATATCCGTGGGGGCTGGTGCGATACGCCGCCGCGGTGCGATGACGGGCAGCAAGAAGTCCTCCACAGGAAGTTGTTGCGGATGTGGATTCGCTTGTCGCTGTGCTCGGATGGTATCACGTCCGCCAAAGTATTCATGCTTCGGCAATATCCACTCCTTTCGGAGCGACGTGGGCGGACGGCAATGGAGCTTTGGAGTCACCGTGGCAGCCGGAAAATGAATGAGTGTCATGATGATAATATTATGTGATGTGGAGAGAAACAATAATGGAAGAGAATTGGTATAAACACACAAGCACGAGAAGAGAAAAAGGACAGAAAAACGGTGAATGGATGAGTATAAACAATTCCATTTTTCGAACTTTGTTTTCGTGATTTCTAGATTTGTACATCAAATGTCAATCACCTCACTCTGGCAACCACTGCACTGCGGGGTCTCCATGAATTCAAAAAACGTGGGCTTCTGGCGGGGTGGGAGTTTGCCCACCCCAGGTACCAGGGCCATCTTTTCACTACCGCTGCCTGCTTCCTCGTCCTCTTCGTCCTCCTCATTTTCGTCCTCCTCGTCGCTGCGGACCCACTCAAAGCCATTTTCGCTCACAGGGCTCAGCCCGTTCTGCATGAGCTTAACTTGCGCATTATCTAGCGCGGTCCGTCCAAGCTCCATGTCGTCCTGATGCTGGTGTCGCGTCTCTTCCTGCTCATGCCACAACTGCTCAAGGTGTGACTTGTACTCCACCCGAAGCCGCTGCAGTGTCGTTTCCAAGCCCTTGTTCTCTCGCACAAGGCGCGCCTCCGCCTCGAGCTGACGTTGGCGCACTGTCGATAACTCTCCACGGATGGTCTCAAACGCATGTACTTGTCGGTCGAGTCGGCTCTGCAGCTCATTCAGGGAGGCTTGGAGCGTCTTGTTTTCCTGCTCGGCCTTTTCAGCCGCGGCTACGGCTTCTGTGCGCCCATTCTCGGCTTCTTTTAGTCGCTGAAGTGCATCCTGAAGCGCTGTGTCACCGCCTTGTTCGGCAGCTGCCACCCTGGCACGCTGTGCTTCTAGATCCTTTTCATACTGGTCCAGCGTTTCCTTTAACTTTTCATGCTCTGCCTTCAGGATGTTAATGTCTTGTTCGCGAGCGACCTTCGCTTCCTGCGCTTCAGTGAGTTTTAGGCGGAGATGACGGGCTTCCTGGTTCAGCTTGTGATGGCTTGTGCGATCTGTCTCGCGTGTCTCCTGCCGTATCCGCTCCAATTCCTTCTTGTGCTCGGCGAGGAGCCCTTTTTGCGCGTCCTGCGCGCTTGTCTTGTGCTCTGCCAATTGCTTTGCCGTTTCCTCACGAATTGAAGCCAGCTCTCCCTCGAGGGCTTGTATCCGCTCGACCGCTTTGCTGTGCTCTTCCTGTGCCGCTTGAAGCTCTCTTTGCCAGGCCTCCTTTGCGTCATCATGGGTCGTGGTATGCAGTGTCTTGACATTCTGCAACTCGGATTCCATCTTGGCTGTCCAGTTCTTATCAGACTCATCTCGTGCGAACTGCAGCTGTTTCTGATGCTCCTGTTTCTCCGCTTCAAGTTTAGCTGCATGAATGTGTTCTGCCTGTGCGAGTTTGTCTTCCCATGTCTTTCCCCACTCTTTTTGCGCGTCCTGGAGCTTGGTCGCTAGCTGTTTCGTGTGCTCTTCTTGCTGGGCTTGCATCTTCTTCGTCCAGGTGCTGGTCACCGACCGAATCACTTTCTCCTGCTCAGCGGCCAGGCGCTGATCATGTTCTTTTGCTTGCGATTCCAATTTCGTAGCCCATTCTCGCTCGACTGCTTGTGTCGTCGCCTCGACAACTCGCTGCTGCTCGGCCGCCAGGAACTCTTCGTGTTCCTTCTTTTGCACCTCGATATGGGCTTGCCATTCTTGTTCCACCAGTTGACGTGTCTTCTCGAGCTCTTGGGCGAGTTTTAGGCTGTGCTCTTCCTTTTCGGACGCTGCTTTGGTCTTCCACTCAGATTCCAGTTTGTCAGTCTCCTCTTTGGCCTTTTGCAATTCTTGCACAACGCGTTGTTCATGCTGCTGGCGCTCGACTTCCATCTTGGATATCCACTCGTCTTCCACGGCCTTGCTCGCGTTTGCAACCGCTTTCTTGAGTTCGTCTGCAAGCATCCTATCGTGTTTCTTTTGCTGGGACTCCAATCTGCCATTCCATTCGGCCTGCAGTGACGCTGTCGTTTCTTCGACCGCGCGCTCGAGTTCGTTCGCCAGAAGATCATTGTGCTGCTTCTGTTGTTCCTCAAGCTTGGCCATCCATGACCGCTCAAGGGTCTCTGCTGCCTCGGCCGCCTTTTGCCGTTCCTGAGCGAGTAACGCGTCGTGATCCAGCTGTAGAGCATCCATTTTGGCTATCCATTCTTTTTCAAGCACATCGGTAGCTTCTCGGTGACGCTTTTGCTCATCCAAAAGCAGCTGGCTGTGCTTTTTTTGCTGTGCCTCAAGCTTTGCGGACCACTCTTCCTCAAGTGCTTTGGACATGTCCTCGTGTTTCTGGCCAGCTTCAGCAAGGATAACCTTGTGCTCGTCCTTGTGGGCCTTTAGCTTTTCGGCCCAGTCCTTCTCGAGCGCCTGATGTGATGCTTGGTGCCGCTGTTGTTCTTCAGATAGCAAATTATGGTGCTCCTGACGCAAAGCTTCAATCTTGGCGGACCAGTCTGCCTCGAGCGCCCTGGTGGCCTCGTGATGCTCCTCTTGTTCTTTGGAGAGCTGGAGGGCGTGCTCCTCTTGCTGCGCCTGAAATTTTGCGGTCCATCTTCTCTCAGATTCTTCCGCGGCATCTTGATGAGTTTGCCGTTCCTTGGAGAGTTGATCATTGTGCTCCTGTTTCTGGTTATTGAGCTTCTCAGACCATTCTTTTTCTAATGTGGCAGCGGCTTGTTGATGATTCAGACGTTCTTGTTCCAACACATTTTCATGTTCCTCCCTATGAGCATCGAGCTCCAGAGACCAGTCCTTCTCTAACGCAGCGATGGCTTCTTGATGTCTCTGCTGTTCTTGTTTCAGGGCTCTGTCATGCTCCTCCTGATGTGTATCCAGTCTTTCAGACCAATCCTTCTCCAGGGCAGCTGTTGCGACCTGGTGCTTTTGGCGTTCTAGCTCCAGGGCGTTGTCATGGTCCTGCTGATGGCCATTCAATCTTGCAGACCAGTCTTTCTCCAATGCGGTAGCGGCTTCTTGATATCTCTGCTGCTCTTGCTCTAGAGCTCTGTCGTACTCCTCCTGCCGGCTATCCAATCGCTCGGACCAACTCTTTTCTAGGGCAGCTGTTGCATCCTGATGCTTTTGGCGTTCTTGTTCAAGGGCATTAGCATGTTCTTGGCGATGAGCATCCAATCTTGTCGACCAGTCCTTTTCCAACGCGTCTACCGCTTCTTTGTGTCTTTGCTGTTCTTCTTTCATGGCTTGGTCATGCGCCTGCTGACGAGCATCCATTCTCGCGGACCAGTCCTTTTCCAAGGCATCGGTCGTTTCTTGATGCTTCTGACGTTCTTGAACTAGAAGTTTGTCATGTTCTTGTTGCTGAGAAGCCATCTTGATAGACCACTCCTCTTGAAGAGCATTGGTCGCGTCTTGGTGTTTTTGCTGCTCCGCTAAAAGAGCATCCTCATGTGCTTTTCGCTCTGCATTGAGCTTCGTTTCCCAGTCGTTTTGGAGCGCTTCCGTGGCTTTTTGATGATTTTGCAGCTCGACTTGTAAGCGGCTTTCGTGTTGCTGGACAGTCTCGGCGATGACGCGCTCAAGCTCTGCAGCAAGGTAAATTTCGTGTTTTGACTGCTGCTCCTCCATCCTGGTATTCCATTCGCTCTGCACAGCCTTCGTTGTTTCGTCCGTAACTCTGGCTAGCTCGGTCATGAGAGTATCATCATGTCGTTTCTGTTGCTCCGCGAGTTGGGTTTGAAGTTCTCTCTCCAAGGATTGAGCAGCCTCTTGTCTGGCTTTTTCGAGAGCGTCCGCCAAAGCCTGGGTATGTCGTTGCTCCTCCAAGGCGAGGCGGTCCTCCCACTCTTTCTGTAGACGAGTAGTTGTTTCTTGCACAGCCACATGGAGTTGCTCTGTGGTTGTCTGCTCGAGTTCCCGTCTCTGTTCCTCGAGCTTGGCTGCCCATTCGTCTTCCAAACGTTGATGCATCTCTTCTCGAGTCCGCTCCACTTCAGCAGCTAACGTTTGCTCATGCTCTTGTTGCTGCGAGGCGAGCCGTTCTTCCCACTCTTTTCGCAGAGTATGTGTCGCGTCTTGGGTAGTGCGTTTGAGCTGCTCTATAAGGTCTTCATCATGCTGCATTTTTTGCTCCTCGAGTTTGGCCGTCCACTCTTGTTGCAGGCGCTGCGTCGTATCTTCTTGAACTTCCCTGACCTTCTCTGCCAGGTCCTTGTCGTGTTCTTGTTGTTGTGCTACAAGTTTTTCCTCCCATTGTTTTTGAAGTTTTTCAGTTGTCTCTTGAACCGACTGGCCCAATGCATCTGTCAAGGCCTGTTCATGCTGTTTCCGCTGTATTTCCAGTTTAGCCTCCCACTCCTGCTGCAACTGCTGCGATGTTTCGTCTCGTGTTTGTCGCAGGGCGGTTTCCATGGCGTGAAGGTGCTCGCCTTTCTGGGTTTCCATTTTGGCAGTCCACTCCTCTACAAGTGATTGTGTTGTGCTGTTGATAGCTTGCTTCGTCTGGTCCTGCAGCTCTGCCTCGTGTTGATTTTTCTGCTCGGTAAGTTTTGCGGACCATTCTTGCTGAAGTGCCAGGGTGACTTCTTGGCGTGCCCTTTGCAGCTGATCTTGTAGATTGCTGTCATATTCCACTTGCATGGATTTCAGCTTGGTACTCCATTGTTCTTCGACTTTGCGTACTGTCTCCTCCACGCGGCTGCGCAAGAGTTCCTCGTTCTGCTTTCCTTGGTCATCGAGTTTGGCGAGCCATTCTTTCCGAGCTTCTTCCATAGCCTCTCCCTTGATGCGCTGAGATTCCTCTGCGAGCTGTGTAACTTGCTCCTTCTGCAAGCTTTTTAGTCTGTCCTCCCATTCGACCGTAGCGGCATCGTGGGCTTCCTTCGCAGTGCTAAGCTGAAGACTGTACTTCTCTTCGATATCCGCGAGTTGCTTGTCGTGTCTCTCCTTG
Organism: Syncephalastrum racemosum; assembly: GCA_002105135.1. Classification (NCBI taxonomy): domain Eukaryota; kingdom Fungi; phylum Mucoromycota; class Mucoromycetes; order Mucorales; family Syncephalastraceae; genus Syncephalastrum; species Syncephalastrum racemosum. The sequence goes on from MCGN01000004.1 coordinate 1,610,363, forward strand.
GTTTTCTGCAGCTCTGACGCCAACTTTGCGTCCCACTCTTGGGCCAACGCTGCCCGTACTTCCTCTCGAACGTTCTCTAGCTGCTCAGAGAGATTTGTATCGTGGTGCTGCTGAAGGGCTTTCAGCTGAGTGGATAGGTCATCCTGAAGCTGATCTTTTTGGCTTTTTAGCTCTGTCTCCAGCTTCTTTGACCACTCTTTCTCCAAGCTCTCGCGTATTCGTTCTTTCTGGGATGTAAGTTCGAGGGAATACTTGTTCTCCGCTTCTTGACGGGCTTGCTGCAGTTTCTCAGACCATTCTGCATTCAAGTCTTCTAGCTTGGCAGACCACTCTTCAGCAGCAGTTTTTCGCGTGCTATCTTCGATGGATTGTCGTTCGGCACTCAGCTTCTCATCAAATTCGCGTTGACAGGCATCGAGTTTGTCTGTCCAATACGATTCGAGTTCTATGGATAACTGTTTCTTCTGTTCGTCCTTTTGGGTCTCCAGCTTCGCTGTCCATTCATCTTCTAACTGCTTGGAGATGCCTGAGACTTCAGCATTGAGTTTGGCAGCCCATTCAGCCTCGACCGACTGCGTAAGACGCTCTGCAGCGGCATGTGCCTTGTCTTCTTGCTCTTTCAACTTTGCGGCGAGGATCCCGTCGAGATTGGTTTGGGACTCAGTCAGGCGTTGATTTGCTTCCTCGAGTTTATTCGACCACTCTTGGGTAATGCGCTGTTCAGTCTCGTGAATGGCTGCCTGGACCTGAGATGCCGCTGTGTATTTGTATATTAGGATATATATTTTTCATGCAACGGGAGATCAGGTACACCGTCAGGCCATACTAACCTTTTTGTTCTGTGTCGCGTATTTGCTGCGTCAAACGATTCGTCTCTTGCTCCAATTTGGCTTGCCATTCAGCAGTAATCTGATCGCGTAGGTCATTGCCCGTCGCGTTATGCATAGGTTCCTGGGCAGCTAATTCTGGGGTATTGGGTGCTACATTTTGTGCACTAAAGAGAGAAATGAGCCCTTTTATGCGATAAAAATGGAGGTATATTACGATGTTGATCCCGGGGTGTCCTGAGAGGGCGTTTCAGGTCTAGCTGTGGTTGTACTGCTGTTGTCGTCGTCGATGTTTTCAGTCTTTTTGCTCTGGAACTTCTTGAGCTACTGGCATTGTGAGTTGAGATAAGCCTCATGGAAGAATGTACAGATCCAGTACCTTTTTGCGGGCAGCAAGCACCTTAGCACGCCGTGCCTCTTCGCTTTCAGGGTCGGCCATGACTGGGCAAACGAAAGCACGCTTGTAGCTGAGAAACCACCGGAAATCGACTTTATTGCCTAATGCGGCCACGAGGAGGAACAAGTATACGCCCAGGGATACGCCATGCTGTAAACATTATGTCCCCACTCTCTTGTTATCAAACCTACCGCACAAGCACAACCTCTTGTATTCTTTTCTTTGAGCCTAAGAAAGATATGGCCATCATGGATGACTCCTCTGCTACGATAATGCACATATACAGGATTTCTTGGTGAAGGTATTTAAATATAAGGCGACTTCCGCGCTACACGGTCTTCGTAATAGGGCTCAAGCATGAGTAAGAGTACGATTATACATCTGTACCAACTTCAGCATTTAAAATGGATTATCAGATTGTCGAAGATGAGATCCATTTGTCTGCATAGATATTATATACAAACCTCTCTTATAGACGACGCTTAACTTCTAAGTACTGTAAGTGTCGGGTCTATCTTGCAGTGGAAGGACTCAAAACCCCGCTACTTGTCAATGGAAGCATGCTTCTCGACTGCTTGCATTGATGTTTAACTGTGAAAGCCTTACCAGCCGCTACTACAAGAGTCACACATGTAATAGGTGCATAGATAGCATAAAGAAAAAAAATGACAGTATACCATATAATATATTCACGTAATTGCTGTATTTTCAAAAGCAATCATATGGATCCTATAGGCTTTAGCTGATATAAATTCATTATCTTCGCTTGGTAGAAACTTCTCTTATTTCTTGTTTCCTTTTTGATACAAAGCTAACGCTATCTCATACAGTGGCCTTAAAGCTAATTGAGACTTGGACAAGATTAACAATACTACGGGCGACAGGCTTTCACTGGTCGTTGTGATCATGCACAAACCAACATTCCTCGCCGTAGAAGCATTTTCCCATTGGGAAGTATTTGCAAATCCGCTTGCGCATTGGCACTGGCATGTCTGCTCGATACGCCTCTGCTTCTTCCCCCGACAAATGCCGATAGCAGCAGCTGTTACCATAGCTGCACTTGCCACGCACAAAATAGTCGCACACTTTCCGTGAGGGAGGGTAGTGGTTCATTGACACGGACCGCTGCGATCCTTTGTCATACCGACAGGATTCTTCGTGACGGGAGAACTTGCGCGATGCGTTAGTCTGTTGCGACATTGATGGCCTGACTGAATTGAACGGCGCTTCCATGTCCCAGGTGTCTGGATGGCCTCCGTATCTCTCCTGGGCGAGCTCAGTTACGGTCTGTGGTCGGTAAATGATAGAATCATCGTCGTCGTCTTCCAAGCTACCGTTGTCTTGCTTCTTTTCTGCTGTCTTTATCTCGTTTTGATTCTGTTTTTGATATTGCCTTTGGCTCTGGCTTTGACCCTGGCTTTGGCTTTGGCCTTGGTCTCGATTTTTTGGTTCCCCACCTGCCTTGGTATTCTTGTCATACACGTTCGATTCTTCTGCTTCTTTGGAGTGTTTGTAGAGGCGCTTGATCTTTTCGTGGAGATCTGGCATGTGTGAACCGTCGCGAATGCGCTCTTCTTCACATTCTTCGCCATCAAGGAAGAACAAAAAAGACGGCACCGTCGTTACATGGTAATACTTTGGTATTGTCTACGTCACAAAGGAGTCAATATTGTGGAGACGGAATCCAATTAGCTGGCTTACCTTATCATTGGATACTTCGACCCCAAGCATGTCAATCATGTGCTTATAGAATTCCGCACATTTTTGGACATGAGCATAGACCCGCTTGCATGTCAGAAGGTCCCGCCGGTAGAACCAGACGACGGTGAGCCTGTTGCCCGTTCTCCCATTATAGGCAATGATGCACTTCAAATGTTTTAAGCTCTCTGGGCGCCTGATGCGATCATTTTGTGTCAAGTCAAACTGATCTTCTGTGGTAAGGAAAGCGGGGATCTTGCCGGTAGCAATGTTCTCGGTGCACTTTCGCCCGACTTCTGGAATATAGTCTCGACAGAACCTTTGCTCTTGATCTTCTGCTTCACTTATGTCGAATGCTCGATGGCAGAGGTGGAGGTACTTATAAATGTACTTGGTGTGAATGTCTTTCGCGTCCTGAAACAATATGTCGTACTTGCTACCGGCTAAAGATTTCCTTTTGTTTGAGATAACTTCTTTCAGGTTTATGTAACTTACATGCCATCTGTGTTATAGGCTTCTGTGATATAGGTGTGGGTGGAAACACGTTATCGGTTATTTGGCCCTCTTCATCAACAGAAAACCGAGGTGGTTTATTGTCGACTGCATTTCCTTTGGAAACGGTGGCAGGACCAGGTATATCCGTCATACTTAGAGCAACAACGAGATGAAAAGAATGAAGTTTGATTCACGATGTTGCTGCCCAGAAGAAAATGAAGAGGAAGAGATAAAGAGAGCAAAGTATGCACAAGGGATGTAAGAGCCCATTCACCGGTTGGTCTCACCACCCGTACCAATGCGTTGGCCCAGTAGAATAAAGGAAACCGAATGTGAAGCCGGTAGAATGGTCATAGAAACGACGAAAGAAAAAGTGACGGCACGGGCGTCCATATGCATAATACTTGTATGGGATAGTTATGAGAATGGTAAGCGAGTGTAGCAGAGTGTATGTTGAAATGATCTCACCTCCTGTTTGTACCATTTGAAACCTGTATCAGCATTAGAGCGCGGTTGTTGATAAAAACCAAATGGTCCGTCGATGTAACAGAAGTGGAGATTTGTTTCTTGTTTTTAAAGACTGTTGCTTATTTTTTTTTATTTGACTTTGACATTTTCCTCCTCCCCCGCGTTTATATATTCAAGCACCCAGGATATTGGTGAACGATGCATCCGGTATGTTTCATGGACAAGCTTAGCAACTTGGCACAGCTAATACACGCATATCCGCTTTATTTACGCGCTTCAGTGGCTAACGTCTTCCTCATGACTCTTGCACAGTAGTAAATAAATAGCCAACCCCTTTTCCCTTACATCGGTCACTATTTATTCCCAAAGCAAGTATACGCCCATAGATGCAGGTAACTAGCTGATATGCAATGTATTGCTGCAATATCATATGGAAAGGGTGAGTGAAGTGAATAATATCGATGCAGGCCGATCTACATGACTAATTATAGTAAATCAGTACGAAAGAGACTATTTAGAGTATATTAAAGAGCACAGAGCAGACAATGCGCGGATGGGTCATAGGGATCTTCGTGCCGTAATAAAGGAGGAGATGAATGTGGGTGCACAGACTCGAACAATGGAAGCTAGCGCTGAATACAAAGGCTAAACTGCTTTTATGCAGTCCGCGTGTCAGATATAGTGTGCTATCCGAATATCGAGTGTGCCGCATTGAATGCTGTTCTACTCGCAAGTATCAGTATTCCAAAATGGAAACCAACACAGGCAACCCACCGAGCATGTGACACAAAGAGCGGATCGGAGATTCAACCACTCTACTTTTTTTTTCAAGACGAATGAGTTGAAAAAAGCAACAAGGGCTCTCCTTTTTTTTATCAGGATTTTCTGCATAATGATGATTAGCTATATACATGCGGATAAAGAAGATCATGCATTGAAGGATAATGTGCACTCGCTTTATTTAACATTGTACAGCGAAACAACGTAAGAGTGAAGGTTGAGAATTGTGTATTCATCTTGCGGAGATCGGGGCATCAGCAACAAGCATCAACTAACAGGCAAGCAGCAGTAATAATAGAGAAGACGGGTAGGTTGCACGAGCACACGGGATGGATTAGGCAAGGACACGGCTACACAACGCCAAACCCGTCTTGCGAATTTAATACCTTTCGACTTTTTGCAGATTGTGCCAATGTCTCTCTTGTTCATTGCGCCAGCATTGCCATTTTTCCTTTGTTTCTCTTCTTCCTTGTTGATATCATTTTCTTCGGTTAAATCGACGCCCTTTTGATATTCAGCTGTTCAGGTCAAAGAGATCGACGGATACAGCCATTCCCATAACAACCAACTTTACCAAAGGCACATATAAACAGAGGAGCGAGGCCACAACTATTATCAGCAACATACGCACAAAAACGCGGCATACACACTTACACACGTATACACACACACAACCGGCACACATACACGTACACATACGCATTTACACACGATCAGCGCCCTCGCTTTCTCGGATTCGGGTCCGAGGCAAAAAGAACATAAAATAACCGCCCCTATCTTCCCAGTTACTTTTTTTTTTTTTTTTTTTGACTCTTGACGGTCTTGGACGACCCTATTCTTTAATCCTGCTTCACTTCTCCTTACCCCTTTTCTTTAACTTTTCCGTCACGCAAAGTCATCCACCATGCCATGGAAAGAATGCCGCGGCCAACTCGTCGTGGCTACGGTCATATTGCTCACGACATTTATCTCCTACACGTCGCAGATATTTGTCATCTGGCCCTTTCTGGGCGGTGCATCGCTGCACACGCTCTTCATCCTTATCCCGCTCAACGTTTTCGTCATCATGATCTACCTTAATTATGCTCTCGTGTGTCTCACGGACCCAGGCACCGTGCCTGTCAATTGGGTAAACTTTCTTTTTTGCTTTTCCGAGGTTTGGGTATTATTAGCTTTTTTATGCTGACCCAGACGCATGAATTGTAAAAGATACCAGACTCGCAAACGCATATGGAAGTCAAACGGTCCACGCACGAACCACGATACTGCAGAACTTGCGATGGCTACAAACCGCCACGAACACATCACTGTCGGTCATGCGGACGCTGCATCCTTAAAATGGACCACCACTGCCCGTGGATCAATAACTGTGTTGGTTTCGCCAACTATGGTCATTTTATTCGCTTTATTGTCTATGTGATTGTCAGCGCCATTTACCTCTTCATCTTGCTAAGCTGCCGTCTGGCCCAGGTCATTCGGGAGATGGACTCCCACGTGAGTATACACCGCTCTTGTTCTTGCAAACAAACATAACTTACTCATTATCCTTCTTTGATACAGGGTACTCATCCTTCGCCCACCGAAGCCACCTTTCTCTCCATCAACCTTCTGCTTTCCGCCGCCGCAATCGTTACCGTTGGTATCCTTAGTGGCTATCATACCTACTGCCTCACTACCAACACAACTACTATCGAGGGTTGGGAAAAGGGCACGGCATTGACCATCAAAAGCTTAGGTCGCATCCGACGGGTAATAATATATGACCATTCTACCATGGAGAGTGCGGACTCATGATTTTCTTTTCCAAATTGTATTTTTAGGTCAAGTACCCGTACAACCTCGGTCTCTACAACAATCTCTGCGCTGTCCTGGGGCCCCAACCGCTCCTGTGGTTCTGGCCGCAGCGAATGGTTGGTGACGGTCTATATTTCCCTGTCACAACTAAATATCTTGAGGACGCGGGCGACCCCGAGAAAGACGGCATGACTGACGCGGTCCACGACGAGCATGCAATCCATGGGGATGGGATCCAGGATATTGATCAGCACGAGCACAGGGCAGAAGATGACTATTGCGCGGAGGAAGAGGGATCTGACTACCGTTTATCACGGTACTCAAGCCAGACCTTACGTGGCACGCCATCTGACTGCAAACGAGTTTCGATTGCTGCCCCGCCACGAGTACGAACGCGAAATAGCCGCGGCAGCAATCTCAGAGCAGATGGTGTTATGCCAGCGACGCCGGCGTCGGTGCGCACCTTTGCATCTGCTTCGACTCTCGTCGACACAAAATTGCCGAAAGATGCTCTTCCTTAAAGACGCGTAGATTTTTTTTCTTTTTTCGACATGACGCGCCGACCCATATACGACGCGTGCATGCCGGAGACCTTTCCAGACGACGTGATCCTCCACTCCATCACCTGTTATTTTTTTTATTCATTCTGTATCCCTGTCAGTACTCCATTAATATGATTATACCACCATTTCCCCTCATTTCCGCACGCGATTCCTTCCTAGTACCCACGCTCCTCTCCGCCTCATCTTTTACTCTTCCTCTTTCTTTCTTTCTTTCTTCCATTGTATTTGTTCTTTTTTGTTTTTATTTCCAGAAAATTGACAAATGTAACAGTTCTCAGGATCCGCCACAAGCTGTGGCGAATTCTTGATCAATTGTCTCCGAGTAATTTTGCCCGTGTGTGTATGTATGCAAACGTTGTTTCCACACATCATCGGCTCGGAAGTATATATGGCGTTCATTATATAAGACCACCGGTTTTCCTAGTTTGTAGTTCAATAGCATTTTTTATACATCTCGCTATGGAACGTCCAGCTGCGACTTACGCATATCGGCGTCCGCGCGTACCCTCCCAGCAGACATCGACACCTTTATCGATACAGCAGCAACAGCAGCAGTTTCAGAGACGGCAGCAATACGATATGATCCGCTACCACAACGGCAATGGCAACGCTCCCCATCCTACGCCACATGCCATTTCACCTCTGAAGCCTGTATATAAGCTGCTGTGTAGGCATTGCCGAAACGTCGTCTGTGCCCGAGGCATGCGCGCTATCCTTTTAGCTGACACAAACGTCGAGCTTTACTCGACCGATATACCCGCACAATCGTGAGTTTATGCTACCAATCCAAGCCAAAATACTCCTTCTCTCGCTTTCTTTCGTTGCTTCTCTTCTCACAAATGTTCTGCCTTTTCCTCCACTTTGCCAAATGACTGATATGGATGTCGTGCGCTTGCTCCTCATCATGCAGTATTCAATTGATGGATAAGGACTATTTGACACGTACATGCCATTGCCGAATCCGAGACATCGCCTGCCGCGATTGGTACGTATATGCAGACATAATGCAGAGCAATTTCTTTTCACTTTGCTCTCTAAGGAGTGGATCGCTGAATGTGTGCAAATAGCGGAAATCTTATTGGTTACCACGTCGTCGCTCCCTGCACGCATTGTCTTCAAGCTGGTAATAACGGTCACTTTTGGATGTTCCATACAGACGCTTGCCAACCTATGGAGCGGAAAGACACAACAGGTAAGTTAAAACCATTGGATATGCTCGGTAGGAAAAACCCCCTTTAAATTAAAAACAAACTCGTAGGGAAACGTGCCATGCTGTGGCAAAATCTGCCTCGAGCAGAGCTGGACTTTGACTTTTTGATGGGTGCCACGATCCCGTATAGCGAATTATGCCGATAAATAATGCTCTTGTTTAAGTATGTAGATCTCACTTTTTCTTATAGCAGAGTAAGGAAGAGAAAAAAGAAAATGTATATAATGATGACTGCACGATTGAGCGATTTTGATGTATTATATTCCATGACAAGAAAGGGCGTGAAGGGGAGAGTGGAAGGAAAACGGATTAGAGGATGTATTGTATATGACTATGGGTGCTTCTCATTGATATCGTTGTTGTTCTTATTGACTTTATCGGCACGATGATGGCAGCAGTGCTCATCTAGGCAGACGGCGCGGTTTGCTTATGGTGGCGATGGTGCCGACCATCAGTGGCGAGACCTGAAGAACAGACTTGGACGGAAGACAACCAGTTCGAAGCGAGACACTGGTCAATGGACCAGCGCTCAGCTGGGTCGAGCGTGAACATACCGTACAGACAATCTTGTTCGTCTGGCGTGCATTTCGAGAGCGGGACCCACGCGCGACGCGGGCGCTCGTCAAGGAACTCGACAAATTTGGGATCCTTCTTGCAAGCCTGGAAAAAAGGAATGCGGCGGTAGAGTAAGCAGTGCCACGTGACAGCCGCGCTCCAGACATCGAGGGCCCGTCCATCGTAGCCTTTCTTAATGTTTTCAAACAGCTCAGGCGGCCAATACGGCTCAGAACCGCATTTGCCGTGCGAGGCTCGGCTCTTGTCATCAAAGGCAGTCTGAACTACATCAGCGACACCAAAGTCAGTGATCTTGAGAACGCCAGTGTGTGTCATGACAAGGTTTTCCGGCTTAATATCACGGTGGGCGACGCCGCACTGGTGCATATGTTGCAGCCCCAGTAAAAGCTGCTTGAAAAGGCAATCCATTTCCTGATCGTCCAGGTCAAAATCTTGTAGGATGGTAAACACATCGCCTCCGGAGCACTGGGAAACGGAATATCACAAAAGTTCAAATGTCATGCAAATAATAAATAAGCGATGGTAACTTACATATTCCATGACACTGCACCAGCGGTTCTTGTGGTCCTTGACAAGATCAAACATCTCGACGATATGAGTGTGTCTGAGTGCTTTACTGATACAAAACTCGCTTGTCATGCGTTTATGATAGTCCTTCTCCGTCTCGTCTCGGTCTCGTTTGCGGAATGCCTTGACAGCTACGACAGGGGCAGGCTTTCCGTCCAAGCACTCTAACAACCGAATCACCGCCGTTGCGCCGTGACCCACGACACGGCCTTTTCGATGCTCACCGTACTTGTCATCTAGCTGCATGGGCTGTGCACGGGTGTGTGTCGGGGTGTCTGTACCGTCGCTACTTCTGCTCGTGCTCGCCCTCCGGCCAGTGACCTTTTGTGACAAATGCCGGACCTGCTGATATTGCGATAACGCCCGCTTCATTTCGGCAAACATTGTTGTCGGCGATGTCCCCGGTGACGACACTGTCGAACTTGATGAAGGCGAAGGTGGTCGTTCGTATGCAGCGTTCGGGTGAAGAAGTTGTTGGGGCTGCTGTTGCGGTTTGCCATCCTCGTCACCTACGGCCAGGGCAGCTGCAAGCGAAGCAGCAACCGCCGCAGCACCTACTGTAGGTGAATCACTCGAGGGCGACGGTGGTCTCGATGACTGCGGGCTTTTTAAAGACAGGTTGGATAAGCGTCGGCCAATGGCTGATACGAACACCGGTTGATCCTTTTGCTGTTGTGGTTCTTTGTGCTGTTTATCGCTTGCAAAGAGATTTCGAAAACTGCGCTTGCGTCGAGTGGACCGGTGCAAGCTAGGGTCTGGCGGCGGTGATAGGGTAATCGTGGGTTGTGGCTGCTCAACAGAGACCAATATCGGGGACATGGATACATTATCAGCTGGACGATGAAGGCGATCGTCGTGAGGATGAACTGCGAAGTTGTCTTTGGCAAATAACGTCGTCATGGCCCTGAATCAAGTCGTTAAAAAAATACAGATGTAAGGGGAATATTTTACGACGAGTGAAGACGGAGGAAGGAGGAAAAGAGAAAGAGATGGAGTGAGAGCGAAAGATATAAAAAAAGGAAAGTAGGGGTGAAGGAGGAGCAGTGTGTATCAAGATTTACGTATGCGAGAGCAAAGGAAAAAGCGCGAGTAAGAACAAAAAGGAATAAGAGTATATGTATGTGTAAGACCAGAATAAAAAGAACAAAAAAGCAGGGACCAGGTGGTTGGTAAATGGAGGATTAGGAAGAGAGGAAAGTTGGATGATGCATACTTTTCAAGCCATTTTTTATGCTTGTCTCCTGCACGAAAACGTCGATCGAAGCGTACCAGCCGCACCTTAGTCTACCATATAAGGCATCCACTTCATCAATCCCCATGCGTTTATATCGTAGCAGCTCAGCTCCCCTCGCTCGTGAAATCAGAAATTGGAAAAAGACTGAAAAAAACAAAAAACAAACAGACAGTCTGACATCAGCACATACATAGCGTTACCCTTCTATTCTGCGCACAGATACTGTCTGCGTCTAATGAATATATAAATTTATGGGTTCGTTCTATACTTGTTATCTTAGATGTAAGGTTTGATCGACAATGAAGCAGACCTGTGTTTATTTTTTTATTTTATTTTCAGTACCGACCGACTCCTCTGCACTGCTGTTTCCTACGGCATGCAAGAAGAGCTGCCATGCATAATGAGGCGTTGTGAGAGAGAAAGAGAAAGATAAAGATTGAGACAAACGTGAGCCCTCTTATCTATGTACGATTATCGTCCAAATATATGGTTCAGCTAATAAATCGAAGTACGGGTTAAAAATCAAGTACATATCCCGCATCTCACATGAATGCATGCCTGTAAAGTCGAACAAGCTCGTCATCCGTCCTCGATCACCTGCCCTGGCTTGTATAATTCGGCGTCATGAGATGTGCCTTTCACGCACTGATATTGTTTTTATGCTATGGAAAATTCCATATCTGTACGTAAGCGGATGCGTGCAGGTACGGTACAGTTTCGTAATCAGTACGAGCCCGCCTCTCATCAATAGTGCCGAAGGCATATGTATGTGACTTTATATAGGGTTTTCTCCCATATGGTGGATATTCTCTCCTCGGACTGAATATCGCGAGCGTCAAACGGTGACAGCATTCGTGAATATCTTATCGGCAATGATATTGGACGTGGTGGTCCGGCCAATCGGAGGCACAAAAGAAGGGGAGAAAAAGGAGGAGAAATAAAATGGCAAATGAGCGGCGCCTGTGGCACTCACTCCATCGTGCAAGACCGACAAATCGAGGTGCAAATCACAGTCAAAATACAAGTAGCCGTACTTCATGGCGGTGAAGTATAAAGTATTGCGGCTATTATATTACATCGTGCGACGATGGGGCGAGGTGCATCTAATAACGTGCAGATAGGTTATACAGATATGCAGATATATAGATATGTCATATGTCACGTTCCGGACGATTGGAATAAGGTCAGCGCTTGCCTTTGCTTCCGCATCGATATGTTACAGAGACTAATAAAATAGATATATACTTCAAAGTGTATGATCATATATTTACACACGCGCACTTTTTATGTTTCTGTCCTTTTGACAAGGGGAAAGGGACACATATTCTGTACAAAAGGGGGAGAGAAGGAGTTCAGCCTAATCGAGAAGGAACATTTCGGGACACTTGAGACTGAATTGGACGACTTTCTCCACCAAGTCCAGGTCTATTATGAATCGGATGAGTATCATATGCGTCCTCATATAGCAATAACTTACCCAGATCGTTGCCCAGGTTGTTGGTCTTGTATTCCTCAAGAGCAAACTCTTTGGTCAGCTTGCCAATGACTTCAACGTAATCGCTGCCCCATTTGTTATTCTATAAATGTATGCCCCGACTGCAGTCAATGGTCATCGTTCCTTAATTTCCAATGGTAACCTACTCCGTTCAGGTGAACAAGAACCTGTCCTTTATCTGAAGTTTCAAGAACAGCCATGTCGTCTTTGAACTAGGGAAAAGGGGACCGTATTAGAATGAATATGACGTGTCTCTTTGCATGTGCGTGCATGTGCGTCCATCTGTGTGTGTGCCTGACGACAAGATTGATTATCCATAGAAAAAAGAAAGACATACAGTTGAGACTTTTCCAATAATGCGGACAGTTTGGTCGACGTATTGTTCACGAAGAGCCGAGTTGATGCGAGGTGTGGGTTTCTCCATTGCCGAATGTCGAAAGGAAAAGCAGGAAAAAATAACGACGCGTGAATTGAGTAGTGGGCGAAACGGGAAAGTCGCGAATGCCGACGCGTGTCCTAAATGGCAAATGACTTTGCAAGCCACACTTGAAGTTCCCTTTTCTAACTTCTCCTTTTGCATAAAGAATAATGAGTGCAAACAAGGCCGCATTCGAAGAAGGCGTCTCATACATCTTTCGATCCTGGACCGCCTTACGTCTAGCAGTTGAACAAGACTGGGGTGGTGTTGAATCTGCTGCCAAGAGAGATTGGTTTATGGGTGTCATTGTAGACTATTTTGGTCAACGTAAGTTATATACATGTCTTGTCCCACATACGCACACACACACACTCTCTCAGACTCTGACCCTTACTCTTGCCCTATTAGACGGCAAAAAGGTGGATATTTACGAAATTGAGGATATCTTGACGCAGATTATGGGAGACGAATTTGATACCATTCTAGAGGACGATTCACCATACATGGTACATACAAAGACGACGTTTCTCTTGTGTGGTTTTCAGCTCACCTTATGCTTGAATTATGTATATTTCGTTTAGGTGGCCAAGCATCTCGTCGAATTATATAACCAATGTGTTCAAGGCAATTACACCGAGGTAGAACGGCTACGTGAAAAGTTCCCATCATTGCAAGCCGCAGCTGCGTCCAGCTCAGCGCAGCAAGATAGCTCAGAGGTAAATTCATGCAAATGGATATTTTGGTCGATTGGAAGCTACGGTCTATTGACATGCTTTTTAATTAGGATGAATATGATGATGATGATGAAGAGGCGGCAAATGGTGATGATATGGACATGGACAAGAGCACACCTGGCCCGTCAAAGAGGGAGCCAGAGATCGATGACGATGGTTTTCAGACTGTACGATACAAATAATTACTAGCATAAAAGTGTAAAAAAAATCAACAACGACATGCACATATACGGCATTACTCCTCCTGCAATTTCTTGAATTCACTCATGATATCTTCAAGTTCCTTTTTCTCCTCGGCACTGAACGAGACAGCAGGCTTTGGTGCGGCTTTTGCGCTTGGTTTCTTGCTCTCGTCGGACTTCTTCTTTTGAGCCTTCTGTACCTTGGCGCCTTCCGTCTTGGGCTTCAGTGTCTTTTTATCTTGCTTCTTATCCTTTGGCTTGGACGCGCTTTTCTCATTGCCGTTCTTGGCGGCAGTGTCTTTCTTGGTCTCCTGCTTATCTTTAGCGTCGCTCTTCGCCTTTGTAGTCGGCGCTGTGTCAGCTTTTTGGGAAGTTTCGGTCTTGTTTTGGGCAGGCTTCGCCTTTGATTTATCGGTCTTGTCTGCTATCTTGCGCTTCTTGTCCTGATTGGTATCATTGACACCCGTGAGCAAAGTGGTAACGTCGCTGTTGCGCCGCGAACGCTTTTTGCTAGACATTTCAGTCTCTTCTTGTGATTGAGTGGTATTCGGTTCCTCGGAATCTCCTTGCACCTCAGCAGGCTCATCATTTGCGGCCCAAACGGCACCTTCGCCTTTGTCAAGTAAAATTTGGGCACGCTGCTGGTCCTAAAGAGATAGAAAAAATTTAGCCGGTTATTATGCGACGTCGAAATAAGGAGTCTATTTTGACATACTCTATCTGTCAACTCTGGATAGCCTCGTATCGCATCTACACGTGCGCGTTCAACCCATTCCTTGGGAACTATCGAAAGTGTAAGCCCTACTTGGTACAGTATAGACGCAGAATGTGTATAAATGTTACCTTTCCAGCACTCGAAATGCCAGTATTCTTGCGGCTTGGACTTGTTCTTCTTCTCTTTTTTGCTTTTGCGCTGAATGACGCCAATTGTGAACGCCTTCCGAGCAATGGTTTTCTTGCAGCCGTGACAGGAAACAGGCGTTCTACCCTGGTGATATTTGAAAAGGTAAGTTGTGAACACAGGTTGATCGGTCATTGTAAGTTATAGAGAAAGAGCCTCTTCTGCTGGGCAAGCCACGCACACAAATTTTATATACTTTGCATATGCTTGAATTATTTTTGCTGCTTGATGTTAAATGGTCTCTCCGCGACTATTCTCTTGCTCCCCATCAATAAATCATGAAAGACTACTCATAGCATACCATACCATACCATACCATAGAATGTGCCCTTCACCTACATAATAAAGACAAACGCGAATAGTAACGAGCGGATCCGTTCTGCATAAAGCGGTATGACACCTGGTAGTAAAGTGAAACGTGCTTCCATTGTGATATATCATATCCGTCTAAACTTAGATGACAACATATTGTAATTCTACGTGTAATCATTAGAATACAGGAACTTGGGAACCGAGAATAATAAGGACGTAGAAAGTGGTTTGAATGATTCAAGACATGTGACTCTGCTTCTTTCTCCTCAGGTCTCATTTTTGGACATCAATTGGGTCCCTTTTTCATTCTTTTCTGGTCTACTATCCTTACCGTTCCATGGATGCTGCCAATGGACACACTGACGCATGGAAAGCGTTGTTCTTTGCCGACTGCCCAGGGCACCAACCACGAACTCCTGCGTTCCGAAACGATTCCAACGCCAACCACGACAACGACAACAGCTGCAGCAGCAGCAGCAGCAGCCGCCTCAGCCTTGACATTAGCAGACGAAGTCGCGGAAGCTGTCGCCGGTGATGGTCCTCGCATGTCGCAGGCCGCCTTCAATAAACTTCTCGTTCACATTTACGGCGAAGAAGCTTTGGAGCAAATCAATCCACCGGAGAAATCGTCTCCATTGCCTTCCAAGCGAAAGAAAGCTCTACATCAGCAGCAGACGAAAGGACAACAAGAGTCATCCCCATCTCATTCGCCATCAGTATCACTGCGACTATCACTCTCACGTCCACAGCAGGAGCAAGAACGGCTGCAGCGAAAGCAGACGCTCGGAAAGGATCAAAGAAAAGAATCAAAAGAGTCAAAGAAAGAGCAAAAGAAACGTAAGCCGACTGCAGCCGGTCAGCGCACGACAAAGGTCAAGAAAAACGCGACGAACTATGCTCCATATATCAGCGATTATCTGAAAAAAGCTCTCTTTGAGATGCATGCGCGGGGTGAGACTGAACTGACGCGTACCCAGCGGTTGGAAACGGCGGACTACACCGGTCTCGATTCACGCCAAATCACTTATTGGTTCGCCACCAATAAGCGTCGGTTCGCGGAGGAACTTAAAGAATTTAAGCAGCTCATGGAAGATCCTACTAAATCAATCCAATCGTTTGAAGACTTTGTTCAGCTCTATCCTAACAAGATGAAGCTTCGTATGACCGGTCGCCCTCCTCCACTGACTCCGTATGGCCCAAATGACATTCACCGCACTCGTCTCTCTCATTCATAGAAGATACCCTCTTTCCCTTTCCCCGTCTGAGCAGTGCCTTTCCTTCTCGCACAACCTTCGAGACATACACACACTCTCTCTCTTTAAAACCTTATTTCCCGTTATCCGCATATGATCATGTCAGCCTGTGTTCTTTTGCTTCTCAGTCGTCCCAGTCTATTTTCGCTGCCCTGTTTTTCTACCTTTGTTTTATACATGGTAGACCCATACATCCATATTTCTACTACCTTTCTTGTAATACAGTTCTCTGCATTTAAATGCTCATCCTTGTCAAAGTGATGGTACTTAGAGATGTGCTTTCCACAAAGGAATAGTAACAGCGGCGCGATCAACGTACATATATAACACATATAAGTGTGTGGAAATATTGCATAAACTGTTTGAGAGCGTGAATGACTAGAGAAAGTATGCGAGGAATGTAGGCATAATTGATCGTAGGAAGTCGCATGAGTATATAAATAGACATACTGTGGTATTTGAAACTATGGCTTGCTGCTATGCTAAACACATGAAGTGCATATACAAATAATGGCAGAAATATCAATATCTCAATGTGTTTCGGTGTTGAATATGAACGCGCACTGATACCGCGATTTCATCATGTTCTTCATTTTCTACGAGGATTCCCTGCGGCTCGAAGCACCAAACATCTCGTGATAGTCTTGGCATGCACAGCATTTCCGAAATACTGGGAAGCCTATGCTACTTTATCGAAATGCTGCGGTTTCGTATTTATCCCTCACCGATCATATTGTGGCTGTGCGCGTCCATGCTGAGTCCCTAAACAAGAGCTTTCTAAGTGCTCAGCAGCGGTGCCTATATCGGGGTAGATGAACGCATAGAAAAATATGATTATAAAAGTAGACAAAAGTCTCGACGTTGTATGAACATATCTAATTTTATAGAGCGTCGAAATGAAATTTAGGCTAGAAGGTATTGCTCTTCTCTTAAGCTCACTGTACGCAGTCACTTGGTACTAATGATGACATCTTATCCACAGGCACTTTTCTCTTATTCACACCCACTCATCTACTACTTTTTCTGCTCCTTGCACCGGCACTACTCGCTCACGCGGATAAGTCCATCGAGTACCGCGTCATAACGCCTGCAGGGAAAGATAACGCTGTGGCGGTCGTGGTGGACGACAGGACATACGCTTTAGCAGTTGACCAGCGTGATCCGCTTGTGCACATTGGCGAAGCGCCCGTGGCAAATCATGGATACTACTACGCAAAAACAAAAGCCGGTAGTATCATCGAGCGTGAATCACAGACGCGACAGCCTATGACTGACGCGAATGAGACACCTTTCGAGTTTTATAACCGAACCAAGAATGCCTGGGATATACGTCAGCTTCCGCGGCCTTACGAAAGTCTTCCGTCCCTGAACCGTATTCAAACACATTTGCACCGTACTGGAGAAATTCCCACGATCCACTTTGTCGGCAATCAGTCCGCGATTGATGTGATGCATACCAATGTTTTTGAGAATATCAAGGTGAACGTTGATATGACCTACATAAGGTATACCAATATGATCAGATTGATCTGAGTGGATGATGCTCAGTCTTGCAAACATAGCCTGGACGCAGTTCATACGTTCAAGGATGTTACGATCAAGTTATCTGGACGTGCATCCTTGCTTAGTCCGAAGCTCTCCTACCGAGCATCCTTGGCCGATAAAGACGAACTATTTGGCTATAGTCATATCAAACTGCGCGCTATGTCTGGCGACCCTTCGTACATCAGAGAAAACGTAGCTTATGCCGTAATTGATGCAGCAGGTCTACCCGCTATCCATACTTCGTATGTTCGGTATGTTATATGCATGTTCCGCACGCGTATGGATGAAAGCGTGCAACTTCACTCCAAGTGATATTCAACCCTAATTTGTTCTAGCGTCTACATCAACGAGCAACCTGTGGGTCTGTTTGGCCTTAATGAAGTGTTCAAGAAATCGTGGTTACGAAACGAATTCGCGAATGGTGACAAAAAATATGACTATGGCGTTCTGTACAAGGCTGCCGGCGCAGGTCAACTCAGGAATGCGGAAGAGGGCATTAATTTCAAGAACGTGTTGTTCTCTGATTTCAGTTATCTCGGCGACAATGAGACGCTCTACAACATGTCTGGATACGGCATTGATGTCAAACCCGCTACAGGAGAACCTGGGTACGGAGTCCTCACCGAGCTGACCAAGTTTATCGACAAGGATTCGCCCCTGGATGGCGATGCTGACAAGGTGATTGCAGCATGGGACGAATATATCGATATGGAGAGCCTGTTTCGCAAGTAAGCTTTTTCGCAGCGTTTTGCATGGACGAAGCGATTAAATTATGCATTTAGTTTGGCTATCGAATTTCTACTCGGGTTCAACGACGGCTACTTTGTTCTCGCCAATAACTATGCCATTTTCCAACATCATGCGGATTCGAAGCGTTTCATCTGGTTGCCCAATGATCTGGATACTATCCTCGGTGTGATCCTATCAAACATGTCCACAACAGTAACGGGAGACTTGGCCACGTATCCGGGTGCAACTCATTGGCCACTGACGAGAAGAATCCTGCAGTCGGCCCCACTGAAAGCACGACTTGATTATTACATCAAGGATATGTCTCAACGTTTGATTCAACCCGATACGCTGTTTCCGTATATCGACGACACCGTTGCCATGATTACGGAGGATGTCGCGTGGGACCGCACCCTGCCAGGCACCAGCAAATTTGATATCAGTCAACTTGGCAACATGACAGAACTCATTGATAGTTTGTTCAAGGCGTTTCCGCCATGGATAAATAAGGATGCCTTCTTTCAGACCGACCAAGAAGGTCACGGGCCTCTCCCATTCACGACAGCAGTGGATGGTCCGACGGGTCTCAAGGCTCTTTCTGGCGTCAAGGAATTCATTAGCAACAAGACGCGAGCTGTACGAGAGCACTATCAACTGTAGTAGCATAGCATTCGATTCAATCCAAATCGATTAGAATAGTATTAAATGGACACGGCATGAACATTAACAACGATTGAGGAAGGGAGACAGAGAGTTAGTTGGTCCTGAACTTCTTTTCCTTTATTTTTTCAGTTTCTGTGCTAATATAGAATGAAGAGAATGAGATGCCGACGTCATCAAATGGCTTATTTTCTGGGTGGGTCATTTTGCTTCTGGGATAAACACCCAGCCCTAGCCGAGTCCCAAATTTTTGTTGTTGCGAGTAAAACAAGCGCCTTCCCCCACTCTCTCTCATCACACCCCACCTATATACACATATATATATATACATATATAATGTTGGCTGCCTCCACCCGCAGAGCATTCGCCTCGATTCCCTCTACTGCCTCGAAGGCCTACTCCACCGCCGCCGCTGCTCAAATCTCGACGGCCTCCAACGGCATCAAGGTGGCTGCCATTGAGGAGCCCGGTCAGACTGCTGGTCTCGCCGTCGTTGTCAACGGTGGCTCCCGTCTCGAGTCCACTCGTGGCGCTGCTCACCTCTTGAAGAACTACGGCTTCAAGGTACGACTCCATTTATTCATTCATTCATTCTACATGTACATCTACAACAAACATGCGCGAATTCTCGTTCTCTTTACTCTCTTTACTGAAATGACATCTGACGCTTATGCACGAAAAAAAAACACTCTTGTTTTTTCTCACTACACAGAACAACGCCAAGCGCACTGCCTTCCGCGTCACCCGTGAGGCCGACCTCGCTGGTGCTGTCCTGTCCGCCAACCTCACTCGCGAGTCTGTCGTCTATGCTGCCGAGTTCTTGAACGGTGACGCGTGAGTTTTCTATTTCATTTTTATTTATCTTCCTATTTTTTGGGCATTTTCGAGATGGATATATTATATTCACGGGTTTCTTGTATTATTTTGATCGCGGAAACTTACCCCGGATTTTATGGAATTGTAGCGCACAGTTCGCTGAGATTCTCGGTGATGCCGTCTCCAGCCAAAAGTACCAGGCTCACGAGTTCGTCGATGTCGCCAAGAAGACCGCTGCCGAGTCTGCGAGTGCTCTTGCCAACCCTGAGGTCGCCGTTCTCGAGGCTGCCCACCGTGCTGCTTTCCGCACCGGCCTCGGCAACTCCCTCTTCGCCACTCCTACCGCTAACAACGACGCCGTCCAGCAATACGCTACCGAGCTCTTCAAGTCCGGTAACGTCGCCCTCGTCGGTTCCGGTCTGTCGCTCGACAAGGTTCAGCAGTTCGCCGAGACCTTCTTCGATCTTCCCTCCGGTAACCAGCTTACTGCCACTCCTACCAAGTACTTTGGTGGTGAGGCTCGTTACGACGCTGCTTCCTCGACTGGCCACTACGCTATTGCCTTCGAGGGTGCTGCCGTCGACTCGGCTGACTTTGCTGCCCTTGAGGTCCTTCGCTATGCTCTCGGCGGTCAGCAGCAGGTTCAGTTCGCCGCTCCCTCCGGCATCCTCGGCCAGATCTCTGCTAGCCTCGCTGAGGGCTCTACCCTGAAGGCCTTCAACTTTGGCTATTCCGACGCCGGTCTCTTTGGTGTGTACGCTTCCGCCCCTGCTGCCGGCGCCCCCGCCGCTGTTGCCGCCGCTGCTGAGCAGCTCAAGGCTGTCGCTAAGGGTCTCTCCGAGGAGGACTTCAAGCGCGCTGTCGCTCAGGCCAAGTTCGGCGCTACTGCTGGTTTCGAGACCCGTCTGGACCGTCTCGAGACCGTCGGTGCACAGGTATAAGACTACAAGAGTGGGAAATTACATATCCGTATGTACTAAACGGGTTTCTAGGCTCTCCGTGCTGGCCGTTATACCTCTGCGGCTGACGTGGCTGCTGCCATCGAGAAGGTTTCGACCTCGGATGTCGCTAAGGTAAGGAATTGAACTTCTGGGCGAATCAAATTCATGCTCATTTTTTCCTCTTTTTTTTCCGTAGGCTGCTGAGAAGTTGCTGAGCAGCAAGCCCACCACCGCCGCCCTGGGTGACCTGAACAGCCTCCCCTACGCCGACTCCGTCTCCTTCTAAATCTCCTTCATCATGTTAATCTGGAAACACAAAAAAAAGCTCATATTGTTGTGAAATACAAAGATCATAGAATGCCGCCGATTCTGTTAACGAGATTACCTGGCTTGTCCGGTATGTGTACATTATTACTGCCAACAAATACATCGAGGGGATTGCATCATATGAAAGAGACGTAGCGGGTGTGTAAGAAAGATACTAGTTTATTGAGGGCTTCGTACATAAGTACGTAAAATTCAGAAGTAGGATTGATACATGTTGCGACTAGATACAATTAACAGACGGCGCATACATTGCTAGCATTAGCACCTGCCAGAGGACAGTTATCAAATGTGCCGAGGTAGTCATGACCACCATTTCCGAACCAGTCGGCTTGCCTGTTTCAGGAACGGCGAATTAACATAGGACCAGATTAGGTCGCAACTAGACGACTTACCAGTTTGATCCGCTGGTGACACCAAAGATTATAAGGGCAGCAATAGCGACGCCTAAAGAGGAAAAAAAACCATTTGTTTGCGTTTGTGGACCATAATCAAGCGAAGAAGTGGTTGTCCTTACCTGAATCAAATGCTGCAGATGTCACGTAGTTGTACTTGGACCACCACTCGTGGCGGTGCTTACGCAACCAGTACATGAACACAAAACCCGTGGCGCACCAAGCAGAGAAATTAAGGGGTACAGCGGGAGGCATCTGGTTACACATAGCATCGATAGGTGAGCTGCGAAACAGAAGTTTTCAACAGATAGAGATGGACTTACCATGCCCGTAGCATTGAAAATCAAAGGAATATGTACATATTTGAGCCAGTTTACGTTGGGGAACCGGCGGCTGAGATACCAGAAAGGAATGGGTAGGATAAAACCGATCAAGAAGAACCACAGCATCGGGCGATAGGGCGATTCTGGGCCAAACATCTTTCCAGGACCAATACTGCCCCAGATGATCGAAGCGGAATAAAAGGTATGAGCGGAGGGGCACGTGAAGGGATAGGCATCGTTTGTGCAGATATTATCGACCGAGTTCATCAAATACTGAGCAGTGACCAAATTGATCAAACCAGCGAGCATCGTACCGACCATCTGGACGTTGAACATCGCTCGCGGGGGGATCTTGAGGTAATGCCCGAGCTTCAGGTCAGATACAAAGTTGAGACACTGCAATTGAAATGGAGAAATTAGCTTTAGTAAAGGTTTGAACGCGATAGCCATGGGAAATCATGTACCTGATACATGCTGATATAGCCATAAGTCTTGAATCTGCGTATAAAGTAAAATAAGTAGTATGTCAGCATATTTTGTAAATGATGAACCACATAGATGGACGTACGTGACATTAGCAATAGGATGTCCGGGCATGGCATAGCCAATGATGAATTCGGTAATAATGTTGAGACCAGGTTGCTCTATGTATGAGTATCTTGAAGTTTAGCAGATCAGATTTTCAACGATAATTCCGTCCACGTACGGTTTGTAAGAGCTTGCACGATACCTAAAAGGCAAAACAAAGGATACATGGATCTTTAGTGAACGCTCGTAAAAAGATTGTACAAGTTCCTTACCGATAGGAATGAGGAAGACAACTGGAATAGCAATAGCCTAACATTACAAGTATAGGTTTGTAGACAGTTAGAGATGTCCTCTACTATACCAAGTATGCATAACGCTCGATATTGACTCGTAATATACGTACCAAAATAAGACCCCACCATGGAAGCTGCATCGGCCAGCAGTACAGCACAGCGAATGAAACGCCGAATGATATGATAAACACGGAGCCATACCACCAATGCGGAACTTCCTTATATGCCTTCATGAGCCTGCCGTGAATATCCTCTGGTTCAGTGCGCGAGCGTTTGAATTGCCGAACAATGTCTCTTCCGTGGTAAAGGAATGTATGCGTGAGGACGGAGGTCAGACCAGCGAACATGATACCATAAGTAAGAGCAAAGAAGCTCGACATGTAGAGTGGTCCATATTCCTGATAGGCAGTCTCGTTCAAGGTGTTCTCAGCTGTCATGACCAGGCTATTGTCCCAGATCTCGCCTGTCTTTGTAAAGAGAGACGAGGAAATGATCGGGAACGTCTGAGAGCTCCATACATTGCTGTAGTAAAGAGCCTATACACGTCATGAGAAAATAGCAAACTAATGTGGGTAATAGATTTTTGTTTTACCGGTACAAGGATCCAGGCAGCAATAACGAAGCCAACAGCGATGTTGGCAATAGCCCACCACGGTACAACCAAAGGAGACAGCAGATAGGATACAATTGTGGACCAATCCAACGAGATTGCCAGCATACCAAGGCCGTTGTAGCTGCCCGTGAGCTGAGATAAGGTTCTGTTCTCCGGAGCAATCCAGCATGCCCAGGAAAAGAATGTCAGGATCTGGAAGAAATAACCGGGCAGCCAATAGTAGACTTGATAGTTTGATTTAGCTCACTTTGGACACAATTCGGGGGATCGGGAGACCTACCAAACATGCCGCCAAAGCAGTACAAGAACCAGCGAAGACGTGTCGGCCCAACCCAATTCCTAAACAGCGACTGCAGTTTCAGAGAAACGTATACAGGTGAATGTGTGGTACAAAACTTACGTGTCACGAAGATGGAAAGAACGGAACAAGGATATATTTGCCAGATTGGATGGCCACACCATAGAAGGAGGATAAACCAAGAACTCGCGGGTCAAGCCGGCCATACCGTAACCAAGCAACTATTATCAGGTATTATGATAAGAAAACTTATAATATGTATCGAACACCTATTTTTATATACCTGTGTCGTCCAGACCAGTAATATACCACCGCCGTAGCCTACGTTTCGCAGATACTATTAGTCTCATGATATCGCTGCATGCCACTCGAAATTTTGAAATGTATACTGACCTATATCTACGCCATACCAGAGCTTCTGAATTGTTATGATATCAATGGCATAAGCGGTCGTATAGGCACAGTTTGCCATGACGGTAATCAGAGCATGCTCTTTCATGCTGAAGGGACCGGGGTTGAAAAAACGAGATTTAGGAATAACTTTCTCCATGAGTTTTCCAAGTGGGAACGAGAGCAACTGCACGACCAGGGGCGAGATTTGCATCGCATTCTTCCGGTACCAAAAGAATTGATTCACGAAGGACATCAACACGCAGAAAACTATAGAGAGGGTCCACATGCGGAACGTATATACAGGCAAGGATGGGTCATCCGTGCTATGTCAAATCAGTTACTCTGGATTGCTATCTCTCCGATGTGGGAGCGACTGTATTGTATAACTACTTACTTTGGCACAACTAGACGCACTTCTTCAATGGGGGAATCCTCTTCATCCTCGATGCGGGCCGGAGTTTGGTCGATATCATAAAGACTCCCCTGCGTCTTCTCCGTATAGTACTTGACATCTTTATCGGACACCTCTGCGTGGTCCTCACCCGCGTTGGTAGTCTTGATCACTTGTTCATCAATAACCTTTGTCTCTTCAGTCATATGGTACTCCATAGCTACTACTGCGCTCTGGATAAGGCACTCTCGTTTGATGGACAAAGAGGAGAGATAAAATAGAGAGAAGTAGTCAAAAGCTGGTGGGAGAAAACGAAGAGCAGCGCGCAGGATTCGACCTTTTAAACATCGGTCGACCCCGTGTGCGATGGTGAAAACTAATCAATGATGAAGAACAGCGTGTCAGTTGGGCAGCATAGCTGGTGTGATAAGTGGTATCATTTCTTCCCTCGGCCAAAAGAAAAGGTTCTCTTGTGTAAGTCTTATCGTATCGTGCAGTCGGTGTCCTACTCTCAGTTCTTCTTTTCTTTTCTCCAGAGCAGACAAATCCCCTTTCAGCTAGAGTTATACAAAAGGTCGACATGTGGACTTGTAAGCATCCGTCTTTCCATTCCAGTCCATTATAGCTGAAATTGGATTACAATGCCTCTGTCGGTCCTTTTTCTTTTTTTTTTTTTTTTTCTCATTGGATGAATTCTTTGCCCAATTTCGTCCAACAGAAAAAAAAAGTTAGCTGCACGAAAATAGTACAAAACCGAAATCGAATTCTTTCCATACAAACGAAGTAGCGATGCTTTGCCGCAGTGACAAAACTGTCTGGCTTTGTGGCCAGAAAAGCATACGGTATCCTACACCACTTAACTAGCGTTGCAGCGTCCAATTATTTTTACATCAAATCTGCAATTTGGAAAGTAACAAGAATCGTGTCAAGCTATTTCCTCTTGTGTGCTATGTAAGGGAAAAGGGCTTATTCCTTTTTAGCCGTTTTTTCCTTTTTAAAGGCGGAGATACTGTGAATCTGTATTGATCTTTTAAGCACATTGTTCGCGATCAGTATATGGTTATCAATACGATCCAAGTATCCTACAGATACACTGCCTGCATTTAAGGTTGTCTTGGTTGAACAATGTCGCACAATCAGCGAGTCCGGAATCTTGGTTTGACCACCGCATCCGAACAATACTTACCGGAAGGCAACACAAAGAAAGACAGGAAGCGTCCTGCTGATAACACAAACCAGCTTACCCACGGACATCCCGAGCCAGGGGAGGAGCAGCTGCCACCGCCATATCTACTCAGTTCGCCAACCCTGACCTCTACATAGCCTCTCTGACGACCAGTGCGTATCGTAACACATGGGAATTGAAAAAGATAATTGCCCATCCTTCTTCAGGAACCCAAGCATTTTGCCTGTCAAGCCATTCGCTCTGGCGACTCGTATATGGCAACATACTAGTTAAATCAGCCACTTTTCTATAGACAGACGACTCCTGTCATATGCTCGCAGATGGAGGAACGGCGAGAAGGTATATTATTATATGTAGTACTAACTACAATCTATATTTCAGCACACACTCGGATTATTCTAGATAGCACAAAACATCCCGTTTCATGCCTTGCACGAGCAGTACTGGTCAAACATGGAATGTGCAGTTTTGCTTAGGGTGATTGCCAAATAGGCCAAATTTTCCATAGCGGTGCCTTTCTCTTCTTCTACAGCCTGGCATGGTCTTCGGACCCTCCGTCATTTAGAAATTCCTCACACAACTCCGTCTGGTAAGCCCGATATATACTGTCGCATCAGAGGATTGCACTGACGGTCTACCAGTAGAGATACACTCGAAAGTAATGAGAGCTGGCACCTGTAACTTTATACCACCAGGAATCATTGTTAGAGCCTCTTTTTTGTGTGCGAACGGCCATCTGGATCATTTATGAAATATCGGTAGCGAGCAGAGCGTTCCGAGTGAGTTGTAAGATACAGTAATATGAAAAGGACTTCGTTTACTGTGCTGCCGAGTTTGCAGTTTTCCTGCGGCTTGCGCTGTAACTAAATTTATTCGTTATTTTTCTTATTAAGAACTGCGAAGTATTTAATATAACGAAGTCACTCGGTGGAACGATCTCCTTCCGCCAGCGCCGTAACTTCAAAGTCGCACGTCCTTTTTATTTCTCTTTCTCTTTCAATTATCCCATTTTGTCCTACATCCACCCACGATTTGTACATATCATACTATCTGATTTTAACCATGTAAGGGACGGGATGGTTATAAGGATTTTTGTAGATGAGAGAGGGTCCGAAGACCACGTCGAGTTGTAGAATAAGAGAAGTCAGCCCTATAAATACCCTTTTCTTCCAAGTCCGTTCCTTCGTAAGTAAAGTACATCGCCACTCAATGCGCATGGTTGAGGTATGTTCAATAACAGACCTGGCTTTTAATGAGATATTGTAGAACGATGTATCAGTTTCCAGTCGCTCCATGCTTGCAGAGGTATGTTGCATATCTTGTATTGGAAGTCTACTGGCCTTATAGCACAGCCTGTGGCTGTCTACTTGCTGTTGCTTTTGCCAACTCGAATCGAGTCTACAATTAAAATAAGTCGAGTCAGATTCTTAGACGTCATACTCGGAGCTAATATTTGCTTCGCTCATCACTCACATGCCGTCGAACGCTCCAGTCGCTTGACTAATTCAAAATACGCATAGATAATGGAAAAGAGGAAAACCTAGTCTTTCCTTTCCACCATTTGCCCTCGTTTGACCTAATTAAGCGCTCAGCTCCTTATCTTTATCTGTCGTTCCTTTTCCTCATATCTTCATTTCTACTTCTTCATCAGGATTGCTATGAGTGTTGTTCCGGGCCAGCCTTGACTGGCGTAACATTTGCATCGATGGCCGGAGTACACGTAGCAACCGTATGGGACCAGCTCCAAAAGATACGACGGACATGTCCATCCATGTATGTTCCGAATTGCTTGTTTTGCGCAAAACATCGCCTCAAATAGAAAGGCTGGGGAGCCATCACGTATATTTTGGCAGTATTCGAACTCATTGGGTGTGTTGCCTGCCATACACGATCTTTTTAATATGTTCCAATAATGACGCCCAGGAAGTAATTCCATATTAAATTACAGTTCATTGGTTGGGTTCCATCAAACAAATGCCTTGTGTGTGGCTATGATTATGCTGCGCATCGCAGTTTTCCAGGCGTTTCAGATCATACCAAATGAGCGGTGGCTCTACTTTTTAAGAGACTTACCCAGCGACTCGGTAGCTGGTACTATAAGAATGCGATTGGACTCCTTAATGCTTACGACAGACAGGCACAGGGCGCATTGCGGTAAGCACCGATATTAGTACATGTAACCTCTTATTGTCTTCCATACGATGCTTTTGCAATATTTCTCATATATAACATGCAATGATGGCCTTTTGTCTGGGAGCTCTCCTTCTGCGAATTATACTTTTGTTGAAGTTAACCACTGTATGTATATATTGCAGTATTTAAGTTGGGCTCAGCCGCTTTCGGTTCGGACTTTTTTGTTCGCAAAATATATAACAAATCGATGAAGAACAGCCAAGCTATTTTGAAAAGTGAAGTATATGCAACCATGTATTGGGAAAGCAGGGCAAAAACAACAAGAAAAGAGAGAGAAAAAAAAAGAGATTTAAAAATATATATTTGTAAAAATGAAACAATGCATATGAACGCCGTACTTCATGTTTTATTATGATAGGTGTGTATGCACAAGAACATTGCTTTGCCACCAAATCATGTGCGTCGGCTGTGACGGCCAGTCGTCCAATGAAAAATAATTTTTTAAAAGAAATAAAAGGCCAACTTTCCTTTTTATATTGGTTCTTCAACATATAATGAACAATGGAAGCTACAACTCTGACAGCCTAGATCAGCGATTTGGTATGTTCATAACTTGTGACCTGAAAGATGAGCGTGGATCTAACTTTTATATAGCTGGAATGGGCATTAACGACTCATCTGCCAATAACAACCGACCCAACAAGTATGTTCCTCCTCATATGAGAAACCGATCCAGAGATTCTGGCAATACTGCTGCTCCCAGCAGCGGCGGTGCCAGCGGCGGTGCCAGCCAAGGATGGTCTGCTTGGAACAACGATCGTGCAGCTCCTCGCAGCAACGAGTAAGATTCAACCATCTCCTTTTCTTTGTGCGTCTGTGTACGTATGTGTGTGAGTATGGTGTAAATTTGTATTTCTGTGCCTGCCGCAGCAAAGCAGAGTTCACATTCATATATGTATACACACACATACACACATACACACATAGAGACAAGTGATATAGAAATCAGCAATGATGACTAACCCAAACGCCGTTAATAGTTGGAATTCGTCTCGCTCTGACTTTAGCCGAGGCCCTGGAGGTTATAACAACCGCACCGCAGGTGCTGGCGGTGGATCGTTCTTTGAGCGTGGCTCTTATGGTGGTGGTGCTTACCGCAACCGCCGCGATGATTCGAGCTATGCCCGCCGTGATGAAACCCGCGGTTACTGGAAGGACGACCAGCACCATGTCGGTGCCCGCAACCCCCGCACGGAGCGTGAGCTCTTTGGTCTTGCTGAGGACTCGGACCGCCAGCACACCGGCATCAACTTTGAAAAGTATGATGATATCCCTGTCGAGGCCAGTGGTCATGACTGCCCCGAGGCCGTCACTACTGTAAGTATTTTCTCAGCCCCTGACATCCCTTATCTGTATTATCAATAGCCTCTTGTTGGTCACTCGCTCACCCTCATATTTATATGCTAGTTCGCGAGCCCTCCTTTGGACCCTCATCTCTTGAGCAACATTGAACTCGCTCGTTATACCGTGCCTACCCCTGTGCAGAAGTACTCCATCCCTATCGTTGGTGCCGGTAGAGATTTGATGGCCTGCGCTCAAACTGGTAAGACATCTGCCAAAGAGGCGATATTCCCCCCCCTTCTGTCTCCCACCCCTGATTCCGGAACTCATTCATTTCTCCTTCAGGTTCTGGTAAAACTGGTGGTTTCTTATTCCCCGTCTTTTCGGAGCTCTTCGCCAAGGGTCCCCTCAGCGTACCCACCGGTGGTGATGAGTCTGGCCGTTCCTACCGTGCCCGCAAGGCTTACCCTACCGTCTTGATTCTTGCTCCTACCCGTGAGTTGGTCTCCCAGATCTTTGATGAAGCCAAGAAGTTTGCCTACCGTAGCTGGGTCCGCCCTGCTGTCGTCTATGGTGGTGCTGACATTGGCTCGCAGATTCGTCAGATCGAGCGTGGCTGCGACCTGCTTGTCGCAACTCCTGGCCGTCTCGTCGACCTGATCGAACGCGCCCGCATTTCTCTTGCCAACATCCGCTACTTGGTCCTTGACGAGGCCGATCGCATGCTGGACATGGGTTTCGAACCCCAGATCCGCCGCATCGTCGAAAAGGAGGACATGCCTGGTGTGCAAGACCGTGTGACCCTCATGTTTTCTGCCACCTTCCCCCGTGACATCCAGTACCTGGCCCGTGACTTCTTGAAGGACTACATCTTCTTGTCTGTCGGCCGTGTAGGTTCCACCTCCGAGAACATCACCCAAAAGGTCGAGTATGTTGAGGACGAGGATAAGCGCTCCGTGCTGCTTGATATCCTCCACTCCACCGACGTCAGCGGCTTGACTCTCATTTTCGTTGAGACCAAGCGTATGGCCGACATGCTGTCCGACTTCCTGATCAGCAACAACTTCCCTGCCACCTCCATCCACGGTGACCGCACTCAGCGTGAGCGCGAGCGCGCCCTCGACTCCTTCCGTACAGGCCGTACCCCTATCATGGTGGCTACTGCTGTTGCCGCTCGTGGTCTGGATATCGCCAACGTATCGCACGTCATTTCTTATGACCTGCCTACCGATATTGATGACTACGTCCATCGCATTGGTCGTACGGGTCGTGCTGGTAACACTGGTCTGGCTACTGCTTTCTTCAACCGAGGCAACAAGAACGTCGTCAACGATCTCATGGATATCCTGAAGGAAGCCAACCAGGAAGTCCCCTCGTTCCTCGAGACCATCTCGCGCGAGTCTCGTTCGTTCGGTGGTGGCCGTGGTGGTCGTGGCCGTGGCCGCGGCGGCAGCTTTGGTGGTCGCGATTTCCGCAAGTACGACAACTTCTCTCGTGGTCCCGGTGCCGGCAGTGGTTTCGGCAACGATGCGTACGGTAGCGGTGGCTACAACAACTATCCTCCTCTCGGCAACAACGGCGGCGGCAGATCGACGTACGCCCCTCGAGACAACGTGCCACTCCAGTACCAGACCAAGACAAGCTGGTTCTAAGCAGAAATATGGTTATGGGGTGCACGCGCTCTCAGCAAAACTTTTTCTCCCTTTCTGCAACGAAATTTTTTCCTTCTTTAGCGCATATTCTCCCCTCACATGTCATGTCTTCTCTCTCTCGTTTTCTCTTTTGATTCTTACTGCAATACAACATGAAATAGACTTTTACTAGTACAGTTTTCTATGCGGCTACGGCTGTGTTCACTTGCCTTCATATTTTCTTGACAAAAATGTAGTGAAACGCAGCAAGGGTCTTGGAAAGACAGCGTCATTGAATTCCAAAGATAGTATAGCTTGAGAGTAATTGTTTCTACAGGGTATATATGTATATACAGTATATATGGCCGGGACGAACTCCACAGTGGACATGCGCGCTGAGACTAGAAGAAAAGGTATAAAATGATGCTTTACATGAGCGGACGCCAGCAATATCATCATTACACGTTCGTCTTACAAATATATTCATGGTACTGATAATGTCAGTGACCGACTGTCGATGAAGATGAGGTACAGTGACAACAGCCCAGCGTTTCGCTTGGACTATCTACAGAATAATGACTTTGCGGGCAATCTTTTGTTTGCGTGTAATACCAGGCTGCCCACTTTTGCAAGATGGGCCAAGCGGCTGGCAGCTAAGGCAACTCGAGTGATGACTTTGCTCCTACTTCCCTTTTTTTTTTTTTGTCCCTTGAGTTGGCCATCACGGAAATTCTCTCGCTTCAGACTCATATAGGACCGAAGAGACCACTGAAGTACGGTTCTGCCAGGAATCGTCCGGTACTGGGATGCCCCGACAACGATAAGGCGGTTCATTTGGCAATTTTGCTGCAAGAATACGAGCATAACGTGAGTCTAGCTCCCATCTAGGGCCAATAATTGCGGTCAGCCAGTGATACGAGTAGTTTGAAATGCAAGTCGCTCTCGAAGCAGTTCCCATAAGGCTGGCCCATAATCAACTTGGTCGTCCTTGATCCGATCTCGATGCAATAGGTGGGCCCTACTTTCAATCTCAATCTCAGTGCCAATCATTTCATTGTTGGAGCTGAATTTGGAGAAATTGACTGGTTAGTTTTTGGTGCAGGAGAAATGGAGAAGCGTAGAGCAAAGTAAGGCCTGGCAGTCTGGTAAAGACAAAGACAGGGTGGTAAACGATCCACGCAAGTCCCTCTCGGACTAGGTCAAGCAGTTCTTATAACAGGAAGATGTCAAGAATGTCGTCGTAGCGACCTGCCATTGATGATGGCATCGCGAACGGGGCCATGTATGAACGGGGCAACTTTTGAGTTGGACGACGACCCGCCGTGCCGACGTGTATATAGCCAGACGCAGCGCGAAAAAGAAAAGGCTGCCATCCATCAATGTGGAGATCCAACAGAAGATTGATGCACGCTTCATGTAGCGTGCCATTCAGTACCGTATTAACGTGACGAAGACGTCCACCGTCCTCTCGGTCTTTATTATCTTGAACGTCGATGGCTTCTCCAGTCGTCAGTACGACGACACGACTTCCAATACGAATTTGAACGACCCGTGCTTTACGCAGACATCCACGTATTGGGCCACCGGTGTCAAGATCGAGCAGACCCCACATCTCCCTCTCATCTCTTCAACCTATGATTGCGCTATGCGTCCAAGAAAAAAGGCCCTCGTCTTGGATTTTCATCACAAATGCGTGAAACGTCGAGTACTGCACATCGCAATTGTCTGCTTTGAGAGCTTCGGATGATTGGGAGCCTGGAACATGGAACAAGAGTGCACACAGAGGTGGATGTCCTGTACCAATCCACATAACAGCATATGCTCGAGAGAGGATATGGTATATGCATCTGCGATAAATCCGACGATCACCATCAAGATATGTTACCGCTTCAGCGATGTAACAACGCCCATCAACAAGTTCGCAGCGTACGAGATGATGCGCAAGGTAGAAACCTTCTGCGATGCAAGCCACCAGCCAGGCAGCCAAGATCCAGTAACCATGTCGCCCGTGGCCAAAACACTGTCTCGATGCGTACCGCGACGACTTGATAGCTTCAGCCAGCCCTTCAAGCGACGACCTTCAAGTGACATTATGGGGACGAGAAATCTAATCCACCCACGCCGATATGAACGGCGTCGCGTTCGCGTTCTACTCGCAGTGCTACTTGATCTTCGTCCTCGGAGAACGCAAACAAAGCACCAGACGCTTTTTGTAGGTGAAATAATATGAGGGCGGCCAAATAAGTCCTAGCTGGTCGCTGCACGCTCCACTTAAAGGGTGCCTTCATTCTCTTCTGAAGCGTGTTCACTTATCTTCTGATCGTATACAATACAGCATAAAATAGACGTTTAATAGTACAGTTTTCTACGATGCATGTTATTGGGTATGATAATATTACAGAACGGAAAAGGTGAGAAAATAATGATGATAAGTATGTACACAAACAGTAACTACACTACTTGAAATCCGAAATAAGAGTCTCAATGGCGTCGATGGTACCGAAAATAAGACCAACAATGCCCAAAAGGACAATGAGAGCACACCAGGCGAGCTCATAGATAGGCTTGTTGCGGAAACCGGTAAGCTTGAGGTAGAATAGGACTGGGAAGATGAGGATAAGAGCGCAGTTTGCAAAGGAACCGATCAAGCTCATAAGAGCATCAAAATGAGGGACTGTGCAGGCAACAACGCCGACGATGACGATAATAACGATGCGCATGACGGCCCGGATGATGAATTCAATAATGCGACCGAAACGTTCCACCGTGATGTTCATCATCTTTTCGAGGTCAAGAGCGAGCGATGTAACGAGGATAGGCGCAGCCATAATCACGTGGATAGTCATCAAAACGGTCGCAATAATTCTGGGGACACCGTTCGGAAGACTGTTGTAGATTGGACTCACGACGGTGGTGCCGTAGATGTAATAACCAGGGACAGCCGTCAGAAAGTACATCAAGGCGCATGTGCCGAGACCGAAGCTAGCGACCTTGGGCCAGTCGGTGCGCTTCTTCAAGGATGCTTCAACGTGCGGGTAGACAACATTACCGCCGAAACTGAACGAGATAGTGCTGAGCGCGATAGGAAACTGGTTCCAGATGACTGAATCGTGTTGGATATCGTGCAGGTTCTTTTCGTCGACGCAAGCAACGACCAAGACAATCAATACCGTGACGAGCGTTGCGAGAGCTCCGAAAGCGCTCATCCAGGCGACCTCCTTCATGTTCTTGACAAGAATGAATGGAATAGCAACAATAGCGCAGGAGATAATGATCCACGGTGTGTCACCGATTTCACCAGCAGTGCCTTTGCACAAGGTGTTGAGGTTCTGGCCGGAAAGGACCATATACAGGATGGGTGCACCGAGCAAAATCCAGGCATTGAAGAAGAAGGTGAGCCAGCCACCTACGACACCGAATGCAGCGTTGGCAACGTCTTTGTACGTCATAAGGCGAGGGCCCCGTACGTACAGGCATCGGATCAAGATTATAGCGGTATACTGGAGGCAGAAAAAAAATGGATGTCAGATCGAGAAACGAAGGGTCGTTCGGGAAAATCTTTTACTTACAGTGGACATAGTCCAGGCAAGGAACAAAATCAAGAGACCGATCCAGCCACCTTGCTTAAGGGCAAAGGGCAAACCGAGCGTACCGGTACCAGCAATCACGCAGACGACGTTGAAGTAGGCGAGCTGCCAAGATCCACCGTTGCTTCGGTCGACGTCGCCATTGTTGAGCTCACTCTTGTAATCATATTCGTGTTCTTTGTTCAACAATGACAGAAATCAAAAAAAGTATGAGCACATGATATGCAGTTATCTTATCTTGTATCTTTTATTTACCACTGCAGACTTCTTGAATGGAGCTTCCATGGACGGACGAGAAGTCCTTCTTCTCACTTATAGATGCCATAAAAAGCTATGTGATGTATGTACGAGGGAAAAAAAAATCGGGTACATCTTTTCTCAGCTATAGCTTTTATATTGTCATGGAAAAATAAGAGAAAAGGGCGGGCCCTCAATTTCCGAAAGATACTTTTCTCTGTATGGTTCGCAATGATCGTGGAACGATTCCTTATGATAACTATTTTTTACCTCTTGCTGATACCCAGAGGCCTATTGGATCCATACGCCTGTACTCGCCTAATTACCGGAATGAGCTTTCACACAAAGATAAAGTTTTCTCACACTTGTTTTTGGTCTCAATTTCTTTCGCACGATCACCCTGAGGGTGCTGAGCCTAAATTGGAAGCGTCTTACTGTTCGAAGGGAACATGACTCAAGTAATTTTCCTAATTTTGATTCGTTATCGCTACTTCGGTATTTGTAAATCCTGTGACCCAGCGAAACGATGATACTTGATTTGGCGACCGTGCGAATCTCTTATTGGCGCTGCGCTTGCCTTTCCTTTTTTCACTGGCCATTCTCAGCCCACCCAAAGTCCTGTACCTTGACCCTTTTTCGTGTTGCCTTGCATGCAGCGGGCAGCCTTGGCGTGACTGAGCTGAAACATAACCCACGCGAGCTGATATGTTCATGATTGGTGGAAAGTTTTGACCCTTATCTTATCCCCTTCCTTGTAGATACCAGATAGTGAAGCCGTAGTACCTGTAAGTAACTGGAGGGTCAACAATTTTTCTCTTGCCTATAATTCGGATATTGCCCGACTTTACTATATGAATGTCTTTCGATCTTTATTTATTTAGACAACAGCTCCAAGGACTGCTGTACATGGCCCGTTCAAGATGACCCAATGTTTATTGTGCTTCAGTATGGATTTGGGGTACCCGGTTTTATTAACCAATCATACGTACAATTCAATTAATATACTTGCCAATTTTTTCCATGGAGAACGCCCGGATGGAGTCGTTACCCTGAATTTCCCATTGATATTCGGACGTATACGCATTCTTCCGCACAGCGAAAAGTGCACGTCAGATATGTACAGCAATAATAGTCTATTCAACTGAACACTACTGTTCTGTTCTGCAAGATTGACGAATCGTTCCATAACCCACCCTGAGCGCACTCCCTTTGTATAAGCCGATTTGAATAAACGACGAGCGCCATGTCTCGGGGAGAGGAGGAGAGAGGGTGTCATAGTCTCGAAGAACTGAGAAACGTCTACATTACGTATCAGATGACTGCATGTAACGTAATGGGAAATCAAGCATCTAAATTGATGCTATCGCCACCACACTGTATTTGAGTGGTATTACGTAACAGCTCAAAGTACTACCTAATTACATAAGGCGCTAACAGCGGTTAAGGCGAGCGACTCCACGTATTTCCGAAGTAGACTGCTGGCGTATGTGCAGTTACAGCAATTCTTACAAGTAATGGTTCATGCTTTTGATACATGCACACCCCGTAATAAGGGATCCTCTTTCCTTTTGACACAGGAGCAAACTTTGGACTGTATACGCGCAAGGGAAGTTTGCAACTGGTCAGCAAATAGATGCACATATATCCGCGATAGAGAAAAATGTTGAATAAATACTCCAGGAAGCTGGAGCTCAAGGGTTTATACAATGAAGGCGTAGTCCCAGTTGCAACGGTTTCACTTGCGCTTTGGCTAATAATTTTTCTTTATTTGTAATTACAGACGTGTTTTACTGCTTCTTGCCTCCGAATCTCGTCTTTTCTGCTCTTCTCAAGCATGACCAGTATGACCAGTAAACAGCAGCCGCGTAATTTTACCGAGCATAGGATGGACGATGGCCGCGTCGTCAGCACGCTGCATCGTGTCGATACCGGTAACCAATCCTTTGAACAGAAGCCAGAAGTTGAAGCATTGCGTATTAAACGTCTCCATTATGTTTGTTTATTACATCAGCTGTCGAGCCACCTGCCACGCATAAGCCGACGGATGAAGAGCTGTGGTCCAAAGAACGTCCTGATTGCCCCGACCTCGAGTTCTTGAAAAAACATTTTACGCACGAAGGTCGGCTCACGGAAGCCCAAGCACTTAAAATTTTACGATCGGTGCAAGTGATTTTACGATCCGAGCCTACACTGTTACGTATTCCGGCGCCCATCACAATATGCGGTGATGTCCATGGTCAATTCTACGATTTGCTTAAACTTTTTGACGTGGGCGGCAACCCTGAAGTCACGCGCTATCTATTTCTGGGTGATTACGTCGACCGAGGCTATTTTAGCATTGAGGTTCTCCTCTATATGTGGGCTCAGAAGCTCACTTATCCCAACTCTTTTTTCTTGCTGCGGGGTAACCATGAATGTCGTCATCTTACAGACTATTTCACTTTCAAAATGGAATGTGAGTGTATTTCATGAAGAAAGACGGCTAGACTAATGTTATTTTCCAGGTCAGCACAAGTATTCCAAACTCGTGTATGACACTGCCATGGAGTGTTTTGACTGCCTTCCGTTAGCAGCTGTTGTTAATGACCAGTTCATCTGTATGCACGGTGGCCTGTCACCAGAACTCAAGACACTCAAAGATATTGAACAGGTAATGAAAAGTGGTTTGACATGTTCTGTGCTAATACCACAAAGCTGGATCGGTTCCGAGAAACTCCCACGAGCGGACTCATGTGCGATCTTCTGTGGGCTGATCCGTTCGAAGACTTTGATGCCGAACATAACCCCAAATTCGATCACAATAATGTGCGAGGGTGCTCTTACTTTTTCAGCTACAAAGCCACCTGCCATTTTCTTGATAAGAATCACCTCCTCTCCGTCATCCGAGCTCATGAGGCCCAAGCCAATGGATACCGTATGTACCGCAAGAGCAAGACCACCGGCTTCCCGGCGCTGATGACCATCTTCTCTGCGCCCAATTATATCGACGTCTATAACAATAAGGCTGCCGTGTTGCGCTATGACAAGAACGTGCTCAACATTCGCCAATTCAACTCTAGTCCACATCCATACTGGTTACCGAATTTTATGAATGTCTTTGATTGGAGCTTGCCTTTTGTCGGTGAAA
Organism: Syncephalastrum racemosum; assembly: GCA_002105135.1. Lineage (NCBI taxonomy): Eukaryota > Fungi > Mucoromycota > Mucoromycetes > Mucorales > Syncephalastraceae > Syncephalastrum > Syncephalastrum racemosum. Next base: position 1,647,758 of record MCGN01000004.1, read on the forward strand.
AGAGTAAGTGACGATGCTGGTTTCTCTAGATAGAAGTACTAACGAGACGGTGTTTGCTGATAGTCACCTCAATGCTCTTGGCTATCCTGAACATCTGTTCACAAGAGGAGCTGGCACAGGCCGCGCAAGGAGAAGAAATGCGACCGACTTCGCCACTTGGCCGGCGCGTCTCACCTGACCTTGAATTGGAGCATCGACGACATATCATCAAGAGCAAGATCCGCGCAGTCGGTCGCATGTCTCGCGCCTACAGTGTTTTGCGTGAGAACGCTGAACTTGTGCATGAGCTTAAAAACCTTTCCGGAAAGGGCAAGTTACCAACTGGTACCTTGGCATTAGGATCAGAAGGCATCCGTGACGGTAATACTTCGATCACTTTACTGTAATGTTTCTCAACTGACATGACTGTATTCTTTGTATTTATAGCCATCACATCGTTTGAGGAAGCCAAACAGTCTGATATTGAAAATGAGCGGCTCCCTCCTACAACGCGATTATCCAAAGTAGCGGCGCAGCAGCAAGCTACGAACAATAAGATCAAGAATGCGGTAGAGCAAAAGGATCAGAGCGTCGAACGCATAGCAGAAGCTATTGCCTCACCCAATGACGATGATCAGCAGAAACGCGCTTCCAAAGCACCGCCTCTATAGTGTCCGCGCTGCAAAATATGTACATACAGACAGACCTTTTTTTATTTTCGCATTTATACAATAATAGCATCGCATTCCGTCATTAAGAACCAGAGCGTGTTGCTGACTCAACAGATTCAGAAGCCCCAGATTGTTGTTGTTGTTGCTGCTGCTGCTGTTGCTGCTGCTGTTGCTGTTGCTGTCGCGCGAGCTGCAACTGGATAATCTGCTGCTGTATCCGTGCCGCTTGATGAAATCGTTGCTGAAAATCTTCTTGTTGCGATAGGATCGCTGCCGGGTCGGAAGAAGGCGAAACGCCCGTAACTGACTGTGCTTGAACGCGGTCCACGACGTTTTGACCACTATTAGTCTGTCGATTTGGTTTTTGCTTTTGAACGTGAGCCTCAGTCTGCGCTTGTGCCTGTGGTTGAGTCTGAGTCTGAGTCTGAGACTGACTCTGACCCTGCGCCTGCGCCTGAGCCTGAGCCTGAGCCTGAGCCTGAGCCTGCGCTTGAGCTTGAGCTTGAGCTTGAGCCTGTGCTTGGATCTGGACGATGTAGCGTTGCAACTGTTGTTGTTGCTGGGGAGTGAGTTGTTGCTGTATTGGGTATCCTAGTTGCATCAGACGCACAGCAAAAGCGAGCGGATTCGCTTGGATAGCCTCATTGGTCAGCGCAGATTGTTGTTGTTGCTGCTGCGGCAGACCAGGTGCAGAGACGTGCGGTGACAGCTGTGGAGGTGTTTTTTGTTGCACAGGAGACGATAAAGCTGTAACAGGTCGTGGGGCTTGTTGCACAGCAGGTGTTGGCCGTACCGGAGCATTGGCTGCCGGCATCGTTGGAATTATCGGGGCTGTAGTCGGCTGCTGCATCTGCGTCGGTTTCTGTGATTGTTGTTGTTGTGCGCTGAGCATAGCCATTTGTTGCTGGCGTAAGAACTGAAGTTGGGCAGCAGTCGGGTATCTGTTAAAAGCGGCAGCAGCTGCAGCAGTAGCTGCAGCGGCACGTTGAGGTGGGAGTTGGTGTGCGGGAGAAGGTGGAGCAAAGGAAGAGGCTGTCGGTGCATCCTGAGAGAGTCTGGGAGCCGGTAATGGGATAGCTGGGAGGACGGCTGGTCGAGGTAGACCCTGGACGCTCTTGATTAGGTTAACTGGTTTGAAAATTTTTGTCCAACTGTACTCACAGTAAAGCCTGGTAGCTGTCCGTTCAGACCAACGGTCGTGGAGAGGTGCCTTTGCTCCATAAGAAACTGTGCCATCTGTCGTTCACGCTGATGTTTCAGGACACTGAGGTCCATGACTGTAGGAAGACGACTACCGCTCGCGTCAAAGCCATGCGCTTCAATCGTGGGTTTGGGAGGCGGTACTACGAGGTATCGTTAGTGTTGACTACGGATGGCGAAATTCGGAGCAACATACATGATTGTTTCTGCACCTCATCGCGCCTTTTCTGACTGCGTCTGATTGCTTCGAAAACATTATACTGACGTTGTCGACGACGTGTTGTAGATTCCTTGATCGGACCTTCTTTTTTGGAAGAGTCGCGCTTCATTTTTGCAAGGTAAGCTAAAAATCGAGGGGTTGAGCGGTTTGTTCAAAACTTCAAATGTGCCGTATACGTACAAGGATTGACTTGGCCTGTCACACTCGTAAGGTTACATGCTTTCCATCGCTCGTAGCACTCATGAGGCGTCCGATCCACTTTGGTAAAATGCCCTCGTATAGAATTCATGCCGTCGCATACGAGGTCCCAGTTGAATTGATACTCCTGTATTAGCCGGATAAGACAAATGTCATCCTCTTCACTCCAGACGAACTCTGATTCCCTATTTGTCGACTGTGGTGCGCGCGGTTGAGACGGCATCGGATCTTTTGATTTGCGAGGAGTGAAAAGATCTAGCAAAGATGAAAGGTTGCATCAGCAGAGCTCAGATAGAAAGAACGCACGCTCGTGACATACTCGGACCAGGACGCGCCGGCTCGTATCTATCGCAAGTTCGAGATTCGTCTTCATCTCCATCATGCTTCCGCTTTAATCCTGCACAAGGAGGTCTGTAGGTAGATAGTTTCGAGACTGGAACGATGCGACCATACTCGAGCTCATCAAAGTATGGGTCATCGAACGTAGGATTGGGAGGCTCGTATGCTAGGAGGTCTGGGAAGAGCGAATTGGGATCAGGTCCAGTTTCGGAAAGGACAAAGCACGCCAGATCCGGATCCAAATTGAGCACAGCCTCTCGGATCACCTGAATAGAGTCACTGTCCAATGAGGGTCCCCTAGCATCGTTCTGCGTGTCGATCATATCTTTTTCGTAGTCTGCAGACGCTGGTTCGTCGCTCGGCGGCGAAGGCGGAGGTTCATGGTGGAGTCCGCTGTAGGTAAGCTCGTCGTCACCTTTAAACGAGTAGGCGTCCGGGGATATTACGACTGGGTGATGTACGCTGCTCGCATTTGCGGGAGGAGAGTTGCCGAGTAATGACGAGGCCGGAGAGGGGATATAGGCCTGTATATATATGTATTTAGCGATTCCTCTTCTTTTGCTATGTATAACTTACTCGGACGCATACGGCAGATTTATCTTCGGCTGCATGCCATTCCATAACAGCGCGTGAGATCGTGTATGCCATCGCCATCTTCCATCTCTTTTCTTCTTTGTAATCCGTCCGCATCCAGCGCTAACAGAAGAGTAGAATAGATGAGGGTGCTGACAGAGTAGCCTATCCCTTTTTTACCATTTCGTCAAGCAACGAGTCCCAATGTGTTTTAGGCCTCGGAGGTGCCTTAAAGCGCTTGTGTTGCCTTAAGCTCCATTGATCATTCTTCTTGAGTGTCTCAACCTTCTGAATTGTTTTGATAGCTTTGAGTTCTTCGCGTGCCGTCTACCGACAAGGATTTAGTAACAATGAATGCTGTATATGTGGGGAATGTATATACCGTCCAATCTTGAGTCGAGAGGATTTTGCTGGCGCGCTGGGCGAGTTTGTACAAGGGTTGCGAAGAAGCCTGTAGATACCATGCGAATAAATCGACGGAATTAGGGCGTTTGTCAGATCGTGTATCGTGTAGTTTGACGCCATTGTAAATCTGTGGGGGGTAATACTTGGCGTCTGGGTTTCGGGCCAGGACCGAGGACATGGAACGATAGTGAGCGACACGTTTGGGAGCGGGCGACTGCGATGAGGAGCGTGAAGTTGTGGACGACGACGGAGAGGGTGACGAACGTTTCTCTTTTCGTGTGGGGGTAGGTTCTACCAAATTATGCTAGAATTGGGGTGTCAGTCATAACTTTTTCCTAATATTGCGTTCTCCACTCATACATCCAAACCGGAGAGGATTTCACCAATACTTCTGTGTCGAATAGCACCACTGACACCACGTGTAACCATTCTTTCAGGAGGTGGTAATGTCCGTCTGTTGGCTGACTTTTTTGTCGTCTCCAGATTTTGACATTGCATTTCTGTGATGCTCGCATGGACGGTGCCTGATGTTGGACAGTCGGGTCTCGCATCAGTAGACTCTCTATTATACCTGCTGTTAGTACATATTACCCTATCTCTGATAGTGTGCGCCGTTGCCACATACTTCAATTGCTGACGTTGAAGAAAAATATCCCATTGCGCTGAATTGAAGTCATTGAAGTCATTGTTGTCATTGTTGAGGAAATTCAAGAAGCGCGCATCGTCGTCGTCGTTAGCAGGATCGTTGCAGTGATTGACGGTCAAAAGGAAAAGCTCCCTAAGCAAGTCTTCGCGGTGGCGTGATAAAACCCTGTGTACAAACGCGCGTCAACCTAGAGACCTTAACAATAAGAGGAAATATCTTACTCGAGTTGGGCTTTCCGGTCTTGCTCTGCTTTGACCTTCCGTTCACGCAGAGCAACAGGCTGTCTCTGCATTCTCATTGTTGATATGGATATTTAGATAAAGTTCAGGTCATACCTCTGTTTTTGTCCCTGTCTCCGTTTCTGTGGTATTCCTCAGCTTTCCCGAAGGCATCACGTCTGCTACCGTTGAAGGCGGTGCGTTATGCGTTGCCGTTGCAGTAGAAGATATAAACGCGTTGTCGGAAAGGTCTGCTGCCATTATGTTGGGTTGAGTTGAGTTTGATTACAATGGAGGCAGAAAAGTTGACAAAAGGTAAGACGAGAGGAGCGGACAGAGAGACGAGGAAAGAGAGAGAGAGAGAGAGAGAGAGAAAGAGAGAAGGAAAGGGCGGCCTGAAAGTATCAGGGACGAAAAACTTGAGCTTGTGTGCCTTTATTGAGTGCAATACGAGAGAGAAAAAAAAAAGACTGTAAGCGTGCCTTTGTTCTTTGACACCCTCCAAAAAATACTCGCACACAGCTCACCACACGTAGAATTTTCTCGTTGGCCAAGCCCTCTTCCTTTTTTTTTTTTTTTTCCTTCTGCTTTCGAATCACACTGAGTCACTTCCACGTTCCTTGCGCCTCCATTCCACTCAATATATGTTTATATCTAACCCAAAGTCCCAGCCTGCGATCTTGTCCCATCGTTGCATGTACATTACCTTGTGAGTAATAGTGAACCCTCTTTTGCGTAAGAAAAGGAGAAATGAATTTTTTCTTCTTTTTTCCAAAGTCGCGCGCTTTTGATTTTCGGACTGGGACATTTGTCGTGTCACGAATATGTCTGAATAGGTTAGGCCTCCCGATCAAAATTGAAAGATCAATGCTTCCTGCCCTAACAAAAAGCGTACTGCTTCAAGTACGAATGCTAATAATGAGTCCAGCACCTTACAGTGAGAAATCCATGACTTCTATTGGACTGAAAGCAATATACCTGGGAATCTTTACTTGTTAGCCCATCCGGCAAGGGACCCATTTACTGCTATTATTTACTACTACTACGTCCATACGGTAGCGACAAGCCTAGCCTTAATTCTGAATATCTCTTACAGTAAACATATATCCCTTGACCGCCTTACTCTTGCTATTGCATATAAATCGTAACAGAGTACTCAAAAGTAGATTGCGTACATTTCTGGCAGTCCTGTATCGAGGACCTGGTAATCTGTTTTCGGTCCTTTGTCTGAGATTGATCACAAAAGATCACCTCACAAAGCTCCTCCTCCGGAGAATAGTTCTGATGAATATCTATAACTGCTCATCCTTGCGGCATTCCGAGCTTTGCTGCGAGCTCTTATTCTTTTAAATGCTACCGTGTGACGTTCCTTTTTTATATCTCTACCCATAAATCCAGCTGGGCCCGTACCCAATCACATAGTGGGCAGGCGGAAAGCTGAAAGACGGCAAAGTAAAATATGGAAGACGCCAAATGCGAAAGACGCCAGAAACGAGAGATGCAAAATATGAAAAATGGATATGGTGAAAGATACCCGCAAGCGAAGGCGCAAGACGATAGACAAGAAAGCAGTGGTCTTTGATGATCAGTCAAAATACTTGACTCCGGTCCGCCGCTTATCATCTCAAAGCACATGGCCTTGGAGCATCCGGAGGAACAGAGCCAGCTGAGTATGATTGCTCGCAAACGCCACACCGATCAGTTGACAAGGAGATTAGCAAAAGAATCATGAAGAAATGCAGACTGAAGAAGCGTCTTCAGGAGAACGAGGGGCCATACCAAGAGCCAAAAGGAGGGAAGAAGAAGAGGCCAGAAGAAGCCTCTAGAATAGCCCGCTCCGCCGAAGTAGTCGTCTGAAATACCGCGACCCTTAATCAAAAGAGTGAACAGGAGGATGTGCCGAAAATAAGTCCACGAAAGTACCAAGGAAAATCACAAGCACATCGAAATTACCGCTGAGGTACGACAAGGGGCCTGTCAACAGGTCTCCGATGTTGACAAGCGTTCAGCCATTGCAGAACATATCCATATAGATAAACTCATCTGTATCGCAGTACAACTAGGCCCAAGTCAAGCTCAAATGCGATGGAAACAATACACCCCCAGTATGTATGGAAAATAGCGTTATGACGAGAGTATCCTCCGAGTATGTGGTATATATGCAAGTACAAAAATAAGAGGTGGTGTTACGTGAATAAAGAGCATGCCAGAAGTTTATTTATATAATAGGCTGAAGAGTGAGTGATACTGTAGTTTACTGGATATACTTAGCATATGAGGCTAGAAGGGTCATCATATAAGAATAGTTCAGTTGTAGTAGCAGACGCCCGTGCCGTTGGAGTCGAAGCCACAGTACGTGTCAAGCGGGCAGCACTGGCCGTACGAGTCTTGACAGAGGCCCCAGCCTTCCGGACACGTCGTATAGCGTTTGTCCAATGACGATCGCTCAAACTGCTGGCGAGCAACCTGACGTTTTTCTTGAACATTGTTTGCTCCACCGCGAGGCACTGTAGTAGCCGGAGCAGCGGAAACCGAGGCAGCAACGGTGATTGCAAATAGAATGGCAGAAAGCTTGAGGGAGACCATGGTGATGACAGTGTGTTGGGATTAAGAGGGAAAATAGATAAACAGATGAGTTCTGAAGTAGTTGTAGATCAATTAATCCGTCCATTTTCCTGCTTTTATATGTTTTGACCCATAGACGAGGCTTTGCTATCCACACATTATGCTGTTTAATGAGGTCTGCTTCGCCACATCCTATCTTAAAGTTAAAGGAGACATATGAGAGGGCGCGCTCAAGATTGAGGATGAAAGTACAAAAGCTGTTGGACTCATGCTAAGCTTTTGCGGTAGTTGCCTCTCTCCGCGCCACAAATTTTCAATGCACACTGTGTTCATTTAAGTCTGCGTAGCCTCTAGCCACTACCCTTCTCGAGTCTTTTCTTCTTTTCTTTCCATAATTGGCCAATAATCTACCTCACTTCCTGCGCATTTGACCATTTCATCTGTATTAACACTTGTGGGCAAGGCTGTGCAGAGGTAGAATTTACATTTTTGGTCTTCTTTTTTTTTTGCTCAGCAGGGAAGGACCTCATATCGCATGTTCGCTTCCACGTATGGTTTTCTCCCATCCATAAAACGAAAGCACATTTCGCGTCATCAACGCCATCTGTCATCTAAAGTTATGCTTTTGGATATCTGTTCCTATCAGTATGAGGTATGCTCCGGCTCACTATGGCGAATGACGCCACTCATCCTTTCCGCCCCTGACTGTTGTGTTATAGTTACTCGGCTCGTGATACGGTGTCATAAGACACTATTCATAACGAGTTTTGGGTTTGGACCAATAAAGTAATACCGGGAATAGGACGCCACATTTACTCAACAGATCGCTCTATATATGATTAGTGAGACCAACCGCTCTGGTATGTAGAGAAAAGGTGGCGTAAATGGATACTGCGCCACCACAACCTTTAAATAATGTGTTTAATGGAGGACGTATGACTCGTCACGGCTGATAAAACATGTGTATGAAAACAAAGATATATCTGCGAGGATCATTATGCAGCTTTCAATTGTGGCTCTAGCGTTCAGATAATGCGATGATGGGAGCCGAATATATTAGTCTGAAAGAATCATAATATCGCGCTGCATGTTGGGCTTGCATTCATTGAGTGACGAGTATTCTAGATCATAGCTATACCTCTCAGGAGCCGGCTACCAATTCCTGTGACTGTAATCTTAGATAGTTAGTGATTGGTACAACAAATAACCAACCTATTCATGATAGCTCATTCGCTGAGGGTTAAGCATGAATGATAGGAAGTAATGGGAATTTGGGAGACAGCAACTAGCGGCTCGCATTAGTAAAAGCAAGTTTCATTTCCCCATAGTATGGATGGATAAAGATTTGCGGGAGAACCGGAAATAACGGGGGATGGCTGCCGAAGCGGAAATTATTGGGTAGGTTTGAGTTTGAAGGAGTTGAATGTGGCATATTTTTCTCATGGTGACCAAAAAGAACGCAACTGCTCTGCCCACTGCTTTCTGCCTTTGTCTTACATGAGTGACAAACGCCAGCGGGTCAGCAAAGCATGGTACTTTATATGAAAAGCTGACAGCACTATTCGGCTTGCTCAACACGCGCTTATGACTTTTCTAGCGAGCCCTGTCGACGGAAAAAAGTAAAATGTGACGGAGCTGTTCCTAATTGCGCTAATTGCGTGGCACTCGACATTCAATGCGTCTACAAAGAATCGACAAAGAAGGTATAAAAGAGTACAATATCAATAGCATACAATTATGCTATAGATAAACCCTAAGGCTAAGTGACAAAAAAAGAGAGGTCCCCCAAAAGGTTATATAGAAGCTATCGAAGGTCGGTTGCACCGACTGGAGGCGTTACTCGGATCGATCGTGGAGGAGAATGACCCACGGTTTCAGGCTGTCATGGCCGAACTCAATGCGCCCCTGGAAACAGCCAATGGTGAATTGGTGCGTCCGCGTCCAATGCAGCGCACAGTGATTGCAGGTTTCGAAGATGCTACTGCTCCTGTTCCCAATGCCACTGGTTTGGTGGAAATGCATAGCGCGCAGCAGCCACACGATAGTACCAGCAACGCTAGAAACATTGACTCGGTAACGGATAACCTTTGCAACGTGTCAATCGACGAAAGCGGTCAACTGCGCTATTATGGCCGGTCTTCTGGGTTCTACATGTTACAAGGCAGTAAAAACTTCCAGAACGGCTCTTTCCAATTTGGCTCGGAGCACGCCAAAGCGCATCAACCGCCACAGCGAGATGGCAACATACCCGATGCACAGCACCCATCTACGTACCCTCGTCCTGTTCTTACAGCCAAGTATGGCATCGATCCTTTTGAGATGCCCCCGGACGATCTATCCGAGCATCTGTTGGACCTCTATTTCAAAAACTTTTACCCGTTCATTCCCCTTTTGCATAAAAAGTCGTTCCTCAAAGCGTTCAAGAGCGAAGACAAAGACGATCGCCCACCGCCGCTCCTCCTCAACGCCATCTACGCCCTCGCATCTCGGGTCTCAGATGATCCTCGTGTGCTGTCTGACCCATCTCAACCGGACACCGCGGGCGATCTTTATTTCGAACGGGCGCGGGCGCTCCTCGAGTTTGAATGGAATGATTTTCGGGTATCGACAGTACAGTCCCTGCTGTTAATGAGCAGCCATCAGAACGGTGCACTTCGTCCAACGCGAGGTTGGCTGTATAGTGGAATGGTATTTGGATGACATGAAGCATACAACGTGTAGCTGAACCCTTGTCCCTTTAGGCTTTCCGAATGGCCCAGAACCTTGGTCTACACAGGAACTGCGATACGTGGAATTTATCTGAGGCCCAAAAGCAAGAAAGGAAACGGGTTTTCTTTTGCTGGTACGGCTGATTCTTGCCTCTATATACCTATTTATATATGACTAATCAGATGGATTCAATAGTTTTGTCATTGATCGACTTACGTGTGCGATGCATGGTCGATCACCCATGATCGATGACCGGGATTACGATACGCCCTATCCGACCGAGAACGACGAGGACGATGTGGATCGTGTTCCACGTATTATGGAGAATTTTCGACATCTTATCAAGCTGTGCGAGATCCTGGGTGATATTTTACGCGATCTCTACATGGTGAAAGGTCGCAAACAACTTTCGGCGATGGCTACCCCAGATAGCGTAATTTCTACGCTCGATAAGAGTCTGAACGCATGGATGGCAAAGCTCCAACCTAATTTGCGGTATCGCCCACCCAACACCAGGATAGCAGAGAAGGCTCCAGCGCCGGCGCTTGAGCTTTGTCAGGTGCACATGCTATTCTATACGACCCTCATCTTGCTCCATCGGCCTTTCATCCCTGGCCCAACTCAAAGCACAGCGCCCTCTGTCTTCCCATCTGCGTCCATATGCACCTTTGCAGCTAACAAGATCCTGGACATTGCTGAGTCTTTACTGGTGGAGGGGCGACTGGCCAATGTCAACAACTACTCGGTGTATTTCATGTTCACAGCTGGCATCATCTTCATTTACAACGCTGCGTCCTCGGACAGTATGTTTGCCTTTGAAGCGAAGATAAGTATCACCAAGATCATGCGTGCCATGGATGAAGTAGAGAAGACCTGGATCACGTCTGCGCGGCATTGCAATATTCTGGGAGAGCTGGCTGGTTTGCGTGAAATCAATTTGAGCGGCATTGACGAAAGTTATCGCCGAGCCAAATTACCCTCGCCGTCTGTTCCACCATCCATTGCTGTGCCTAATTCGCCAATTATGCAGCAAGACAATGTGGAACAAGAAGAATCGCAGGAACAGCAAGCGACACAGCAACAAATACCACAGCAGCAGGCCAACCTGCCTAGGCAACCCATCGACGATGAGAGCTATGCTACCTATTATTCTATTTTTAACGAGAAGTCACCGCCGTCCTATACGCAAATGCCACACCGTTCATCGTCAGCCTCTGTTTCATCCATGTCTCCGGGCAGTCAGGCCAATGAATTCAATCGGACCTCGCTATCCAATGTACAGCCCCCGCCTCTCCTCTCCAACGCTGGTGGTGGGCCTGAACGGCCTTCTCCAGCACTGGGTACGGAGTTCTGGGACATGCCCGTGTCATTTGACTTTGAAGAATGGAATACATACTTTGTGAATCAACGACCGGGTGCCCCTCCAGCGCCCCCTTCAAATGGAGATAGTAATATGAAACCTCCGTTATGGTGAGCACAATGTGTAATAAAAGAGAAGAAACTTTTTATGTATAGTCGCGTGGTACGTACGGCACAGTATATAAAATATATGATTAGAAGAATCTACATAGTTATCCCTTCACCCTTAGCGGTATCGTGCTGCGGCAGCGTAGATAAGGTGAGAAGGCGCCGGCCATCCTGCGTGACCGGGAGCGAGTTCGTTTGGAGATTCTTCATATAACGGGAAGACGCGAGCATGCGCTTCATACCCTGTCCACGTGGATATTTATGCTGGTGACCTTGTGTAGAGGGCGGTAAGGGCGGTAGACCCCCTTGGTTGTCTGTAGCTTTGATGGAGGGTCGACAGGAGGATGGGCTGCCGGTTGAAAGCTCGAACTTTTCTGATGGCGCGTGGCGGATCCCATTTGACCGTGGCGGTTGGCGCCAGACGACACGAGCTGTAGTATCGATCGCTTGTCCGTTCCAGCGCTCTGCCTGACACGGTTGCCATGCTTCGGTGGCAGTGGCGACGTTCAATTTCTGTCTTATATCCAAACCCGCGTCGCCCTGACAACCTGGACGTCTACCAAATTGTTTTGGTGAGCGTACTTTACCGTGCCGTATATGGACAGTGGATGGCGTTAACGTAGATGCATCTCGTGCCTTACGCTCCTGCTGTTGTTGTTGTTGCTGGGTATGAGGCAATGCAGCAAGTAATCGTCCCGATGTCGAACGCCGTGGTCGCCGCTGTTTGAGGAGCCATTGCGCGAGGGACCTCGCAAGTCGGCTCAGACGCTGCCGCTTGGTAAAAGCGTTTTTACTCACTTGATTTGTCGTACGCGCCAGTGTGCCTTGTGATGCAGGGGTAGCGGGATGCGATGGAGGCGTGGAGGCTGCGCTTACAGAAGCAGAAGGTAATGGGTCTTCGCTTCCTTGAAAGAGAGCAAACAAAAATTGACGGCAGTCTTCGCGAGGCGTAGCAGCATAAGGTCCTGGCGGCGGGTCCATAGATATTGGATGAACAAGGATAATAGGAAGCTCAAGTATAGTCTCTGTATTTGTGCTGCTGGAAAGAATGAAACGCAGCGAATAAGAGACATCCAGGAGCTCTAGATTGCGTATGGAATATTGATTTTGCTGGAAAAAGATGTCTTCGGTCAGTAAGATAGTGCCTATGTAGTGAATGGACTCAGGAATACTTGCTGTAGATTGAACGGCAAGCGTCACAGTGTCGCTGGCGTGAGGCTCCAACGGCTCCCACCACCCCGCATGCGCCGTAGTCGTAGAGGCAACAACGTCGCAAGTTGATGTGACGGGTACCGTGAGCCCAGAGGTTTCGCGCGAGAACGTGTTTTGGCGCCGCAGAATTTCCATTCGGATATCTTTCAAGGCCTCTTCGGTTCCATTGTTGATTTTAATGCTGGCATAGATCGGTGCACCCGTCATCCATAATGATCGTGCCAGTTGTATATCCACATTAACCGTACGCCATACCTCCTTATGCTCTTGCACAGGTGCATACACGTCCGCCAGACGTGCAGTTGCATTAGGATATACGTGGATGGTTCGCTCCAGCCGTACTATGTCACCGTTTGCCACATGAAACTCACTGCATGATGTAGGCGCCAAATATAATACCAAAGAGAATAGCTGTCAATAATGACCAGTAGCTTTATAGGAAATCGGATAGAGCGAGACATCGATAAAGTCGCTCTCTCTCCCCAATAACGCGCTTCCATCTGTTCTTCGCACTTTACCTTTCCAGTTTGTATTGAACAAATCCTTTTTTATCGATATACGTTGGCGCCAGTTTGAGAGGTAATTGGGTCACGAAAGGAATCTTGCGATGCTTCCCAAGAGCTTGACGATCGTAGTTGAGTACAACCTTGTCCAAAAACTGACGCGTGTATGTCTTTTCACTGAATGAGGTTGGATGGATGACGGCTACCAGATATTTAAGTATGATGTTGATGGTGTAATAAGCTTCCTCTTTTACTTTCTAAGCCAACCAGTCGAAGCAAGACACGTTCCAAGCCGTCATGGTGATGATGAGGTACAACGACCGTACCGGCGAGAGTACCACCGGCTACAAAATGAGGGGCCTTCACATATATGTCTGCATTTTTCTTGTACCATTTTAGGGTGGAAACGTTAGGAGCAGCGATGGCGGCAAGACTTCTTGAAGAAACTGAATAGCTCGGAGACGTTTTGAAGCGTTTCATGAGGCCGACACCAGACGACGCAGTTTCTGATGCAGTGGCGTTGCCGGTTGATCCCGCAGAGTCATTTTGCAGAGGTGCAACCCGTCGGCGGCTTTGTAGGCCTTTAATGGCGGAGGAATATAGGGCATATAGTGAGCGACGCGAAGACGCGTCATCCTTATTATTGTGCGACCTGGCGACAGGCATGGATGATGAGGTGCTAGAACGGACCAACATTGCCGTGGGAAAAGCTGCTGTCCAAGTGTCGTCTGCGGACCTGAAACACGCAACGGGGTCCACAAGGGTTGCGTGAATAGAACGTATGGGTAATGGCTTTTTCCTGAGGAGGGGGATGGAAGAGGGATTGAAGGGGCGGGGGGTGGTTTACTGAAAGCGCGGATGTAGGAGCTAACGTGCAAGGGGAGGAAAAGGAAAAAGAGAAAACGGACCAAACGTCTGTCAGCTTCAGAGGGGGACCAACACAAGCAATGAATGATTCTATCCGCCTGTTTTTTACATTCCTCGCCAGTGGCTCGTTTTCATTATAACCCTTAAATTGCGGGATGCAGTAACAAAGAAGTTCATTTTTTGCAAGGGCGATGTGTCCTTTCTAAAAATAGGTACATTTTCGTTCTGCTGATTATGATATGGAAGTGCACGTACGTTTTATAAAAGCTTATGCAGGTATATATTATGCAAATGATTTTTCGTCATCAGACAGTCGAATGGAGCCGTGGCGTAGGATATGGTAATAATAATGATAGACACGCCAAAAGAAGGCTGCAAGGACAAACGAAATCTCGCATATCAAGAAGCCAACGACACAGTACTTGAGGGTATGTACCATGTTTATAACCAGGCATGGACTAGTGGAATCGCCGCTTTCGAAAAGGCACAGATCTTGAAGAGGCCACCAAAGCGATGTCGTACTTTGTTCGTTCGTAACGAGGGCGGCCATTGTTTTCCGATCAAAGAGGATACAGAACAGCCAGCTTACGGAGAGACCGAGCGGCATGAGAAGCCGGCAGAAGAGCTCCAATACGATGCTGCCAAGAGTTGTATCAGTCGTGGTTGCTGGTGTAGACGTGGATGTGGAAGGAGTGTGTGCTGGTGTAGGTTGATGGTCATTATCGGATCGACGTTGGTGCGACGTCAGAATCAAGAACATGGGGCAGAACACCGAAGCTTGAGCGGCGACAAGAGTAGATATAAGGCGTCGGTCTTGCACCATCTCGAGAAGAACGATACGATCAAGTTGGGACGACTGTTGCTGGAATAAAGAGAACACCGGGACGGTATATGAACTGTAGATACTGAGGGAGCATGTCACTATGGAAACTGACAGGACGAGAACGGCGGTTCGACAGCACTGGATCCCTTTCTGAGTAAAAGACATTTTGCTGATGGTCTATAGTATTATGGCGTGTAGTTTGATATGGATGTAGACTAAGGTATAGGTGTATAGGTAAAGATTGGATGTATAACAGAAATATGAAAAGAAGAAAGAGTGGAAAGGGGAAGACAAAGGAGGGAGGATTGAAGCGTCGAAGAAGACGTTGATATGAAATGAAAAAAAGAAGAAAAAAGGAAATAAGGAGCCAAGCAGGACCCGCGCTCCCCGTAGCTTTGGTCTAATTTTTGCTTTTTTGTTTTAGTTAAGCGGCATACACCCATATTTTCAACCAGACAAGCTGGCCCACAGGCCGTGCGCGACCATCAGGATGTATAAAACTATGTCTATGAGCAAATAATGAATGTGGACGTGTGATACAAGGCAAAGGGAAGGACGAGGAAAGATATGGAAGAGCGAAGAGCGAGTCAAGAGTCCAGTCACAGGTCAATCCATGCTTGCTGTCTATCTTATTCTCTCTTTTTCTCTCTCTCTTTCTTTCTTTTTTCCTTTCCAACGAACGAAGAACGAACGAACGGCCATAGTCGAGTGCCCTTTCCTTTTTCTATATATTTATCTACATATCTTTCTTTGTTCTTTTTACAAACACTTTCCCGGTCCGAGATCGACCTAAACTAGCAAACTATGGCCACTTCTCCTTCATCGCGTGCCAATACCCGCTACTGGTGCTACACGTGTAATGCGGAGCGCCCCATATATGAAGCACCCGACCCCACCTGCCAGAGGTGCAATGAACAGTTTGTGGAGGAGGTAAACTAGTACTCAATGACCTTTGACGATTCTAAACCCTGCTTTCATTAGATTGACTCGGAGGACGACCCGCGTCAATTCCTCGCTTCGGGACAAGATGCCTTGCCCGAGGGTGATTCGCAGCGCGGGTCGCCACAGGATGTCTTTCAGCTGTTTGCATCGTTTACCAATCCAGCTGGACAAGAGGATCCTCATGGCCAAGAACATGACCATCCGCATGAAGGGTCTCCTTTAGCGGGCGGCAACGCTGTCAACACTGTCCTGCAAAACATTCTCGGCAACATGTTGAACCATTTGGATGCGCAGCGCCCCGGTGGACAGACTCCAGGCAGCGAGGCGTCACCTACCACCGGGACTGGGACGTCTCCAGCCGATGGAAACAATGCCACAGACGACCAGCAGCAGCAGCAGAGACGACGGCAGCCAGTCGTTTTTTATGGTGGTCTACTCGACGGAAGTACGCAATTACGCCCTATCAATCTGGGGGGTGATGAATGGCAGCAACGCTCTCAAGAGGATGAGCATGAACAGGGCGCGACTTCCGCTGAAGATACCGGTCGCTCACCACGCATGAATAACATTCACAATCTCCTCCAGCTGATTTCAGCCCTCACAGGAGCTCCCTTTGACGCAGGCTTTGTCGGAAACCCCAATGACTATGTCTTTTCGCAAAACGCACTGGATAATATCATCACGCAGCTGATGGAGCAAACCTCGGGCCGGAATGCACCACCACCCGCTCCGGAAGATGTCATAAATAAGCTGCCTCACCGTGAGTTGACCGAGAAGGAAAGGGAGTCTCAGACGGACTGCGCTGTTTGCAAGGAAGAGTTTGAGATTCATGAGACCGTCACCGAACTGCCCTGTGCCCATCTTTTCCACGATGACTGTATCAAGCCTTGGCTCAAGGTCAATGGCACTTGCCCCGTATGGTGAGTTTTGAGCGATGCCATGGACAAGTGGTGTGGTACTAACTCTGGTATGTTTCCAACAGCCGTCGCTCGCTTAACTCGGAATCATCCGGTGACAACCCGCGACACGAAGAACAAGACCAAGAATCCACATCGCGACAAGAGAACCAGCCTTCGTCTGCTTCACAAGATCAGTCATCCTCACAAGAATCATCGCAACCCTCCTCTCAACCTCAGTCGCAACGTCCAACCACAGCGGAATCGATGCCTTTCTTTACGTGGTTCAGCTCTCCTGTACAGCCTAATTCTGGTAACTCTGATAACGAGAACGGGCCATCGGCTTCACCTTCTGCCTGGCCAACGAGCATTCCAGGCGCTTTTACATGGGGCCCAGGTGGTCAGTCAAGCCCCTCTATTCGCAGACCATCCAGTCATACCCCACGACCAAATTCAACTCAGTCGCCTTCATCCAACGCATCTCAAGCCAACAACAACGACGCCAACGATAACAACAATAACAATACTCATGATGAGAATCACGACACGATGGATCTCGACCTGGATTAAGACATCAGCCTCCCGTTTCCTTATCTCCCTCCTGCCTCATCCCCTTTTCCGCGCTTCTTTCTAGCATCCTTTTATATCTCCTTCTTTCGCTCTATGTAAGCAATACACGCACCCAAACGCGCACTCCTACTCACGCGCACTCAGACATATACACGCCCCCACCAGACACCATACATTGTTTGCAACATGGCACCTTTGGCACCCGTACATATCCTGTCTTCCCATTTTTTCCCTTTTTTTTTTCTTCCTTGTCAAAATATTGTACTTGACTGTTTTCATGATAATGATGATAATGACGATGATGACACTGGCTATCGTCGTGCTGTCAATGATTTGGTGACAAGTACGGTGGAAATGGCAAGAATGCCAATACAGGTGATATAACCATAGACGCAGCCAAGATATATGGTGTCTGATGAATTGAGAGAGCTCTAGAAAATGTGATGTTAGTCAGAAAGAAGAAGAAGCAAGAAGATATGCTTACGGCAAAAGAGGCGGCAAAATGGGAAACAAATACCCACGCGAGCTTAAGCTTTCCTTGGACAGTAGAGATCGTATTCAAAGCATCAAAAGCAAGCATCATCCAAGCCAGATGGAGGAGCGAGAAGAAAGAAGTCGTAAAAGCTGATGATCATGCAACGATAAGAAGCGTTATTGAATGATAATGGGGATAATGATGAGTTTCAAAGCAAATAGAGCATGCATCAGGAATACTGTACCATATACGAAGAAGAGGGTAGCCCCTGGGCAGGAAGGACACATGAGGACGCCGGGACCGATAGAATCGACAAGAGGTGAAATATAGCTGATCAGCGCACTCATGAGAGCATAGCCATAACCAGCAGCAAACGCCATCTTGTGGCGATTCAAGGGAGACGTCGGGTTCGACGCAACAAGATTAAATCCAACCTCGGTACGCTTCAGCAGACGCCAGAACGCGACCCGAAACACTTCTTGGATCGTGACACTATACGCGATTGTACCAAAGATGGTTGTCCTTCCAAAGTACCATATTACGCTCGAAATGAGGATGGCTAGCAGGCAAAAGAAGCCCGATGCGACCATGAGAAGGGTCCATTGAGGGCGTGGGGCTATGACCAGAAAGAAGATGCCAAGGAGTGGCCCATAAGCAATCAGCAGGCACCCGAAAAACGTAGGCAGGGCCATGGAAGACCGCACACAAATTATCCCCTATAATTCATTGTCAATCATATCAATCATGTCAATCCTATATCATTGATTCAGCCTGAATTTGTATCCATTGGTAAGTTTTTATTCGTCCTTTTACAGTTCCGTTTGCTGTCTACATACGACGTTCTCGTTATTTGCTACAGATGTATATAACTCTATCCACAAACCGTCTCTTAAGCCTCCCCAGCCGATATAACACGAGATAATGGTCGTATGTGTAGCTACACTCGCTACTGCCATAGTGATAGGGTGGTACAGCAGCTAATGTGTTCCACTCTTTTTTTCATTTTTTTCATGCCGAGTATCCATGTTTAATTGCTGCTGACAACATATATCATCGGGTTTTATACGATATAAAAGAAATCCGGTTTTTCTTTGCTAATGCATCCTTTTCTTCGTTGTCTCTATAGGCATCTCGCATTTCACGAACCCAGTGCAAAAGTACATATTTAGTAGCATATTCCTTACATCCTACCTCAGACTCCACAGAGGTCGTAGACACGTATTAAATAAATGAAAAGAGAGAAACACCAATTTTCGAGTTGAGTAGACAACTTTGAGGGGTTAAAATTAAGGGAGCTGTGCGAACTGAATGATTTCGGACCGCCTAGCCCAAATGGTCCATCACGCGTAGGGGAACAGTGCGCGCTGGTTGGCTCATCCAACAAGGCACACATCACAAATGTGTACATGCGCACACGCGCACACACATACACACACACATACACATACACATACACACAAAACAATTCCACGCTCTCACACACGGCGCCTCGGGTAACCGTCTCCCTTCCTCGCTCTCCCTGAGCAAGCCTCAACCGCCCCGCTGCTCTGCTCTCCCAACACCCCCCCCCCCAAAACCCGACCCATAATAATACATCCACGCATCCAGTCAATTCCCGCTCTCCTCACTTTTCTCTTACTTCCCTCTTCAACCTCACCTTTGCTTTCTTTTTTTTCACTTTTCTTTTTTCCTCTGCTTTTTTCATTCACACTAGTAAAACGTATGCTTGCCCATTCCCTCTATCTACACCATATATACTGATCGACTCTGTCTGCTAGATGCCCAAGGAATCAAAAGCAGGCGACAGCCGAGTCTCCAAGCGCTCTTCAGGAGGCGGCGCACCAAAGAAGACCCGCGCCAAGAAAGATCCCAACGCTCCCAAGCGCGGTCTCTCTGCTTACATGTTCTTTTCGCAAGAACAGCGCACGCGTGCCCAACAAGAAAATCCGGATGCAACCTTTGGTATGTGTAAAAAGCCTCGCACTCTCCCTTCTCTCCACCTTTTGCCATTGAGTTGAGCACGTATTCATCTATATCATGAACGTATAGGTCAAATTGGCAAGATTTTAGGTGAAATGTGGGGCAAGATGTCAGACGAAGAAAAGAAGGTACGAGCTGGCTCATTATACTTTATCGCCCCGGAACTTGCGTATACTCACGCTTGTATTATGTACATACAGCCTTACACTGATAAGGCCGAGGCGGATAAGAAACGTTACGAGGCAGAAAAAGCCAAGCAGGTTAGGACAAACCACCCTACCGGTATATTTTTAACGCGCGCTGACGCGTCTCATTTTCCTTTTTGCTTCAGGAAGCAGGCGACAAGTAAAAATAGTTCTTTGGGGTCGAATACAAATGGAGTGGAAATGTCTGTGTCTATAAGTAATATGCATGAGCTTGTGTCTACGTGATGAATGTTGTGTATAGGTGAAGTAGTAGAAAAATAATATGTGATGAAGCGGCGGTGGCCACGCTCATTATTGATGAGGTGCCGGTTGCGCTTGGATCGCAGCCCGTCGCCGATCCGCAAATAGGCGCTTCCCGACTTCGTAGCTGGAAATCATAATGGCGCACGAAGGTGCAACCTTGATCACGCGTGGCACCACTCCTAAAAACACATGAGGAAGCTGGCTTGCGAGTTGCAAGTGAATGACATACCGCTGAAGAAGCCTCGCATGCCTTGGTCGTTCATTATCGTCCGCATCAGGTGGCCTAGGCGCCCATCTGGCGAGAGTGTGGGGGGAGAAAAAAGCTAAAAGTGAGTGATTGATGCATATAAGCCGCTGCTTTCCCAAAACTTACCGGTGCCCGAGGTTACCTGCCGCTGAGTTTTGATCACGTCGAACGGCGTGGTGACCACAGCCGCAAACTATTTTCGTGTGCGCCCCACCCCCCGTAAACGTGAGAAACCATTCTGCAGAGCGCACACACACACACACACACACACACACACACACATAAAATAAACTCAGTCTGAGTAGATATTTACTTACCATGCCTGAGGATGCGCCGGCAATGAAGGAATTCCGAAAATCAAAGAGGGTATCCGTGCGACCATCGTGAACTGTCAATCTCTTCTTGATCGTCTCATATCCCATCCAGTAAATTGCTATTTACAAGTAGATCAGTCCTTATTCCTTTCCATTGCATCTTCTCTTTTGCCATTCTTTCCCTCCGTTCTTTTCCTTCTTCTTCCATTTCCTTCCTTCCCACTTTCCTTCCCTTACTCCTCTCCTCGACAGATCAGAAGGTACTTTAATATTTTACCTGAGAAAGGCACATCACGCAACATTGTTGGGATCAAACCACGCCACAGGGATCCGACACCTTCTTTGTAGAGCATCTTGCGGACACCATTATAGACCGAGCGGATACCTTCTGCGCCTTCTGCAGATTGCATTCGGGTACGGAATAACTCTACAGGTGAGATGATGGTTGCTGCAAATGCTATAAAATTGTGAGCCAAACAATCATTCAATCAATGTGCACTTACTTCGGGCAGCACCACCGGCCCAAAGCGGCGAATATGGATCCATGGGCGTGTCCTTGAACCTATCCCGGATAGCGTCGTAACCAACAAAGTATATGACAGTGGCAGGTACCGCCATGGCTAAACCAGCTGACAGTCCTCGAAATAGCGATAAGGGCCCTTCGTATCGAACCAGTTTTACCATGCCATCCTATACATAAGAGTGAGTCAGCCCGCTCTCGCCTTATATTTACAATATTGAAGTATACCCAAGTGCCATTCAACCGAAGACTTGTCGAGGTCTGACTCTGGAGTCTTGTCTTGATCACATCGAGAGGTGTCACTGGCAATAATGAGCAACAAGACTTGTGGGTTGGTTGGGGTTTAGACTTACTAAAGGTGGAGGTGACGAGTGCACCTGCACAAGCCGAGATCATGCGTTCAGTGGATGAGGCTGTCAAGGCAGGCATCGGTCTCGGAGCATTCTCAATGATCTCGAGTTCTGACGTGTCGGTCATTGTTGGATCGTCCGAATGATAAAGCAGAAGACAAGTCAGACGCTCGGTCAGTCAATATTATATTGAAAAGGGAAGCAGCTATCAGGCCCAAAATCAGCGTTTGAACTGAATAACAATAGTAACTGTAGCACTCATACCAAGTGATACTGGGGCGGTCAGAGAGAATAATACGGTACGAAGGAGTAATTTTCCATTAGAGTAACATAGGAAAAGAGGGTCTTGCAATCGATTTTTCTTTTTCTATCAGAGTAATCTATTCATACCTGCAAAGAAACCACGCTATCTATACATAATGGCCATGAGCCCTCGGCCTATGTACAATTACCAGGATTACGTGCCTGTGGAAGGGATAGCCTGTCCAATATGTAGCACGCCTTGCACTACTCTTGTTGCGCTCAATACTGTATATATATATTTATTTTTGTACGCATTCCTTCAATCCTTACATTAACGAAGTGGCAACCTCTTTTGTTTCATGACAGCATCTTGACACAGCTCATACCGAAGAAGACTCGAAGGGTGCCCTCCTCTCCTGGTTTAAACAAGCTCAAAAGAAAGTACAAACGACACTCGCTGTGCCTAAAGCGGGCTCTTCTCCACCGACTTCATTCAAGCAGTTTGTCGACCCGAGTCTCGTGAGCAGTTTTACCAGCTTGGCGCTCGGGACAGGCAACCCTGACTTCTTTGCCTCAGATGACCCTCAAAACGAGCATTTTATTACAAGGGACCACTGGCAACGTGAAGCAGCACAGGACCATTGTCGCTTGCCAGGCTGCGGGAAGCCTCTCAACCGCAAAATGCATTGTGCAAAGTCAGTACGACATTCCTCCGTTCTTTGACAGGATATTTTAATTGATCCATTCTTCTTTCGTTCTTTTTTAGATGCGGTCAACTTTTCTGCGAGAACCATATGCAGTATGAGATCAAACTCGACCCTTATGCGCAACATGATCCTACGGACGGCCATTGGTGTCGCGTATGTCTCGCTTGCTATGTCAGTCGTCCTGGATACACAGAGTGCAATGGTGCCAAACGCAGTCTGACCACAGCGTTCCTGCAAAAACGAGCAAGGATGATTGATCGCGTTCACTTGAATAGCAACCGTTTAGAGAAAAGGCTCGAAAAGGCATGTTTCTCCACCTTTCTGCGTGATAAAAGTGTCCTATCCTATACTCATGCAGATCCATCCAGCTCGCCCGCATACATCATGGAGCTGATACGAGTCAAAAGCAAGAAACCTTTTCAGCGAAGTCCAGTCCCTCTTTGAGTAATTTATCGCTCGAACGATCTGAGTCTTCTTCTTCTAAAGACAGCTATGGGAGCGTCATGTCACCCAAATCTGGGTTCGTCTCCAATGGAAACAGCATTCTCAGTATGAAGCTCAAATATCGAGGTAAGCGGTGCCGTCACGCAATAAGATAAAAGAAAAGGCATGTACAGAATGACATACTCCACGTGTTACAGACGGTGAACAGACAGTCACCAAATGGCAGGATGACCGCGGCGTGACCAGGTGTCCTTTATGCTCGTATGTCCTTTTTTTCTTCCGCACATCAGTGCATATGGTCCTAGTGATCCTAGCATGGCATGCACACATTATACACTCCTCACACGTAACATACACATACAGGAATCAGTTTACGCTGACGAACCGCAAGCATCATTGCCGGCTATGCGGCCGCGTCGTCTGTGGTAACAAGACTTGCTCAAAAATGATACCCCTTTTTCTGGACATGTCCTCTGGTATGACGTTGATGTCTGCTTATGCTCTCTGCTGATGCGAAACTTAGATTATTTTGATGAGGAACCTGTGGGCGACACGCGTGCATGTAATGACTGCCAGCGCGCCGTGTTTAGGTAAGATAAAAGATAAAAGCGGTGACAAGGACGATAACATGGAAATGTGCGTGTAGACGCAAAATACGCGCTGAAGAAAGCATGCGACCCTTGCCCATCATGCAGCTGTATCACCAGCTGTCACTCGCACGACAAAATATTGAGAAACAGCTGCCTCGCTTCCATGACATGATTCTCATGCTCGAGTAAGTCTCTATTTTATATTCATGCAAACTGTATAATCTCAAACAGGCGCTGACGTTTTGGACCTAGACGGACCAAAATCACCAATCAAACACAAGAAAGCTATCAAATGGCAGCTCAAGTTCGAAAGTCGCTCTTGGACAACTTTGCATTGTATGACACTTTGGCCAAGAGCATCAAGACGCTGCCTGTCCGATCCGCTTCTATGCGCCGACTCCAGAGCAACATCTGCATGGCCGCAAACCTGTACTTGCAACAAAATATGATGCCCTTACAAATGCTTCCTCGCATTCTCAAACCTGCGGAAGCCTCTACCAACGGAAGTAAAAAGGCTAACGGCCGCTCCCCGCAGGGGAAAAGACAAATTGAGCTTGTGCAGCAACTGGAAGCTTTCGAGGAACAACAAGCTTTGTTGGAGCAGTACATCCAGGGTGCGCAACGTGACCGCAAGTTTGACGACGTTAAAACACTTACACGTAGTCTCGATGAACTTCGTGGCGAGATCGCCCGTATACGTGCAGAGTTGGCATAAAAATACCCATGTTTCCAACTTGTATCGAATACCACTCTTTCGTTTATGTATAAAATGATCTTATACCTCACGTCAGTTCCTTTTTACCATCTAGTACAGCTTCCCCTCTTTCTAGTGCTGCCCGTGTCATATTATACTATAGTAATAAACGATTGCTCGAGTCTAGCTAAATCACATGATCGGAGCGGAAACACAGTTTGATCAGCGGTATTTGGGTGTGAGGTACACTTGATGGTAGGGATTCTCTGCCTATAGGTCTAATATATGCCTTCTGGAATTCGGCCTTGATCAAACCATCTGTGGACGGCGTAAATACAATGAAATGGTAAAAAGAAGCAAGAAAATCTATCGAGCAGAACGTAATGAAGATACTGCGATAGTGTCCAAGAGACGCGACGCATGGACGGGGATATAGGATTGACTCTCATCAAAATACTTCTGTCCTAATGCGTATAGAAGCTTTGCCTCACTGCTGCTGAATAAACGTTTGTAGAATCCGGAGGTCCTGCGCTGGACTACGTATAGACAATCGCTGCATAAATTACTAAAACAAACTGGGCATATGAGTTCAGCCAATCGTAATTTGTGAAGTATGACAGATTGGGAAGTCCACAAAGCGTGAACAAAATGCCATGCTGTTCCCCTTGATACTAAACACTTGATACCTCGGTGTTACTAATATCATGAGTGATACCGCATCATCACGAAGTTCTGTCGGCGACCTCTCCTTCACTTTGCCCTCCAAGTACAAACCCGGACGCGACCTAATGAGCAAGCTGATACTTGATGATAAACGTGTTAATAATATCATCGTCAACCAGATCATCGGTAAGGGCTTACGTCCCTTTGGATCGCTTTATCGATTATTTCTTTTTCTTTCGTTGCTAGGGCAACATGCTGTCGATCAATATGTATCAAGACCTACGGAATGGATGAACTTCTCAAAATCCGATGTTCTCTATACAGCCTCGTCTAAACGGCATGGCGATCCTTTACCTCCTGTTCTCGTAGAAGTACAGTACACAGCAAATATGGCGTTTTATCGTCGGCTGATCGGATATGGATTATCTGTAACTAAGCGGCACTCGGCTTCACCAGTTGTGCTTGTCATTGTCATTCATAACACCACCAAAGATTTGGGCGATCTGTTTGCTATCTCAAAAAAGCAACCCTATCTTTTGAGCTGCCCTGTGACGGTTGGGCAAGCTCATGCTATGTGCTCAACGCGTCTTCTATCTCCGTTCACACCAAACACACTCCCATGAATCCTCTTGTCGCTCTCGGTCACTTCCTGATCCAACAAAAACCATCGCTGCGGTCGATTGACCGAAATGACGATGCCACCGTGCGGCAGCTGTACCATATCGCCGAAGAAATATTCGGCGATGATTCTCAAAATGAATCGAACACAGGGGTTACGCTGCGACTTGTACACGACGAGTGTAACAAGGCGAGAACCGTCTTGTGCGAAGACATTGAAGATGCGTCCAAAAGAAAGCGTACTGTCGATTGCTTGGATCGGATCTTACAGATCATCCACGATCAAGAGGAGTCTACGACGGCGACATTAGCAACTGAGACTAATGACCAGGTGACCACGGACTGGCAGTTCGTGAAAAAATATTATGATGACCACGGTTGTTATAACTGGGAAACCATATTTGAACTTGGCAGAGCCAAAGGATTGTTCCGCAATTATTCCAAATGGACAAGTCTCAAGGCAGCATATTACCGGCAAAAAAAGCAAAAGAAATGATTTTTCAATAAATCATCCATTACGGGCACGCGCAATACAGTCGTACTTCCTTGTTACTTTTATGCGGTATGCGAAACGATATTAACTAACGATCAGCCACGTACTCCTATATATAAATTTCTTTTTTATATACATCTCCTCACAGAGGAAATCCACATAAAGGTTGAAGGGTATTCCCGCTGCTGATATTTTGTTTGAAGTAGGTTTTGGACAGAGGGGAGCCGCTGCGTATGATTCCTGCATAACGTGCACGAGATCTTCCGTTGTCCCAGAATACATACATACTTTATAGACAGCGGTACATTGCTTGGCTGTCACGGGCTTCTTCTTCGCCTGTGATGCTCCTACAACTCGATCTTCTTTAACAAAGTAGAGCCATAGTTCCTAGCAAACAATGAGTTCAACATTACTTCTTTCAAATCGCTTAACATGAAATAGTACCCCTTCGTAGGCTGCTTGGTATAATGTGTCAATAAATATTTAGCGTGTGCGTTACACTTTTGTGTACTGATTTCGCGCGCTTTTGTAAATAGATGAAAAGCTCATAATCCGTTGCCTGTTTTTTCTGTAGACGTGCTCCATCACTAAATGTTTGTCGGTTGAAAGAGTAAAGGATAAGATCACGCTCACCAGAGTTGCTTTTTTTTTCCAAAATTCTGGATGCATAAAAATTGTTTATATTAAGTGGATCATATACTGTAGCATAATACATTCTGCATGCCCTATACTTAGAAACAATGTTAATTTAATATAGCCATGATCTACAGCATTTCTTCTTATTATTGTTGCCTTCACTCTTGTCCACCATGGCCAATAATTGCAGGTCTACTGCAGGCTCGTTAACGAAAAGGCCGAGATCGCGTATAAAGTCATTGTATATCTCGCTCTTTTTCTCTTTAAGCTCCAGTTGTTCTGTTTTCTCTGACCGTCAGCAAGCTCAATGGAACCGAGTCTGGAATTTATGTCAAAGGCTCCAATAGTGGCCGCCTCCCATGATAGACCATTAGCGACGAAGAGCGCTCGCCTATCCATATGGATATACTGGCCGTCGTTATTTTCAATGTTGTTATATCTTTTATTGCGGTGATATAATTCTCGGCGACCGCACTGTATTAGCTAATGGATACAAACTTGAAAGCTTTGTGTGATGGTTTGCAACGACCGGGTCCCCTCGATCCCCGAACCGGATATACTTGGCATCATCTATATGGCGGTCGGCTGCGGCTGGTTCTGCACGGATGACAAATCTGATTTAATATGATTCATTCATTATTGACTATGTATATGTCAAAAGAAAATCAAAGTGATGTTGAAAGATTCAGAAAGTGGTATGGGCTGCGGCTTATATTATCGATGGAGACGGCAGTTCCAGCGTATGGGTAGCGACTTGAACCTTCGGTGGAGGAGAATATTCCGGCGGAGACAATAGAATACGAGCTCGGAAGTAAGAGCTTGTTAATAGTTTATCATATTATAAGTATTGAATTAAATGTCTGAATATTGGAGCAAACTATTTGGTTATTTATACTATTTCTAACTATATGTGATTCCGGACAAATGGATCCAGGTCACTATGAAATAAGAATGAAGTTCTTACGAAAAGAAAGGGAGGAGAGTTTAGAATGTTTACGAAGAGAAGGAAAACAATGTCTTTTAGCTGGTGAAATGGGAAAGATAGGGTGGTCGCGAAAAGAGAAGGGGAGGGTAAATAAGGGGAAGGTAGATGTTAAACGAAAAGGAAATTTGGTGTAACTACTCGGTAAGGTGCCTGGTAGGACTTAGCCGCTTACACTGTCCCTTTGGCTCGCGCTTCTCCATGCACTTGAGGCATCAAGCCATATGTGCGTTGCGTTGCTGGTTCTATGGTATAACAAAATAAAGACTTGATAAATATTTGATTTCATATCCCTGTTTCGTATCATACTTTGGCAAATGACTCGAGGATCTTGATGCGGGTGCAGCTGGTGCAAGTCAATTTCTGCGCCTACTTTACTGTGTATTTTTTGCGGCAGACGGCCTTTGCTTCTTTTTACACGAAGGAGGGACACAAGCTAAAGGGGGAACACAAACTAAAAGAAAAAAATTAAGAGCAATGCTATGGTGCATTTCATTTATAACCTCCACAGATTTTGACTCGTTTTTTAGACTATATAACCTCCATAAAAAGTGAAGGAACGCTCAGACTACTCTTCAAACATCATTTTTAAACCCTTTCTGCACAACAATTGAAGAGTAAAAAGTTTTTAAAACGATGTAGGAATTAAGTTATACCAGGCCGAAGTCAGCCACTTCCGGTCAAAATCAGCCAACTTGGCAGAGGAAGGTCAGGATTTTGGACTCCTGGTTCGGATATTAGTTTCTTCGATGACATGCTCAATGACAGTTGACTTTCATGAACCTGTATCCGTACCATATCGCTCGAGATATTTCTAGTAAAGCAATACAACATGTCAGAGCCATTAAATATCGCCGTATATTATCTATTTTTGTGTGCAATTGCTAAATTTGCCACCAAGAGAGCGTGCGCAATATGTGCACTTGCTATGAGAGCCATGCGCGCAATGTGATCATATATAAAATTTGGACTCTTCACTAAGAAGCGTGGTGGTTATAAATGAAATGCACCATACGTTCAGGACAGTCATACACATACCGTTGTAACTCACCTGTGAACAAGGGTCGCCTCAGCTGGACATTATGGTCATGAGTTATACTATAACGTCTCAAGATTTTCCCCGCCGATACCAATCATGAAAGCATGCCCATTTTTCTTTACGCATCGAATGTGAATGGGTTCTCCTTCGTCCATGCACACATGGCATTGGCATATACGCGATGGGTATCAACAATGTATCAAAAGAATCAAAGGGACCGTTCCATTGTATCCGTGTAACGTGGGTATCATCGAGGTATCATCGAGGTATCATCGAGGTATCATGATTTTGATTCCTCGCTGATACCAACCTTGAAATCACGCTCACTTTTTCCGATTTACACGCACAGCGTTAACGCTGTTACTTCACATATGCCGCTGTAATATACGCCATCGGTATCATCGAGGTCCCATCGAGGTATCATCGTGGTATCATCTAGGTATCCACGAGGTATCATCTAGGTATCCACGAGGTATCATCGAGGTATCATCGAGGTATCCACGAGGTATCATCGAGGTATCATCGAGGTATCCACGAGGTATCATCGAGGTATCATCGAGGTATCCACGAGGTATCATCGAGGTATCATCGAGGTATCATGATTTTGATTCCTCGCTGATACCAACCTTGAAATCACGCTCACTTTTTCTGATTTACACGCACAGCATTAACGCTGTTACTTCACATATGCCGCTGTAATATACGCCATCGGTATCATCGAGGTCCCATCGAGGTATCATCGTGGTATCATCGAGGTATCATCGAGGTATCATCGAGGTATCATCGAGGTATCCACGAGGTATCATCGAGGTATCATCGAGGTATCATGATTTTGATTCCTCGCTGATACCAACCTTGAAATCACGCTCACTTTTTCTGATTTACACGCACAGCGTTAACACTGTTACTTCACATATGCCGCTGTAATATACGCCATCGGTATCATCGAGGTCCCATCGAGGTATCATCGTGGTATCATCTAGGTATCATCGAGGTATCATCGAGGTATCAACGAGGTATCATCGAGGTATCATCGAGGTATCATCGAGGTATCATCGAGGTATCCACGAGGTATCATCGAGGTATCATCGAGGTATCATGATTTTGATTCCTCGCTG
The DNA here is from genome assembly GCA_002105135.1 of Syncephalastrum racemosum. NCBI lineage: Eukaryota > Fungi > Mucoromycota > Mucoromycetes > Mucorales > Syncephalastraceae > Syncephalastrum > Syncephalastrum racemosum. The sequence continues at coordinate 1,677,323 of MCGN01000004.1, forward strand.
ATACCAACCTTGAAATCACGCTCACTTTTTCTGATTTACACGCACAGCGTTAACACTGTTACTTCACATATGCCGCTGTAATATACGCCATCGGTATCATCGAGGTCCCATCGAGGTATCATCGAGGTATCCACGAGGTATCATCGAGGTATCATCGAGGTATCCACGAGGTATCATCGAGGTATCATCGAGGTATCCACGAGGTATCATCGAGGTATCATCGAGGTATCCACGAGGTATCATCGAGGTATCATCGAGGTATCATCGAGGTATCATCGAGGTATCATCGAGGTATCATCGAGGTATCATGATTTTGATTCCTCGCTGATACCAACCTTGAAATCACGCTCACTTTTTCTGATTTACACGCACAGCGTTAACACTGTTACTTCACATATGCCGCTGTAATATACGCCATCGGTATCATCGAGGTCCCATCGAGGTATCATCGTGGTATCATCTAGGTATCATCGAGGTATCATCGAGGTATCAACGAGGTATCATCGAGGTATCATCGAGGTATCATCGAGGTATCATCGAGGTATCCACGAGGTATCATCGAGGTATCATCGAGGTATCATGATTTTGATTCCTCGCTGATACCAACCTTGAAATCACGCTCACTTTTTCTGATTTACACGCACAGCGTTAACACTGTTACTTCACATATGCCGCTGTAATATACGCCATCGGTATCATCGAGGTCCCATCGAGGTATCATCGAGGTATCCACGAGGTATCATCGAGGTATCATCGAGGTATCCACGAGGTATCATCGAGGTATCATCGAGGTATCCACGAGGTATCATCGAGGTATCATCGAGGTATCCACGAGGTATCATCGAGGTATCATCGAGGTATCCACGAGGTATCATCGAGGTATCATCGAGGTATCATCGAGGTATCATCGAGGTATCATGATTTTGATTCCTCGCTGATACCAACCTTGAAATCACGCTCACTTTTTCTGATTTACACGCACAGCGTTAACGCTGTTACTTCACATATGCCGCTGTAATATACGCCATCGGTATCATCGAGGTCCCATCGAGGTATCATCGTGGTATCATCTAGGTATCATCGAGGTATCATCGAGGTATCAACGAGGTATCATCGAGGTATCATCGAGGTATCATCGTGGTATCATCGAGGTATCATCGAGGTATCCACGAGGTATCATCGAGGTATCCACGAGGTATCATCGAGGTATCATCGAGGTATCCACGAGGTATCATCGAGGTATCAACGAGGTATCATCGAGGTATCATCGAGGTATCATCGAGGTATCATCGAGGTATCATCGAGGTATCAACGAGGTATCATCAAGGTATCAACGAGGTATCATCGAGGTATCATCGAGGTATCCACGAGGTATCATCGAGGTATCATCGAGGTATCATCGAGGTATCCACGAGGTATCATCGAGGTATCATCGAGGTATCAACGAGGTATCATCGAGGTATCATCGAGGTATCCACGAGGTATCATGATTTTGATTCCTCGCTGATACCAACCTTGAAATCACGCTCACTTTTTCTGATTTACACGCACAGCGTTAACGCTGTTACTTCACATATGCCGCTGTAATATACGCCATCGGTATCATCGAGGTATCGTGATTTTGATTCCTCGCTGATACCAACCTTGAAAGCACGCCCATTTTTTTCTTTTTTTCGCATTCAGCTGTGTTTGGCGACCATGAGGCGTTGTTTTAAAACGCAGCAGGTGCAGGTCACCCGAAGCAGAATCGTCAAGGATGCATGCATATTGCCAATTCATACTATTCATGGGATAAACGCTGGTAAGCATCATTATATTTAATGTACTGATCAATGCTTCAACTCATGCATTAGAGGAAGCTGCCTACTTACTTTCGAGACGAATCAAATATAGAATATTCCATAGATGGTGGTAAGTCTGAGTGGGGCCATTGGAGCTATATTGAAAAAGCGCGCCAATGGTAGGAATAGTAAATGACCCCTCGTGAGGTTCCATTTTCAGACATTCATCCCGATTCCCGATTGTTGTTCTTTTCTTCACTCGTTTTAGCCGCTTTTTTCACTTCTTTCCTTGCGTTCCCTATGAAGTTCGCTAAGCAGATCGAGAGCGCATCCGAAGAACTTCCATCCGACTGGAGACCGCATCTCCTACATTACAAGTCGCTCAAAAAATCCCTTCGCTTTGTTGTCGACGAACTCCAAACGCAGGGGCTCTTCCAAGTTCTGATGATGCATAAGGGTGATCCAGAAGCGACCATCACGTACGGCTTTGGAGGTGAGTACTTGTGGTCCTAGAATGCGTACCTGATAGCTGATGATATAATGCATACTGCTAGGTGACCCGCAGCACCCACAGCCTTGTATCCATGTGGCGTCCGAATTTTTGTCGAAATGCAGCGGTTCGGTAGCCGCCGAACATGAGGACGGTGTAGTCAAAATTGTGCTCGTACGGGACTCTGAATTCTTCAGGTTGTTGATGGAGGATCTTGCCCAAGCGTCTGTGATCCAAAAAGCCGAGTATGAACGCATGTCAGAATCCGTATTCTCGCTGGAAATGGAACTTAGCAAAGCCGCAAGTATCAGATCATATATTAAAAAGAGCATGTGGGCTCAATCTTTTCTTATGTTTTCTTTTTCTTTGAACAGACTACGCCACAACGACACAAAAAGGAAATGTATCTCTGGCGTCAGATATTCAAACTGTATCTTGATGCACAGATTTTCGACAACGGATCGTCGTTTGAATGCAGTCGCACGCAATTTGATAAATTCTCTGACCAGCTTCGACAGACAGGACTGGTAAGCATGCGCGCGCTCATTCACGTGCCGGACAGGGGCCATTTAATGTTTATCTCCCCCATTCTGTGACATAGGCACAAAAAATGACGCGGAAAAACAGAGAGCTCTTGAAAAAGTTTATGCAAATGAATGCAGATCTCGTCAGTCTGAAGGGCTTCGAATGGTTGAACCAGACAGCTATGACCAAGATACTCAAGAAGCACGATAAACTTAGCGGCCTAAGGTAAATGAGAAAATATATACAAAAAAGGAAAAATGGCCTCACGCTTTTTTTCTCGCTGCCTAAGCGCACGCGCTGAGTTTCCGCTATTTGCAAAGCAAGCAATCATCGAAAACGTACTGCTCTCGTTGTATTCCGTTGTCACTAAGCGGCTCGTCTCCGTCGTGCCCCAGGTTGATTCTTATAGCTGCCCAATCTGTTATGGTATGTACGATTTCATCCTCTGTAAGATAGAAGCCAACTTAACCCATTCGTCGCATGCAGGACTCGCGTGGAGACCCATTCGACTCGGGTGCAACCATGTCTTTTGCGTGCGGTGCCTGATAAAGGCACAACGGCGTCGCCTCCTCGATTGCCCGATATGTCGCAGGAAAAATGCCGTCGGCGATGCAGATGCGTCGTGCCTAGATGACGCCATGCAAGATTATCTCATGCTGTATTTTCCACGGGAGATCAAAGAAAAGAGGGAAGAAAATGGACTGGATGTGGAACGCGGCTGTTATCCAAAGAGCGGCGGGAGCAGCAGTCCACCCACGATCTTATATCATCCGGCGACTGCACATTCTCGACCATCTGATGTTGATCAAAGATGCACTATAATGTAGAATGTGAACTACCAGCATATACCATTGTACATAACTATCATTTATATCACATATTTATACCAATTCTAGCCTGCATAAATACAAAATGTCAAGAACAAAATGATAACTGACATCGGGAAATGCAAAATATACTATTGCAGATGATACAGAATAAGAATTAAGTTTGAAGAGACGTTAAAAGTATGACTACGTATTAATGATGGGAAGGGTCCCAAATGACGGTAATTTCACCGTCGCCTATGCTAGAATGCGAACTCTCGGCCACACTGTGCCTGGTGGATGATGATGGAGGTGGTGGGTGTGAAGGTGCTGGCGGCGAGGGTTGATCGTTAATAACACGGCGTACGGATGCCTTGCGTGTCACGCCAGACGCATCTTTCCGTGAAACAGTGCTTATGCGAACCAGGGTAGGTTTTGCGTAGAGTATAGGCACGCTTGAACCTTCGCTGATTCCGGAAACGGAATCGCTTTCGTCCATGCGACTTTGGGAGGAGGGCATAGAGCGGACGGATGCATTGCGTGAAAGATCGCTCTTCTGCCTTCGATTGACAGAGACGGCACGCCGCAATTGTACAGGCTGGTTCAGATCATCGTCTGCAAGCGTATCTAGTTGTCCAGATGGATGGTCGTATTTGGTGACTCTAACAGACGAGGAGCGGTTGAGCGGGGTTGGTCCAGCGATGGTATTGGTGGTACTGCTGTACAAGGAAGGACGCTGGGGCGCAAGATTAAGAGAGCGTCGGATGGTAGTGTTGCTCATGGATCGAGGAGTGGTTGTAGAAGACGGCGAAGGAGAGGACGGAGACACAGCGAGGCTGGGGATCTGTAACGAATCGACAAAGACAGGCGGCGTTATGTTTGTCGAGGGCGGTGATGAATGTTGCTGTTTTCTCTCCTAAAAAAGGTAAAAAATTAAAAGAAAAAAAAAGGGGTTTGTCCGTTCAAAGTTTGGTTAATCAATCTCAAATGGTTCCAAAACCGGGCCACTTACCGGAAGAAGAGGCCAGAGGGCGGCGGCCGGTGGCGGTGCCGGTGGTAATTGTTGTTGTACTACAGGCAAAGTAAAGCGGGACGATCTTTTAGGGTCTGCATCCATCGCATCTGGTCGTTGCCGACGCCGTCGACGGTAATAAACAAGTCCGGCTACACTAAAGCCTATCAATGCAGCCACCGATAATCCTGTTGCTAAACCGGCAATCAAGCCCACTCGGTTTCCGGAACCTGCATTGACATTCTGATTGATTGTGGTCGCGTCTGTCGACGGCATCGTAAGAGCAGAAAGGTCGACACACTGCGACGCCGGACACTGTCCGCAAGCGGTCATTACCATAAGAACACATTTCTGGTGGGACGAACAGGCTGGCTCGCAGTGAGCCTTGCAATTGGACGGGCGACAGCTTTTGGAATCCAACTCGCGGCGGGAGAAGCGTTCGTCTATAAACCAAAGGAACGTATATCAGGTAAAAGAAAGCTATAGGCAGCTTGTCACTGACCATTGAATCCTGACATGGCGACCTGAAAGAAGCCAGGGACAAGCAACGGTGTGTCTGGACTTCCAGGTTTTTGCAACCGTTTTAAATTCCGCTTCTTATGTTTATTGTTCTCATTTTGCACTCCACTCGGGACAACAGAGTAAGTACTAACGAATAGTCCAATGTATAGCCATCATTAGCTCGATGTTAAAATGACAGGCTGAATTTACAGCGTCCATATCACATGAAGAATTGATACTGTGGCCTCCTCGGTATATATGATATTAGTAGCGGCCGGCCGGAGATCCGATCTTCGTGGAAGGAAAAAAGAAAGATCGTCACTAATTACAAATTAGTCTGCGACATGTTTCAAAATGGAGAGAGGAGATTATGAGAGCAGTGATACTTACTGCATACACTGTCCTGTAATGCGTAGACGTCGTTGATCCCTTTCATAAATTCTACACACCGCCAAGCATTGGTGTGACACAAGCTTACCATTCAACTGGCGTGTAAGGACGCACCATACTGTACACAGATATGACAAAAGGCCCAGTTCGTACAATGGAATATCCTTGAGTGAGCGGGGCAGGGTCTGAATCAACTGCGCGGATGCTATTAATGTGTGAAAGCCTTCGTTGCGAGCATGACGGTACCGACGATCAGGTATTCTAGGCTGTGATCTGACGTCAGACACCACCGTCGATGTCCGATGGATCCATTTTGGGTGATGACAGGTTTTTGACGTTTTACGCCGTTGCAACCTCCCTGATTATTTCCCCGCCATTTTGGCTCCCACCACACAATCCTCATTTATTCTACCTACTAAAACAAACCGAGCATGAGACTTACAACTTGCAGGACTTAGCATTTACTCACACCATCTATGAAATAAAAATAATGCTGTCAACATGAGCTACATATTGGCGTGTTTACACTAGTGCGACTGCAAGAAAGACAAGGTACATTATATATTGCGATTGTCATCGAATATGGGCGGGCAGCTGGACTGAAGGGTCAAGTAAGGTCGCACACCATATCAAGGTTACTCAAAGCAAATAGAGCGGTGTTGTGCTCTGTACCCGATATGAAAGTGAGCCAGCCACATACTGTATCATTGTCAAATCGGGCACGCTGCATGGCAGTCAGTCTCACAGAGAGCCCCGTGAGAAGAGCAGGTCGGGTCATGGTATCGCTTCACAGCAGCGTTTATATGCTGAAGCGCACGAGCCCCCGCATGCCCCGCTCGCTATTGCTTCTCGTTTCCAGGCCCTATCATGCGAACCATGATGATGAAAACTGGCGACGAATTGACGAGCCCGCGCGCATTGAGCGCAAAAGGGATCACACAGGGCACATGAAATATAAAACAGGAAGTCCCTCGTTTATGCCATGTGCATCAACTGCAGCAAGGGAAGAGCAGCACACAGGAGCTATAAGCTTCAAGTTAGAAGCAAAAATATGTACATGTCGCACATACGCATACACACAAACAACGTGGAATATCCTATTTAGATTGTAAGGGTGATGCAATCCTTCAAGAAGTTCCCATGATTTAGGATTTATACTGGAGGTATATTTGTCACCACGCTATTCGTTTTCACATACTGCCGCAGTCTTTGTTCAGATATCTTCGCAGGCGCGGTCCAAATAGAACATGAGAGTAGCGTGGCACAGTATCAGCACCCTTTTGCTGCATACGTGTTCCACTGTTCCGAGAGACCAGAGAGAGGAAGCGTAATCGCCCGATGAGAAAGTAGCACAGCAAAGTAGCACTTAACTTGTAGTATCGGCGCAGAATCGCAATGTCTAATGTGCAAGCCTGCTCATACTCTTATCAGTACCTGCTAATATGAATGGACGCTCAAACTGCTTATCGATGCATAAAGTTCCAGTAAATGAGGGTGCCATGACTATATCTGGACAGAAAAAGACATCGCGTTTTTATCGATGCGCGCATTCCTTTTTTGTGTGGGGCACCTCTTGCATATGACCCAAGGGCTTCACATGGATCAAAAAGTATGGCACGCTGTAGAAAAGAAACTTGTTGAGGGGTTGAGATAGAATATCAAAACCGGCTGACGATGGGATAGAACATACTGGAATGTCTGAATGCAAAAAAAAAAAGAAATAGCGTACTCACATTCACAGATCCCACATAAGCAACAAAGAAAAATTACAAAAGAGTGAGTGATTTCCGCAGATACTGCGACACAATGTGTCTCCGTCAGAATTCCCTTGCACGACATTTAAATTTCTGCCAAGGGCAACGGTAGATGTGTGAGAATAAATGAGGCGCGGTGCGTGTTCTGCATGTGTGTACGTGTTGTGTGGCATGCTGTTCGTGCGGTGGTCGCGCCGGGAAGGCGGCCATCAGCGCCCCGATCGATATCGATTACCGCAGTGATGCTTCTGCAAATGGCAACCGGTCTCTCATTAGGGTTTTGGGCCCTCATGGAGCCGGGGAAAATAGTGAAACCATAACTTTATACATCGCCGAACCCTGATTGGAAGAAGTCCTGATTGCCGACAAAGAAGTGCAGAAAAAACAGTGCGGGCCGGACTCCGGAACAGGAGGGTAGATGTCCGGAGGCCCATTGGTAGAAACGGTGGCGGGATTTCTCCCATATGGTGTGCCACTACTGAGTTAATTTTTGTTGGAGACACCATCGAAACGCTTCGAAAAATTGCTATGATATAACCGATGATATACAACTGCGGCAATAGTTTCCTTCACCAAATTCCGACTTCTTGAAGTATATCAATAATGGGCAATAATAACAAAGAAGCTCACGAGGTGTATGGCGAAAGACGGTATGACGGTATGAAGGTAAGGGTGAGAGGCGAAGATTGGGGGTTCCGGTTTATACGTGTGCCCTTATCTGGTCAAATCCAGACAAAGGATTATATATGGCAGCTGACCAGATTCACATCATCCGAGTCAAAAAAAATTGAAGGGTCCACTGATTTCGTTTGATTTCCATACATAGGGATGACGACGTCAAGCGCAAGCGAGGAACGTCTTCCGAAATCCATAATCAAATATAAATACTGGCTGTGTTCCTATTTTCTACCTCATCAATTCAACTTAAATTCCCTTTCTTCACAACTCTTCTCCTACTCATAAAGCTCACCAGTTGCAATCATGACCATTGAATATATCACCCTCAAGCCCTCTGGTGACAAGATGCCCTTGATCGGTTTCGGTTGTGCTAAGATCGAACCTGATGCCACTGCCGAGGTTATCTACAACGCCATCAAGACCGGTTACCGTCTGTTTGACGGTGGCAGCAATTATTATAACGAAAAGGAGGTCGGCGACGGTATTCGTAAAGCCATTGCAGACGGTCTCGTTGAGCGTGAGGAGCTCTTTGTCATTTCCAAGCTCTGGAACACCCACCACGGCAAAGATCATGTTCGTCTCGCATTGGAGAAGAGTTTGCAAGATCTTGGCCTCGACTATGTTGACATGTTCTTGTGCCATTTCCCGATTGCCCTGGAGCATGTCCCTATCGAAACAAAGTACCCTGCTGGCTGGTGTGTACCCGGCAAAACCCAAGTGACCCGTGCGCGAGCCCCGATGCACGAATGCTGGGCGGCTATGGAGGCCTGCGTTGATGCTGGTCTTGCTCGGAACATTGGTGTTTCCAACTTCAACGTTCAGATGCTCATGGATCTCCTCTCATACTGTCGCATCCAGCCTTCTCTCCTCCAGGTTGAGCTCCATCCTTATCTCCAGCAGCGCATTCTCGTCGATTGGGTCCAACGCCAGGGCATTGCCGTTACCGCTTATTCGTCATTCGGTCCCGCTTCCTTTGCTGCCGGCGGTCTCAAGCACGCCAAGTCAGTTCAGTCCCTCTTCGACAATCCCACAATTAAGGACATCGCCGCCAAGTATAACACGTCACCTGCGCAGGTTGCTCTGCGGTGGTCTCTGGAGCGTAATGTCGGCGTCGTGCCTAAATCCCTTTCGGTCGAGCGAATGAAGAACAACCTGGAGGCTCTCAACTGGAAGATGGACGAGGAGGATGTTCAGGCCATTAACCAGCTGGATATGGGCTTGCGATTTAACGATCCTATTATCAAGGGCTGGGACCTTCCCATTTTCTATTAAGCGCTTGTTCTTCTCACACTTCCCACTTCTCCTTTTATCCTTTCCCTTTCAAACCTCATCATCGCACATCTGCTATCATATCCCCAAACATCAACGTGCTCCTAAGTACGTTTATCACCTAAATAGTATGTATACAGTCTTCATTTTATTTGCTACATGTACAGTCAAAAAATAAAGCAAACCATAATTGGAAAGAGCAAAGATCCAACTTGATTTTCTGTTCTGCATTTGAAGTTTTCGAAAAATGAACCCAGCCGGGCTCATGCATAAAATGAGAATCGGTGTGTCATCATTCAGACGTTTGCTCTATCAATGGATCGATATCGAAAATCAAACTCAGCTACCTTCTCCAGATCCCAGACCTAGCCGAAGTTTCTGGATGCTTCAGCTGTAAGAGAAGTAAAACCATACTTTGAGGTTCACTTTTTGAAACAGACAACCAGTGAAAAAGAGCTAAAATATGAGAAGTCGTTTGTGTTGTTTCATGGATAAATCGTTATACACTCAGACCTATTGCGGCACCCGTATTATATCCATAGATGGAATCAACGTAGACTTCTCTAGAGAGCCTCGCCGAAACTAAATTAATCCCATCGTAGCACACATGTGGAAAATGGCACGGATTGCGTATAGATCAGACCTTGATAAACATATGAGGGATACAGGATAATGATGATATGGTTTGAAATGACGGAAGGTAAATATCGATCATCGTAGAATTTTATAAGTGATTATATTATACTGCCTTGTGAATCCCTAACTTGCAAGTCTTCATATGGGAGGATGCTCGACACATAGTGCTATGTATCTGTGTCGTATTCTGATGCAATATCTTAGCATGCAGAGATAAGTTATAGCCGTTCTTCGGTCCAACTCTGTACCCTGCATCCACAAGTTCATTCTCGCTTAACTGCCTTGAAATGCAAATGACAAATATAACACACAGGACGTCATATACCCCCAAGAGTCAGCTTATTAGCTTATTTCATACCAAATGGGTTCGTGGATCAGATGGTACCTATAGTTCTCAACGCGTTTAGTTTGTAATACACATGATATGTTCTTAAGTAGTGGGACCAGATTTGATAGAATAAGATCCAGGCTAATATATGCGAAAGGAGAGGAAGAATGGGAGGAGAGCAAACGCGAAGAAGGAAAAGCGATGGAGGGGAAAAGGAGCGGAACTGAGATCCAGGTTAATCTCTCATATCCACCGCGTACATTATATCTGTTTGACATACTGGCAGAGGAAAAGCGGGAGAAAACCTCTGGATTGAGGGGTGGGGGAAGCGGACACAAGGGAGGAAGGAATAGACGGATCATAAGGCAGGAGCAGAAGGCAAACGAAGACCTGCAAACTACGTACAGATTAATGGAAGGTTAGTGATGTCCAAAATGATGGACTTTTGACACGGCAGCTTACTATCATGCACACCGGTGCAATACATGGTCTGTGGACGGGCAACCGGTGGCAGAGGGACTTGAGGGGAATCTGTATGTTTATATTACCCTTGTTAGTTTATGCTTCTGTCCATTAATGCTGTGCGTGGAAGTACTTGCCAGTAAAAGGCTTTGAAAAGGACAAAGAAAAGGAAAGGAAAAGTAGACGTGGGAGAAAAGAAACGTTTTTTTATTGAAAAAGACGCGCGTCGATAGACTTCCATGCGATTACATGTTCGGGGTGCACCAATGGGAAAAGGAACGCGGTAAAAGTGGTCCTGACAGGGATTGAGGTCAATGACTTCGCGTTTCAAAGGATTCACTGGTCTGCTGGGCCATCACGCAATTCATGTTCACCTATGGAAAAGGAGCAATCCCCCCCACCCAAAAAAAAAAAAAAGACTTGTACAAAAAAGTCGGACACGTTGCGCGGAAGTGGTGTCAGATATCAAGAATCTTATTTGCTTTTCTATACCTCGTCAAATTCTCGCGAAATACTGCAGTAGAAAATGTGGCTGCTGCCCAGAGAGCGGTTGGCGGGTGCACCGGTCTAAGGAGAAGGAAGAGATAGTAGACCTGCTTGTGTCGAACAATAGTATCGCAATTAGCACTTCGACAGGTGGATTCAGATTTGTATAAACGGTGCCAGACGTTCAAAGTTACTTGCGAGACGAAATTACTCTAGTATACGCGTTCGGGTGTTAAAGGACACGTTGCCCTTCGACTGACCACATTTTGATGAGAGTCAGTTCTGTATCCCGTTCCATGCGTCGCGTCTCTTGGACACTGTCGCAGTAACTTCATTACGTTCTGCCGGAATAAATTTTTCGGCTGCTTTTTATCATTTTATTGTATTTACACCGTCCACAGATGGTTTGATGGAGGAGGAATTTTAAAAAGGCATTCATTAGAACTGTAGGCAGAGACTCCCCGCCACCAAGTGTACCTCACACCCAGATAATACCGTTGCTCAAAAATGCGTTTCCTTTCCCGATGACGTGATTTAGCTGGACTCGAGCAATCGTTTATTATTATACAGATAGCTTATACTGCAGTATACAGCGATCGTATAATTATAATACTTTATGGCATCAATGAATCTATACCATGCAAACGCTTCTTTTATATGAATTGACGTTTTACATACTATTTCAAATGTTACGTATTACGTTAGCATTCGGGTAACCAGTTTCTTACGTGTTGCAAAGCAGAAGTAGAGATGTGATAGAGGCACAGTCTATATGATTCATGCGTTATAAATGTGAGTCCAATGCTATTTCGTCCGAAAAGAGAAACCTATGTAAAAGATCACTGTAAGACCAACAATGATATTAAATGTAAGCTGAATTGTTGCAATTGCTATTTTTGGAAAGTGTGCTGCGGCATGTTTGTGCTTCTGCGCCACTGAGGGGCGATGGGTATAAGAAGCGGAAAGGAACGGCTCTTTTGTCCTTTACACAGCTTTGTATGGCTGATTCTACCACAATAACGACTACCGTTAACACTCACTCTACTACATTGAGAGAGTCTCCGTCCAATGTCATAGTAGACGCTTCTTCTACCTCTTCTGGGAAGACAAAGTCTAACCAACCACGTCAGCATCGCCCAAGAAAGCAGCCCAAAGAGCAGTCAAAAGAAAAGTCAAAAGAGCGGTCGAAAGCCGAGTCGAAAGCCGAGTTGAAAGCCGAGACGAAAGCTGAGACGAAAGACCAAGCGAAAGACCAGTCGAAAGACCAGACTAGGGATCAGATTGACGACAGAGCATCGTCCAACCGCGAATCCAGGAAACCAGCTTCCAAGCGAGACAAGCCTCAAGGCAAGAAAAAGAATGCTACGCAAAAGCAGCAACAAGCACAGATTACCAAGAATCGTCCTCAGGGACGATTGACAGAATGCGATGAAAGCGAGGAAGCTGGAGAGGCAGGACACTCGGGTGGACAGTCAAGTTCTCGGAGACGACGCCGCGGTGGTCTTTCGAATAAAAAGTCAAGTCAAGGTCAGACGAGCACAGAAGCGAATCAAGACGATTTGACGGCAACGTTAAGCCGGGATCTTCGGTCAGGACAGTATGAATGCATGGTGTGCTGGGACATTGTTCGGCCTGCGCATCCCACCTGGTCCTGCGACTGCTGCTGGGCCGTATTCCATCTTGGTTGTGTCCAAAAGTGGGCAGAGAAATCATTGACAGGTACTGAACCCGGTCCGATATTTGGGGGGGGGGTGATTGAGGGAGAGCGTTGTGAGTTTCGGTGGAGAAGTTAGTTATTAACATGGTCTTTACTCCTAATACAGATACATCCACCAACCGACCCACTACTTCTTGGCGCTGTCCTGGTTGCCAGCATACCCGGAACACCGTTCCATCCGATTATTTTTGCTTCTGTGGAAAGCACCGTAATCCTGATCTCTCTCGCTACCTCACTCCTCACTCTTGCGGTCAACTCTGCAAAAAATCACGCGATTGCCCTCATGGATGTGTCCTGTAAGCGATCACAGCCTTTTCTCATCCTATCTCATGTCTCATTTGTGTATTCTAGCCCCTGTCACCCCGGACCTTGTCCGCCTTGCACAGCCATGGGCCCCACCCTATCCTGCTTTTGCGGCTCCGAATCGCGCCAAGCACGTTGCGTTGAGACGGACTACACTACCAGGAGCTTCGCGTGTACCAAGGTCTGTGGCGAGCTGCTCGGATGTGGAAAGCATACATGTACATCCCCTTGTCACTCGGGCCTCTGTCCACCTTGCGACGTCGAGGAAGATCAGCTCTGTTTCTGCGGCAAGGAATCTCGTAAGGCTATCTGTGGGAGTGTGAAGGGTATCTACAGCCGGGATCATGTCGGCTCCTACGCCTGTGAAAGTACCTGCCAGCAGTAAGTCCATATCCGTAAGACATTCAATCATACTGACGACTCGTTTCTTTATAGGTTCTTTGACTGTAATGAGCACAGTTGTCAGAAACCATGCCACCCTAAAGATGACTCGACTCAGCCACTCGCGTGTCCTTTTGACCCTCGACATACACAGACCTGCCCGTGTGGCGCGACACCGATAGAGATACAGCGTGAAAAATGCACCGATCCTATCCCCACCTGTAATTCGAGCTGTAGCAAGATACTGCCTTGCGGCCATACCTGTGCCGAGCCTTGCCACTTGGGCAAATGCCCGCCCTGTAGACACACGGTAGACGTTCCCTGTCGGTGTCGCTCTACAAATTTCAAAGCCATGTGCTCCGAGGTGGATGAAGATTCCGGAGGTACGCCACCGTTGTGCGATCGAGTGTGTAGAGGCATGCGGAACTGTGGCAGACACGCGTGCGGCAACACGTGCTGCCTCGCCACCAAACAAAAAGGTGTCAAACGTAGCCCAATCATGCGCGAACAAGCTGAAGCGGCGCATGAATGCCCTCTCACCTGTGGCCGTACTCTCTCTTGCGGTGAGCATACATGTCAGGAACAGTGTCACAAAGGGCCTTGTCAGCCTTGTCTTGGTAAGTGATTTGCGGATAAGATGTTGTTTTATCTGATGTTCTTATCATTACTATAGAGGCCGTATTCGAAGAAATGGCATGTCATTGCGGGCGCACTGTGCTTGAGCCACCCATCCGTTGTGGCGTCAAGCTTCCGCCTTGTCCACATCCATGCACGCGACCTACCACGTGCGGCCATCTTCGTCTCCTGAACCACAACTGTCATCCAGATTCGGAATCTTGCCCACCGTGTGCCATGCTCGTGACGCGTACGTGCGTCTGTGGCAAGACTGAATTGAAGAATGTGCCTTGCTACCGCGAGGCACCCCGCTGCGGACGGGTTTGTGATAATCTCTTACCATGCGGTCGCCACCGTTGTCTTAAGTCGTGCCATCGAGGGCCCTGTCTCGACGAAGACGAACTATGCACACAAAAGTGCACGGGCAAGCGCGAGCGATGCGGCCACGGTTGCACGAGCAAATGCCACGGTTCGACACCTTGTCCGGAGGTCAGTCCCTGTCCCGCCTTGATCCGTGTGTCATGCAAATGCGGACAGCACTCGCTTCAGATACCATGCAACGCCACCGCCGAGTCAAGCGGATCGAAGCGCGAGTTGGCCTGCAACGACTTTTGCGCCAAAGTCGAACGAAATCGTAAGCTTGCCCAAGCTCTCGAGATTGATGAAGACAGAGAAGAACCCGCACTCACGACCGATGATCTCGGCTATTATGACGACACGCTGTGCGAGTACTACGTGGATAACAGCAGTACATGCAAGCAGGTGGAGAGCATGCTGATTGGCTTTTGCAACGACAAGTCCAAGCAAACTTTGCACTGCAAGCCCATGAAGAGCCATCTGCGGAGGTTTGTGCATCGCTACTGCGTACATTTCAACCTCGCCACCGAGGCCGTCGATCCGGAGCCTTTCCGCAGCGTTGTGATCCGGAAGACCCTTGGAGACTGCCGCATACCTACCCCTCTTTTGTCCGTGGCTGCCCACCATCCCTTGATGAATAGACCTCCGCCTCCGGTTGCGGATGGTGCCCAGGCGTCTAAGAACAAGCCTCCTGTCAATGCGATCTGTCTGTCCGATCTCAAGTTTGGGTTGATCAAGACCGAGCTCGACATGGAATTAAAGCAAGTGTTTGGCGAGCATGTCAAATATACGTCTGAGTGGATGACCGATGCCGACGCAGTTTTGATCAAACCGGAACTGTCTGAAGATATGGACGCAACGGCCAAGGAAGAGTACATATGGCACCTAAAGAAACAAGCGCTCGATGCACTGGTGGCGAGCGAGACGGCTGCACGCGTGGATTGCTGCTGGATTGATCGTACTGGAAAGATGACATGGTCTGAACGCAAGACCGTGACCCCCCCTCCACTTTTGCAAAAAGGCACTGCAACGCCCGTTTCGGCGAACCCATTCGATACATTACAAGAAGAATCTTAATAGATCATTGTTTTCTGCTTTTTTTACGGCTGCAACTAGATGATTTAAATGGGGAAGTGGACGTGATTTTTCCTGTGGATGATCATGCGGAGTTGCTGCTGATACGTTGGAGCTCTTTTACAGCAGTGAGAATTTTTGGCTGCAAAGCGCTTTTATCATCGAACATCACCCGCGCCAAGTCACTGAGTGGCACGGTGTCCAACAAACGAATGGTCACCTTGTTGGCGTGCTTGACGCCCGTAGCTTTGACAAGCGGGAAAAGCTTATCACCAAGCGCCTGTTTCTTCTCCAACACCGTCTTGCCTTCCATGCTACGTAACACCTTGCTAGCCTCAGATACAACCGGCGGCTTCGGTCGGGATGGTGGTGGTGTAGGAGGGCTCGTATGATGGTAGGCGGGCTGGGCCGGATGGTTTTGCGGCGATAGACGAGCTTCGCGAGAATGCACGTCAAGCTCATCATCATCGCATATGGCTAGTGCGGTCCTGGCCTGTTGTAGTTTGGCGCGTAAAAAGTCCTGATTGAATAAACACAGCGATCTCTCTTTGCGTTTGAGTGTTAGCAACATGTCCGCAAGTTCATCCGCCATATCGTTCGTCCCGCAGCAGGCAATGATCGCCTCCACCATGCGCTGTTTCTGCACGCCGGAGCTAGTCTCGGTCATGACGCTTGACATGGATTCGGCAGACGTGCGGCGTCGCATGGTCGGTCGACCCGTGGAAGTCAACTTGTATGTATGCACCCGTTGTAGGACCCCAGCGGGTGGAGATGTATGCTGTGGTTGCGTAACAGATGGTTGCAATTCCGCTGTTGTGGGTACAGTGGTCGTCATGGGGGTGCAGCCGTTTGTACCCAAAGCAGCCAAGGGAGCTGAGAAGGTACCTGGAGACGATGTATTGCGCTGCTAACGCCGGCATCAGTTAATCCATATTTTCACCCGGAGGCCGCTTCGCTCTGCTATCCTACCTTATCATATGACGCCATGGATAAAGCGGTCATACGTCGGCCGAGGCGGGTAGGAGGTGGTGGTGGAAGGTTATGGCGATAATAATCGGGCTGGGCGGCATGATAAGAAGGGAAGCTCAAAGGCAACGAGGATGGTATCAGGGGAAGGGATTGAGGCTGCGTCGGCAAGGACTGCTGTTTGACCATGGGTCGTGCCGTTTCTTGTTGCTGCTGATTGCCAGTTCCATCACGCGGTTTCTTGGGCTCGTGGAAGGCGACGATGATAGGCTTACTGAGGATATATGTGTTGTTCATTTCCTGCAGAGCGCGTGCCGCTTCGTCTGCTTTACCAAAACTGACAAAGCCGAATCCTTTTGACTGTCGGGTTTGTGTATTTTTCATCACTCTTGCCGAGATGATCCGGCCAAATCGCCGGAACGCACTAAATAAATCTGAGCTCTTCACGTTCAGATCTAGATTTTTAATGTAGAGATTCGTGTAATCCACAGCATTGGGTGAAGCGCTGGTAACCGTAATTGCTGAACCGGTCTGCTGCTGACGAGATTGCTGTTGGCCTCCTCCTACTGGAGCGGACGCGCGTTTCTGCAAGTATGATTCGTCAATCGCCGGCGTGCGCACAAACCCAATAATTCCACTTGCCTCCATTTCCACAGACTGCGGCCGTGTCTTCTTGGAAACAAACGGGAAAACACTTCTATAAATTGGCCCAAAAGAGCATTAGTATGGTCATTGATGATCTGACCTTTTGACGTTACATGACACAGCCGTGAATCATCTTGCCGTTCTAGAATACCAGATGAGTAAGTACAGATATCAAATACGATAGCCTACCATGGTAGTAGCTGCCACGTCTGCATCTTGCGTACGGAAATACTGGACAAGAGCTGTGCCTCGAAAATGGGTGCCCTGTTCCATGATAATTTTACAAAGGTTCATGGGTCCAAATTTCCGAAAGTGGTCGTACAAGAAGGCATTGGTAGCATGGAGCGGTAAATTCGTGATCTGCAGAATGCCCGACGTTGCTTCAGGCTCTGGCGGTCCGTCCGGAGGGTGTATCCGAAGCTGGAGCCGAACATTATTCTTCAGATAAGCCGCATTGAAAAGCGTATAAGCCCGGTCAGCTAATAATGTGAGTCGCGCGAAAACTCAGTCAATACATCTTCTTCTCTTTGTTCCATTCTCAGATTTTACGTCTCTCGCGCGCCTCTCTGATTCCACATATACGCGCATGTGCGTATCTGTTACTTGTATGTGAACCTACCTTTGACTCTTGAAGGAAAACGGATATATCCTGAACCATCCCTTTGACAGCGTATCCTAGATAGGATTTGTGAGTCTTCCATTAGATTCTTTCAATGTAGATGAGGCTTACTCAACAGGGTCACAACTCTTGATGAGATCCATAACGTCACTATCGGATTGTGTGCCGAACAAGCCATCGAAATAAAGATAGTCCGATGTAAGATAGTCATTGCTATTATTTCCTTCTTGGGGTTGTATATGTCTGGTTCCGTTCACTGCTGGTAATGGTGGTGGTGATGACGAGGCTTCGTTAGGCGTTGCCGCAGTGAGCTCTGCAGCAGGGTGATGGAAAACGGGCTGCTCTCCGGGCCGCTCAGTGAGGAAGCTCTGGCGTTTTTTGGGCAGCTTGACGACTGGCTTGTTTATAAACATTTCGGGCATGGTTGCTTTTTGGGTATACGGGAGGGTAAAACAGCAGAAGGAGGAGGACCGTCCTGCTCATGCAACGGGTAAGTGATGGGTGTTGCATAGCTTATCATTAGCATCGTGAAGCATTTCATGGGTGTGAACGTATATCGCATATACACACGGACAAATGCACAAAATAGAGAGGATAACTCTCTTCACGGGTGTTGCACGCCCAGTGGCGGGGACACGCGTGAGTCGCGCGCGAAACCCATCCCGCGCGAGGATATGGTGCCCCGCCACCTGAGTGCGCGTGTCCCCGACATCCGACCCAGAAATTTGGAATAAATCATGTCCAATGCGATAGGGATAGAGCGAAAAAGAGAAAGAGTAAAGTAAAGAAGCATACCTTCACTACAAGCTCACAAGAGAGGAAAAAGAAAAAGAGAAGGATAGGTTTGTAAAGTTGAACAGGGACCAGAGAGCCTGTTTGCATTGGGTAGCAAAAAAAAAAAAAAAATTATTGTGACGCGGACGGAGCAGCCGATGCGAGGCAGTTCTCTGTGCGTGCGTTTGTGTATGCTTTGCTCAGGTTGGCGTGTTGTAACCATGTCATATTTGTATTGTGTGCGTGTATAGCAATGTGTGCGTATGCGCGTGTGTGTGCAAAAAGTCAACGGGAACAGCTCCATTTGCATCACAAGCCTCGCCACTGTTTCACGTCCCGCAACGCTCGCCTCTTCTCTCATTTACTTTAACTCACGCTTTCTACAAAAATATTATTATTTTTCTTTGGGTCGGCTGACACCAGCAAGCATATTTGCATTAAATGCTGCAGCTTTTCGCTTTGGAAACTTGACTGCACGACTACTCTTTCCGCAAATGTACCCCGTGCCTGTGGACACGTGCATAAAGCCGTTTTTGTTTGCTTGTCTAATGGGTTGCCCGTCTTACCCTTGTGCCTTTATTAAAGATCCCCGTTGACGTCTGTGGGCAATCTCAATAGTCAAAATAAGAAAAAAAAGGAGGCACACATTTTTTTTCTTGGTCCGCACCGTCATTATCCAATTCCAGATGCCACGCGCGCATCCGAGCGAGGGGAGTTAAGTATGGAAATAAGGAAGGTAGCGCGCCAAAAAAAAAAAAAAAAAAAAAAAAGTCGCCACGTTCAGATTAATTCCTGTCATGGGACGCCAAGCGGCCCATCCGATTTGTGCGACATGCATTGTTTACAACACGCACACAGAGTAAACCCTGAAAACCCCACCCTTTGGCTTTTACCTTGCTTGGTGACCTTCTTTTTGACAGAACCGTCAAACCAAGTCAAATGTGAATATCGATGGAAATCGTTGGAAGGGTCAGTTGCGAAACTGCGCCAACCAAAAGCCTTGTTCACGCTGTTGTCATTGGTGCGGCGTCGTTACCCTGGTTTTACAATTGAACTCCGCCCATATATTTTTTTTTCTTTACTCTTTTTTTTTTCGCTTGCGCGCGCTTTTTTTACCGAGGTTCTTCTTCTTAACGAAGCCCTTCTATTTACGTAAGTCTGACTATCTGCTTCGACAACAAAACATCGTCTCCCACCTGCCTGCGCCTTCCTGCACAATCCTATCTCTCGAAGCCGCCCCTCGCAAGGTCGCTGTCCCCTCTTTCTTCTTTGTTTGCTTTCAGAAAAAAAGTCAGTTTATAGCGCCGCCGTTGTCAGTTGTGTTTACGCTTTTTGGCAGTCTTCGCACGCTTCAAGCACAGCGAACACAAAGCAAAGCGGTTCAAGATCAAAGAGGTGCAGGCTCGATCGGGATTGTGCAGATGTTTTTGTTGATCGTGAAACCCTGGCAAGGATATAGGTTTACTAATAATGATGGTCTTTTAGGTGCATTCGTTTGCTCTCCGCTTCCCCAAAACAAGCTTTTGCCTTCTTTCTTCCTTTCATTTATCTCAGCATGCAGTCGATGCCTTACGGTTACCAACAAAGCTATCAAGCGTCCTCGTATTCCAACACGGGTTCCCCAGCTCCCTCGTCATCTGTGATGAGCACCGCTGGAGCCCCGGCCATGATGACGCATACGAACGGCTTGCCGCCCCTTTCGCATCCTGCTCTCGGTGATCCCTCGACAGCGCCGCCCCCGGTTGCACACACCATCCAGCCTGCCCCACCCAAGCGGAAACAGGTCAAGAATGCTTGCAGTAAGTATAACGAAAAAGAGAGATAGAGAGAGAGAAAAAAAAAAGAAAACTGGGTGTCCGGACATAGTGGAGGGGTTTATCCGAAGACGATTGAACTTACCAATTTTGTCCTCGTTTAGCCAACTGCCAAAAGGCATGCAAAAAATGCGACGATGCCAGACCTTGCCCGCGCTGTGTAAAGTACGGTATTGCCGACACGTGCGTTAACTCGGTTCGCAAGGAGCGCAAGAAGGGTATCAAGCGAGGTCCCTACAAGAGAAGACAGAAGGAGGACGTGGATGCCCGCAAGTCGGAGGATGGCCTCGGCGGTGCTATGCACCCGCAAGATCAGTTCTCAGCCGCTATCCGTCCCAACTCAATGGCTTTCGGCTATCCAAGCAACCTCAACCAATATGCTCAATATGATCCTTACGGTTATGCAGCCTACTACAAGGAAATGCAGCAACAACAGCAGCAGCAGCAGCCGCACCTCAGCTCGGTCTACTCCTCGATGGCATATCCTTCCATGATGATGCATGGCACGAATGGCGATGCCCAGCAGCAGCCATCCTCGCAGCAGCCACAAGGCCAGCAGCCTTCCCAGCCTGCTGCTTTCCAGCACTCGCCCATCCCGCAACAGCAGCAACCGTCGCACTATGCTGGTAGCTTCGCCGCCTCCTCGCCCCAGTCTTCACGACCCTTTGGAGACCATGTACTCCATCAGCAAAGTCCCGGTGCTGGTTCGCCTGCTCACTTCTACTATCAGCAGCCTGCACGAGCAAGTCCTCATTTGGCTGATCCAAAGGCACAGCAGCAGCCTGCGACGCCTATCCCGTCCACTTCGACTTCCTCCGGCGCATCGTCGCCCCCAGAATCCACTAATGCAGCTGCGACCTCCGCTGGTGCCGCCGCCACTGGCACGGGGGATGACGATGATAACAAGTTTGCTCGTCTTACTCAGCTTTGTTCCGCCGCGCTTCATCATGGTGATCAAAATGATCAGCAACAGCAACAGTCGCAACAGCAGCAGGAAAACCAGCAATCATAACCAACAAATCACATCTCTTCTCTTCTTCTTTGCTTGCTTGTCATTATATTAGTTTCTTCTTTTCTTTTCTTTCACTAGTTCTGCACATTCCACCTTTACTCAACATCAATTCACTTAACACTTCACAAACAACCCACACACACACACACTCACAACACACTCACACACCAACCAACCAACCAACGCACGCTCGCACACATATAACTTACATATCTGTACTGTTTGCGAAATAGAAAAAGCATTATCTTTTATTATTTTACAGAATTCCACTTGATTCGATAGCACGCATCGATAATTCATAAGCAGTGAATGTGGCACCAGCAGCGGGGATGCTACGAACGACGGCGGGACCTAAACCACGCACGAGGCCCTGATAACCTTCCCTGACGACGATCTCTTTCATGACCTGAGTAGCATAGAGACCCCGCGGGGGCTTGTCTTGATTTTGGACGACCGACTTGACGACATCAAAAGGATACGACGTCAGCCAATAAGCCATACCACCCACGGCACCTGACGCCATGAGCTGCGTTATTGTCGCCTCCTCAAGCTGACCATGGGTCAAGTATCGTTTGGTGGCCTCGAAACCGCCGTAAAAGCCCGCATAGGCAGGGATCTCTCGCAGCACAGTTGCATACATACCACGGAAGAGACCATGGGCAATGCCATCCTTGCGTATAAGGTATTTTGCGCAGCCAATAGGACCGGAAAACTCACCACCTTTACCATATTGTGCCTGGAGACGGATCTTGAGCAGTTCGACCGGACTAGCCAGGATGGAATTGACGATACCAGCGCCCGCGCCAGCAACGGCAATTTGAGGAAGCGAAAGGACCTCGCCAGGGTGGGTCTGCATCGCCTTTTTACATGCGGAGTAGGCTGCGAACAGTAAAGCGTTGACAGCTCCGATACCGATCAAAGGGCTCGCCATGCCTTTATACAGTGCCAAAACACCTTCTTGCTTGATCGTCTGTGCTGCACAGTCCCATCCTCCGCGAAATCGATTGGCTGTATCTAGCTGGAGACGCACCTTGATCGTGTCTACCAAAGCATCTCTTCTGTTAGTATTCATTTATATCCCTTCTAGTCCTCTTTGCTTGCTATCCCTTGTTTACCTATGGGCTGCCCAACAAGGACATTGGCCATGCCGCTAATGCTGTTGATCGGTTTTGAAACGGGAATTAGTCACTGGAAGAGATCCCAGCCGAGAAGGAAGTGACATACTTTCCGGCAACAAAGTCGGCCGCAGCAGAAGGCTGATGTTTGGTCATTCTAGTGGAAAAGAGAGAAGATACAAGGTGGGGGAAGACTTGCCTGACAGACTTGCCATTGCGTGATTGTGTTACCTCAAAGGACACCAAACCAGGTTGGTTGCTCAGTCAGCATCCACTCCGATTTAAAACCTATGGTAGCCCTTATTCATCAATACCTGGCTATTTTTTTGTTATTTTTTTTCTTTTTTTCTACTTTACCTGGCATGTAGATATGCATATCTATAATAATTCTACCTTTTCGGCGCCATTATCTTTGTGTTGAAGCGATAGCAATATGCTAGTCGCGATTTCCACTCTCTATATCTATTCCACTCTATTTGATTTATTAGACAAGAGTTGCTATACGTTCGTCCTCGTCGTAGGTTTAATCTTGAGCGATTTAGCTGTCTGCAAGGCTGTTCATACTGGTATTAGATACATACATGCAGAAAACTATGTCCCGCCAAAGTTAAAAATCCATGGCGAATGAGGGGATCTAATATATGTGTCACGTTTGACAAGCTCGTCGACCATAAATAAAGAAAGGAACTTCAACGAGTTGACGTAAATGGATACCTATGTAATTATATACTTCACAAAGGGCAGTTGATAACTGTTAACTCGCAGAATATACATGGATATCTCGTTATAGGTACTGGTATAATGGAGGTAGAAGCAAAGCAAAAGATTATCACTTCCGCTATAATATTTTTATGGGCGTCTCTAATGTAGAAACAGATGTTCTCTCACTTTTTGCTTACGACATAGAGGATTAGTGTCGATACATCTGTCCAATTGAGTGCCACACGACAGTACTTTGACCCGCGTTTGTACAACACCGTCCATGATAGCCTATAATGTCGACCACATAGTCTCGTATGTCATATGTCGATGTGATAAGGGAATACTCACTGCGCAAAAACTGATCCCGCAGATAAAGGATAGCTCTCGAAAATAAGCGACCTGTCACGCGTTTCCGGCAGGAATTCATTAATTCCGTGATAACTCCCAAGGGTTAGCCCAGGGCATATCCTGATTTTCATGATTGAAACTAATCCCGTCTTCCACGGTATGTATCCTTTAATTCCAGAATTATTAATGAATTAGCCCATAATCAAAAACTACTGCATCCCGGAATAAAACCTACAAAATGAATTTTCAGCGATTATTACAAGATTATTTTCCAGGATAGTTACGGGATCCGTCCTTTATTTCCGGGATAGCTTTTTGCGCAGTGACTCTTTGGGCAACGAATTTTGCATGGGAGGGGCAGTTTCGAGTCGGAGGGGATCTCCGCCCATAAGCCTAATAAAAGACCTTGAAGACTTATCGTTCATCTTTGATCAAACAATTTGGAGACTGCGAAACTACAAATAATGATTTAAAAGGGCATTCATTCTAGCAGAATGCAATGGAGGTACTGTGATAGCAGCCATATTGTTTTGTCTTCCCCGCGGGGATGTCTCCCGCCATTTCCGCGGTACATATTAACATCAATCCACTTCTCGAAAGTCTCTTTGTGTTCTTCTGCCCATAGGTAAACATGTGCTCGTGAGAGTCGCTAAAGCTAATGGAACCTCTGAAAGGCTTCAACGTTCAACGCTAAGACTGTGCATACTGTGGATCCCATTACATAATAGTAATAAAGGTGATGTGCTTCCACAACTTCTCGGAGTCGCGCTCTATTCCTGCTCTGGTAATATTGACTACTAGTCTCGCAAAAAGAGGGGCATTACAATCAAACTACTTATTTCCGCTACAGAAGCGTGATAAAGCAAGCAATGTGCCAGAATGCGATGAATTCTCTATAACGCTGAAAGAGAAGGATCTTTCAAAATGCCCTTCCTATTTGATAGGCGCGCGCGCTCACTTCCCAGTGCTCTTAATGTCATTCCGTATAATGTTGGCGAATTTATGAAGATCGGTAGAGAGATCAGGTATGGGCTGTATTATAAGCCTTCTCTTCCCGATTTTATCTTGTACACCGCCAGTTACTCTAAGCTTTAATCGGTTTCGTATCTGATTTCAATGGCTGTTTGTTTTCAAACTTCTTCCATGGCGCTTGGTGTAGTTTGCATACGGATGGTAAATCCAGTATATCGTTCGCAGCGCTTCTTGTAAGACATGTATACTTATAAAGTTTCGTCAAATACAAGATAGATGGAGTGTTTCCTAGGAGTAGTGGACAGCAATATACTGTGTAGAGCGGTAATTTCTGAGGCTGGGTGTCCTGGAAGAAGGCAAAAAACAAGTGCATGATCTGCTCGACGAGTTAAATACGTCACCCAAAATGGCAATTCCTCCTTTTTTTTGACACGTGAGCGTTCTGCTCTTTGGTGCTTTAACAAATATAATGCTGGTGAGCGTACGGCGACTCTTTTAAGAATCCAATAGAATTGGCGACATTGTTAGGCGCGGCAGTTAAGGAAAATCAGCGTAGAATACTTCCTGTCCTTGTTATCTCGTCTAATGGATATATAATTCGCCGCATCGTAGATCTTGGTCGTACGGAAATCGTTCTTGTTCGATGCTCATAGCTTCCGTACGTATGAAGGCCACACTTTCTAGATAACGTGTTAGGAAAGCGGTGACTTCTGCTTTTGAAAAATGATGTCGGCAAGCATTCTTGGTCTCCTTGGTCTCGGCGAGCTTTTGCTTGATCAATCACGCCCGATATACTCTCGTCGACTGGGTCTCCGGAAATGCAATCAAATCTGCCACTCAGTGGTTTCGCCTCCCGTTTTGATGGTACCGTGCATATTTTGAAAGATAGAAAAGAAGGGCAGTCTATCCAGGTGCTATACAGTCGCACCTCCCTCGGGATCCTTTTCGACTCCAATTCAATATTCCGCGGATGTGATACTTCTTCCTTCTTCTGCATGCTCGAAATCGCCAATAGCGGGCAACATGCTATAGACCACGTCAAAAATATTTGTTAGAAAGGAGACAGCCTAATGTGGCATTGCAGCGCCAGTGCTTCTAACGTCCTTGCTCGTTCTCATTGCCAAGTTACTGTAGAGCGCCTCTGCACGGACTGCATTATGACATCATTCCACATGTCGAAGATCAGAAATAAAGTTTTCGCTCACCGTAATGCCGTTCACGTTGCATGTACATATCTCACTTTTGCGCCTCTACCTGAAAAATATATTATATACACAGACGAACAGGGTCTGGACCCAAATGCAGGTCCTTCCTCGCAGGCAGAGTAGTCTACTTTCAAATAGTCTTCGTCCCCAACAAATGGCATGAGATAAGAGATCGCTTATCGTGGCCTATGGGAGAGCTCGATCATATCAATCATCTCTCTCCCTCTGCACTTGGATACACAAAATAGAAGGACATTGCATATGGCCCCCGGCCACGTCAAAACCAACCCATCATGCTGTATCAAACGGTACATACTTTGCAGCACGTCTTTGTAAATATGTCGTAGTATCTTGTTTACTCATCAATTCTGTCCCAGCCCGGTTACATATCAATCATTATCAAGGTCTCAGCTTTTACTGTATTTCAAAAGTTTCCTCTGGAAAGGACCACCTGCATATATACGGGCTACAATCCGTATCTATAAAAGGCATGATACGTGGAGCAAGATACACCACAAAAAAGGGAAGTGAGAGAACTTTTCCTGATGGAGCCATGCGCGATGTCATATTGCCACTTACGGGATGACCACTTTTTTATGGGCATTATGTTCTTCCAA
The DNA here is from genome assembly GCA_002105135.1 of Syncephalastrum racemosum. Lineage (NCBI taxonomy): Eukaryota > Fungi > Mucoromycota > Mucoromycetes > Mucorales > Syncephalastraceae > Syncephalastrum > Syncephalastrum racemosum. Next base: position 1,703,677 of record MCGN01000004.1, read on the forward strand.
TGTGTTTCTGTTTTTAGTCCAGATCGAAGTATTTGTGGTCAAAGCAAATGTTTCCAAGAACAGCCTCGGGCCTTATTTCTGCTTGTCGGACCTTGGAGCGAGGCTTTATGCAACATCAACTGTTTGCACCTGTCTTTACTCACGTTATATGTCTATCTGATGGAACTGGAACTGAACGATGTGCTCAGTAATGAGGTCCCTTGATTTTAGACTACCATAATAGCTACTTCCCGGTCCTGAACTCTGTCACACGCAATCTTCTTTCTTAACTCTCTTCCCTTTTTTTTGCCCACGCGCATGCCCAGTTACCCAATCGTATCATATCACATCTTCTGATCTCATGGGGCGCTAACCTAAAAAGGATGGCATATGATATCATGTGTGATGTGTAGAAAAGAAACCCAAGCGTTGTGTCACGGGGGAAAAGTCAATGTTGATCGCACAATAGGCAAGTAAAGAAGTAGACATAAACATTCAAATTGTTTAATGACGAATTGGGTTTACTTAATAAAAAAAAAGAGGACGTAAATGGAGGAGGATGATAACGGAAAGGGGGATATAGACTGAGAACTGTACAATTGAAGCATCAAGAGAAGATGATTGTTGCGAGGGCATTTTTTGTTAAAATGTGGCAAAGAAGGTGAGAAAGGGCATCATTGTGTATGGATATATGAGGTATTTAGTCCTTGCCAAGTTCTTCAGCGAGCTGGCGACCCCTGTTCTCGGCAGAGAAGACAGCATCCTCCATGATCTTACGAATCTGATTTGCCTCGAGAGATTTGATAGCCGCTTCGGTCGTGCCTTTGGGAGAAGTCACCTTGCGACGAAGAGTAGCGAGATCATCTTCGGACTCTTGAGCCATGCGTGCAGCACCAACGCACGTCTGTAGCGTCAAAGCCTTGGCGTCTTCGGGGTCAGACCTGCAGCAATACCGGCATTCTGCATGGCTTCCATGATAAGGAAGAAATATGCGGGACCGCTGCCGCTAATGCCGGTTACTGTGTCGATCAAGCATTCTTTGCTGACCCAGGAGACTTGCTTGGAAACGGCATGCATGATGCTTTCTGCGAGAGCACGCTGTTCCTGGGTGACGGTGTGAGTCGCATACAGACCCATGGCACCCTCGCCAATGAGGGCAGGTGTGTTTGGCATGCAGCGGACAATGGGAAGGGAGACGCCTGACAGCCATCGCTGCATGTCATCGGTAGTAATTCCGGCAGCAATGGAAATGAGGAGGGTGGTGGGTTCAAAGGAGGGGGCCAAGGTCTGGATAACGGACCGCAGGACTTGGGGCTTAACGGCCAAGATTACAACGTCTGCACCCTTGACAGCCGCTGCATTATCCGTCGCACTGACGAGGTCCGGGTACTTGCCCTGCATGTACTTGCGCCGTTCATCCAGCGGCTCAGAGTAGCGAAGCAGCGAACCGGGATGGCCACTTGAGCGCAGACCACCGAGGATTGCTTCGGCCATGTTGCCGCCGCCAATAAATGACACGGTGGGTTGTTGTTGTGCGTTGGCAGAGACCATGTCGGTAGCAGTAGTAGTAGCAGTAGAAAAGTGATTAGTGATAGCCTGAAGGCGCTGGTTAACAGTGGGGATGGCACGGCTGAAAATCGACATTTTTATAGCAGAAGGATGAAATAAATGAAAAGGCGATACAAAAAAAAAATAAAGGTCCCCCCAAAAAGGCCTATCACAACTTGCGCGCCTTTATGCATCCAAACACAAGTCACGATTAAGCTGATAATCGCGGGGACCCCGCCTGATCTTCTCAAAGAAGTCCAAGATAAAAAGAGGCCAGTATGACATAATACAGAATCCGCTCCCCCCAAATGCCTTTTTTGGCCCAAGCGCTCTTTACTTTATTCGTCATCGTCCTGATCCTCATCTTCTGGCGGGTCAAACATGTCATTTGTCGATAAGGCGCGGGTCCTGCAAAACAAATGTATGTTGCGTATGAGAAATAGAGTAAAAGAGGTAGAGAAGGGGTGGGGGGCAATATGCATGTATAATGACGACAACCACTTACCCCAGAAGGACACTTTCGACTGCTTCTTCTGTGAACCGGGAACCGACGTGGTCGACGAAACGAACAAGATTAGCTACGAGTAAACCGCCTTTGTATATCAAAACGGCCGGAGAGCCTACGAGATCGAAATCGATCTGAACTGCAGAAACGCGCATGAATTTGGCCAGGCTGTACTTGCGAGCGAGATGGATAAGGTATTCGTCGAGTTTGTTGCAAAGTCGAATGTTCTATTGAAAACGTTAGTTTTGATAAGATCAGACTCATCATACCCTATTCCATATCTTTATTACCTCATCGTACAGGTGGACGACCACAGGGACAGTTTGCCATTCACGGTCAATTTGATTGGCATAGTCGTCTGGACCGACATTGAGTACACTGCCGAAAACCTTGTGTTCCCTCCGGGCGCCGTGGTTTTTGAGCCGTCCCAGCTGCTCCAGTCTTTGTTGCCGGTACTGTTCCAACACCGTTTCATCCAGCAGATCGTCATCATCCAGCTCATCTTGCTCTTTTGGCTTATGCTCCAGAATTAAAAGCTCTTCCTGGTCTTGTTGATACGTCGTCGTCGTGGGTGCTTTGGCGAGTATCTTGGCATTGTATTGTGCTCGCTTCTCTGCTTCTGTCTGTGCCTTTTGCTGCTGGTAAAACGCGTGATCGGCCAACACACCTTTGGGACCTGTCTGTCGACCACCCGTGTTTGGGAATCCTGTCTGCCCCATTTTAATTAGGACCGTGGTTCATCGCTCATTGCGCAATATTTCACGGCTTTACCTGTTCAGCAGCAGCAGTAGTAGTAGCAGCAGCAGCATCTCCATCCGCGTCACTGCCGCTGTCACTCGCGTCCCCGTCGTTTTCCCGATTATCGGCTTCCTCTGGTTGAGACTGAATGCGTGAATAAAGCGGGTCTTCCATGAGCTTGATTTTAATGACAATAAGAGAAAGAAATAAGTCTAGTGTCTATTTCATGGACCCAAACCTCTCTGCCTCCCGTCCATTCTCCCATTTTCCCAGCACCCCACGCCCTCTCTCCTTGGGATGTGCCCGTCTGTGTGCCTAGCCTTACTGGTGCGTACTATTCTTCTTCCCTGGACTCTTATTGGCTCAATATGAACAGGCCTGAACCAGCTAAGAACGTAATTTGTAAACCAAGTTCGATACAATGCCATTGATCGATGTCTTTCTAGCCTCGCCTCCATTACCATTATTATTGCTACTACTATTACTACTACTATTATTATTACAGTAATTGCTGATGGGCAGTTTTGGTTTGTGTTATCTCAATCCGCGAATCGCCGACGCTTCATATGTTTCAGATACATTTTATGCATTAGGAGGTGGGTCAAGGTACGGCCTAATATGTATATTACAGATGGATTATCTGCAGCCATAGTTATCCTACGGCTCGAGCCATGCAAGAAGATAGTAATAACAAACAAGTACATGGCATTGATAAAATGATACATGTGCACAATATAGAAGAATCCATATGCCACAAAGGAGAAAAAGGGCAATTTAAAATGCTGTGACTGATTTTATAGGCATACTAGTTCTCGTTCTCTCTTTCCCTTGCGCTTAACATCGCCCCTCACCGCTACGACCACCACCACCACCTTCCTCTTCCTCCATCACCACCACACTTACTTTCCTTTATCATCTACATAGTCAGTAATGGGTGCCAACATGTCCAAAGCCCTCTCCAAGCTCTTTGGGAGCAAGGAGATGCGCATCTTGATGCTTGGTCTTGATGCAGCCGGGAAAACGAGTGAGTTACACCGCAGCACTTGTCAGATGATGATGATCTTACATTGAAAAATTAGCCATCCTATACAAGCTCAAGTTGAATCAGTCCGTCACTACTATTCCTACCGTCGGCTTCAACGTCGAATCCGTCACCTACAAAAACGTTAAATTCAATGTTTGGGTATGTATACTCGCGTTTCTCTCTCTCTCTCTCTCTTTTTTTTTTTTTTTTAAAAAAAAGTTTGAGCAGTAATGACTCAAACCAACAACCAACCCTGTATTGTGTTGCATTGCATTCTGCTACTTTAGGACGTCGGTGGTCAGGACAAGATTCGCAATCTGTGGCGCCATTATTATACGGGTACGCAAGGCCTGATCTTCGTTGTCGATTCACAGGACCGTGACCGTATCGACGAGGCACGCCAGGAACTGCACCGCATTATATCCGACCGCGAAATGAAGGATTGTCTTTTGCTTGTGTTTGCAAACAAACAGGATCTTCCCGGTGGTAAGTCATTATATACAAAGAATGAAAACAGTGATAATGGTCTTTGTGATATCTGACATGGTTCTAACTCAATGATAATAAGCCATGTCGCCTTCTGATGTGACAGAGAAGCTCGGCCTGCACAAGATGCGTGATCGTGCTTGGTATGTCCACCCGTCCTGCGCAACTACCGGTGATGGCCTCTTCGAAGGTCTCAACTGGCTGAGTCAAAACGTCAAAACAAAGTAAAGATACCAAACCCTGCGCCTCAGTCCCTTCCTTTTCTCTTTTCTCCCTTTTTTTTTTATCTCTTTCTTCTTCTTTATTCTCTTCTTCTCTCTGCTATATCACATTTGAAAGAAAAATGTTTATAATTCCCTCTACCCCATCCAACCCACCCCCTTTTACGTAGCTTATTACTCATATCTTTATTTGGAAGTAAATCTTTTGACGCTTTTTTTGTCGGCTATGCAAACAAAAAAGATCATGCTCCTTTATGCGTGCCTGGTTTTCTTATCTCTACTACAATGATCTCTCATCATCATGGTCACAATCGTTACTGAATATAATATACAGACGGCGGTCATAGCCGGATAAAGAAGCCTATATTATGTATGGTATCGAGTGGCACTACATATCTACCTACTACATACACACATATGGTACGCCCATGCATATATACTGTCGTAAGGCACTAGATTTTGGAGGATTTGGCAGCTACAGTCGCCAGGAGGTTCAATTCAAATTCGCTATCCTGATCCAGATCGGCACGGGCAACGAGCTGCTTCATTCCACGTATCGCACCAGGCGACACGCGTTCACCGGTCTGCTCGTCCTGGATGAACCCGTTGAGTAGTTCATAGGATGCCTTGAGACACGCTTCATAAGAGCCTTGCTTGTCAGTGTTTACGACCACGTCCACAAGGCCGATGGCATGAGCTGTCACAGCGTCGAGCTTGGGTGCGGTACCGAGTACTTTAAGGGCCTGTTTGCGTCCGATGGAATTCACAAGGCGTCGTGCACCTCCTGATTAAAAACTTGGTTGAGCAATGTGCTTTCGTGATATAGTATGACTAATGTGATTATTGTTTCTTATTACCCCATGGGGAAGTGACGCCCATCCGGGTCTGGACGAACCGCAGATGGGCGGTGGATGCCATGCAAATATAGTCAAATGCAGTGATAAATTCCGTTCCGCCACCCAGGACAGGTCCTGCGACGGATGCCACTGTAATATACGGTAGACGAGCGAAACGAGCCATCGTATCATTCATGAGTTTATTGAGCGCCATACCAGCTTCGCCCGACTGGAGGTGTTCTCGCGCAAAATCAAGATCAAGTCCAGCGCAGAAGGACTTGCCAGCGCTTCCACTCACAACGACCGCCACCCGCTCATCATGTTCTGGCTGGTACTGCTGCTCCTCCAGCTGAAGCACAATGTCCCTCAGCTCGGCCATCATTTTACCGGACAGGGCATTATGCCGCTGGGGATTGTCAAGAATTACCAACGCGATCGCAGGGTTCTCGGTTATAAAACGCACGGAGCCTTGGCCGAGACCCCTCAATTTATTTGCAGTGGTCTCCAGAGGGTCGCTGACAGACAAGGCAGAAGTTGACATGAGAAAAGGGGGGAGGGGAAGGAAAGAGGAAGGAAAAGGTGCCCAAGGCCAGGATATGACATGTGATTTCAGGTTTTTTCATTTTTTTTTTTTCATTCATGCTGATACAACTTGCCTTTAGGGCGCTGCTTGAATGGTGCGGGAGAGAAAGAGGCATTGTTCTTGACTTTTTTTTCCCGTGTTTCTCTCTCTCCCTTTTATGCACGACTCCCACGAACATTTTGACAAACGACTCGCCGGACGAAGAGCCAGCGAACCTGCTTTGTCTGACCAAGACCCTGCTTCTCCTTCACCCGAAGTCACTGAACGCATCCCATTGCCGCTCCCTTATTTACCAAGCGATTACGAACCATCACCTTCCAGTCCGCGCCATCGCTTCCTTCAAGCCAACAATGAAGCACCCATCCCACACCAGGACCTGCTCTCTCTGCCGCCAGGACTGGGTGACTCTTTTTCGCGTCTGTCCATGCGTCGTCAGCGCTCGCAGTCGGCAGGTTCAACAGATCCAGACGCTCTTGTTTCATCAGCTACTGTACCCTATCGAGCCTTGATGGCACCTGCAACGAACTCACATACTGGGGAACTCGTACCCTACCGCGAATGGACTGTCATCTCGTATGTATATACACCGGTAAATAGGAATGTTATTTTGATACCTTTTTGCTTTGCTTTCTTTTCTTTAGCCAGAATGATGCGAGTGGACAAATAGTCCTATACAACCGCGAATCCCGTCTTGTCACTGTTCGACAACATTTACCGTCAAACCAAAACCAGATCCCACCGAACGCATCTTCGATATCTATGGGAGAAAAGTGTCCTTTATGCCAAAGACCTTTTACACCCTCGGCTGATCATGTCAATGTGCAGAGCCCGAGTGAACCCAACTTTATGGACCGAAACTATTTTCGTCTGCTGGCGTCTACGCCTATTCAGTACGTACCAAGTCGGATATTCGAGTGGTGATGAAACTCAATATCTAATACACGAGGATAGGTCACCAGCCACTTCACGGAGGAGCACACCTCATCATACTCAGGACCATGTGCAGCCAGACGCGCGCTCTGCACCTCCTTCAGATCGATCCGATTCCGCCATACGCTTGAACGCAAATGCATTTAATCAAGGCTACTATTCAAAGTTCTTTGTCGAGCAGAAGAAGCTCGGTAGAGGCTTCCGAGGAAGTGTCTACATGTGTGATCATGAATTGGACGGTGTCAAACTCGGTAAATATGCTGTAAAAAAGGTCGCAGTAGGTAAGCTTTTTTTTTCTGTTGAGAAGGATGGACGATCCGTTTAAACTTTTCTTGAAGGGAATAATCATCCATGGCTGGTGAAGATGCTTCGTGAAGTGCATCTTTTGGAGCGGCTCCGCCATCCCAATATCATCAATTATAAACACGCGTGGTTAGAATACAACCGCTTTACACCATTTGGTAAGGTCTCCGTCAAAGACAGCGGGATCGACAGTCTTAATGCCCTTGTTTGCATGACAGGACCCGAAGTACCGTGTCTGTTTATTTTGATGGTATGGGAAATTCACATCGTCCTTCCACAGACGATTTAAAAAGAAATCATATCATGTCACTTGTAGGAATGCGCCAACGGCGGCAATTTGGAGGAGTATCTAGAACCTGAAGTAACAGAGGCCCCTCCGCAGCCTACTGTCTCAAATAAGAGAGACCGAAAGGCCCAAAAACGAGACCGTATACGCCGGCAGTTAGGTCAGCAAGGAACCACTTCGCAACCAAACGAGGCACCGTCGGTTGCGAGCAACGTTCGAACACAGCGAAGACTTCTGAGTATGCCTGAAATATGGTCGCTCTTCCTCGACATCGTGGAGGGACTGGCACACCTGCATCAACACAATATCGTTCACCGAGACCTGAAGCCGAACAACCTGCTCCTGAAGTGGGATGACCGCGTGCGTGACCACGATAATGAGTGGCGCGGTGCCTTTGAGCACCACCGCGGCATGTAGGTACTATCAATCTTGGATTGATTGGCTCACATCGGTTTTTCTTTTTTTGTTTTGATAGACCGCGCGTGTTAATATCTGATTTTGGAGAATGTGAAGACCTGGAGAGTACTCCCGACAGTGATCGCACGGGTGCGACAGGCACGCTTGAGTTCATGGCACCAGAGCACGTTCGCATGGACCCAAGCGGCCGACACATCCAGGAATATTCTCCCAAAGCTGACATGTGGTCACTCGGCATGGTCCTATACTATCTATGTTATACGAGGCTGCCTTACAGTAACATTGATGACTTTGATGTCTTGCGTGAAGAGATACTGGGCTTTAAAGAGTATGTCAATACCGGATGAGCAGCGCTGGGCATGACACTGAGATTGTTGCATAGGATACGATTTCCGAGATCACGCCTTGACGGGAATGTTTACGTGGACCCGAACGACAACATCACTTCTGATATCCCCAATGAGCTCAAGCTCTTAATTCGAGTTTTACTCTCGCAAGACCCGGAGAAGCGTCCGTCCTGCGAAGAAATACTGCCCCAGCTGCGGCAGATGCGACCGCACAACGGCAGGAACCATACCAATAACACAAGACGCCGCGCATCATGGCAAGCGCCACCGTCAATGATGAAGAGTGAGCCATCCGCTCTCGGTATGGGAGGCAAGATAAGTGCGCTTCCCTTGGAGGAAGAACCGTGTACGGCAAACACGAGCGCCCCGACCATACAACCATTGTCGAATGGCGGGCCCGAGGATAACCCAGAGCGTCATGAGAGAGCGTCCAATTCAGAGTCTATGGATATGGATATGGATATGGATCTGGATCCGCAAAGGAGCTCAGAAAAGCGCGATGCGCCAGGACATAGCCAAGAAGGTCATAAAAAGCGGCGGATGGATCGCGATTGGCTTATGCTCTCAGCGGCACCAGCTCTACCACGCAGCAACGCGAAACATAAAACGCCACGTTGGATCTCGTCCTCCTTGAGCGATATCGGATACATGGGTGCGGTCAAGACAGTGACTGCAATTCTCAAAGTCAGTCAAAAAGGAAAAAAAGTCAATGCGTGTCCGAGCTAATACACAATATCCTTTTTATATGCATTTTTAGATTGCAACGTGCACCTATCCATGTTATCCCTATTCACCATGGCCTATGGTGCTCTATCCCATAATCCTCCTCGCAATATTAGATTTCTGGAGGCAAGTCCAGGTAAAGAGAGACGCTATACCATTCTAACGTTGGAAGTATAGTGAGAGCGTTTTAGACAGCCTTGTGCTTGTCGCTTTGCACTTAGTCTGGGTCGTATGCATGGCTGTCCTTTCTGGTGGTATTTGTGTAGCATAAAATGGACGTTTCATAATACAGATATCTGTGACATTTTGCGAGCTGCGGAGCCTTTCTATTGGAAAGGGATGCATAGTAAGGATGAGAGCATCTCTACGTCGCAAGTACCCGAACACTATGATTTCCCTTTTAAAGCAAAGCGGTTGTTAAATATCCCACACTCCCTCTCTTCCTTCGATCGACTGCGCACGCGCAATTCTTATCTCTTACCCGACATGAAACAGGTAACGCAGAACATGTCAATTGGTTCGACCGAGTTAATCGAAAAAGTAGGCCCGCGGTCCTTTAACACGACGTAAAGCTAAGCTGCTCAGTGATTCTCCAGAAGAGTCCCCATCAAGAACGGAAAATGGAAAGGCACCACTGGAAAAGGACCCACTCGACAACAGCGTGTGGGACATTGACAAGGTGCTTTACCGCCAGGATCGCCCTGTCAAGCGACAGAATCCTTTGCTGACCTACTCACGTAAACGATTTAAAATGGAGAGCCCGCTGCTTCCGAAATATTTGACCGATCGTCCGTCCTCGCCTGATGCCTCTCGTGAACCTTCTCGTGAACCTTCAAAGTTACCCTCACCCGCGTCCTCACCTTCCGCTTCGACGGTATCGCCACAAACATCGACTGCCACAACTACTACCGCAACCACAAACACAACAACCGCAACTACGGAAAACACGAGTATACCAGCATCTATACCTGCAACAAACACAAGTTCTGCAAGCACGGCATCGAGCGCAGTGCATCGACGAACAGCTAAAGAGAAAGGCAAAGGTCGCGCCGCGCCGTCCAAGGGAGAGTCACCGGTCAAAATGGCGCCTTCCCCACCTCCGCCTGTTCCAGATCCAAAGGAAACCCGATCGAAACGATCCCTGAGCCTGTCTAAAACCAAACGAGCGGCACGGAAAGAGCCAGAAGAGGATAAAACCAAGCAGCAGGAACAGACCAGAGAGAGCCCAAAGATTGACAAAGAAGACGATACAGCTCTTGTACGGGATGAGAGCCCGCCCGCATTCCTGATGGAAGACCCACTCCTGGCGCCTCAGCCCGATACCCGCGAGCGGACCCATGACGAATTCGAGTTTGAAGGATTCACTCTCTCGCCGATACGGCCTACGGGAGATGCCGTGCGGCGCTTTCCTGGACTTTCACGTCTCGGCAGTGGAAGTGGTATCTTTGCGAGCACGCCAAGTAATCAGACTGCACGTACGAAAATAGCTTTACCGGATGATGACGTCTTGGTTGAAGGCGGACTGGCGAGCAGCACTCCGATTGCATCCCAGGTATCCCAAGCATCACAAGAACCACCACAAGAACCATCACAAGAAGCTTCCCGTGGCAACGATCCCAATGATCTGATCACCTTTGATCTGAGCCAAACTCAACTCCGGCAGACTGTGGAAGATTATCTACGCTCGATCACGGATGAAGAAGTACGCCGAGTGCGCAGCCATGGCGAGGCCCGCATTCAAGAAATTGAATCTATGATAGAGACTGTTCGTCAAAACATAACTCAAGGTAGTACTTGAGTCCCAATGTATTCTAAATACAAACTTTCTGTATATTCGGTACGAAATGAGCATCGTATCTGTTCTTTTGATTTTAATTCTTCACTTAAATGGCACATACGGTCGTATCTGTGACTACATGCAAAAGCACGTCAACATCTTAAAGCCAGCCGCAATAAGGCCCATTAAATTGGACATATTGAGTCTGCAATAGCAATAAATAGCACCTTTAGTGTCTATGTTCAGCAGCAGCTATCAAATATACACTGTGCACATGATGCATTAGCGTACATTCACTTATCTTCCCTTGTTTTCCAACATACGTTGTATTTAATGATACGCTAAAGGATATTTGTTGAACAAACATAAAGTACATATCAACAAACAGGACGTACCAGGGATCATGTGTCATGCATAAGAAATCGACAGTAACTGATTTTCTCAAGAGATATTTCTAGAAATAGAATCCATCGTATTATTAGATTTAGGGTCGATGCTGTTTGATCTATATCTCTACTATAAAGTCTCATGTCAAAGCACAGGATGGCGCAGAGAAGGAAGTTCATCCTTATTATAAGCGATTCAATTTTGTTTTTCATGGAAGCACTTCTTACTCTCTTTTTTTGTTTTTCTCTAAACATATGAACATATAAAATCCTGCATCCCTTGCGGACCGGGAATCTTCTATATGTAATGTATCTGTGTCCCCTTAACCCATCCCCTCAAAAGAAAAATCCCCCTGTCTTTTACCTTGCTTTTCTCTCTTACATGCTGGTCTTCCTGAATGATAAGAGATATAAGTATGGGCATTCTCTTCAGGCAATCCATGCGCACACAGAAAAAATAATGATCCTAGATATGATGGTTGAAGCGATAATGAAATAATATAGTTGTCTCCAAGGGATGATAGATTATGTCATTCATTATGTGCTACTTTTTATGAGGGGTACGATGACAGTTAACGGCCCCCATGACTCCCAAGCAACACAACCTAGCCTGGTCCTTCAGAATTATACCGAGATGAGGCCCTTGGGGATGGCCTTCGGAAGAGAGCAGCGAGAAACTGAGGATGATAATAAAGCCATTCAGCGCTACTATTTTTCTCAGACTCCTGCAGCATAGGGGCGGGAGGCATTGGCTATCCCTATTTCACTCTATCCGTAAATGTATGTTCATCGCTATTATATGTAGATAATTTTTTTTATCAGGCGACATTGCACGAATGCTCAGTTCAGACCTCGGCGCGGTAATTTATTTACCATCATTAGCAGCGCACATGGCATCGGTTGGGACGACTGCAGATACAGAGGATATATCCATCATATATCGCCGAAAATAGTCATGTGCTTTATATCGCTTCTATTTTTTCCCGTAAGGAGGGAGAACAACGGGTTGATCAACATCCATACTCCTTCATTTGCTTCTTTTGTGTATAGATGCCTGCAGGACGTTATAGCGGCAATACTAAGTTCGAGTCCGTGATGGCTATGCATACACGGCCAAGTCATGATGGTACGGGTGGTGTCTGCTGCGAGCCTTTTTCTTGGCCACGCGCCTACTCAATCCCTGAGGCGGCTGAAGCTTTTTTTTTTTTTGAACCTAACATAACGATATATCTGCTACTCGCCAAACATCTCTGTATTGCTCGTCACAATCAATAAAAAAAGAGGTGCTGTTCTTATAGTTCACAACGGACACCTCCTTTCAGGACTGGCCCGTCGTACATAACATATACACAAATGCACATATGTGTCACATTCTAGCATAAACCCAGCCATCAAGCATCATCTCCTTTTTCTTCGAATGATTTTCTTTTTCGAGTGATGTGTGGCGGAAAAGAGTGGACTGTCAAGCGACAAAAGTAGAAAAAGCATCACGCAAAGAGATTGGCTGTGTTTTTATTCGGACGTGCCTGTAATGTACATTATCAGGAGTAAAGTAATGAGCGTTGATATAGCAGCAGTTCAGGTAAAAGAAAAGAAAATAATGTGGCAATCATTTCACCCTTTTTGTTGTTGTAGGCGTGTATGTACGACGTTTGCGAATTTAAAATAATCAAAAAGCCGTGCAACGTTATTGGATTCCTTGTTCCCTTTTCCTTTCTTTCTTCCTTTCCTTTATAGTATTACTGCTCCTTTTCCTCCATCACTTCAACCACCTCTCCCTGTGCGTGTGTCTCGTTTACAGCTATGGCAACCAAGTCTGCTCGACGCGCCACCATCAGCACGCCTAGGCGCATTTCTACCACTGGCGTTGCATCCAAAACATGTGCTCCTGCTACAGCAGCAGATCCTGTATCTCCGCCCCCAAGGCCAGCCTCCACTCGTCTTTCCAGGGCACGCCGCGAAGCTGCCCTGGAAAATCACACCGCTTCAACGACGATCCAAAACAATAGTAACAATAACAAGCAACAGACACGCACAAGCCGGAGATCATCTATCACTGCGCTGACGGCTTCCGCGAGAGCAAAACAAGTGAAGACAACAAACCCTGACGATCGACCTAAAAATACAAACGCCGCCACTCGTCCTTGCAATGCGCCCGAGCCGAATAAGAAAATGATCACTCGTCAACGAAGCAAGAGCGTCCTTGTTAGTAAGGACCAAGTATCAAATGATGCTGGCAACCGGTCCTTGATGGAAATCAACAAGCGTCTTTTAGCTGCGCTTCTCTCTGACGAAACCCCTGGAGCCGGGACAGCATCGTCGAAAGAAAGCAGCACGACGACGCACCAAAAAGCAGTACAGAATCGAGAAAATGTCGTCGACATTTTCAAGGACGGCGAGGACGATGATATCTTTGAGCGCAACCGTAAGGCAATTGGTGACGCCCGCAAGCCTTCCAGAAGCGCCGCCCGCCGCCGCCAGAGCATGCCACCTATATCAATGAATGAGACGCCGGAACTGTCGTCAACCGATGATAAGGAACTGTGGAACGAGCTTACAAGTCTGAAATCCCGCCTTATCAAACTGGAGGGAAATCGTCTGACCCAGGCAGACACTTCCGAACAAAGCAGCGAGACGACTTCGTCATGTATGTTTGATGCTACGCCTGGCTCGCCCTCGACCGCGACGAGCACGGCCGACTCCCCTTCCGCCTCCCGCTTCATGACAGTACAGCAGAAACGGCTCCTAGATGCGCTTGCCTTGGTGGAGCAAACGGGCATACCGGCGGCCAAGGCCATGCGGACTGTCGTGCACGAAGCAATTACGACGAATCAAGTCTTGTGGTCGTCTATTCCACATGACCTAGCGACAGACGCACGCACATTGATTGGTTTACAAAAGAGCAGCGATAACCAGGTCAAGGAGCTCACAGAAGCATTATACCTCATGGCCAGCCCACCAACGGCTAAACCGAGCGGTGCGGTATACCACCGCCGCAGCCTTGACGAACAAGCCCATATGCAGTCCCTGTATGGTGGCTACGCTCACCGTCGATTCTCGACAGACCGCTCCTCGATAACTTCCAGCTATCACCTTCCACACCTCACACAGCACAGTCACCACCACCACACGCCGATGATCCATGGAGGGCGGCCGGTGAGCGAGTATTATGAAAAGCCCACTGTGCCATACTCGCCGCCTCTCCCTAGTGCGGCAATGCCCGTGGCTGCTTCTACTCCAAGTGCAAGCGGGGGTACCGCAGTGTCGGCGAGTACCGCGAGTCCCGAGATGGCTTCGCCTCGTCCTTTTAGAATTGCTGGTATTCTCGACTATCCTTTCACTTCCTCCTACTCCCGCCAGCCTTCCCTGCCTGCTACTAACTACCACTACTATCCGCAATCACGTTCCAAACACTATGAGCCCTCTTACTCGCGCTCAGGCGGTAGTGAATATACCTAGGGATAGACAAAAAAAAAAAGGAAACCCCTTGACCCATTTGCATTATTGCATTATTGCGTTATTGCATTATTGCATTATTTTTCTACTGTACAAACCTTACTTGCTACTAATAATTTGCCGTACATAGCGTTTTATATCTTCTTTTTGAGTTGCTACTTCATATTGTCATGGATATGGTTTATGTGGTCGTACCCACATATAATGTGCTGAGCAACCGCTTATTTTTGGTTCTGGTTTTGGCTTAGGTGCACAGAATTACGAGCAAGCGGCGGAACATTCGCGAATGAAACAATGATTTGCTTGCAGTAAAAAGGTGGTGCAGTGCCTTTTTTTTTTCGTTGTCATCTTACTCAGCAAGTCCTCACATTATACACATTGGCGGATCGAACACAGCACGGACCGGGTGGTGTTTATACCATTCCAACTCTCAAGTCAACCGAGGCTGCCAAACACTGCGCTGAGTGTGGGATTCCTTTCAGTCTCTTCAAGTTGAAGTACAATTGCTACGCTTGCGGTACGGTCTTTGGCTTTCCTTCCTTTATACTTTCTCGTATCGATCCCTACTTGATTCAGGAACTCAACCGCCATTTTATTTAGGTATTGTTGTATGCAATCAATGCTCAAACCATCGTCGGCAATTGCCAAAGTTTGGCTATACAGTGTGCGTGTGTGTGAAAGGGTGACACAGGGTCGTCATGCTAACGTCTTATTACCCCCTATTCCACTGAAGCAGGCCAGTCCGTTGCTGCGATACGTGCGATACATTGATCCAAATGCAGCAAATGAACTCGAGCGCGTTATCCCAACTTCCATTGAAGTCACTAAAGAAGTACTTAGAAGCATACAACTTGTCCTCCGCTGCCGCCATCGAAAAGGATGATCTTGTTCGCATTATACTCAATACACGCCCAATATCAGATGAGAGCGAGGTTTACTATCGCTCACATCGCAAACCAGCAGCCCCTAGTACAGCCGAAGAAGCCTCACCCATATCTCGTGTCTTCAATGAGATTGGTGATATGATTGCTGGTAATGTCGACAAACAAGAACAGAAACAGCAAGAACGTCAGCAACGGCAACAACAACAGCAAGACGCCTATCGTCGTCAGCAGCAGCAACAACAGCATGAGGCTTACCAGCGCCAGCAACAACATCAGCAGGAAGCGTTCCGCCGCCAACAGCAGCAGCAAAGACAGCAGCAGGAGGCATATGCTCGCCAACAGCAGATTAGGCGAGAACAGCACGAGGCCATGCTACGACAGCGACGCGAACAGCAAGAGATCTATAGGCGGCAGCAGCAACAGCAGCAGCAAACAGGACCATCATCTTCGAGCAATTACCCTCCTCCGCCTCATACCAATTTATATCCACCTCCCAATCCGCCTCGGCCTCAACCATCTCCTCCCGCGATGCGCAGTGACAACTTTCTCTCGCTTGATGACATGATTCAGTCTAAAGTCGACCCGGCATCTCTATCGGTTCGTACCCTCAAAGCCATCTTGAAGGCCAATTTTGTCGAACATGCGCATGTCCTCGAAAAATCAGACCTTGTCTCACGCGTGCAGCGACTTGCCGAGGAGCGCCAGAAAGACCTAGCGGCGCGCAACAATACATCATCCAGCTCAGGCGTAGATGATGCCACGCTCTGCCGTATCTGCTTCGATGCACAACAAAATTGTGTCTATCTGGACTGTGGCCATATGGTCTCGTGCATGGATTGCGGTAAACAGGTAAGCAAAGAAGGTGAAACTATCTTTGTCTATTGACCGTCTATCTTTTAGCTTGTTTCCACCAAAAATGAATGCCCCATTTGTCGGGAACCTATTTTGAAACTCGTTCATGTGTTCCGATCTTGATATACCATCCCCCTGCTAACTTCCATTATGTACTCTATTACTGTCATCCTCAGCCGTCATCCTCGACTACATACAAAATCCCGCTTTGTCTTAAATATACGTAAAACATGTAGATATCTATCTGTGTGAATATGGATATGAATATCGCTTTTACGTTGGATGGAGGGACACATAAATTGACGGGACGCGATTCCTTTACGAAGCTGTATCATGGGTGACGCAGGAACAATATATGCTTATAGAATATGTATGTACATGCATCTGCAAGCCATCATCATAAATGGTTCTCTATTCGCAATGTCTGTATCTTTGGATATTTTACAGGTAACTTAGTCAAATTAGTCCACAGAGAAGGTGTCATATTGATCAAGCATACAAGAGTTGTTCTTAGTAATGTAGGCCTCTCGTTATATATGAAGGTTGAAGCACCCCTTGTCCCTTCATTCCTCTCCCGATTTTTTCAAATTTCTCCGCTGAAACGAAAGGTTTTAGTTTACATAGAAACCTTCGCGACATGCAAACAAGAGGAAAACGAATATAAAGGTGGAACGGAAAGATACCTTTTATCCCTATACCTCGATCCTACCGACAGTCAACTATCTTTATGTGAATGATGAAAATACTTAGCAATGGAACACAGTAGATTGGATTGCAAGCTCGTATCGACAGCATAGGTTATTAGGAATACACGGATAATAACTCAGTCAATGCTGTAGTGTTGCCAGCAGCAACATGTTCCAAGCTCGTGAAAGGGGAGTAAAAAGCAGAGAGGAGTTCTGAAAAAGGAGGAAGAGGGAACCAACATCAAGCAAGGTAAGAGGGGTATATATATATGAGTGAAAATGGTACGCTGCCCTTCTCCTGTACGTTCTTCTTTCCTCCTCTGTGATGCGTTACTTTTGGCAATCAGCTGCTCTGGTATTAACGGGTCTCGTCTTTAAGGCCCTGGCTGATGGCGGCGACTTTAACATTACTTCTCCACTTGACCATGGTGTATATGTGGCCGGACAAATGCTGCCCATTACCTATGTCCTTCTCGGTGACACAACAGGTACATAGGATCGTGAACAATATGAATAATTTATCTCGACAGCTTCTCACGAGTCGGTTCATGGGCAAATGAAACAGATCTTGAGCTCGAAATTTTTCTGAAACCCTCCAGCGAACTCAACAGCAGCACAGTGACAGTCGCCCAACCTGCGGACGTCTCCGAAGATCCATCGTCTATTGTGACCATCGATAACAGAACATACTGGCAGCATTCATATAACTACAAGATTCCCGAAACTGCGCCAGCCGGTTCTTACTATGTCATTTTTTCTTCCTTTGGCTACAACACTACCGTGCCTATCAGCATCCGCGCTTACACCCCCATGCCTTCAACCTCGCTCGCGCCATCGACACCTTCTTCTTCAGCGTCAGGCATTCTGTCCGACGGAAGCTCCTCGTCCGTCCATTCTTCTAGTGCTTCCCATATGCTAGGGGATCCCAGACCTTCTATCCTGGTGACAGTCATGATGTTGGGCTCATTCCTGATCGTCCCGCTTTTTGAGAAGTTCTAACCATGATACATGGGTATATTTCTTGTTGTCTTGTCTAATGCAGAGTATTACTTTCCACCTTTTTAAAAGTTGTTTACATGTTTCGTACTTTGTACTACTAGCACAAGTGTGAAACCGGGCAAGCACAGTTTTGGATCAAATGCGGAATCGGTATCTCTGATCTAGTTCCAGGTTCAGATAATAATATCAAAGAAATTATCGCGCCATATGTACATCATCAGATGGGTCGCAATATATACTCATACGCAGTTAATACACTCTCAACGATGGAGGAACCATGTTGCTGTGTAATTATTCCGCAAAAGGAGGTGCAAACGAAGCTTACGATGACCTGCTGCTTCGAGTAAAGGAACCTCTTCCTCCTAATTTATGCGAATGGACCTATTGGCCGGGCGGAAAAAAAAAAAGAAAAGAAAGCGCGTATGCCGCGTCTGTGCCTTACCAAATTGTAGGTTTTCCTCCATACTGCTGCATTCCTCTCTGCTGTTTATCAATTCCTCCAACTGTGTTGAACAGCATGGTGACATTCAAAATAAAATGCATGTCTCTCAATTGCAAGATTTTACAAAGAGGCAACGGCACACAAGTGCGCGACAGACTGATTGAAGGAGTCGTGCAGCGAGGGCGTCATCTCATTGCACTGCAAGACACGCACGTAGACGATCGAGCAACTGCAGCGTCAATCGAGCAGAGGTTCCAATGCAAAAGCGGACTCTGGACTCATTACTGCGGGCTACTATCAATGAGCTCAGAACTCGTGCTCGAGCGCATACCGGTCGACCTAGGTGAGAAGGGCGAGTTTGATGAAAGAGTCCTGTTTGCCAGAGTCTTTTCACCATATGGCAGGTTCGACGATTTCTATGCCCTCGTTGTGTATGCTCCACCCCACCAGTCACCTCGCAAACGCTTCTATAATGCACTCCTTGCCTCGCCTTTGCTAGCTCTGAGAGACAATAGCAATGATACAAAGTATAGCCGGCTTATATTGATGGGCGACTTCAACTACAACGATCATGTTGGGAACCAGATTCCTCGAGGCGTGCCGAAAGAATGGAAGGCGATGACACAGTCACGTTTTCTCGACTGTGTTTATGCATCTGTCCACGAAGTTTTACCCACCTATCGCCTTGGAAGGAGGCACTCCACTATTGACTACATTTTTGCACCTCCCCAGCACTTTTCTTGCAAACGGGTTACAAAGCATACTGATGCCGCAGAATTTCTCCCGTACGATATCACTGATCACGCCATGATTCAAGCAACGCTTGGAGTGAAGGAATATGTCCTTGCTCGCTTTATCCATCTTTTCAAGTCCGTGATCAAAAGTCTGTTGATGGCATTGTTCTTTCCTCACAGTCCTCGGTGATAAATAACCGCCTGTGTCGAAGTTATTATACCATATTCCCATAAGGACATTCGTTTAGCAATACTTCTTGCAGAATAAAAGAGGAACTTAACATAGCGCAAACACATACTGGCACGACGAAAGCTTCCGATTACATCTTCCGTCCTACTTGATTTTGCAATTCTTATCGAGTATATGTATGTTCTTATGTTCTTATGTTCTTATAACTTCATGTCATTGGCGTGATACATCACACAACATATCGCAGATACTGTATGCTTTAATTGGACATCTTATGTAGATGATGCCGGTCGTCAGAGATGAAGAGAAGCGCATGTATTGAAGACTTTTTCAAGGCTCTGTCAGTCTATATTACGGTATCTCAATTCGTCTGTTCCACCATTTGTCGAACAGAGCTCCTGTGAGGATTGCTATGATAGGTGTCCATGCTCGTATTCTGCCCCTCTTTGCTTAAAATGGCATCTGACAGTCGTGCCATCATCTGTGCACGAGGTTCGGGTATCCTTGCCACTGCATCCTCATCCTCACCCACTTTAACCTCTACCCCGCGCTCCTCTGCATGGAATTTATCCCGGATGGGTTGTAATAACACGTTCAGTTTCGGTGTTATCACCATGACCGTGTTCGTTGGTATCGTCAGCCAGTCCGCCTTTTCAAAGGTCAATGGTTCTATCCAATTACATTAGCTTCTAGTTTGGTCTCTCATGACATAAAAAATAACTTACCACTTGCAATGACAACCATGTCTTCCCGTCGGTCTGCCTTAACCATACGATAATAGCCAGGCCGGTAGCACTCGAAACGCGTGCCCGAAGAAAAGTAGAGTGAAGCAGCTTCTTCGGTTTTGCTACTAATGTACCGGACGCACACCACCGATGAGCCATCTGTCACCGCGAAATTAAGCAAGGAGGGCTGTCCACTTTGTTATAAGCATAGTTATCGTACTATAGCTCGGCTTTGCTGATATTTACCTCATTGATTCCGGCCTCTTCTGCCCAGGCATTGAGCTGTGCGATAGTCTTTAGCATGGCTTCTCGAAGCTCTTGATATTCAAATGAATCGGCATTAGGATTAGCGAGCTAAAGAACAGCATAACGACATCAATAAACAGCTCGCTATTTAAGGTGAAGAACGGCCTTACAAAGCTCAGAAAGAGGGCAAAAGCCCATTCGGAATCCGTGTTGCCTTGAACAAACAAAAAAAGGGACTCCGGTAATGCGTTCTGCAGCTTGCGTTTTATCTTCCGGGCCATGTTAAGTGGTGGACTAAAGCGAGCTAAAATGACATATTTACCTTGTCAAATTGCGCGATGCCTCCGTTATGCATCCACATGATCCTGCCATAACTGGAAAAAGCTCGTTTCAGCCGTCCTCCTGATCGTCCTTTTGTTTTTCCCCGTTCTAGAGAATCAACTTACTTCCATGGATGGCAGTTGGCTTCGGTGACGGAACCAGAAGTACTTGCACGCACGTGAGCAAACAGTAATGGGCTCTTGATTTTTTCGGCGAGTCGGACGAGGTTGGTGTTGCTCCACGCCGGCGTTACAGATGTAAAGATGCAGGGCGGTGATCGGTCGTCAGGCTCATTGTCATACCAACCCACGCCAAAGCCATCTCCTAGACACTCGATGCATGAGCTGCAGAAAGTTGGAATATTATGGCTGCCAAGTACCGTTAAGTGGACGACGGTGATCGATGCGTAGCCGGGAGTCAAATGACTGGTTTATAATCGAATGGGCCGGGTTGGTCAACAGCTGGTCAGGACTATGGTGTTAGAACCGAGTGATAACACAGGAAGAAAAGCGTACATGAGCCATGAGAATGGGCTTTTTTCCTTTATAAAGTAGTAATCGGCACATGGCGAGACTCTGTATGTGAATAAACAGTAAAAGAGTGAAGGTGATTAGGGTATATTTTGATTCTTGAAACTGAAGGAGAAAAAAGATGGGCGGGCGCGCTGTCTTTTGTTATGTGGTCATGGAACCCAACCCCCGAGAATATTTTCTAGATTATGTAGAAAGACACCTCGGTAGGTCACAGTCCTTGCATATGCTGTCCCATGCGACACATGCGGTGAGACAATTGACCTCCTTGGTATTACGTATGGCGTCATGCGATTTCGCTGGGAAGTCCAGCAATACCTTGATTTCCATTAAATATGCGATAACTACGGATGCATTGCCATTACTGTGCCCCGCATACATGTCATGAATATATCACGACCTGACGTGTATCACCTGACTGATTTTATCATCTGTTTTTAGAAGGCTATTGTGCAGTCTTTTTATTGTGAAATCGCAAAAGAATTATGGGAAGACAGTATGAAGCCAGTCTGCTACATCTGTTTTACTTGTTGCGCCTTGGCTTAACCTCAACCTCTTGGACGGCATGCAAGAAGATCTTTGGGTGCACCGAGTTACTGTCTGCAAATTTGTATCCCTAAGCGCGAATAAGAAGGAAGCCGGAAGCTTATTTGAGC
Source organism: Syncephalastrum racemosum (assembly GCA_002105135.1). Lineage (NCBI taxonomy): Eukaryota > Fungi > Mucoromycota > Mucoromycetes > Mucorales > Syncephalastraceae > Syncephalastrum > Syncephalastrum racemosum. The sequence continues at coordinate 1,725,487 of MCGN01000004.1, forward strand.
AACATTTCCTCGAGTCTTGATATGCATAACTAAGATACCTTTGACCAGTCGTACCCTTGAGCATAAGCAAAGAGGTTGCCATCTTTGTTGAATGCGGTACATGTGATAGCGCCCGTTCCCGCTGAAAATGGTTTCAACCGCTGGCGTGCATTGCCATCCCAAAAGTTCACTCCCCCGTCTGCCCCTGCCGTGGAAAAGGTGCCAGTGTAACGGGGATGGAATTTGATATCGTGGACGGCATAAACGTCCATTTCTTTTTTCTTGTTTTTCTCAGCTCGGTGGCAGCGGAACGAGTAGTTGCGTGACGAATTCTTCTCATCAATACATGCAATATTGACGCGTCCTTCGATGGAGCCACAGGCCCATCCTTGACCATCAGGGGTACACGTAATATTGCGCAACTGATGTTTGAGCGAAGGCTGAACTTTCTATGAGATCGGAACAGTAGGGATAAGCTAGAGAATCATGATAAAGATGGAACAAATGTCATCCGTTATACCTTGAAAAGGGTGGTTGGCTGCCTGAGATCAAACACGAGGACAGTCCGCTCTGAGGTGGCGATAACAAGTAGATTTTTCTTCAGATCCATAGAATAGCATCGCTCGGGAAGGTTGAGGGTGGCCATGGGCGTAGGTGAACGAACATCATTGTACTGGAGTGTATTTGTTCCAGCCGTCACCAAAATGGGTTGCGGCCCGTCCATAAAACGAACACGCTTAATGGGTTCTCTCAGTTGTGCCACAGAGCTTGGGGTTCCAGATCTGATGTCGTACACACGCGCAAAACCATCAGCCCCTCCCGACACTACCAATGTACCCTCCTGGGATAAGTCAGCCAAAAAGTTTAAGTCAGTCACTTGCCATTCCACTTCTTCTGATTTTGTTGTCTTGTTTGTGCTCACCGTGTTCCAAGCGGTGGAAAGAACCGGGCCCTCATGCGCGTATGCCGCGCGTTGAATGCTGTTGCCTGTTGCTTGTATCTCGTAGATGCGTGTCTGAAGGATATAAAATGAATTGAATAAGACGTGGCATTATATAAAGGCGAACTTTGCAAGTACCTGGTTGTCCCATGAGGAGACTGACAGATAGTCGGCAACAGGTGAAAAGGCAAGTTCGGAGATAGTGTCGTCAGGACCGCTGTGGATCTATAGTGTGCACGAATAGTCTGTTATCAAGTATTCACTTGCAGAATATCTATTTCACGTACGGGTATATCATAACGGTCCATCATCAGTAAAATAGCAAAGGGGAAGAAGAGCGACGACCGCGGCTCCAAAGCCGCAGCATCGTCTTAAATGAGATGGGAGAATTCATGCGGCGCAGCATCCATATCTCTCAATGCTTTTAAGCTCACGTGACACATCTTGTTTCGCAATGATTGAATGAAAAGGGATCATATATTGTCTTTTTACCACCTTTTTTATGATTGGGGTTGCGTTCTTTTTTTTTACATGCTAAATATACGCCAATATTTCTTATCGCTTCTTGGCACCACGGGGTTTGACGTCTTCGTCTTTGACCGCATGAAGGTAAATTTTGTTCGGGTTCGTTGGTAAGGCATGTTTGTAACCCTAAATAACAGCGTCACATTAGATTAATGGACAAGACTCCGCGCATGCATTTTGACAGCTCATACCTTGGACCAGTCGTAGCTGACAGCATAAGCAAAGATAGTACCATTGCGATTGAATGTCGTGCATGGGATGGTGCCTTGAGCATTCGGGAAAGGCTTGAGGCGCTGTTTGGAATCTTTATCCCAGAAGCTGACGGTACCATCAGATCCTGCCGTTGAGAACGTTCCGTAAGTAGGATGGAAACTGATGGCATTGACGGAAAAGACATTTTTCTGGTCGTCGCGATGGCACTTGAAGGAGAAGCTGCGTGTGGAATCTTTCTCCTCGACATACTGGATACCAACACGACCCTCGATTGAGCCAATGGCGTAGCCCTTGCTGTCAGTGAAGCAGGAAACAGTGCGTGTCTGCCATTTAAGCGGGGACATGGCATTCTATGTCGCGTAATGGATCTGATGAATAAAAGCAGATGATATGGAAAAAGAGTCGTACCTTGAAGATAACAGTTGGATTGTTGAGGTCGAAAATGCAGACATGCTTTTCAGCTGTACCAACGACCATCATGGGACCTTTTGCGTCCATGGCGTAGCATCGTTCAGGGAGTTGAACGGTGCCAATGGGCTGAGGACTTCTCGTGTCCCAGTATTTGATGACTTTATCCCAACCGCCCGTGGCCATAATGTTTTGACCTTGATCCAAAAACTTGATGCACTTGATAGCTTCGTCATGCTGTGCTACTTGTGTGGTCTGGCCCGTTGCCAAATCGTACATGCGTCCTGCTTTGTCACCACCGCCTGAGACTACTTTGCTGCCGTCCTATATTAAGCAAAACGGAATATGCCCGTCAACGGTTAAAGATCGCCGAAAGACATAGAAGGATTCAACACGCACCTTGCTCCATGCCGTGCAGAGGACAGGGCCCTCGTGTGAATAGGCTGCTTTGGGTATCGTCTGACCTGAGGGTTGCACCTCATATATGCGCACCTAAAGGCGATTGTGTAAATACGACGTACAGAGTCTTTATGCTGAGAAAGTAAAGTACCTGATTATCCCATGACGACACGGAAAGGTAGTCGGCTTGAGAGGAGAATGCCAAATCAGAGATGCCGTCTGACGGTGGCGACGCAACCTGCGTTGTCGCATGAGAACATTGATAATTTAAGCATCGTTGCTTAGAAGAGTACCTCAAAATCTTTAGGATCCATGGAAAAGTGGAAAAAACGCGAACACTACGACACTGTGGCGGTGACTACAAAATGGAAGCTTTTCGCCGAAAAAGGCAAACGAAATTCGGTGAGCTCTTTACGCTTGATAAAAAAGAATAATATTGTCATTAAATAGATGCGATTTTTATCCAATGGTCATTTTCTCTATTATGGTATGCGATAAGTTTAGAGTTCTGACCTATTTCCGTTGACAAGCTTGTCTTCAGAATCACGCCAGCTGTTGCAGTACGAGCTTCGACATGACCTTTATTTTGTTGGCGCTCTTGCTCAATGTATGGATGCAGTATCAAGTGATTACTACTCCTATTGTATTTTACATAGTGCTAGAAATCATCCTTCTGATATTCAGATTTATGCTGTATCCGACACATGTTATTTATATGAAGTCTTCTTTTATCTGTTAGTAGCTTTAGCACTGCGAGCCACATGAAGCACCAGTGATGGCGCGCTATATCAACGCAAGCCAGGTACCGGTCGGCCATCCTTACCAATGTCTCCTTGCACTTAAAACAGATATCAAGACGCGATCTCTCATTAGATACATTATTTTTTCAAGTGATAGAAGTAATTACCATGTAACCATCCACTTGCATGACTTTCCCCTACATTCATTTTATTCTGGCATATTTTAGTTTCTCCTTCACTTCATTTTACTCCCTGACAGAGAACGCGCAAATGAACCCTTTGGATGGAGATGTGCAAGGGGGATAAGGCACAGACAGCGGCGCATCGAGAAGGCGACAGCAGGAGAGAAGAAATACAATGGAAGGGGTTACGTATACTTTGGAGCTTATGGCATCCAATCTATCATATTTTGGATGCGACGATCTACTACCATGCACACCCGATACGAACGCACGCACCCAATGAACGGGAAGACGGCGGTAGAACGACTCGAGTACGACCCTTGTCGTCTACATTGTTCCAGTTAGTTTATAGCTATAACCCAGTGTAGGGATGCACTCTTTTAAGCGAACAATGAAAAGAGATATTGTCATAGAGGACTTAATGTCAGATATGTTCAGCGGAAGGAGTGTCAGACATTCAGAACCTTATCTGTCTTTTTTTTGGCGTCTCTAAATGACACTCGCAAGACCAAGAAGGAAAGTGAGAGACGTGCTGTAAGAAATGTGGACAATAGCAAATATATCTTTGTGAAAGAAAGTTCCATGTTGTCACGCCTTGCTGAAAACCTCATTACTTGCATATTACGTCTACCAGTGAAGGAAACAGCATACATACTGGACTTTGTGTATTACCGTTCCCTCAGGCAAGTATAAGATGTCTGGCTCAATTTTATCATACCTGGCCACCGCGAAAGCAGAGTATTTCGGTCGGGGAGAGGCGGATGTAATGCAGGCTTATCAAATTAGTTAAATACGAAATACTGTAGTATCGAAACGAGGAAGCTCGTGTTTCGGTGAGACTCTGCTTGTCAGCACGATATAAACCGCCTGCACGAAATAAAAAAGACGAAAACACTTGACCATGAAGTTCAGAAGGATTTCCAGTTTTCTTTGCCTTAGATGGATACGCGTTGATGGCAGGTCCGTTCCTTTGTTCCAGTTTTCTTGCTTTCCATGTATTTTTTGCCGCCTTAACCTGCAGTTGCTACCTCAATAGTGTAAAACCCGCTCAATATTATGGCACTAGCATAGCAAAAGAAATTTTCAAATGGTCCCCTCCTCACCGGCATGTAAGTTAAATGCGATGGCCGCCTGCAGCATAGCGCGCACAGTTATGAGCCCTGCTCTACCGGCAGACATGTAGAAAACTGAACTTCCACTTTAACTACAATGACAGTGTATTTCCTTTTTTGCTGCTTCAACTAGACAAGTACGTCATTGCCGCTTGCAGATTTTTTCTAATTCGGCATATGTCGCTTGTGCAAATGCGGTGGAAATAAAGCTTCAAGTTCAAATGTCTTGCCTCGCTCCACCTTTATGGATTCTTCAAGGCAATATTTCTCAAGACTGATACGTTTATTCTGTTTTGCGGACACACCGGTCATGTCAACAACGACATGTAAACACGATATTAAGGCAAAATCGCTGCTTCCTTATTGCGAAGTATATGGACCAGGAAATGTGTTTTTTTACTGAGCAACCAAGTATGGCATAATGGCATCATTGTAGGTGCTTTGCGAGCCTATTCGGGACTATGTCAGAAAATTTTGTGAGAAGCGCATGGAAGGCAAATTCAAAGTAACAGGCAGCTGCATGATCCTGCGGCGCACTGAGATTGAAGCGGGTATACCAACACAGATCAGCATCGATGAGTGCAGGCAGCAGGAAGGGTAAGAGTCTAATGCTGATAAGTTTTCGATACACAGACCATCTACTGATGTCATAGTTAAATCCGAAAATCATGGCTTCGACGGGAATTGTTCTTTGATTTTCTTATAGTTCATAGAAGATTTCGAAATGAGAAGAACAAAAATAATGACCTTTCATTACTTTATATGGCAATCGAAAAAAAGCTTGTTTCTTTTTTACCATATAACAGTCTTTTCATCCTTGACTTTTTTCGCTTTTCCATTTTTATCATATTCTATTCCGAATATACAACCATCCGAACAAAGACTATACCAGCATAAGCACACACGGACATGCACAGCATAATGGATTTGAACTACGGTAGCCCGCTTAGCCTTCAACGCCTCACTTCGCCCGGCGACTTTTTGCAGCTTCGGCGGTATATGATTAAAGTTTCTGAGCAAGACCAAACGTGTATCCATATTGTACGATGTCTTCACCAGGCCAAATTGATCGTGTCAGAACTGCGGGTTTTTGCCAATACGGTGTGGGCACCTCTCTCACATGCCGATGATGTCGAGTATGGCTCTTTCGCCGGACCGCGTTTCGTCGAACAGATCGACATTTACGTTGAAAAGACGTTTGCTCGCTTCACCAAGATCTACTTTATCCTATGCGGTGTTCTTTTCAGGCTGAACAATCGTAGTTCGCGAATATCCCACTTCCGACTCAGATCTTTTAGCGAGGATCTCCAGGACGACTGGCAAACCATGTTGAACATCCGCGACAGCCTTGCAAAGCATATACAAGAGTGCTTCTCCAAACAAAACGACCTGATTCGCGATGCGCAATAAGTTACCCTTATGGATACCTATACCTCTATAGCTGTATATATCACTGTACATACCACATCACCTGCAGGACTGTCCATTTCAACTATAGCTCGTATACAAGACATGTCATATCATATACAACACTACACGTTTATTTTGCATCGCAGTACTAGCATTACGTTTAATGATAATATACGTTTGCATTGACGATCTCTTTGTCCATAACTCCGTACAATGAGTGGTACCTTTTTGTATTTATGGTTCTATAGATACGAACGGATATGTTCCATGGATTAGGGCGAATCTCAGTTTACCCGGCTTGACTTTCAGAAGCAGTATCCATGCATTCATACGAGCTCAACATACGCCCATGTTTTTAGGAGTTTTACGTCGAAATCTTGCGAGCGTCGTTCGATTTAAGATGAGAGTACTTGAATGTTCATATACTATGATACATGATATATATTTGCAGTCGGAGTAACATGATGTCAAACCATTTATCCATCCTGATCTCCCAATGCGGCAAAGGCGCCGCCTTCAATTTCAAATTTTGAACCGTCGTTATCCTCATCCATATCGTCTTCCGTCCCTGTCTTGCTCTCCGAATACTCCTTGTTTCCAATCTCCCGTTCTCCTTCTTCAACTTCCTTCCGTACCGCCTCCGCTACCCGAAGTTTCTCGTATTTGGTACTTCGGAAGAACCCTGGCGGTTTGAAGGACAGGAGGATGCGACCATCATTCGTCAGGCGGAGAATAGTATTTGCCGCTGTCAAACGTTTACATCGTGTTAAAACACATTCTGCGGAATTCGACTTCATATTTCTTGCTCTTACCTCTGTAAACATCAGGCCGGGCAGCTTGCGCGGTAAGAAAACCGCGATGAATGGCGTACTCTGTTTAAAAAGCCGACGATCGTTAGAGAAACAAGTTCCTCGTCCACGTCGAAGTCGATACCTTCACATATGGACCAAGCTGACCAGCGATATGACATAGAATTGTCCAAATCAGGAGGTGTCAAAGTGAGTATTTTCTCCAATGGAATACGCTCAGCCTAGAGTAAGCAGTGAGTTACCAATCCATCGCGCGCAATCATCTGTAAACGAACCAGGTATTGGATCACACTGTAAGGTTCTTGCACTTGAGCAACCGGGAACATACCCGACACGATCTGGTTATGACGTTAATACAGGGATATAGTTTCCTTTATACCAAGTGATATATACCTGCAGCGCGCGTGGTAATCTGGTCGGAAAAACAAGGCCCGGTGAATCGCACAAGCGGACCACGTCATTCAGATGGATCGTCTGGAAATGCTTCGTGTGGCCTATGGCGTACTGTGTTACGGGATTGCCAGATAGTCGAACAAAAGCCATGAAAAAGCGGTACCTGGCGTACGACTTGCGCTGACCACCACCCTTCGCATGATGCTATTGATGATCGTGCTTTTGCCTACATTCGGATGGCCTATCCAGTACCAGTAAATAACCAGAAATACTCCAGATGCCGCATGATCAGTCTGCTGTTACCAACGAGGCCGATGGTGACGTAGCCTTTGTGAGGTGCAACCTCTTTCTGCGTAATGTCCATGATGCGGCCAAACTCGTCATCTAGTCCAACCATGCTATCGGTGTCGCTCTCTTCGTCGTCATCGCTCGTCTCCTGCTCTTGAATATCATAGTTCTGGTCATATCGATGGATTAGTTGATCCCAGTCAACTTGGAGACCAGGTTTATCCACAGCGATTTCAGCGCAGGCAGCAAGAATATCTTTCACGCCTTGAGCATGATAGGTACGTTTCTTGGGACGTTTGGCACGCGTCTTTAGTACATCTAAGTAAGCTGTTATCAGTAAAGGCGGTATACAGTACCGCACCTAAGAATTACAAGTCTTGGTGTCGTCGATCAATGTTCTATCCCGCGAGTAGCAACTAAACGTGGTGATGTGGAGCTCCGGAAACTTCTCTTCGAAATACTTCCGCCATGCAAACACGGTAAATTCGGATACGAGATCCACCTAAGCCGTTTAAGTAAGCGACAGCTCTTACTGCAGTGATATCGTTATTCTCGTACTTTGTTGAACACACCAATCATTCTGCGTTTGAGAGTTTTAGTGACATATTCATAGAGTGCTTGCGGAAAATGGATTAACGGATGTCTTATGTCCATAATCAAGAGGATAATATCGCTGATTTCCAATACTCGCCACCTATCAAATAAAATGCGTACGTTATTTTTCGTCGTGAGTAAAATATGGATATACTTGCAGCTGCCGCCAGACCTCGAGGTTGCTTTCAAACAGGCAACGTTCATGAGTCGCATCATATTTCGCGCGTGTCTCATTCATCCAATTTTCAAAATAGGTACTTTCGTGCTCTTCTAGTTCTTCCTTGGTCATATTGTAGTCCCAAGTCGGACGCGTTGGGAAAGGTATTATAGGCTCATCGCTTGCACTCGTCTCTAATCCGGCCTAATATTAGAGGAATATTAAGTGTTATATACGAGTGTATGACGTGTCGTAAGTACATCAGGTTGCAAGCGGTCAAAGGGCTTCATGCTCCGTAAACGGGCCGCTTGTATTTCTGCAGGTGTCTGCTTTTCAAAGTAGGACACAAGCCTGCTCAGAAGGAAACAGTTATCTACCGTAACTTTATGTACTCGTCTGACACTTACTCAGGCCGGTCGCTTGGTCTTGCCTGCGAAGCCGAGGGAAGAGATTCGCCGAGCACAAAGTGATCTGCAACTGAAGTGGTGTGGGTCGACTTTTCCTCAGCAACTTCTACATTAAACGGGTTTGCAGCTGGAACATGACAGTCAAATGGCAATTCATGCGAATGCGATCACTGCATTTACTTTTGGAGGCTTTCCGTGCTTTTCGTTCTTGCAACTGAGCCTTCTTCTTTTTGCCACTGAACGGCTTCTTTCTTGTGGTTTTGGGTGGCATGTCAGAATTGCAGGAAAGAGAAAAAGCGCGTGATGCTTTTATTTGCAAGCCAGCTTGGGACACGCAGTTCGCTCGTCTTGGATCCTAGCGAAGCTATTCTATCAGAACTCTCTCGTTTTTTTTTTTTTTTCGCTTATATGATATAGATATCATAGAAGCCAGATTCACCTTCACTGAAGTTTGTAACTAGCGACCGCTACATCTCTACGTATACCCATATATCTATTCGGCGATCTTGTGTGTAATAAACAGGAGGTAGGCGTGTGCAATCGACCGAGGGTCGGACTATGCCGCAAACGCGCATACGCTGTTTCACAATTAAGCGATTATCACGGACAATTTTCCCATTGATACCGCATATCCACCCTAATGGTGGATCAAAAAGGAGCCGCCGGATTAACCAATCTCTCTCATTCTGAAGCATCCGTCAGAATAGACCTTGCATAACCTGGCCCTGTGATTCAGCGTACCAGAATACTAATAGATACTTTCCTGGGCAACCAGTTTCCGGGGTCCAATCCAGCCGACTATTGAAGGGTGGGGTGAACTGAGTATCCTCTTTGTTGACTTTCAGATAAGGCATGTGCACACAAGCATTGCAGAATCCAAAGAACGTTGGAGCCTCCGAAGTAAGCTCAACGTTGGCTAAGGCGGCTCCCAGGAGTGACAGAACTTCAGGGGTAATTACTGTATGCGCGGACGTATGTATACTATATGCTTATCATTACTTGTGTCTTTATATGAATGAGATTCATGCCTTCCGTAGTTTGCTGGCTGGCAAGTCCAGACAAGTTAAATGGAGCGCACAATGACAGAGCTCATCCGTCAATTTTTACCCACAGAACTCATAAGAAGTCAGTAAGATGTGCATCTGGCCTGACCACAGACGGGTTTATGATATGGTCACTAGTCGTTTCTGCGCCAAAATGCACATTATAGCTAATAAAAGATGACCGACATATATCGAGTCCTCTTTTCTTATCCACTTTGTCTATAATAGCTGGAAGACCTGTTGAACAAAGTCAGCAGCAGCGGGACGTCAGCTGAACTAATTGGCCCCATGCTAAAGGTCAGTACAAGTCCATTCATCTCGAGATTTCCAGGACTATGAATAAATTGATCGAATCCATGCACCAGCATTACGATACTCGCGACGACAGAATCGCTCTATGAGAAGCCATTCCGCCACTATCATTCCATGAAAAAGGAAGAAAAAGGAAGAAAAAGGAAAAGGCCCATAGCTTTATATAATGTAATGAAATAGTTCATTTATGCCTGCACAATAAAATGAAAATGGAAAAGACGAGCTATGTGAGAGATCACACATGTAATTGATGGTGTCCCTCCATCGAACATCTACGATTGCCTTTTGTGGTAAGGTGTACGAGCATTGTCTCCTCTACAATGTAAATAAGAACCTTATGTGTTGTGCCATGTATAGTATGTACAATCAAAGAAAGTGGATTTGCACGCGTGACCTTTTACATTCATGCTGTAGGAAGAGCCGTCTCAGTGGCCCGAAATCTTGTGCTGAGTAGCTGCATACCTCGATATTATGAGAGGCCGATTGTTGCTGTATCGAGCAACAAACATAGAAGGGGTCCTCTGAATCGAGCACATGACACCAGTAAATGAGCTACAGAAGAGTGTTCAACTGGATGCACAATTGTCTTTGCGTAGATATACGTCTAGCGGAGGTCTTCTTACCTTTAGTTTAAATTATGAAATGACATCATCCTTGATAGCTTAATGTATATGGCAATAAGTAGATTATCGTATACAGACATACGTGTGGATATGTCCACATAAGCGCGTACAGGAGTAAAGGCATGAAAGGTGCGATATATACTTTGGACTGATATCCGGGGGCGGTTGTGTCAAATCGATCCTTGTTACGCGCTTCCAACTTTTGAGAATACGATAAAATAGGGTGACCGGGGTTTCTTTTCTATCCTGCACGATTTTCCCTTGACTAACCCAACAACTTCTCATTGCTCTCTTTCAACGCAATGGGAATCTTTAGTGAAGAAGTTCAAAAGACTTCTGTCACCTTCTATATCGGTATGTTACTTTATGCTCAGTACTGCAAGCTTACGGATTGCCATTTTTGCAGAGCGACTTTCCAACTATGAGGAGATCGACTGGTACATTTTTCAGCAGTTGACCGAGTCCATCATGATGCAAGAGAGCGGCGCCTACGAAGCTATTGAAGCTACCCGGAAGCGCTTAAAGCATGGTACCAGTCAACAAAAACTGAGAGTGATCGAGGTAATATTGTCTACACATGCTATTTGCAGCGTCACAGTTGACATATGTCGCGTTATCAATAAGGTGCTCCGTCTCTTGATGGAGAATACCAACCAAAAGTTTCGGCGTAAGTATTGTAAAAGGAATTGGGAAGTCTGTGCTGTATCTTATATGAGGAGCGTAGGTCAGCTGGTATCGAACGATAAGATGAAAGAACGACTGGAGATGATCTTCTCGTCAACAGTAAGCTGCCGATAAACCGTCATGAGAAGGGGAGAAGGGGGCTAACATACGATGATCAGGCCGAGGACATGAAAGTGCGTAAAGAACTGCTTAGCATGGTGGGGGCATGCGCAGCCAAGTACAGGAACGAGCCGGGCATGCATGCCCTCCGTGATCTGTACGACTTGGGACGAACGAAGCTAGGAGTCGGCCCGGTAAGATAACACATAGCCAGAGTTGCTTCATTATTTGTGTGTCTCACTGATTTTGGACGTAAAAAGGCCAAACAACGCAGCCGCTCGGGTAGCGTGGGCACGTCAGCACAACCGCGACGGTCGCCCGAGGCCACACCTACAATGCCGCCTCGTCCTGTTCAGACAACGCCTCCGCCGACAAAGCCGCAGAAGCGCATGTCGATGCCGCCAGCCAATCCACCTCCGCCGACTAAGACCAAGCCAAGAAGTAGTAGCACAGCTGGTGCTAATCGCCGTTTCAACCTTGAGGCAGCGAAACCAAAGATCATACAAGAAGTCGCGCTGGCCAACCAAAACTGGAACAACTTGGTAAACGCGCTCAAGTTCATCAACACGTCTGAGGACCGGTGGGAGATCGACCTGCAGCACGACGCGCGTCTCCAGGGCTACAAGGAGCGATGCGAGGAATCAAAGAAGAAAATTGTGCGTTATGCGCGTCTAGTAGAAGACGAAGAATGGATCGGTACGCTTCTTGCGACCAATGAGGAATTGTTGCGCGCTCTGGAGATGTACGAGACTATGGCTGTGGGCGAAGTGCCTCAGAATATACCTGCGACAACGGCGTCTCCACCTCCACAGTCCCCTTCTCGACCATCCTCGCCTCATACCCGCTCTCCCCCGCCTCCTCCTGTTCGGCCCTATGATGACTCTACCTCTTCTGCTATCCAAGATTTAGCAGATCTACGTTTGTCCTCCCCGCAGGCAACGTCATCCGGTCAAGAAAACGATCCATTCGCTGATCCTTTCGCTGATCCCATCGAAGAAGGTCATGACAACAATAACAAGCGATTTGGGTAGGGGAAATGAGGCCTACTTTTTGCTTTCATCTAACTCATTGAATGACTTAGTGAAATTGTTCTTTAGTTTTAGCAGATCTTTCCTTTTCCCATTGTTTTATCGAGAATTATCTATATATTTTAACTTATTTTCATACGTACTAAAGGGATCAAAATGGGTTGTAATGACCATGTGCAAGACCGTAGAGTGACCTGAAAACAAAAAGCTTAACGCAACAGGGGTATCAAGGTAACTTGCTGTGTGTTTTATCTACGTCGCTATGTAGACCTTGTCTTCGGGTAACTTTGCGAAAAAGGTCCTGTTAAGTCGACGGTAAAGAGAAAGAATTCCACTCCTTTTCATGGCGCCTCACTTTTTAAATCGTTTGGAATTTGATTAACGCCCATCTCGATACAAATCCGCGGGGGCGCCAGGCAGTGCGCCTAATCCAGATCCCTATTTTCTATTTATTAGACTGTTAAATGAGGTATAATGTAGCCTGTTTATTGCTCGCTGCTTTTACGGGTGTTATTAAAATATCTCTACTAATACAGAGATGCAGTGCTAACTCTGCTGGACACGTTAGAAACCAACATTAATATAATACAAGAGGACCATTGGGGGCTTATCCAAGCATATAGTCTGTACACATGACTGACGTCAACAGATATGTGTCATGCGATGATAATGCGAGTCTGATATCCATGTACGCGACATAGCAAACGACAAGAAACCCGTGGAAATGCATTTTCGCTTCTCACAAGCTTAAAACTAACTGTTAATGCCCGTCGAGCAGGTCTCCAAGGAGAAGACGCCCTTGAGTGCGCAGGTGGAGCGCGGCTTCTAAAGTTCATCGTCACCATCACGCCGGCGCTTCTTCCACCCCATCGATTCCCATTTTATATTTTCGTACGTAAATAGAAGAGTGCGAGCATTAAAAACATAGACATAGAAAGGGAAGTAGGCTCGTTACATAGACAAAATAGAAGCACTTTGCATGCTAGACAAGGTTATTCGGTCTTTATCTTTTTTCATTGCGACTCATAGGTAGACTTATAAAGATCCCATTGTGCAGGTGAGTGTCTATGGCGTCGTCATCTCCCCATCTACATTGAAAGCGCGGTAAGCCCAAATTTCCCGCAATAGCATCGTTTTCATGCATCCGTACCGCGTTTCTCATATGCATCAGTGAATGAGCTCCCATTGGGTTTTATCAATGCGACACCGCTCGAACTATCTTCGCAGCGTCAACTGCTTGGTCAACAGATTTGCCAACCTAATCTCGATATACGTAATAGAACATCTCTAAGCGCGCAGTATACACGCATGAGAGTGGATTGCTTTATCTCTCCTAGTTTTGTCGTTTTAATATATGAAAATGTATGCGATGGTGTTGATATGGCTCGCCGGGAGGGATGATAGAGCGAGAGAGAATATGAAGCGACAGCAAAAAAGAGTATTTTCGGATGGAAAAGGGAAAGGAGCATGAATGAATGAACGAATGAATGAATTTGTACAATAAGCGTGGATTAAGGGTTTCCAGAAGCAAGAGCTGAACTTCCTGGCTGACTGTTGTCCGGGGTAGGGCAGGGGGTCGTTTCGGTCTGTGCGTGCAGCTGCGACTGTGGCTTCTCACCCATAAACGTGTACTTGGACTAATACAACAAGACAAGACATATTAACTAACTTATTCCCATATTCCTGTCTTTAGCTTTACCAATTCTTCTTGCAGTTTGCCTTCCTTCTTCAGTTCCATCCGTCGATTCACTAGCACACCTATGTTGACCATGTAGTAAACTAACATACACGCGCATGAGTACTTTCGAACTAGGCTTGCCGATTGTCTTAACCTGTGGTCCCTGCAAGTAATAAAACAGCTGACTTCTGAGCAATGTCTGCGATCGACCCGGGGAAAGGCATGTTTAGTAAAAAGAAGTTGATAGAATATGTCCAAAAACAAGAAAAAAATGTAAGTCCTCAAAAATTATATTTGACCCGATCGCTCTGAAACCACTGCCCGCATGACTCAAAAGTAACCCAATTCATTCCTTCTTTTCCGTTTCCCTTTTTTTTATAGGATGCCAATGCTATATTCTATTATCTTGATAGTCTAACGATGAATTAGGATTATTTGCCGGCCCAACGCTCCTGATCAGCACGCTCGTACTGATTTGGCCACTTCACAGGTACGTTGAGTTCGCGCGCAGCCCGCAAGACCCAAGCCGAGTCACGGAGGAGCTCGCGGGCGAGAAGGATATAGTCAGCCTGGTTATCCTGAAGGACTTTTTCGGCTTCCTTAGGCTCGGTGATTAGACCCACCGCACCGGTTGGGATATCAGCTTCCTTGCGCACCTTCTCAGCAAAAGGCACCTGGAAGTGCGGCGCAACAGGATACTTGACACCGGACACATTAGCACCTGAAGAGCAGTCGATGACATCCACACCGATCTTTTTGAGTTCCTTGGCGTACTCGACTGCTTGATAGATGTCCCAGCCGTTGGGGTCCTGAGCAAATGAATCCGGCGCCTTGTAATCCGTCGACGAGAAACGCACCCAGAGGGGCTTATCTTGAGGCCACGCTTCGCGCACTGCACGCGCCACCTCGAGCGGGAAGCGCATACGGTTCTCGAGCGAGCCGCCATACTCATCTGTACGCTTGTTGGAATTGCCCGACAAGAAGTTGTGCAAAAGGTAACTGCAATATCTCATTTATCAGTCGACAGCGCATGATGACTTTAGAGAGACTTACCCGTGAGCACTGTGGATCTCGAGCACCTCAACACCGGCCTTGTCGGCACGTACAGCTGCGTCGGCGAACTTCTGCTTGATCTCCTGCATCTCCTGCTTGGACAGCGAGCGAGGCTGGCCATGTCTGGCATCGAAGGGTTCGTCGGACGGACCGCGAATATCTTGGGCCCAGCCACCCTCCGCCTCCGACACCAAGCGATATCCCTGGAAGGGCGAGGCCATCGATGCCTTGCGACCGGCATGGGCGATCTGGAGACCGGGAACAGATCCCTGCGACTTGATGATGTCCGTAACACGCTTGAGAGGTGCAATGTGATCATCGGACCAGATACCAGCGTCATGGGGCGAGATACGACCTTGGGCCTCGACACCGCTGGCCTCGATAATGACTAAACCAGCGCCCTTAAGCGCGAAAGAAAAGTAATGCGCCAGATGAAAATCGTTGAGAGAGCCGTCTTCGCAGCTGTACATGCACATGGGCGCGACGACAATACGGTTCTTGAGAGTGACTGACTTAATGGTGGAAGGCTGGAATAGCAAGACATCCTTGGCTGCCTCAGGGTCCAGAGGCTGGCCTGGGGACAATTTGCCGTTGTTGTGAGCAACAAGAGGAATCGATGTGCTGGGAGCCATGCTAGCTGGACTTAGAGAATATTAATAATGTATATGAATGAGATGTCCATATTCAAAGGCGGATTTAAATAATTTGTACTTGTCCCTGATGACAAATACACACCTCCTAATCGCGATTTTTACAATGTCGGACATTTAAAAACGTGGTCAAGAAGTTGTATTGGATTGCATTAGATTAAAACCGTCGGCGTATTTTCCGATTTGATTGTTAAGCAACGAGTAGTCAGGGGAATACGTTTCATCAATCTCTACATTGGAAGTGACGGGGACGTCGGCATGGGCGGCAGCATAAAATGAATAACAACAAGAACCCTATACAACTATGAGATGCAAACAGATGTATTATTAATCGTGCAGAAATTTCTATCAAGGTATATATTACAAGTAGGTTATCTACGTAGATAGATATGATATTACAAATCCGACTCCTGTCAGAACGCCCAGCAACCATGCCTAACAGATGCCTTCGGGGTCGTGCAATTGAAGTAAGCTATTGCTTTGGTCGAGCGATTGTGACAAGAGTGTACTGGTCACTCCACTGTCGGGGTATCCTTCAGACTTGAGAACATGGATAGCATGACCAACCACAAGTAAACCCGGCGGCCGGCTTCCACCGGCGCTATCAAGAATATCAACAATAGTATCCAGCTTGCCCCAAATAATACGTTGATCGCTGCAGCTTGCGCGTTCGATAATGGCGCACGGTAAATCCGCGGGATATTTCTGCTTTGTGATCAGATCGGTTGTAAGAGCGCCAAGTCGGTGAATCGCCATTAAGAATACATCTGTACGACAGGGCTCATAGGTAGGTAGCGGGGCAGGCGAGTTTTTGGCGCCAGTGCCAGTGGTGACCAAGAATTGGGAGGCGACGGAACGGTGAGTGAGAGGAATGCCGGTAAGAAGCGGGCCTGCGACGGCAGAGGAGAGGCCGGGCAGGATGCGTGGGGTAAAGCCGTGTTTGCGGAAGAAGAGGACCTCCTCGCCGCCACGACCAAAGAGGAATGGGTCGCCCTGCTTGAGACGAACGACGCGCTTGCCTTGGTGCAGGGCTTCCAGCGCCATACAGTTGAATTCTTCTTGAGCCGCGTCTGCGTTGCCCGGAAACTTGCGAGCAATACGCAGTTCGCACTTGACGAGGGCCACTACCCCAGCGGGAACGATCTTATCCGCCAATACCAGATCAGCTTCTTCAATCGCTTTGCGCGCAGCCACAGTGAGTAAGTCTGGATCGCCCGGGCCAGCGCCAACCAGAGTTATGGAAGCGTCCCTGGTGTGGCCAGATGGCGAAGTGGTGTAATTGGTACCCAGAGGGGCTAAAACGGTCGAATTGTCAATGCTTTCGTAGCCTTCGTCATGATGATAAGCGCTGAGCAGATCTTCCATGTCGCGGTCGGATAGCTGAGCCAAGCGATCCATGCTCCAATACTCGCAGATCTGAGCCAGCCACTTCATCCGTCGACTGCGAGCAGCCGCGCTCGGATCAGACTGTCGTACTTTCTGTCGCAACAGGCCCACACGTCGCACTGCATCACCTAAGCGAGCCGGAAGTGACCCAGCAATATGCCGCCGGATACGGTTCGACAGCTTGGAAGCCTGCCCATTAGTTGAAACGGCAATTTGAAGCGACTGGTCTCTGTGGGTCGATGTCATGAAGAAGTCGCACTGGTCATTGCTGTCCGTGACATTGACAAAGACCCTTCGTTGGTGGCAGCACTCGACTATGCTGTCTGTCTCGTCTGATTCGCAGACAAAGACCAGGTCGTGATCGTCAAGCAGGTCGGCCGTGAATTGGCTTCCAACCCAAGTGATTTGGTCCTGCGCCATTCGGTACTCCAGCTCCTGACAGAGGTGAGCGCGGTCGCCTAAGAGAGACACTTGACCGTCTGCCTCGAGAACAGCAAGAACCCGACTCGCAGCAACGTTGTTCGTACCAACGACGAGCACCTTCTTGCCCTTGAGTTGGAAAGCTACCATCAACGACGCACCGCCTTGGGGCACGGGTACTCGAGGTGAAAACTGAGAGGCCATACGAAGTCTGGTTGAAAAGCAATGCAACGAGACAAGGGCGGTTATTGGATTATTTATACATGTATGCAAAAAAAAAGATTTTGGTAGCCCTAGACGAACGAATGACAACAGGCCGAGATGATCCCATTGTCCCAAATTCTGATCTTCTGTGATCTGATTGGCTGCTGTTTATGCCATCTGTTTTCAACTTCTCCTTCTTCCCTTATCTTCAAACCTACGCCGGTATCAATGTTATCCGTACACTAGAAACAGTCTATCTTACAGACTCTATGACTATGGAGCATATCGAGCATATATATGACCGACACATTACCCGGACTACTCTGTTATATAGTCAGATACACCTATATAGAACATATCGGTAATAGTATCCGCTATTTTTGAGCGGACGTATCTCATTTCACATAAATATGCATTTATGCATGATAACACGAAAAAGAAAAAAAAACGATGCAAGATAGAAGCCATGATGAGATAACGGCCATGTTGATTTGTTTATTACCGAATTGGGTTCGCGTCGTGATAGGCAAAGGACGGACCACGGATCATCAAGTGTAACCAGATCCCATGGGAAAGCTTACTCCTCGATTTTCCCTATAGTGACAAGTTTCATTCGCACTCGACGCAGCAAAAGCAGAGTCTAAATTCTTCATCACGACCGCACTTCTCACACAGTTTTTCCTATAAATTCATATAGCATGCAATTCTTTGAATGTGGACTCGGATTATCTATTGCTCCAGTGGATGTCTCTCGAACGGTATGCAAAGATTGATCCTCCTTGATAAAGCATGATCTTCACCAAGCTTTATGCCGGATGAACACATATCCGAAGCAGGACTCCACGTGCAGTTTTGGCCCTCATCAGTCAGTTCGGGCTGACCCTGATCGATGATTGACCCGGTACAACTCGGTGCCTGGATCGTCTCAGAAAACTTCTACCTTTCCAGATAGTATTTTGTTTGGGTCTTGCTTATTTGTTGGAAAGTTTATACACTTCAAAAGGCAGTACAAAATCTTTGGCGGGTACAAACGAAATGCATGAATACCATATTCCAGTGTGTACAGAGCATGGTTAAATGAACAATACTAGATGGCAAAAATGAGGTAGACGCTTAGATTCGAAAAGAGTAATTTCCTCCAAAATAAAAATAAAAGAAGTAAATGAAAAAGGTTATCCGAATAATCCATGGTATACGGTGGAGAGCAACTTGATGATGGGGACGTAGGGCAATAAGCATATCCAAATTTGAGTGAGGTCGACCAGCGAATTGTTCAATTGGACAGGGAGATCGACACGGCGGAGCTGTTGTCCGCTCGGGAATCTGCCATGCTTGTAAAAGTAATCCATCATCTTGTCCTTTTCTACCCATCGCTCATGGAGCCATTTAGAGAATACTTCTGCGTCCTGCGTAGGAATATCTCTTGTATGGTAACGGCGGATGTGTACATGGACATTACGTGGGTAATGTCCCAAAAAAAAGATACCGCGGATAGTATATACATCTTCGGGATTCTCGGTAGGTTTGATACCGGGATAGCCGATCGTAAAGTCATACAGCCATTCCGTAGTCTCACCTAATGTGTTTAGGCACATCCTTAATCCGGTCGACCGAGGTAGGAGCGTGAAGCGGTTGTCATTCTATACGTTACCTTTAAATCCTTGCTATCCAAGTCATGTGCGCACAACTTACCATATTATTCTTCTCGGCAAAGTCTTTAGACCGTTTTCGGGTATCCTTTGAAATGACTAGGCATGATAAGTCCAAATACATACAAGCCAAAAAAGCATTTATTCTCACTTACCGGTGCCCTCAGGGAACAGCACAAGCCAGAGAGGATTGCCAGACTGCTTGGTGCGCTCAAGATTGTTAATGATATTTTCTTGGTCAAGAGCCAGTTTGCGCTTGAGAAAGATGAAATCAAAAAATTGCATGCCCTATGCAAAGAAAATTCAGCTACAGCGTCATTCGGGTCGTATGATGCATGCTTGTACCCTAACACAGCGCCGACATTACATGAGCAATTACCCCCAGAATAGTCATTATGCTTTTTCCGAGTACTTACAGACCATAGATGGGCAAATTCTTTAGAGAATGCTTGAGAATGATTTTGAGAGCACCATGCGCCTTCGCCATATAAGCTACGCACCAGATATAGACCCAGTCCGCATATATCTGGTTACAAGGGCATCATGAGTCATTGCATATGGATCAGGAAAATGCGTTTGTCTGTTTACTTGATGATTTGCCATGACAACAATCTTGTCTGGGAATGCCAAGTTAGTATGAGCTGCGCCAAAGACGTCTTCAGTGGCCATCTTGTCGAAGCAATTCTCGTCACATGTCAAGACAAACGTAGTAGGGCAGAAATACTGGACGAGTGCCACCAGGTTCTGCGACCACATGCGCATTGTGTAGCTAATGTAGCTGAGGTACAGGGCTCGGTTGAAGGGCAACAGGAAGAGCGAGAGGAGCTGCGCAAACACGGTGCAAGTCGATTGCATAAACAGACCACTATTGACAATGAATGCCTGACCGATGGCTTTGGCCGTCCACGGTGAGGCCATAATGAATATTATGGAAACAGTAAAGAGAAAAGAAAAGAAAGACAATAGCGGCGAGATTACAAGCGGCAATGTTGAATGCAATGCCTTCCTCTTATTTTACGCGCCGCTTCTATTTACTCACGCCTCTGTGTATGTGCACGGAACCTGAGTCGGGGTCGGGTATCTCCATTGTGGAACAGGAGAGCTTATATGTATCCTTTAGGTCACTATCACATGGACGTCCTTTTGACCCCATCGTTCCATCCTAGCGATATTGGATCTTTCCAATAATTAGCTTTATAACTTAGTTTCCCATGATTTTCGATTTGGTCCCTGATTTTCGAGCGCGGCGCGGAGTGATTTTTCACTTGGTACTTGCTCATGATAGAGTGATTCTATAGGGGAAAAAAAACCGACATCCATGTCTATAGCTTTGTTATTTGGTCTAGTGGGTTTTTATTGCGATCTGGTATCGCAGAGTGCTATATTATATTATTTCCCTATCCGATTCACACATGCATAGAGTAGGGCATCCTTTAGTCGAGAAGATCGACACACGCTACGTAGACCGTGTGGTTAGCATAAGGTCCGGGCTCGTACATCATAAACTCACATTGGAATAAAAGACACGCAACCATAACACCAAGCATGGCGAGTCCGTTGAGGTTGGTATAAGATACGGCGGTCAAGGCGAAAAATACGATGGCGTTCAAAACGCGCGAGAAACAGATGATCCCGGACCATTTTGCTGATGAAACAAAGTAAATAAACGTCACGAATTAAAGATAATCACGTACCCCCTTCAATGGGTGTGTTGACGAGCTTGATTAGGGCATTGATGAAGATCACCAGACCACCCGCAACCCAGAAAGATTTGAAGACGTAGGATGGATCCAAGTGCTCTGACGTGCCTTCACTCTCAGATGACGAGGAAGCTTCGCCAGCAGCGGCTTCAACAGCAGCCGATGAAAGTTGCAATGCAGACAGGAGCGTGGATGATATGGCAGAATGGGTCTCCTCTTGGATGGCCTCGGCTCCACCCAAGTGATAGATTGTGATGGTATCCGTGAGCGCAATGCCGAATGCGACTTGGCATAAATGGAGCGGGAAATGCAAGTACATCCAGAGCTGGCTAAGTTCCACTTCTCCAAGCACCTGTATCGCGTCAGTCAGCAGTGCCTCTCATTCCAATGCAATTTGAGCTCACCTCTTTGCTGAAATCATCGAAATACATGAAAAAGAATAAGAAGATGATGACAACGCCGAACATATTGGCGACCCTGGAGTAGAATGCATGAGCCCTTATCTATTCTTTGCCTGAAGAGCATTAATTTTACTTACACAACGCGCACTTCAGTGCCAGATTCCATAACCGTACGAATGAAGCCCATACAGTTCTCACCTATATCAGATGTTAACATCTTGAATGCCTTAATAGTACGCTAGCAAACAGCTTACCGAGGACGATAATGGTGAACAGAGCAAAACGCTCACCCAAATGGCTTGCGGCGAGAGACACTTGCCGGTTGCGCTTGAGCATGATATGGACGACGACTTCGGTGAGAATGGAGATATACCACAACGCGAAACGGGATGCTCTCTGATCCGGACCGGTATAGAGCAAAGAAATGCCCCACAGGATAAGCGCGATAGAATGGGTAGCGACGTATGCCGAAAGGGGTCTCTTTGCGAAAGAGCCTGACAATGTAGCAGCCCATAGGACGACACTGTACTCTA
The DNA here is from genome assembly GCA_002105135.1 of Syncephalastrum racemosum. Taxonomy (NCBI): domain Eukaryota; kingdom Fungi; phylum Mucoromycota; class Mucoromycetes; order Mucorales; family Syncephalastraceae; genus Syncephalastrum; species Syncephalastrum racemosum. Next base: position 1,747,506 of record MCGN01000004.1, read on the forward strand.
TCAATAGTACAGCTTTCATGACTGAAACGCGACCTTAGCTTATCTAGATTTTAAAGTATAGTCGTAAACTTACCCATATATCCGATGATGAAACCACGCGGGTTGTCCCAAAAGTCGCTGCTAGCACCGGCCATGCCAACGAGACCGCATAACTCGATAATCTTGTAGACGTGATGTGCTACGTCTGCCGAGTCGTAGCGTGACGAGTAAAGCGCGCTCGCACACCATGTCCACCAGACAACAACGAACCATGCGGCATAGACGCCAAGCTCGTGCGAGTCGACAATATGATGCTCATGAGTGAAGGTGGCGAGGAATCCGACATAGAACACGTCGCCGAAAAGCTCGAGCCACGTGGCGGATGTCTCTGTACCGATCTCGTCTGACAAGTCTGGATCTGGGAGTATGAAAATAGGACGGCGAGTCTTTTCTTCGGACAGGCCCTCTGCTTCCTCTAGCTCAGGATAAAAAAACACGAGTTCAAGGTAAACATTGGCGTTCAACTCTATTATTTTCGGTTTCAAGTCGATCTGCGGCTTCTCGTCAGTAGGCTCCGTCTCCGTTGCAGCATCAGTTGCTGCTATCTCGCGCTTAGTGCCAAGCTCTGTTTAAAATATAGAAGAAAAAGAGAAATGAGTGATGTTGTGATACAAGGACTAGTCTCTATTTCATACGCTGCAGCTCAGCTTTGACATCCATGGTCTTGTGGATTTTTAGAGAATAATCTCGACCACTCTTGTGGAAGAATTCGATTAGCTCATCAGTGTCCTTGATACCATAAAGTTTCAGGATTTCATCTTCAGTAAGATTGAGCTAAATACATGAAAAAAGAAAAATTAGGAAAAAAAGGATCAACACGAAGTAGTGGCGGAGTCAATCATTACCGGCAGCCGCAACTTATCCACAATTGGCTTTGTGATACGAATGGCTTGGTCTCCCATGAGGTGCCGAAAATGGATCACTGTGAAGTAAAATTTTGTTCAACGTTGAGTTTACCAAGGAATATGCATATGTCGCTTACTTGTCCGAACCCGAGCGACCCTATTCTCTCTGTTAGGACTTATTGCCAATGGCAAACAGCATGATGCGCTTACTCTTCCTCCGCCAGTTTTTCGGATGCATCAGGGAGTGACTTTTGCACGCCGTCCACCTGGTGATGTTTCTCGTCCCAGACCTTGCGCTCTTCTTCAAACTCCTGTTGTCGCTTGCGATGCAGCTCCAACTCTTTGATGGGGTGCAATATGGCCTCTCCAAATGTTTCATGGGCTGTGCGCTTGATCGGCTTGCCGTTTTTGTCATGAAGTGGGCTGACATTCTCAGCGCTCTGCGAAAGCGCATTCGAGGCGGACGAGTTACGGGAGCTAATGCGTTGAAGAGCATCCTCTCCTAGCTCTATAACATCATCGACGACACTGAAGCGGCCACCTTCAAGATCGGACGAGTGTTGGTGGTGGTGATGGTGGTGGTGTTGGTGATGATGATGCTGACGGCCATGTGCTTGTCTGCCAATAGTAAGTCCTCTGCTCGCCATGATCGCCAAACAGTCAGGTACGAGAGGGTCAAATTAAGATAATAAAGGCAAAAAGAGAGAAAGGAAGGAAGGAGATTTCCAAGCTTTCTTGGAAATGTGCGTTTGATGTGCCTCGGCCTCGGAGTTTCTTGTCGCCACAATCCCGACATACGCACTGAGATCTGAGGTGAATACCGGGCATTCTTTTGGGTGGTACCAACAAGCCCTTCTCATATTGGCGTCGGTGCGTGCCCTATTTACCTACCAGCATGTGAGGCGCAACATTATTTTCGTACGCCATACAGTAGCAGATCAAAATGCGACTAAGCCTAAAGTAGAAGAACGACAATATGATGCAACTTTCCTCCTCTTCTCCTTCATTTCTTTTTTTCCTACTCCTCATGTATACGAGAGAAAAAAGCTGATAGTATCCATAGTACTTTATGATGTACCGGTGAATATTTAACTGGATTTGTCTGCTGCTCATCCCTGGCTCGAGTATATATTAGCTATTTTCTCTCGGCATATCGACAGTCTTCATGAGACACAGCCATAAAATGAATAAGTAAAAACAAAATTACGGGGCCGTTATGCGCATGCTCCCGTGTAGACGGAAGCGATATGGTGCATGCCACTTATCACGATGGAAGCTCTGGACATAATCCAAGAGTTACACATTTCCGTCATATATCGTGCGTGGCGCTTCGTATAGTGCAGGTTGCCTATGTGGTAGAGCAGTATATAAGCTTATGCACCGAATAATTAATATCGCGATCCGTTGATTTGAAGTACCCATTCTCGATGAAAGATTTCTCAAGAGGTGTGCACGAATTCTCGCGGGAAACTTTAGACCGTCACTGATAATGAAAGGGTTACCAAATGAGACATCCCTGTTTTATTCTGATGTGTCCAGATTTCAGGCCTTGGCACTTAAAGTCGTCTAACGTCATTCAGTTTGTTCATGGTATCCTTGCTTCCTTATTCGTATTATCTTGTTGAAGAATGATAATCGCGTTAAGCGATCAGAATATTGTATAGGTCCTGAGGACGAAGTGTCACATCGAATAACAGTTTGGGTATAGCAGAAGATGCGATATATATAGAAAGCTGCAGCTGCTCAGTACGGAACTCTCATGTACATATATAGTAACCGGACAAGCTTCACAGAGACCTTCATATTCATACTTTGGATATGGACACAGATATATACACATTGTAATCAGCTCATAATACATATACAGTTTTTATTATTGATAACTACTAGCCCTTGATGGGCTTTCTTTCCGATATTATAAGTGTCGCGGACTACTGCACTTTTTTCGCGTACCTAAGCGACAGACACTGAACCGTTATATGCGTTCACGGCAAGCGACCACCGCCTCATCTAGGACTATGGGGACCAGAATATTTTTGAGTCACGGATCCATGTCCGGTAGTCGGGAAGGAATATATGGCGCAGGAGTACATTGTCTTGAAAGTTGGGAATTTGTAAAGTATCTTCTGGCCACCTGCCACCTGGGTTATCAGGTACCAAAGGAGAGAAATGGAAGGGACGCAAGCTGAAAGAAGGAGAAGATATGGATAAGGAAGGAGCGAAATCCCTCCATCGACCTATACCGGTCTGTTTCGCTTACTGTCAGAGAGAAAAAAGAAAAGGAGAGAAAAAAAGGCTCCGGATGGAGTGACTGCAAGCGGACAGAAAGCCGGAGCACCCAGCCAAACGGAGAAACAGGCATGACGAGACAAGAAACGCATTGCAGCAAATTTTCCACCTTGCATGAAGGTCAATAATGTTCAGGATGATGAACTTTCGGCGCACAACGTACTATTGTGCACATCGGTGGAACACATAGTTCTGGACGGGCAATCGGTAGCAGAAGTGCTTGAGAGGGTCTGTAATACTTACATCGTATCTTCTTTGTCATTTTATGCTTCAAGCTATAAACCCCTTGTATATGAGTGCACATGTCAAAAGACGGATGCTGAAGAGGATAAGACGAATGGTAGACGTGAGAGAAATATTTTGTGAATTGGACACACGTCGGTCGATTTCATGCGGTTACATTAGACCGGCATATCAATGGTGGGAAAAGAACGTAGATGAGGGGACAGTTTAAAAAGACGGGCATCAGGTATTTTCGCGTTGTATAGAATCCATTATCGTGGTATCACGCAACCTACTTATCTACGCAAAAAAGAAAAATCTCCTGAAAATGGAGTTGATGCCGCGGAAGAAGTGTCAGACATTGGGAACTTAGTAAATACTAAGGAACGTTAAACCCCACACGCGACACACGGGCGCGAATTCCACGAGCGCCGTTCCACAAAATCAGGTCGTAAAGTCTACTTTCTCTGTTTCTTCTGGGATCAATACGCAGCCAGGTCTTGCTCGATAACAGCATAACAGCCTCTTTCTACATCATGAGTGAGATTTATTCAATACTGTATATCGTCTCTTGATTCCATGAGTGTTGCCTGACAAGATCTGAAAAGGCCAATAAGATCCTTGATATAGTGTCGCCCCCGCCGGACAAATCTGACATCAATCCACTTTTCAGAAGTACTTTTCCTATGCGTCCTTTCCTCATAGATAAGTAGCACAATGGGCCTTTTCAAATGCGGAGAATATCTTAAGTTGATCCCTGTCAGGGCTGCTTCGTTTGCTTTTCTTTTTCATTGGCGCATCCGGCGAGCAATACCTGCGTGGAAAGTCCATCGACGTGTTTCGTTACAGAAATAGGGCGTTGTTTCTTCTCCTTATACCTACTTCTTTCAAGCTCCTTTGCAAGTACTTCCATTCATAGGATTATGGCAAGAAAAATAAACTAACAAGCCCAATATAAACGATACAGGCTCTCTCAAGTGCCTTTGCCACAGACCATGTATTGCATCGGTGTGCACGATAGTAAGCTGTCGCGTCAAAACGACGTCGTCTTGAGTGGTCAACCTTCTGCAACGTGTATGTACTTTGTCGTCCTGCGTCTCTCCTCTCTTCCTGTCTTCTGCGGTTTCGTCTTCCTTTCTTCTTTCTGTATGTTTGCGTCCCTCCCAATCAGACGTTTCCTCGACGCTCTTTCCTATGCCAGCAAGTGGAACGGATTCCAGTTCGGGCCTTTTCTCCTCTGCAACTCTTCTTTCTTTCCCGCTTGTTCTCCCTCCCTTCGTTTTCCCGTTTACGTCACTTAGCCTAGACCGGCAGTTAGACATGCTTTGCGCCGAATGTCTAACCCCGCCAGCCGGTAAATGATGCGAATGGGCATTGTGTCCTGTGACTTAAATACATTAGCTCTAGGTGAGGTGGTCGACTTCGCGTCGTGAGCGCCTAGCGATGACGCGGGCTGCGGCCGCTTAGGTATGTAGAAAAAAATGACTATTAATAGACGAGGATTGATTTCAGAACACAAATAAACCCACAGGCTAGTTTTGTATCTAATAAAGAATGTATATAAAATATAGAAATATAAAATAACATGGCGCAAAGAGAAGCCAATAGACAGGAGTAAAGAAGATGTCTGAATAATACATACAAATGGGAACGGGTGACGACGGATAGGGAATATATATAGAGAATAGCATACATAGCACAAAGGAGCGGCGGCATATATACGAGGACTACGTTGCGTGAAGGAAATGTGGGTATGGGAGAAAGTTAGTGAGGAAATGTAAAGGAATGCATGGATAAATGACAGGGGCCAAATCAGTACTCGATGAGCAAGTCTTTGGGACCGTTCCAGACACTGATTAGAACAGCGGTCGTCAGAATAATCGCAAAGCGACACCAACGCCAGACAGCACGGAAGAATTGGCGTACGAGCCGTCTAATCCGTCCCAAAAAGGATTTGGGGGCGTCGGTGACTTGTTGGAGCTGAAAAGATACCGGACTAGCTCTGGGATAAAGGTCGCGGCATGGGAAAATGTCGAAAGCATAAGGGCCATCTTCAAAAGCTTCATCGTCGTCGGCATTACCGTCAGCAGCTGCACGCTGAAAATCATATTCGGCTAAATCCAGACATTTATCGTCACTATGTTCCTCTTCAAGCTTATTGATGAACCCAAGAGCTTCGTCGAGCAGTTGAGGATCGATACCGCTGGCCTTGGCGAGTACGGCTTCAAAGTCGTTAGGCATGTTATGGAAAGCAGCAAGCGATTTTTCCGTGAAATGTGACACCGATGAAGCTGAAGGTGAAAAAAAGATACGGCTGGGCTGATCATCATCTTCCTCGCGCTTTTGCTTGAGCCATTCGGATTCAAGTTCGCCTAGAAGCGTGTGACGATGATATCCTCCGCCGCGGCCATTGCCAAAGTCACCGCCGCATTCGCTAGGCACAGGAGTCGATTTTGGCGAGTAAATGTTTACGCCACGTTCCTTGAGTTTCTGTAGTACGCCACGATGCTCTTCTAAACTTTCATTAAGCTCAGCAATGTGACGGAACTGCCGTTCATAGGCTTCTTGTAAGGTCTCGTAGTCGCTCTGTGTAAACTGAAATTGTTCAAACTGCTGTTTCAGTCGGCGTAAATCTATGAGGGTTGTGCCCAGCTTTGATTCTAGTTCGGCTTTTGTTTGAGCGACAGTAGTATTGTCAGTTTCCAATTGCTCGATTTTGAGCAAGAGCTCCTCGACCATAGGATCCTCTGTCTCATGAGATGTATGGGTATTCGCTGCGGCTTGGGCTACTTCCATCCGTCGCTGGCGTTGATTCATTTCTTCGAGTTCCTGGATCTTGGTGGTAGCGATTTCTAGGCTGCTTTTCAGGGTTTCGATTTCTGCCTCGAGCTTCCTCGTTTTCTTGATATTGGCACGCCCGGCATTCTCGTGTTCCGAGATGGCCATTTCCAGGCGTTTAGTAAGCTCAGAATTCTTGCGCTCGAGCACTTCGATCATGGCTTCGCGAGTGCGATGAGAAGGCACGAAACGCATACCACCGTCGTCGTCGTCATTATCGTCGATACCAGAATCGTTTTCCTCGTTGGTGGCTAAAGATGTGGATGGTGTAGGCAGAGGCGAACCGTCTACTCTGTGAGATCGTTGCAGCAAGTCTTCATAACTCGTCTTTAGCTTGATGTTGTTCTCGAGAAGAGACTTGCCGATCTCCGCGGCAAGCATCAAATCTGCGTATATCTCACGTGAGTCCACTGTCGTCACGGCCTTCTGCCCCGCTTCCCCAACAAAATAAATATATATACAACGTACCTCGCTCTTTGTCTTTAAGGGCAGAATATGCATTTTTAAGCATTGGTATAAGTTCCGTCGACGACTTCTCCGCCATCCAAGACACCGATGATAAGAACGATGCTGTTGAAAGCGAAGGAGATGGCGGTCCAGGAGGCTGCATCCCCGAATTGCTGCATTGCTTTGCTGAATTTGTACTGAGATCAAGTTGGACAGGCTTTAAAGGTGTCATATTATGCTATTATACAGACGAGTCCTTTGTTTTTTAGTCTGGGGCTGAACGGGACAAAGACTCAGCTAAAAAAAATCAAGGCCTCGGTTTTCTTTTTTATGGTCTATGGGAATTCCGTTGAGTATCACATGCTTTTTAGTGAAGCCTCCGTCAAAATTTGGTATTCACAGTCGAATACGTGGATAACGTCAGCTAACAGCGTAGCTCCTCTATGCTAATATAGCGCTCCATCCTTTTTTTTCTGCATCAGTAACGCTCATAAACGCTCCAAACATGCATTCTGGTATACATATATTACCCGATCTGAGCGTCGAGACCCTTTGCACAACGGGAACAACTTTGTTTCCTTTGGGGCTCGACATGTTTGACCTGCGCTGGCTTCAGGCAGAATAGGCGTCAATCTATACGTATAACCAATACACGCACATAATTGAGGGATATATTTGCTTAATGAACTCTTCAAGTTGTAGGGCGCAAGCAATAAATGTGGAAAGGTGTATGTGACGTCCGTATTGCTATCATGAGGCAAACTTTGCAAAATATGGAAGCATACTTGTAAAGACCTAGATGTCAACTTGTTCGTAGTATAATGTTGAATTCGAATAATATATCCTCAAGAAATTTGGATGGGTCAAATAAGGCTAATGAACCATTGCATCACGAGAAGTATGTACGTAATATGCATATCTTACGATAGTATGCATTCATATGTGTGGTGCCCATTCAACTACCATATTGTCCAACGTGGGTCCATATAACAACATGCTCATAGTATCTGTGCGTAAGAGCAACGGCGGCTTAGAATTATCTGGAGCTTGGAAAGTAGTCATGTAGTCATGTAATAGAGGAATTTCTCGTTTATACAGCAGCTTTTCAACGGGGACTAAGTCAAGACCAGCCTAGAAAGTAGCACTCGGTATTCGGCCAACTTTGAGCTAAGTACAATGCTGGAATCTCGAAAACAGGCAGACTCCGAAAAGGACAATGAAATCCATTGCATTGATCGGCAAGCCAATGAGATCTAAAGATATCCCCAAAATATCAAGGCGCCTTCCACGCAAACAAAGGCCCTCACTTTTCTTTCCAAACTATTTAAAATGGTCAAGAGGTCTCGAGTCGCTTCACCTTATCTTCATCCCATACTTCCAAGACCGGAGAATATCCACAGGTTACAAGTCAGCGACGTCTTATTTCAGTACGAAGGCCCTGGCACCTATTTGATTGTATTTCCGAGTCTCGCAGCAATTGGCGCCAAAGAACTACTTCGAATGGCCAGCGACAAGCAAGAACTGATAATGCTCAGCAGTGGCCATTACGTTAAACGCACCGACCTCCTCTCAGCGACGTCAGAAGCTCTCTTTCGCGCCGCGAGAGATGTCGGAACGTCCCAAGAATCCCCACGAAGAAACCGAGCCAAGAACAACGATCGTCCTCGCTCCCCAAATTCATATATACTGTATCGTAAAGCATACCAAAAACGCATTCGCGAAGCGTTCCCGGAGTATAACTTCGCCGAGATCTCTAAGCTCACCGGGGCCATGTGGAGTGCTGCAAGCAAGGAAACAAAGGCGAAATACGCGCACGAAGCTGTGAAGCATCAAGCTAGAGCTGGAGAGGAAACGCCAGTTGGATCCCACTCTGGCGCAGACAAACATGGAGAAGATGAGCATCCAGGAGTTATCGCTATGGACGGGGATACCGCTATGGCCGTTGATGCTAAAGTGTACGGCGGTGTCGATGATCCTATACATCAGCTGGACAGGATGATTCAAGGCATGCTGGAGCAGCATCCAGAGATACATACTATCCATAACAACTCGCCCTTCTTAACAACACCTCCACCGTCTACCCTGCAGTCGACTACGAACAGTTCCTACTCTTGCGGAAGTGATACCGCTCTAGATCCTTTGCTCGAGCTCTATCCCGATTTTTGGCTAGAAAGTATGGATATGCTTAGCAATATAGGAGACTCTCTACTAGACAATGACAATCAATTCCCTGTTGCTCCTTGGTATGATTACATAAAATAGCTACAAATACAAAGAAAATAAATATGATATGCAGTTATTTCATCAGCCGCGCAGTCTTCTTTGTATTCATGGACTGGAGCTTCAACAAGTAAAATAAAGACAGAACGCGTTTTTTCGTGAAGCTAATATATCATTGCAGTTCCTCAGGCCGACGAAGCGGGCCGAGAGTCGTGAACGCATCACTGAATTCTTTGACGCAGCAATTCGAAGTGGAAGAGAGGAAGTCTCGATCAAAATTCGACTTCACCAGGCCTGCAGATGCGGACCAAGTTAAAGACGAGCAAATCAACTGGAATCAACAAGGGTGGGGAGGCCAATCCACTCACGCTAAAGTCGGCTGGGGTGAAGAGTTCCAACCGGCATATACGCCGGATGCGCGTTATAGTAGTCGCGACAATAACACCCAGCCTTTCCACTTGAATTTTAACATTCATTCTGAAGGCCCGATCCCGTCAATGGATGAACCGGTCGAATATTCTTCCTTTCGACGGACCTCTGTGATACCCGAAGCTAAAGAGTTGCTGCCCCCTGATAAGGACGACTATGGCGGTGAATGGGACGCATATGCAGACGAGGAAGCGTATCAGAGCCAGAAGCATACGATCCCATACAACAGAATTGAAGGCGCATATGACTCAGTCGACCACTATCTGTACACTCACTTTGAACTTATGCGCAAGGACAACCTTATCCCGATGCAGAATGCCATTCGTTCATACAGAGCCACTGTGAAGCAAAACAATATCACCGACAGCGACAACCAGGAAGTCCTCCTCTCGGGTCGTCAATTCCGATTGTACGAACACGTAAGGTCTTGATCATAAATAACATTCCCTATCTGACGTATTCTTAGGTCACCCTCAAAGCGCTCGTTTTCGGCTCGCGTCAAGTTCTCTACAGGATTGGATTTCGGCTTCCTTACAGTGTCAGGGGCCTTAAATGGCCGACGACCAAGCGCTTGCTAGAAGGAACTATGGTACTCTTATCAAAAGATGACTTTCAAAAGGATATCAAAGTTGCCACTGTTGTACAGCGCGGTGAAGAGCCCATGAAAGGGTCCAATCGCTTCGAGTACATGATTGACATTGTACTTGAACGAGATAACGATGCCTCGCCTCTGGGCTTCGGGAACCCGTGCTCCAATGGCCAGGACATTTATACCATGGTAAACGATTTTATGGATGCCAGCTCAGGAGCTCATGATTTCCGTAGATCGAGGCGACTGACGGCTACTTTGAAGGTACATAACTTGGAACTTGCAAGAACTATATATTTAATTCGTTTTAAAGCGTACCGGCATATCCTTGCCGGTTTCCAGAAGATTGATCCGGAGAATCTGCCATTCGAAGAATACCTTGTGGAGGCTTCACATGACGTCCAACTCCCGTACTATGCAGGTGTTAAGAGAAACTATGATGTGAATGTTTGCGATTCTCGACGGAGGATGCCCGGATCAGCAAAAACCGTTGACATAACGCAGACCTGGCCGAAATTTGACATCAACATGGATACGACACAGCAAGATGCGTTAAAAACAATCCTGTCCAATAATATTGCGATCATTCAAGGTATAGTCTGACATACTAAACTTTGCTTTGATCCGTTAAACAAAGAGGTATTCAGGTCCCCCTGGCACTGGCAAAACGTATGTTGGTACCTATGCGATGCGCGTTCTTTTGAAGAACCTCCCAGATTCCATCGGCCCAATCATCTGCATTTGCCAGACAAATCACGGTAAAACCAATGCGACTGCCGCTAGTTCTTTATTCATATTATGATACAGCGTTGGACCAATTCCTGGAACACATCCAACGATACGACGACCGAATTGTGCGTATCGGCAGCCGATCCAAGTCGGAGTCACTCAAGGACAATCTCTTGTACGAGTTACGGAAGAACAACAAGAATGATGTCACCCGTGGCCTGGGCTTAGGACGTCTGTACCGAAAAAGAGACGAGATATCCAAGAAAATACAAGAGCTGATCAAGGAGTTGTACGAGGACCCCTGCGTGACGTTGAAGTACCTGGAGAAAAAAAATTTGCTCAGCAAGTCGCAGCTCAATAGCCTCAAACGACTGCAAGCATGGGAGGAAAAGCACGAACAAAAAGCCAAGAGCCAAACTGAAGCAAGCATCGAAGAAGATGACGAATGGGTGATCAACTCAGAACCCAAAAAGCCAGTCAACGCTGCTCCAAAACACCAGAAGAAAACAGGGCGCGACCCAAAGGGAAAGCCTATCAAAGATGACTGGCCTGCAGCTAACCCAAACGCGGTCTCTGAAGAAAAAAAGCAAGTCAATCCGATCGAGATCTGGCTCAAAGATGCCATCACCTTTATCGACAATACGGGAATCATGTATAATGCCGCCCAAGAACAACTGGAAGGCCTCTTGGAGGAGAACCAAGGACGATCGTTCGAAAGCGAGGAGGAGGAAGAGGAGGCCGATGAAGACGAAGTCCAAGAGCGCGTGGCTAACTTCTTGAGTGATCCTGAACCTCCCAGAAGAGCCAATGCATTCATCAACATTGGCGACGCATACAAGACTACCGAGTCAAGATCGGCAAGCTCCATGTCACTGTGGGAGACGACCGTCGAAGGCAGAACTAATACGAATGACGGCAGGCGAAAGCTCGTCGATTACTCCAAAATATCGCCTGAAAGCGCCGCAGATCCACAAGGATTCAATTTCTTCGAAGAACACGCAATGTTAGATACACCTCAGCATTATGTGCTGCAGCGCTGGATGAAAGAAGAGCCCGATTTGACCTTATGGCCACTTCCAGTACGCTTGGAGGCCCATCAAAAATGGGTAAACGAGCGTAACGAGGAATATAGCGCAACCCTGCGCTCGTTGATGGCTGAATACGCTAAGGTCAGCCAGGAACTACGAAAAGCCTATCTCAAGGCGGATCAGCAAATATGTCGGCAAATGAGGGTCATTGGCATGACGAGCACGGCTGCGGTACGCATATATAATATGCCTCATACGAATACTTGCTAACCTGTCCACAGGCCAAATACCATGATCTGCTAGAATTAGTGCGACCTCGTATTATGGTGGTCGAGGAAGCTGCAGAGATGCTGGAAGCACATATCGTATCCGCCATAACTCCGTCTCTTCAACATCTCATTTTGATTGGGTAAGCCTCTAATGGCTATACGACTATTTTACTTACTGGTCTATCTAGCGACCACCAGCAGTTACGCCCTCAAACAGCTGTTCATGCACTTTCTGAGCGTCATTGCATGAGTGTTTCACTCTTTGAGCGCTTCGTACATAACAGGCTACCTTTCTCGCGCTTATCACACCAACGTCGTATGCGACCTGAAATTCGTATGTTCGTGGACCCTATTTACAACGATCCTCCTTTGTTGGATCACGCCGACGTCAAGAAATACCCTGCCGTTACAGGCGTCGACAAGCCTGTGTTTTTCTTGAGTCATACTGAGCCAGAAGAGTCCTTGACCGACACGGCATCCAAGTGCAACACGCATGAAGCAGAGATGGCAGCCAGATTATCGACGTACTTGCTCCTCCAAGGCTACGATCCTGAAGACATCACGATCATTACGATGTACGCCGGCCAACGCAGCAAGATCAAGCAAGCATTGAGGGCTGAGCGACGACCCACGCTGGATACTTCACTGATCCAAGTCAGCAGCGTGGATGGGTATCAAGGCGAGGAGAATAAGATCATCATTTTGTCGCTTGTGCGCAGCAACACATCCGGGACGATTGGCTTTCTGAAGGTGCCGAACCGTGTCTGTGTCAGTCTGTCTCGAGCCAAGCATGTGGGTAGAAACGACAGAGAGGCAGACTCTAGTTTGCTGATCTGCGCAATTTAGGGCATGTATATCTTTGGTAACGCTGGGCTTCTCTGTCAAAAGAGCGACCTATGGAACGAGATCATTGGTAACTTGGAGGACCACCCTGTGAAGATGATTGGCAATCGGCTGCCATTGCGGTGTCAGAAGCATGGAGCAGTAACCGAAGTCCAGTTCCCAAATGATTTCTCAACCATTCCCGAAGGTGGCTGTACGCGCGAGTGCAATGAGAAGCTACAGTGCGGCCACTTTGTAAGACTAGGTATAAAGCAAAAGGACTTTCTGCTCACATAATGCTTATAGTGTAATCTGGCTTGTCATCCTTATCCGCATGAGGATACTCGGTGCCATCAAGAATGTCTTCGTAAAATGGACGGATGTGGGCACCGGTGTGCGCGCCAGTGCTACGAACCGTGTGGACCTTGTATCACCCAAGTCAAGCGGCAGTTCTCGTGCTTTCACGAAGTAACGGGCGACTGTAGCAAGATGCGACGCTTGACCCGGTGCAACATATGCGGACAAGGACAGTAAAACATGTAGAGCCGTCTTGTTTGCAACCCGTTTCATCGGAAATCGCAAAAATGAAGAAAACAAACGCATTGATCATACCCCTCCAGAAGCAGTTCACTGATATATGAAAAAGAACATCCAGCGCGCCAAGACCGAGCTGCGGAAGAACGATCTATTAGGTCTACTTTGCTATGACGCGATAAACAGAAGATATGAATAAACCAATTTACCGCAAACGGTAAACAGAAGGATAGTAATCTAATTCATTCAGGGCGCGCGCGGACCTGACTCCGCTACGTGGCTTTCGCACGACAGGGCACACTTCTATTTTCTCACGCGTAAAGGCAGCGTATTCGTTTCTTTCTTACTTTTATCTCTCCCAGCAAACGAAAATGGTCCAACAGTTTCTGGACTACGTCGAGAAGAACCAAGACAGTTTTGTTGACCGTCTGCGCAAGGCTGTCGCTATCCCGAGGTAAGCGCTCCTCCCATTCCTCATTGCCCCTCTTTATAACGCATGGCTGATTCGCGTGTGTCTACCAGTGTGAGTGGCGATCCCAGCCATCGCCAGGATGTCTTTCGCATGGCTGAATTCCTGCAAGGCGAGCTGAAGGCTTTGGGCGCAGACAATGTCGAGACGCGTGACCCGGGCGAGCAAGACTTCCACGGCACCAAGCTTCCTTTGCCCCCTATCGTGCTCGCCACGGTCGGCACTGATCCCAAGAAGAAGACCGTCCTTGTCTATGGTCACTACGATGTGCAGCCGGTAATGGGGTTTTAAGAGACTGGCCTCGAATAGCGTGTACTTAGCCAAAATCATTTGCAGGCATTGAAAGAAGACGGCTGGACGACCGACCCTTTTACCCTCGTTGAAGATGACCAGCAGCGCCTGATTGGCCGCGGCAGCTCAGACGATAAGGGACCTGTTCTCGGCTGGATTAACGTGGTTGAGTCGCATGTGAAGCTGGGCTTGGAGTTGCCCGTGAATCTCAAGTTCTGTCTCGAGGGCATGGAAGAGTCTGGCTCGGAAGGTCTCGAGAAGATCATCTATAGCGAGGCCTCCGGCTACTTTAAGGACGTCGATGCTGTCTGTATTTCTGATAACTACTGGCTCGGTACTACGAAGCCTTGCCTGACGTATGGTCTGCGCGGAGTATCCTACTTCCACCTGACCGTCCGCGGTCCTGCACGCGACCTGCATTCCGGAGTCTTTGGTGGCACTGTGCACGAACCCATGACGGATCTTTTCGCCGTGATGAGCAAGCTCGTGACGCCTACTGGCAAGATCTTGGTCCCTGGTATTTATGACCAAGTGCGCGCCATGACAGGTACACAAACAAAGAGCACCCTTCAACCATTTTTTTTATCCGTTTGTTTACCAATTATTCGTCTTTTAGATGAGGAACAAAAAACCTATGAAAACTTGGCTTTTGAAATGAAGGAACTGCACGACGCCGTCGGCAACCAGATCAACATTCATGATGATGTGCGCAGCGTGCTGCAACACCGCTGGCGATACCCTTCGCTGTCGCTCCACGGTATCGAGGGCGCATTCTACAACCCGGGCGACAAGACCGTCGTACCTGCTTGTGTGATTGGCAAGTTCTCGATCCGTACCGTTCCTGACATGGGCATGGACAAGGTGACCGAGCTGGTGGAAAAATATGTCACAGACGAGTTCAAGAAGCTCGGCAGCAAGAACACCATGAAGATCGAGTGTTCGCACGCTGGCAACCACTGGCTCTCTAGCCCCGACCACTGGAACTATGGTGCGTTATTCCCAGAGACTTGCCTTCCCATAACGCAGTCTTACTAACTATTAACGTTTACAGTGGCCGCTTCTAAGGCGGTAGAGAAGGTCTTTGGTGTCAAACCTGATCTGACTCGTGAGGGAGGTTCTATCCCGGTGACGCTTTCCTTCCAGGATGCGCTGCAAAAGAATGTGCTTCTGTTGCCAATGGGACGGGGCGATGATGTAAGACAAGTGTACTACTACTGTTATATTTCACACACACGCTCACACACACACGCGCTCTGTGTCTTCTTTCAATCATTATTAGGGTGCTCACTCGATCAACGAGAAGTTGGATCGCTCAAATTATATCTCAGGTATCAAGTTACTGGGTGCCTACCTTTATGAGGTTGCTCAGCTGGAATAAAGTGCGGGCTAGTTTGTCCTTTATTTGCTGTAATTTTCCAAAGTGAGGTTGCACAAACCATCCTTTTTGCATGTTCGCATACTACAATGTTGTTCCGCCCGCCCGTTTTCATTCTCTCCCTCCCTTTTTTTCTTCTTCGCTATCATAGCACGCACTATACACTACACACCCAGAGCACAGCACAGTAATTTAGCTGACCTGACTCAATGGGCAACAAAACACGATTGTCTCACCAACCCGCATCCTCCTCACTGTCAAGCACTGTTGTCGGTGTCCATTACCGTGTTGGCCGCAAGGTTGGCGAAGGTAGCTTTGGAGTTATTCACCAAGGTATATACGGTTACCACACAGCGTGAGCATTCCGTTGGTCTTACTTCCTTATCTTGGCTTATTCCACATTTACTCAATGCCAGGCGTGAATTTGTTGAGCAATCAGGCCGTGGCCATCAAGTTCGAACCTCGCAAGTCGGACGCACCGCAACTCCGTGACGAATACCGAACCTACAAGATACTTTATGGTCTGCGTATGTCTCGCGGGAATGCTTCTTTATATACGATAGAACAATCTCATTAATATCGTTTTCCGCTAGCTGGTATTCCCGCAGCTTATTATTTTGGTCAAGAAGGTCTGCATAACGTCCTCGTTATGGATCTGCTAGGGCCAAGTCTCGAGGATCTCTTCGACATGTGCTCCCGCCGTTTCAGTACAAAGACTGTCGCCATGCTCGCTAAACATATGGCACGTCCTGTGTATTTCTCTCTCCTCTATCTATTTGCTCTTGAAGTCGTGCTAATCGTCGTTCTGAATACATTGTAATGTATAGATCACGCGTGTCGAGAGTATCCACGAACGCGATTTGATCTATCGCGATATTAAGCCGGATAACTTTTTAATCGGCACAGGCGACGCAGCCGGTACTGTCTACATGATCGATTTCGGCATGGCCAAACTTTACCGAGATCCGAAAAGCAAGCAACATATTCCCTATCGAGAACGCAAGAGCTTATCAGGTACCGCACGCTACATGAGTATTAATACACATTTGGGACGAGGTACGTGTATTTCTTTATAAAGAGGAAAAAGAAGAGCTATATATGTTGGATTGTGAATGAACACCAACCACATTATCATACAGAGCAATCACGGCGTGATGATCTCGAGTCATTAGGTCATGTTTTCATGTACTTCTTGCGTGGGTCGTTGCCATGGCAGGGGTTGAAAGCAGCAACCAACAAACAAAAATACGAGCGCATTGGAGAAAAGAAGCAGTCAACACCAATAAGCGATCTCTGTGCTGGATATCCAGGTAAGTGAGCGTAACCTGTGAGGAAAGGCCGTTCGCTGATGATACTCATTTATAGAGGAGTTCGCCATTTATCTTCAATATGTGCGTAAACTCGGGTTTGATGAAAAACCGGACTATGAATTCCTTCGGGATCTATTCAACAAGGTCCTCGTCGGCTTGGGTGAAGAAGATGACGGTGTGTACGATTGGGCGAGATTGAACGGTGAATGGGAGGTAATATCAGGCGAAGATGGATCTGCCTTCTTTTCTCCCTTTTTTTTTTTTTTTTTTTTTTTGCAAAAAAAACTTTGTTCTGTTTTGAGACTCATTCCATTACCGGATTTGCTATCAGCGTCCCACCAGCATGGATGGTCTGCAACGTAACGCCAACGACACCGTGGCCGCACGGCACAGCCGACAGCAGCCCCAAATTTCTTCTGCAGCAGCGGTGATGACATATCCCGAGGAGGGTCACACACAGCCTGGAGCCCAACAGCAGCAGCAGCAGCAGCAGCAGCAGCAGCAGAGACCTCGCAAGCGGGGCTTTTGGCGTCATCTGATCGCAACTGTGCGGCGGGGACGTAGTCGACAAAAATGCCTTTAGCAAGGGTGATATTTACGCTCAATCTAAGTTCCACTGGATATATGTTCATGTGTATTTTGTGCTGTATGTGTGCAGAAAGAGCATTATATAGAGTATGAGGGGATGTTGAATATATACAAGAAGAGGAGGAAATTATGGATGATGGATGCAGTGGGAATGAATGAACGGAAAAGGGAGAAAATTATGTAAAGGAGTGTACAAATTGTTGAATATGCTCGGGAACTGCGCTTTCGTGGTACCGCCATTCGGGATGATTGTAGAGGCGGAGGGTATCGCTTCGCTGCCATTTGGGAAAGTCGACGGCCGAAGGATGGTTGAGTTTGTTCTGGACATCAAGCTCGAGCAGGTTGGCACGGCATGCAACATCACGATGGATCTGAAGGCCGTCGTACCGCTCTGGGTTGAGGGTGCATTTGTGACCATGCTTGTAGACAAGGTAAGTCAGCGCGGCTTGGTCCTGGCGGTGGTTGACACGAGAAGAACCGGGCGGAGCAATGCAGCGCTTATCAAGCCCACACTGGTACCAGGGTTCGATGAGAGTGTCCATGATCGTGCTGTTGCTAGCATCAAAGCCCACGGCAGCGCCATTACAGTTGGGGAACTTGGCATACTCGGCAGGGCGTTCGTGATAGTACTTGAACATGCCAGGATGAGTCCAACGGCCCATCCGGTAAGAAGAGCGCGGAGACCAGAAGCCGTGCTGCGCGCGGACGCGACTGGGAATGTTCCGCAAAAAGTCAGCTGTGACCATATTGCCCGCATCAAGCCAGACGAGAACGCCACCGTAGGTATGAGCCGCTTCGCGGACAATACCCGTCTTCCATGCGTACTCGCCGGCGTTGATGGCAACGTCCCAGAAACGAGGGTACTTGAAATAGTCGAACGTGACGAGGTCATCAATGAGACCGTGGCGCTGCAGCTGGTCCAACACAGGAAGCTGGGTGCGGTTCATGCCAATATTGTAGACAACAACGCGGGGAAAGGAGTCTGGCTCGAATTCAGAGCGCAATTCGTGCAGTGAATAAAGGAAGTTTTCGAGCGAGCAGAGGTGATTAGCACTCGACGCGGTAACGATAGTATACGGATATTTGCGTTCGTTTTGCGCTGCTTTCTCTTGGACAACCGTGCTTTCCGAAGTCACGAAAGAGTCTTCCACGATGAGTGTGTTCTTGGCACACTGGCGCACGTCAATTGAGCAATTATCTAGATGTATTTTTGTCTTAGCAAAGCTGATGTGAGTGCGTCATGGAAAGCGTACCTGTTCGGCGGAAGAGACCATCATCGAAGCCCATAATCGTCATGACAGCAAAACCAAAGAGAAAGGCCAGGCCGAGCTGGATAATGAGTCGCTTGCGAGAAGGAGACGGTGGAGGGGCGGAAGTGACGGTTAAGCTAGGAGCGCCCATGTTTTATAGATAATAGTAATACGACCGAATGGAATATGTAGAGATGTACAGTTATATGCAGAAAACAAAGGAAGATATATGAATGAATATGAGCGCAAGGATGAAGATTAAGAAAAATGGAGGATTGTTATTATTTATATATGAAGGGAACAGGTGGGGGCCATTGTTCTTTTTTTACTTTGAAACGGCCGGATCGGGAACAGCTGTAAGTCAGTTGGGTGCCGTTCTTGTGCGACGCCAACTAAAAAAAGAGACTTCAAGAGCGCCCGGCATCGTCTGTGCAACCATTCCCTGTTACGCAGCCATACGCACTCCCTCTCCCTTTGGGCCTTTCTGCCTTTTCTCTATCGATTCGTCTGCCTGGTTGGCTGCTGTCTGTCTGTCTGTGCCGTACACCCGAACTCGGCCCGTTTGCCTACCTGTCTACTTTCCCATACCCAACTTTTTGACTTTCTGGCCTTTGGCTTCTGACTTCACTCATGGGCGACTCGACATTTAGTTCACAATTCCCCAATGGTTTTTTCTTCATTCGCTGCAAGTCTGCCGAAATGGCCTTGGACGTGTACGAAGGTGGCATGCTGGTAACTCTCTCTTTTTTTTCCTTTTTTTTTTTTGTCTTTTTACTCGGTTGTTTTCCTTTGTCCATAACCGTTCATTGATGTGCCTTGCTCCTTTTTAGAATGATTTCCACCTTATTATTTGGCCCCAGGTAAAATAAAAACTTGAGACTAGATACTTTTTTCGGTGTCTCATTGTTATTCTTATTTTTTTGAATAGAAAATGGTGGATGCCATCAATCAGGCAAGTGTTTTCTTTTATTCATGTGCAGACGCGCGTATACGTCGTGTCACTCTATGTTCAGTCAGACTCCTATAAACGCCGCTCTTACACATCGTCCTTCTTCCTTTCAACCACCCACCCCCCAAAACAACACAAACTTTGTTTCCCCCCAACCCACGCCTGCCCATGTCATGACCAACAGTTGTGGATGCACGAAGATGGTTTTCTCATCAACCGTAAATCTGGTCTTGGTGAGTAATATCTTTTCATTCGGGGCTGAACTGAACTCACCAGTACCCGATGATGATATGGTATCATAGTACTCGACATTCGCGGTGGTGACATCAAAAAGGATAAAGCAGTGATCCAGTACTCTCGCAAACCAGGCCTTGCACATAACCAGCGCTGGCAGTACAAGGATGGCTATATCTCACCTATCGCCGCGCCTCAATTGGTGCTGGACATTCGGGTACACCAAAGACCCAAAAGAAAAACATCGAAAGTGTGCTGATGCAAAGAGTGTTCTATATGTAGGGAGGGGAGTACAAGGATGCTGCGGCTGTTTTTCTGAACGCCAAAACGGCCAGTAGCCCCACTCAGCAATGGCTCATCCAACCCTTCGAGGACGCAAAATCCAAGCAGGACCTGGCTCTTCTGCGTCCGCCTCCACGTAAGAATGAATTCAATCATCCATATTCGTAAACGCACTTCATGCCTTTTCGTACTCATTGTGCATTTTGTCTAGTACAAAAACATCTCACAGATTTCCCGCCACCCGAGGAGCTGTGTCTTTTCCACAATCTGGTGTACAAGGAAGATAAAACGGACGTGTCGGCGAAGGAAGTGGCAGGCGCAGCCGCTTTTGAGGTTAAAATTAAATCGGGAAAAAATAAACGCAACAGCGGGGCTGACGTGAATGATAAAAAAAATTCTTGGTTTCCTGCCTTGCATCTTCTCTTTTAATAGGCCATGCGCATCTACGTTCACGATCAGGCACAGAAGCACGAACCTATTACTGGTCCTCATGCGCGCCAGACCATCCAATCCCTGGTGGCACAGGAGGCAAGTGATACCATTCAAGAATCATATATTTCTAAAGCTCTGAGGCAAATTTTATAGATGGGTCGCTTGCGCCCAAAGCTTCACTCGCACGATGATTATGCGGCCGTCCTCCGCGTTGCGGAGCAAGCGGCGTCTGGCTACTTTGCACGTGAGTATGAGGGCCAGCAATAAAGTTGTTTACCCGCACGTCCCACATGACGTCTTTGCTATACCTGTACAGATATCATTCGACTGGCATACGACTGATATGGTCTCCATACCAGAAAACGGGTTGTATCTTCATGACTTTTAGCTGGCGACAATTGCTTTGAAACTAAGTCGAATCAGTGCATCTTAATCCCTCCGCGCCACTTATATCGACAATAGGTAGCACAGGTTCCTGTGTTACTTCTCAATGCTTTCATACATGGCAAAGATCGTGAGCATTGATGAATACGTAAATGATAGTTTGTGTAATATCGCTGGCATGCTCCGTTCTACCAATGTTTTCAGCAATCTGCACTACTATGTTTATGGACTAGTTCGCAAAATTAGCTCAGAAAGCTGTATGACTAGCTACAATTATAAAGAAATGGTGTTGCGTTAGTATCATGATACCGCTATCCGCTAACTATGTGCATTTGCATTTCAAACAGACAACGCGTTAGCGCCAAATAAACGTGCAGCAAAAAAAGAAAGGCATTATAGATCTTCAATGCTTTGAAGCCGGTCGTGCTTTTATCCGTATGCGTGTTTTCTGTCGTCACGCCGTCGGCTCCGCGCACGATACAGCAGGGGGAACATACTTCCGATAATATGTGAATGATGGATGCTCTTTCCAGGAAATTTAGGAAGTTAGATGAGCAATCAGAAGGAAGAATGATACTCTCTGAAATGCTGGATTTCAAGGGTCAAAGGTTGAAATCGTTTTTAAAGGCATGTGACGCGTCTGTGAGAACTGCGTAGGAAGACCTACAGAAATTTGGCAATATGGTTAAACTTATGTGCTTATGGTAAATAAATACTTTATCCTTTTGACTATGTATTTCTGCAAATACGTGCAATCAACCTAAATATAAAATCATCTGACACGACGATGCTAAGTGAAGAAAAGTGAGTGTGCATATCACTGCATACAATGCACTCCACAGACATTTAGGAGCTTTCTTGTTTCACGCAAATGCGCATTGACATAATCAAAATACTATAAAAGAACTCAAGAGTAGTCGACTCGTCAAAGACTTTTGAGTTACTGTCCTTCCAAGCACAAAAATCATGGCGACACTGGGATAAATTTTATTTTGCCTCGCGCTCTAATAGAGCATCACGATCAGCATATGGTCATCCCTATGCGCTAGACGTAAGCTGATTACGCTCTACATGATAGCTACCCAGTTAAAAAAATATAATCATAAAGTATTTTTGCTGAAAATATCCTTGGCTCTCTGATTTAATACATCCCTAATGCGCCACGCGCACACATCAGCATTTAATATCATGTACGAAGAGGACCTATGTTTTTAATAGTTCAAACTGAGTGACTCTATCTTTTGTTTTGACTCAAAAGACCGAATGCAGGCAACTTATCCTCTGCTTTTGGTGAGTCTGAGTCGCGTGATAGCAAACATTGGCGGATGCTATTGTCAGAATCCTTTTCTGCGTCACCTTTGCTCACTGGCGCCACCGGTCCATAGCATTTGACATCATGGAACAAGGTGATCGACGCACGTCCTTTCCCTAAAGACGCCGCTTTCTCCCGTGCGAGTACATTACACGGAGCTATGGCTAGAAGTATAAACTAACGAGAGTGCCAGGTCCCTCAAATTCTTTCGTCGCCAGTCGAACGACGCAAAGGCACCGTTAATCATGATACTGTATAGTAAAGCCTTAGAGTCTCGACAATATTTCGTTCTCAAGATCATTAACTTTGATTCAATGTGTACATAGCTTGTCGTATTGTATTTCTCGTCTCATTCAGTTTTTCTCATTTTGCTTTGCTCCCGTCTTGCCCATTCGCATCCCTGCATCCAAATATTTTTTCCGCTTTCTCCCTCAGAGAGTAAGTAAAAGGGACCAGAAGAGGAAAAATTGAAATATCCCAATGTACTGTGCACTCGTTCGATTCACAGTCTGTCTTTTGTATTCCTACTTCTCTCCTCCGTTTCATGTCTCCGTTGGGGCCATTTCCCGCGGCATAATGTTGGTACTTGTTTAAACGTTCATATATAGACATACTTTCAAACTTCTCACGGCCCAACCCATCGGATGAGGAGAAGGTAAGTTGCTCACATGGAATAAACCATTACTACAATGGGTCTACAAAGCGGGTTTGCATGCGTGCCTCACAGATGCCTTCCCCCACGGATGCGTGCGCTACTTAATTGAGGCTGCAGCAATTGCGCGAGCAATAAAGAGCCCGGTTCCGACGGCAGACCTGTTGGAACGTGGATTTCCCGGTCCACGACAACTGCCTTAAGAATGGAGCTCAGTGGGGTAGTTTGATATTTTTAACCACATAATTAAAACAATTGAAACATTTGCGTCAATTTCTTTCCTTGTCATGCATGCATTGCATAATCCTACAAGCCCGACGAGCATCTACATATATGCACGTGAAGCAGGGATGTATGGGCGTTTTCTTCCTTCCCTTCGGAGAAATACACGGGCCGATGCACGTAGCAACGGCCACGGCAGCAATAAGAATAAAACATTACATAGCAGCCGGCAGGTAGCATGACTTGTCCACGTCTACTACAGGTCTTAAACATGTGCTGCATGCTGGCGCTGTCGAGTACTAGGCACACTGCTTACTTCGTCGTTGGTGCTTAGCCTTCTATAGACGTGGCTGGCCCTCACTGCAAAACCGCGGAGACCTCAACATGAACTCATTTGTATTATATATGTATATAGGAGTACTTCATTTGTCGAGGCAACTGTATGGAGGTAAAGATTATCAGAAATTTGTTGACTCGCCAAGACGAGCGAGAAAAAAAAAAAAAACAAGGGAAACTCTGAAGCTATGATTCAGTGTAGCCCCTCAATTATTCTTGGTCCCGAACCATCCCGAGCAGGTCGCCAATCAAGAATGACGCACAGTTATATACAAAGGAGTAAACAGCCGCAGCAACAGCAGATCAGTAGCTCACGCAGGAGGCATGAGAATTCATTCTTTGTTTGATATAAAAAAGAATTCATCTCTGCTTCTTCTTGGTTACAATCACACACAAAATACATGACACAACTCACTACTCCTGATACCTTGGGAAAACTACTCGCCATTTATCGCCAGACCCCGGCGAGCAGAAGGGCATCATGGATCGGATGGGCTGTGGCTGCTACGGTGATTGCTAGCCAATTGTACAAGACTCTGGTGCCTCCTTCCAACCTACCCAATCTGCCGACGATCAACTACTTCCGTCTTCTTTCGTCTTTTCTTCGGCGCGATTCGCCCACGATCCGCTCCCAGGAAATCCTGATCCCGGCTCTTGAGAAGCATGAACAAAAAAAGGCGTATTTGGTATATCAGCTGCTCTGTTCTCTATTGATAGTATTAAGTCTTTCCTATCGTTTATAGGCAAAACTACCATTGACATGGACTGTTTTCCTTGTCGACCCGATCGCGGCGAAAATATTCTTGATGAAGATGGGTATGTAACGTGCAGAAAATTAGGTCAGCTGCGGATGCGGTGGTTTCAGCTAACACGAAATTCCATCCAGATATATTTCCCAAAATCAAAGAAACAATTGATGCTCTGGACTCCCAGCATCCCATAGTCGAGTTCTTCGGTCGCGAAAATGTGGCAATATCGGTAGGGGAGGCTTGGAGAAACCAACGCAAGGTAAAGTCACGCTGCAGAAAACAATTTGGCTTAGTATTTTGATGGTTTTCATTTGTTATCAGGTCATGAATCCAGCCTTCCGGCGCGCTATGCCTATCTCTATTTTTGGCAATCTCATGTTCAAGGTGTTCAAGAATATTGAGGAAAACAAGCCGGTGATTGCGATCGATCTTATGCAAGCTTTCACTCTAGACGCTCTAGGACGCGCTGCTTTCAGTTTCGATTTCCATGCCCTCGACGATCAGCACAGTATCTGGGTCGAGACTTATGAGATAATCCGTCAAAGTCTGCGTAATCCGGCGAACGCGGTCTTGGCGCGATACAACTTTATCACAAAATATCTGATGCCAGGACGTGCCAAGCAAAAGGCCGCAACACACAAGCTCAATTCACTGCTACTCGAAATGGCGAGTCGCAAACGTGCTGAACTCGAGAAACACCCCGAGCTACGTGAACTTCCGGATAGCGAAAAAGATCTGCTGACGCTCATGGTCGAGGCGGATATGGAGTCGGGTGATGATCCGACCAGCGCGGAACTGCTGCGGGTTAAGTTATACATGCCAGCCATAGTAAGATATCAGTATTTAACAAATTACTTCACATAGGCCAATCTTTCTGTCTTTTTTCTCGCGGGTATGTCCTCGAGAAGTTGCGCGTAGTTCACAGTGCTGATGTTTGGGGTTAGGTCACGACACGACAGCGAACACACTGAGTTTCTGGCTCTATCACATGGCAGTGAACAAGGTATATGACCGGACATAATCTTGTAACGGTGATTTGTATGCATGCTAAGTTGCATGCATTTGTTCTCAGGACGTCCAAGCCAAGGCACGTGAAGAAGTGATCAAAATATTGGGAGACGGGCCAGAAGACGTGATGCCAACAGCAGATCAGTGCAAGCAAATGACTTACTTGGACTGCATTATCAAAGAGGTATATTACGTCTCCATATAAACATGCACATTGCGAGCTCATACTAATAGTATGTGTGTATGGTAGAATCTTCGTCTCTTAGGGCCTGCATCCCAGCTGATCCCACGTATGGCAACGGAAGACGTGGATTTGAACGGTATTTTTATACCAAAAGGCACACGGGTGACGGTGGATATGCACACAATGCACTATAGCCCAATGCTTTGGAAAGACCCCGGAGTCTTTAAGCCTGATCGATTCTTGGACGAGGGGGAGCACAGTCAGCATCGCGGCCTCGCCTGGTTACCTTTCAGCAGCGGTGGCAGACAGTGTCTTGGCATGAATTTCAGTTTGACTGAGCAGAGGGTTGTAATGTCGATGATGTTGCGCAAGTATACATGGGAACTGCCCGCCGACTCTATCCATCGTGACGGTGTCAAGTTGAATGAAGTGAATACGGTGGCCCCGCGCACACTTAGCATAATATTCCAACAGCGATACCATTAAACAGAAGTCTTATCATTGATTCTATTTAGCATAGAAATGTATTTTCTGTGCAGAGAAAGTGATGCATTTATTTGATGAGAATATACTTGCTTGCCACACCTGTCACCTTGCTGTATGTTTGCCTTGAATTATCGCCGTTTCGTCTTGCCTTGGTTATTTAAGCGACAAGGGCAGAAGCCGTGCTCGACTCACTATTAAAAAGAAAGAGTTGGTCAAGGTCGACAGTTACCGAGCAGGGCCTCCTCTTTTTCCACGAAATGACCCAGGAAAGTCAATCATGAAATGTGAGGAAATGCCACAACCCTGACGCAATGTCTGATATAGAGGTAATCAAATGACATCGACAGCATAATATGTGTCCCTCCAGATATAAAAAAGGATACTATTTCCAGTTGGGCGGAAGAGTGCCAGCGGTCTTGTAGTAGCGGGACAGACGGTGGATACGCGACTCAATAAGGATGAGACGGTACTTGGAGTCTTTGTCCTTGCGATTACGCTCAAGGTGCTTGCGAATGGTCACGGCCTTCTTGATGAGGTGGTACAGATCCTCAGGGATAGCAGGCGCGAGACCGTTGCTCTTGAGGATACGGAGCACCTTGTTGCCAGTGACGCTCCGGACCTGAGGAACGCCATGCGAATCACGAAGAATAACGCCAATCTGCGCAGGGGAGAGACCCTTCTTGGCGCTCTTGCAAATCATGTCGACAACCTCCTCGGGCGATGCCTAACGATTCAATATGAGTCATGCTGCTGTGGCGACTGAATCCCAATCGTACCTTTAACCAAGAAGGAGGCGAGCGGCGGTAAGGGAGAGCGCTCTGAGAGATACCTTTGCCAGAAGTGTGCTATTATCTAGGTTTAGAGCTGATACCGTGTTGTGTCCATCTATCTATATTGACAACGTACCATACGACCCATGATGAAGATTAGAATGTGATATATATTTCAGGAACGAAAAGAGATGCGTGTGCCTTTCTGATTCCACCACGGAGAGAAGCCACAATTGTTTTTTACGGAGCTCTCCTTGTGACTGGCAACCTGTGCGCCTCCTTTCTAAGGCGGATATTGAAAGCGCGGTGAACAAAAGTTTCTAACAATAAGGAGCCGCTACTGTACGTGCTATGCTGCTAAAGAACCTGCAGCACCTCGGAAATAAGACGATACTAGCATGAACCCTTCATCATATTAGCTGCACGATAACACAAAAGAAATCCCCAAACTCTACGCAATGCATGGATCGACAAAATCGCGGAGAAAACCCCTTGTAATAGCTTAGTCTTTTCGTACTCGAGCTTAAATACCGCTATAAGATCAAGTAAGTGAAATATGGTGTGTATCTCTTTACCTCTTTGCATTTGCGAGTATTTTCCCGTGAAATGGGTACATAAGCACTAGCTACTCGATAGACAGGTAACTGTCTCCGTGATGAAAAGCAGACCTCGATTGGGTAATACTGAATCAGCTGCGATCTGTTTTGTGAAGCTGGTAATAAGTATTATCAACATGAAGAAGCGATTGTGACGCGTTCGTCCAAAATGAAGTAATTCATTCAAGAGGGGAACATGAGTAAAATGTGATATACTAAGCCATTAGCAGAGAGGAACTTTCTTAATCCCTGAGGGTCGTGGAAAATATCACACAGCAAAAGTCGGCCACGTTGCCGTGTATGCATTTGGTTCTAAAATATCTCCACACAAGATGGCAGCAGACCTGTTATCCTTTTTGCCCCGGTTCGGAATGAAGCGAGTTAAAATTAAAAAAAAAATATAGGATCTGCTTCGTGAGACGAGCTTTCATTTGTCCGGTATATTAAAACACGTTTTCAGCTTATTCCACTGTTTCGGATCCTGTATGAATTTATGATATGCTGGTATAGGTTCGTGAATCTGGCACTGGATACAATCGGAGAGCGCTAAAGAGTGTCACAGAAATTATGGTTAGTGTGCAGGGTGGTTCACATATTACCATTCTGTATTACTTCTTCTTACTCCAGGAACCCCTGCATACCAAAGTAAAAAGACAACAGTGTACCTAGGTCCGCCCATGTTCTTTACTAAATTCATGGCTGACAAGTTTTTGAAGCGATTGTCAGCTTGATCTCTCCGGGAGAACCGAAAAAGAAAGAGGGCGGACAGAAATTTCCCCTCATATTTCCCCAACGTTCAGAATTTCCGCATCCCGTCGACATCCCGACCAAAGCATGTAAATCCTATAAATCAGAAATATAACGGAGTTCATCTCTTCTAACAGGGACTTTGTGCATGTTAAGATGGGAGGGAAGAAAGACGAATACTTTTCTCCTTACGTCTAGGACGAAACAAAAGAGAAATACGAACAAAGGAAAAGGAGTGGAATCTGGAGCCATATGGCTGTGTGCGTCTGTGTGTAATACAAGGAAATGCACATGGCGAGCTTTAAGAGGGTGGGAAACAATGCCCTGAGACCACATTTGGACTAGCAAGGGAAACGACCAGCCCCAATCCTGCCATTTAATTTTATGTGCAGAGTACTACCCCATCATCTTTCTTTTTGGTGCGTTGTCACTCTTTCTTTTCCTTCCTTCATTTCATACCCGTCCTTCTTGCCGGTGCATGTCATTCCTTGGACCTCTGCTTTCATGAACAACGATCTGACCCAGTCTACATTCTGGCGTTACTGCGACGCCGACGGCGTATGTCATTGCGACTGGCGTCTTACTATTACAGGTTGCGAGGAACATAATGCCCTCAAAGTCATCTACATTGTCAACGCTGTGCTTTCCGGCGTAGTCGGACTCATTGGTAGAGTGCCATCTGCTATTATGACAGCATCTTATTAAATCTCGATCCAAATCATCAGCCGTATTGATCCTTTCTCATCGCGTTGTCAACCTAAATCAGCAAGTGGTGGACTGTCGCACAGGATTTCCTCGTCCAAAACCTATCGAATCCATGGCTGTCATGGGCGCGCTATTCAATTTTAGTATGTATCCCGAATCCAGGGGCACGAGAAAAGATGGGAAATCAGCATTATTGATTTATACTCTTGTTATCCCTTCACGGATATGTAGTGCGAATGATACATTCCATCGTGATGATCACTGATGTTGCTCCAAATGTGATTTTCCGATCGTGTAAGCAAACAAAAAAAAAGAATTTCAGGATCCCTTTTTCAAAGTATTCCCACTGACTCACCCCTCCTTTAGTCTTTTTCGAATTTCCTTGGGCACCTGGTCTCGGCGCGCTGGCGTGCTACGTTTTCGGTCTATCCTACACGCTCGCAGACGTAAATACAGAAGAGAGAAATTGGTGGATGCAGTGTAACACAGTCTATTTATCATCTCAACCGCGCGCCTTTTTATTTTTATTTAGAGCTCCAAGGTGATCTACGACGCATGGATCCGCATGCCTATCCTGATCGACGCTTGCTGTGTCATGGTCTTATTCTTGCCGGTTGTGTCTAACAACATTTGTTCTATCGCAGCTGGTTTTTTCGCGGCTCAAGGCAATGACTACTTGGCCGGCGCATTTACCAATGCCTTGTACTACCTCTGGGCGGTGTACACGGGTTTCCTAGGATGTCTTGTGTTGTACGCCGGTATCCGCCTCCTTCGACTTCTACAACGTCATCTCATTCAAAAAAGCGACAGCCACGTTGACGTCGGCAAAGTTCTACTCGGTGCACTCAAGGTCAAGATCATTATTGGGACTGCCTGCGCCTGCTTATTCTTCTTCGCCATTATTCTCCTCCTGTACGCAATTCTGCGTGAGCCTATTACCCATCATACGGGATACAACCTGGCCATCTGTTTAATGTGGACATTCAATGGCGTGGCTGCTACAGGCTTCATCGAAGTGGCTGTGCTTCTGAAGTAAGTGTTGTGTATTTTGTTATTTTACGCATATGGCAATTCTGCTTTATAACTATTTACTTACGTTACACACTCACTTTAATAGCTCCCGCATGACTTCGACCCTTTATGGCTCTTCCGGCTTTATGAACTCCTCCGTCGTTAACTCGTCCACGCAGCGCTCCAACACCAATCACCGTTTTACGCTCAGCGAAAAATTCACGCGTTGGTCTACGTCGGTAAAGGAGTACAATCGATCCCACACTGCCTCGCAGCCGCCGCTATCACCGCAGCTCGAGTTCCATCGTGAAGAAACTTACCGGACCAGCTTTACTGGTGCTGGACAAAGCCTGCCTGCCGGGGAGGAGACGGTTCATGAGTCGCTACGTAGTCAGATCGAGCAGGAGCACCAGCACTACAACGCCATGACGGGCATGATGCGTACGCCGCAGCGGAACGCGTCTCCTCCCCTCTACGAGGAGTATGCGCTGAGACGCCAAAATTCGGATGTCTTGCCAGATACCTGTTCCACGGCTTCATCCGCCGCTAATCTAGTCATCAACCAACAAAAGTCACCTTCCTAATGTTTAAAACTTTTATTTATCCTGCTCTAGTACATACAAGTTATATTTATATTGTTTAGTACATACATATACTACTCCTCTTACTTTTTACGTAGACCCTATTAGTGTGTCCTTTTATTCAATGCTTTGTGACCGAGTAGAATGGTGATGGGAGTGTTGTGAAAGTGTTGGTAGTGGGAGTGGAAAGTGACAGAAACTGTGGAAGTGATTGGGAGTAGGCCAATGGTAAGAGTAAGAGGGTGATTGGAGTATTTGGTATAGCGGCTATCGCTCGCGCTTATTTTCCTCACGTTGCACTTCTTGCAAGGCGGCGGCGACACGTCGAGAAAGGCCATAAATGTCATCTTCACCATCCTCATTCGTTTCACCCTTTTCGCCGCCGGTAATTTCGACGCTCGTCGGCCGACTGCCTCTTGATTTGGATGAACCCCCCGTATTGGCAACTCTCATGACAGCCTCAACAAGGTCCTTGGATTGAGCAATGCGCGACACCAGGTCTGGCTCGCCACCCTCGAGGAACTGCTCGATGGTCCAAACGCCAATGTGCTGAAAAGCGACGTCCTGATCTTTATCGAGGAACCGCTCGAGGAATTTACACAAACCACCATCCGGTGCATTCCATACTTTGACAAATGGCTTATAGTCTCTGACCTTGGAGCTCAAATTGCCGATGGCTGCGGCCGAGTTACCTTGCACCTCGAGATTTTCGCTTAATGTCAATGGCACGAGAACTTCGAGGACGCCCATGCCGAGGAGGCGCTGTTTCAGCTCGTCGCTCAGCGCAAGCACGGCGATAGCCGCCGTCATTTCGGTTTGGACGCCGGCCGGTACATGGTTGATCAAAGTTTTAATACGCTCCACCGCTCCTGCCTCGACAATGGCACGCTTGTTGCGCTCTGAGCTTGCAGCAAGGTTCCTCAAGGTGGATATCGCGTGACACTGGATTTCTTCATTGTCATCGTAAGAGAGCAGCTGGATCAACGGATTTACGAATCCCTCGTCGATAATAGGAGATTCATTTGCAGGGTGTATGGATATGTTTCGGATGCATGCGACGGATGAAAGAATGAGTGGAAGGAAAGATGACTTGAGGAGACGTAAGAGTGGAGTAAGCCCTTTGCAGCGGACGATCTCCAATTGGTATTTTTCTAAAAAAGACACTAAGCGACCTTTTCTTCTTCTCTTCCCCTCTTTTTGAGGGCCTTACCGTCCGACGCGAGATTTCGAAGAGCCAAGGCTGCCTGACACTGCACCTTCAGGCTCTTGGTCTCCATCAAAGCAATCAGGTATTGCACGAGGCGTGAATCAGTTTGTGCAAGCTTTTTCCGGTTACCGGCTTATGTATGGCGTCAGCATACAGGCCAATGTTCTTTTGTACAGCCAGACGTGCTTACCATCTACGGCAATATTGCTCAGAGCAGTCGTGCAATAGTATTGCACATCTGCGTCAGGGGAACTGAGAAGACCGATCAGGACGGGAATAGCGCCGGCATTCACGAGCTGCTGACGATTCTCCTCTATAAAGGAATCTAAGTTTCCGAGAACAATGAGAGCATATGGAACTTACGCGTATGTGTCATGTTCAAAAGAGCACCTGTCGCATTACGTTGGACGCGTTGGTCTTTTGATCGAGCGAGATCGACGAGAAGTCTCAACGCGTCTGATTTTGCAATTCTGGCCTTATTTTCGTCTGAGATATTGTTTCAGTAAAAAGACATAGACAAATGAAAGAGAAAAAAGAAGGAAGAAAAGAAGAACCGACATACCATGTGTAGCGAGATTTGTGATGCAGCCGACAGCGTTGCATTGGACTTCGACGTTAGGACTGCCCATTTGGCGTATCAATTGTTCGAGACCGCCGAGCTTGACAATCAATAGCTTATTCTCCGCTGTCAATCATGCATTTTGTTGAGCAACGCAATCTTTTTCTTTGTATATATAATTTCCACGCAAGCCCGCATAGAGGCAGAGCGAAAAGTGCGAGACAAATAAGGATAAAGCAACTTACTATTGACCGCCAAGTTGCCCAGTGCCGCACTCGCAGCGCGTTGCACTTCGACGTCGTGGGATTCGAGCAAAAATAAGATGGGATCCAGTGTGTCGCGTCCTACTTGTCGTACATCTACATATTCATATGAAAAAATAGGACGTCAGAGTGTACTTTCTTCATGAAACGCGTGGTGCATACCTTTTTCGGTGATTTCTGCAAAGGCGAGGGCTGCCGAGCGTTGCAAATCGACATTGTCTGAATACGCTAAAGTAGAAAGAGAGCGCAGAGGTTCGCCTTCAAAAAAGTTGGTGTGGTTGCGATCTTTTTTTTTTTTTTTTTTTTGGTACATGAGGGTTCAGCTTATTTTCGACGAACGAATCAGACAGAAATGGTTGCTTACTCTCCAAGAATTGCAAAAGAGATGCTATTGCCTCACGTTCGTTCTCCTGCAAGAGAGGTTCGTAAAGGCCCGTTCTGTTTCGTTCTAGGAAAGGAAAGGAAGAAGCAAAGACGCAAACAGATTAGTTGAGTGATTACAATGCGGAATAGACTGAAAGGCTCACTTCCAAAGCAATCCTGGCAGCATGAACAGCTGGCAATGTTGCCCATAATGTATGAAGAATAGAATGTGGATTCAATAGAAAGAGGTTAAGAAGAGATGAGAAGAGCAAGTAAAACAAGAAGAAAGAAGGAAAAAGAAGGAGGGAGAGTTAAAAGGCGCAAGTGTCTTTGACTTGTATGAGCAAAAGAGGCGGTGGTTTATTGGGGGACGGGAACGGGGACGGGGGGACCCTAAAAAGAGAAAAGTGGAAAAGAGGAAAACGAGAGAAGGAAGGCAAAACGATAGGTTTCCCCGTTTCGGTCTCCACGTGCAATCGTCTCTATACTGTGGCACTTCACAGTACTACCATAGTGCTTACCTCTGTAACTGACAACACTTCAATAAACTCCGTTACACTCTATTCCTTTCCATTCACCTCATTCTCCATTGCCATTTCGTGTCTCAAGCTAGTTCTGCATACCATGGGCCTCTCTCCTCTGCAATTTATCGTAATATTCTTATGTCGTTGCGGTTTATATGTAGAGTATTGTGATATATTAGTCATCGCTACAATGATGCTTATATATTATACCGATCCTTCCTTTGGGTTTGTCGGTTCTCGATATGCATACCATGTTGAGATTTGACTTCTGCACATGTTTTATTTAGCGACGGTCTACTATATCATGCTGCCACCTTATTTTAATCATGAGATACCAGTATCCAGTTTCTTTTATAGCAGTAAGGAGCACTTCTTTCTCTGATCTTGCCGATACTTCGCTATTTTGGCTATGGATGACACAGAAAATACAAAATGACGAGCTAATCTTTTCATTACGGGAACTAGGTATGTAACGTACGTAATATGAATACTGTATTTAGATAGCATACGCTTCTTGAAATAGGCGGGGATCGATCGACCTGGGATCCGCAGGAACACAGGTATTTTCCTTGATGATAGAATTCAACACACGGCGCCAATGCACGGCGTGCTGAGTGTGGTCCGCATAGGCAACGATCTTGTGCCTTTCGGTGTCGGTTGCTACAAGAAGGATCAGTCCGTGCGCACGACTAATACACACAGCCTCCTGGTCGTCCAATGTAGGTTTCGATACGCGCTCTAAGGCGCTTAATGGCAATTCCATGGGTTGTTTCCCCTATGTTTTCGTGGTAAGCAAGGGAATTAAATAAGGGAATTAAATAAGGCGAATGTACCTTGTGCGAGAAACTATGCAACACAAGCTTGCTGTCATCAGACAGAGTGACCCAAAACCGTTGCCATGTCTACGGGCACATAGAGTCAACAAAGACATCATTCCCACTATCTCTGTATTTACCGGAAAACCAGCACCGTGCATGTAAAAAGTGAGGTAGTCTCCGGCAGTGCAATGCTCACGCGACGAACGCAAGGTGGTTTCATCGCAGAGCACGTCGTCATTGCTTAGCGTTTCGTCGTCCAGTCTAGAGAGTCCAGACGTATAGGTATAGTAGGTCCAAGGTTGCCGATCGGAATGTGGATCAGAAGGCGGGGAGTCATTACCATGTGTGCCCACCGCAGGCGGGAGTAGCGTGCTCCGTGCGTTGTCTTCTTCCCACGTGAGCTCGACTGTGAGTTCAATGTCCCAGTTTTTCACATTGTTTGGGTTGGCTAGGCGGTAGCGTACCACCTGATGATGGGCATTCGGCAAATGTTGGGATGCAATGCGCGCCACACCCACTATAATGGATTCTTGCGTGCTATTTTTGGTACGTCTCCAAAAGATTTTTTGACCACGTCGACGTGCCATCACGAAAGCAAGCTCAAACGGCTGCTCATCAATGGACCTACCAGTAAAGAGAAAATACAGCTGCATAAGTATTGAAATAGAGCTTTCCAACGTTTGCTCAACGCACAGCACAAACGTCTTTTCAGGTCCAGGACATCCGCTCTGACCCTTGGATGATTTGCAAAGCGTCCCACGAACCAGCGTGGTTTGACTGATACCATTGAGGCGTATGTCTAGGTCGAACTCTTGACCTACACAATATTATGAGTTCGACTATTTGCCTTGGATGGCCGTTTGGCCTACCTCGGGAAGATGCCAGGTTGTTAACATGTAAAACTTTTTGTTTTCCAGAATCAAGTCAGTCAGTATTTGCGCTAGGCCCTGTCTCACATAAGTATCTTACTCTTGCAATGAAGCGCTTGTCCGTAGCGGGCCGAGGCGATTCGCGTCTCGTGACTGGCAATATAACGTGAATATAGGCTCGTCAACATGCATAGGACGTACTTGTGTTTGCTCGGCGGTGGGTGATAGGTCGCATCAAATGCCGAGCGTCCGTTTGAAATACTTTGCTCACCCAGGTCATTGCCGTCTTCGTCGTTGTCAATAGCGGTACATATGCTGGGCGAAGCAGGTATGTCTGCTTCAGAGGCAGACGCTAATTGTGGGAGACATGTTCGCCGAGTATGTGCAGGGGAGGACATGACGGGTGACGAGACAGAGGTACGCAGCAAGAACGCGGTATTCACGTGGATCATGCCCTGGTGAAGCTTGCGCAGAGGTTTGCGCAGCCATTTACGAATTTGCATGGTGGTTACAGACTTCACCGGTCTACCTGGCGCTGCAAAATTGTTGTTTGCGAGTGACAGCGAAGACGATAGCGACGATGTCATGGAATAGATAGAGTCCGCACCTTCCGAATAATTGGATAATGTGAGGCTCGGCGTCGTAGCCAGTGATGCGTCCTCATAATCGTGCAGGCCGTGGTTGTCTGCAGGAGGAGATTTGCTATACGCGGGGTTGTTATCCTGTACTGCAACTGCAATGCATTTGGCAGGCGCGATCCGCGTACGGCGCGCCTCATTATACGCAGATATTTTTGTTAATGAGGCTTTCCACAGCATACGGGCCGTTTGTGGCAGCTGGACCTTGAGTGAACGCTCCTCTCGCCTTGAATGAAGGTACATGGATCACACGACGGAGAAGAAAAAAGAAGAATGAGGAAAATAAAAGAGAGAATTGTCGTGTCAGGAATAGGTGTTGCCTACTGGTTCAGGGGGGAGAAGGCAGCAAAAAGTCAAATATTGTTGTCTATACCCATATGTACATTCTTCCTTGGCCACGCGTTCTAATCGAAATCCATATCTTCCATTCATTTTACATCATGTCCACATGAAAAAACGCATTTCGACAGTATTGTCTGGTTGAGAGTCAAGTGTATAGAAAGAAGATTAACAATGAAGCGATAAAAACATTAGTAGCAAAATAAAGAGAAAATGTGGAAGATTCAGATGGCGGCGAATCGACGTTGCTTTCTTGATCATGGTGATCATCCCCGGGCCTTGGATACGGCACCTCTTCGGTTGCATTGTCTACAGATGTAGGCGTCAGAGTATCCGGCTCGCCAGGGAGTCAATCGACTATCTGATTGTAATCAGGGTCGCACTCAACAACGACCTCTTGCAGGTAGGAGGAGATCATATCATGTTCATCCCACTGCAGACATTGTTTAATAAAAATTTTCGATACATAACGCTTAATTCACTCACATTGATGGGACCATGGGCCCATTCCGCCGTGCCAAACTCGTAGCTGCCATCCCAGAAGCCGATTTGCACGCGGCTGTTCACCGTGAAAAGGTTAATAATCATCTCTCTTCCGCGACGTTTGCCGTAACTTACGCTGGGTGCGATGGGAACTTGCAGACACCGTTCTCTTCGCAAGTCTGCTGGCGTTCCTTGCGTCGGATCTCCTTGCCATCTATTTTCCAGACAATAACGTCGGGAGTCCTTTCATGGTAAAAAGAGTCAATGTCAGGATGAGCAGAAGACATGAGAGACCCTATCTTACCAGTTGATCACGTATTCGTGGAATTCCTCGTAAACAGGTGCGCCCTCAATGTCATGAGTACCGCCGTTGACGGTATAGAGCGGATGTTTGCCCCAAAAGTAATTAGTTCTAAGACGTTTTGATGAATTGAGGAGTCACAAAGATCAGCGCACTAAGAGAGTTGTTTGACTTACTGAGCCGTGTGAGGCACCCCTAATGTCAAGGGAGAAAGGGTACCGTTAAAAATAGCCCAGGCGAGACCAAGGGGACTTACCTCCAATGAGCTCGAAATCAATCTCGTCACCACCATCTGCAATAAGGATAACAGCGGTGATAGCACCGCCCACGGGGGAGGATTTGACCTTGGCGGAGAAGTTGCCATAATGCATGTAAGTAGAAGAGTTGAAGGTAGGACCACGACCGGCTTCCTTGTTGTATGGGAGCTCTACAGCCACCAGGTTAGCTTACGATATTGCTGTATCATATGACTTACTGGTCTCGGCGTGGATCAACCGTTCATAGTGCTCCGGAGGCAGGATATTCATTTTCAAGCCATCGGGCGTAATGTCAAAGGTGCCCTCAGGACTGGAATCAGCGTTCCAGGCACCGGTGTCTTTGGAGAAAATGGTATGTGTATTACGACAGGCGGGTTTGTCTTGACGTTTCTTGTAGCTCAGGCGTGGTTCAAGAGTAGCACTGACCCGTGTGAGGTAAAGAATTAGAAATACTGCGGTCAGTGGAAGGAGCTTCATAGCAGAGGAGGTGTGAAGGACTAACAAAATAAAGGAAGGTAGAAAGGAAAGAAAATAGAGTAAAGAGAAGACCAGACTATGGATTGTTGGGAGATGGACTGCTGGGAGAAGTAGAGGTCTAACACGCGAATGTCACGACAAAAAAGAAAAAAAAATAAGAGGGATTTATTTCATTCTCTAGGAGAACGAAGGGGTCGGTCTCTTTTGTGCATACTAATAGAGTAAATAACGTGTAAACCGTTTCTCCTTTCAGCTGTACGCGCGCCACTATCATTCTCGCCGAGTTGCATAGATGGCCGTATCCATACATTTGTTTTTTATTATTTTGTTTCTATGTATGTAGCTAGAAGAAGTTACCATGAGAACACACGTTCCTTTTCATCCACCAGGGAACAAAAGCAAAAATTACCAGTAACAGATTTACTCCTCGTCGTTGTTCTCTTCGGGAACAGCAAAGTAGCTGCCGGCAACAGGGACCTTGCTCAGGATATCCTTCTTGACAAGCGGAACGTCCGAGCCCAACAGAGCAAGGGCAGAACCGGTGGCAGCACCCCACAGAGCAAGGCTAGGCGCGCTATATAAGTAGACAAAAGGGAAAAGTTTAACTAAAAGAATATGAAGAGAATCAAAAAGTAATAGCGTACACGCGAACGAGCTTCTCGGGCGAGATGAAGTGGAAATGGGGGTTGGTCGCGATTCTGGCGATGGGCATCGTTATGGAGTTTCTTTTAGAAGAGGCAGCACCCGCATGTTTTGGTGTTCCGGCATTCATGAACCCCCGGCTCAGCCATGTGACTTGCGATTTTATTTCAATTATGTATGCTGCATTTATCGCCATCCCAGCTTTATAGTTCATACTTGTTTTCATAAAGACTGATGTCTAACACCCTTGTATCAAGTTTATCTCATGTCGCATGCCTCTGGCTAGTATTTATGGTTCACTAAGCAGGCAGGGGGTCTGATATCAATCCAAAACGAAGGAATAAAGTTACATGACGAGGAGAGGGGTTCAAAAATAGATCGGTTTACTTTGCCCCTTTCCCACCAAATGAATCTGACATGCTGGAATAGCACACATGTAAA
This sequence comes from Syncephalastrum racemosum, assembly GCA_002105135.1. NCBI lineage: Eukaryota > Fungi > Mucoromycota > Mucoromycetes > Mucorales > Syncephalastraceae > Syncephalastrum > Syncephalastrum racemosum. The sequence goes on from MCGN01000004.1 coordinate 1,785,910, forward strand.
TTTTCATCAATGCGCATCATCGAAAGTCGATGTGTATGCCACGCCTATGGCACACATACATGCATATAGACTGCCTATGCACATGGCATTCAGACCCTGAAACATACACAGGGAAAATAGTACAGTATACAGGGAATTAAAAGATTTTATATTTAAGAAAAGACAAAATAACTGCGAGGTATTTACATGAGCACTTTGGAGAACATGCCGCTACCAATGATTTGTTCCAAGCCTTTACCAAGGCAGTCGAGCTTTACAAAATCACGTACCATCTCGGTTGTGAGGCCTGCCACACGCACGAGTAAACCATTACCTTCCAGAAAAGGACTGGATGACCACAAGAGAGACGACCTTGGCTGTTCCTGGGGGAAAATGCGCTCGCTTTCAGCCTTGGCTTGGACGGCCTGAATGGATTGGTATAAGACCGAGTCTGGTTTGGTGACAATGATCAGCGTCGCAAAACAGTTGTAAGGTTCGAGTTGCTGTGCCCGCTTTTGGTCGAGCACCATGTGATCACGAAGAACGAGCTTTCCAGCTTGATAGACATCGATACGACTCGAATAATGCTTGAATAACCAACTCTCGCCGCGGGAGAGACGACCACTCGTGAACCAGTCGAGCAAGACAAGTTCCGAGTCAGCTGAAGCAAGTCGAAGAGATTGTTTCGATGCAAAGGACGAGTTGCGGAAGGATGTGACGGGGTCTGGTAGGATGAAAAGACACGTTCCTGGATCGCCTACGACGTCGGCTGTGATATTCTGGACTGAAGAAGCCGTGTCCTCAGCCGTGGAAGCAGGAGCAGTGCGCCGACTGGTCAACCACATGCGCTGATCGACTCGATCCTTGAATACTTTGGTATTGCCCTGCGTAAGCAAAAGGAGAATCGCCCGCGATTCAACTGTAATATTGATGTTGAACTGGTCACCACTCACGATACCACCGCCATAACTGAGCATATAAACCACAGACAATCGCTCGGCATGTCCCTTTGTAGGAATGAACTTGAGAGGATATTGCGCATGGATTCTTGAGAACTTGCCCGTTTTGCCGTGGCATTGACAGACCAATGTCCCTGACCCTGGCTCATTAGGTACACACGATATCACTGAAAGTGTCATAGCAGCTTCCGTTATCCAAAAAAAAAAAAAAAAAAAGAGGGAAGATATGCCGCTATAACTCTGAGCTATAATTGATTTCGAGAATTGGGATCCACGAATCACAAGCTCGTACCTTATCGCTGATGATGATAATTCTTACGTCTACCCTATCCGTCACATACACCGATCTTCTGAAAAAATGAAATATGAACACTATCTGTTCAATAGTATGCAGATGTTGCTACTATTTATGGCATTCAGAAGAAAAGTCACTTGCATGAGAGCACGGTATCAATGATATTAGACCTCCACGAGTCATTTTATTCTGTATGTATCTACAATCACCCGTCCTGTAGTACTCCCCCATTCGCGGGCGAATTTTATAAGGTATGGAAAAATAAATGACTGATTATCATATCTGTACATTCAGTAGTTACGATGAGTATTTACACCTGAATGTAGCAGTGGATGAATAAATTACGTCAAAAACATTCAGGATGTCTTACTTACATTTGTTGCTCCAATTTAGTAACACGTCTGTCTAATTGCTGATGCCCACTGTACATATATGATCAGGGTTCTGCTCTCATGAATTGCTGAGAATCTTTACCTCTTGCCCAACCTTTCTTTCAGAATGGCCTCCACGCGTCGGTTGACAATAACCTCACATCGCCTATCAAACTCGGCACGCGTCATGACCAACACCTCATTAGGGGATCCGGTAAAAGCTTGATCAGGACTGTAGCGGTGAATGTCAGGGGTATCTTGAAACTGGATCGCTTTCGCACGTCGCTTTTTGGAACGCGTTTCCATCGCATGTTCGCCATTGTATAGCTCTGGTTTTCGCCGCTTAGCAGACGCCGCCGGCGGCGAGGGGTATACGTTTTCTTTCGAGTTCATGGCATGACTTTTTGTTGGACGCGGAGGAGGTTTCGGCTTGTATCGGATCTCTTTGGATTTGTTGGCAAAATTGAGGGTGCTAACATCATCATGAGTGCCTTTTCCAAGATACATCGACAGGTGACTTACGAACAGCTATCTGAAAAATGCGCCTGTATGGTACAGGATATTATAAAAATGTACCAAATTATCGCGGCCTCCAAACTTACCTTTCCCGGCGCCACATTGATGATCATCATGCCAAGGGCATTACCGCAGAGTGTGGGCTGTACTCATATGAGTCTAGAACGTTATATATCACGGACCATCAACTAACCTGCAGTATCCGTGTCATCTTGGAATCTCGGAATGGGATACGTTCCTATCGACGCATTTAATTCGAAAGGCACTCTACCGGGTGTTTCCCTACGCGCGTACCGAGCCTGTATTCAGGGCTTCCACCACCTGACCCAGTACGAAAAGAGATTTGTTGATGGCTGCGCTCTCGCTCATGCGATCTTTGCCATTTCCTGTCTTGCGATTGTCTTCCGAACCAGCAAGGTCGATCAGGTTGATCTTACCAGAGACTGTGTGCAGTGGAGAATTCGGGTCATCAATATCAACAGGCGTCGATGTCGAGACGGTCAAGGTCAAAATAGCATGAGACCGGCTAGACTGGATGTTGAGTTTTGTGCTTGCGGTCGATCGATTTTGAGATGCATAACTAATCAAGATATGAGTATAATTATAGGATTGAAAGGTAGAAATGAGGATCTACTTACGCAAAGCAGTTTTGAAAGTCTTCCAATGTTTCCAGGTGGACTTCCTTTAAATTGGCAATGAATATATCCCGATTGGTACCTTCACGGATCTCCAAACCAGATGTATTCTAAGGATACATGGAGATATCAGTTACACATGCGCAAGGCAATGTAAGACCGTACCCTTTGCTTGGGAAGAAGTAGATCGTAGACAGATTCCTTAAAGATCTCGACGTAGGACATGGTGATGCGGATACTTGATATGAGTGAGGCCTCTTTGGTCTCAAACAGGAACTCAGCAACGCGAGGAATAATTCCCGGTTCAACACCTGTGCCTTCCATAGTGTATGTCTTGCCTACGCTCATATGGTCAATCACATATATCAATAGCAAATAGCATTATAGCATACATACCAGATCCTGTAACGCCATAAGCGAAAATAGTGCTATCCTAAAACACAGTTATACTTGTGTATATGCCACCGTAGCGGTGAACTTACAAAGCCTTGGAAGACGCGATCTGCAAGAGGACGGACATCTTTTTCGAATATTTGGCTCTGTGTAGACTGGTCATCGTAGCAGGACGCGAATCTAAAGACTTGCGGTTATAGGGCTTTCCGTACATAGTATGCATCGTATACAGAAGCCAAGGTAGAGTAGTTACTTGTAGCGATGAGGATTACAGGGATTGCGCTGGTTTTCAAGCTCGACAGTGTTGCCTTTGACAATAAGGCTTTGGTCGACTGTTTCTTGCTTCAAGAAGGGTCGCACGCGACATACGACTTTGATGCGCTCAGGTGCTTCATTACTTAGATGCATGGGCATATACTGTATTTAATATATGTTGTAGGAGGTTGGAGGGAAAGTGGTGTATGCGATAAAGGTACAAATGCAGGCTTTTTATTTGAAAATTTCCCCCGCCGCTTTTCTTTTTTCATCTTTCTTTAATTCTGCTATGGCAGAAAAGGCGCGTAATTCGCAATGGGATTTCAACGCACCGAAATTCTTTGACTTCAAGAAGACAGAATCACCTTCAAAAGACAGCTGGTTTAGTATGTACCGCATCGAGTGAGAGCCCACTGTACTCAATTATGACTAGCTTCTCATGCCGACTCAGACCTGACAACTCCATCCCGAAAACGCCTCAGGGTTCAACCTCCCAAACCAGCTGGCATGGCAATACGACGACGTCTGTCAAAGCAAAGTACAACAAAAGATGAACAGTCACTTCAAGGACAGCAGACGCCTTCGAGTAGACAACAGACCAATCGCGCATCGAAACGGTTTGATATCTTTGAAGCATTAGCAACCACCAAAGACAAAAGCGAGCGCAGCCTTGCCCCGCCGAGCAAACCAAAACCCTTGACAACAGCACGCGATACAGGACCACACGACTTACAGACACGTCAGACACCTTTGAGCAAAGAAGCAACAAAGGATTCTGCACCCGAAATGCATAAATCTCAGGCACGCTCCCTTGCGGACATGGCATCCATCACTGCTTTTGCAGACAATTCTCAAGAGCATACAAACGCATCGGGTCACGAAGACGTCATAGAAGAAGCATTCTCTCAGAAAGGTAATGCTCTTTCTCGATCATCTATTGGCGAACCTAACCATGTCACGTTGAAAAACATCCCAACAGACCGCAGCCAAGCACCGAATGACCCGAAGGGAGACGCGTCAAACAGTGCCGCGCCTTTTGCCCCGCGTCAAAGCATACTGCAACGTCTGGCACGCGATACCATGGCGTCGGCGTCCAAGGCGGTTCGCAAACCAAGCCAAGGTGCCGTTGATGGGCCCAAACATAAACCGCCAGGGACCGATATTGCTACTGCACTCGCACGGCATAAGCAGCAAAAAGAACACACCCAATCTTCAGCAGCTACACCTTACGTTCCCAGAAAGCGCACACGAGAGGAAGATGACCAACGGCCGCACAAGCAACCAGCTCCAGCAACTCGTTTGCCTCCCATCTCACCTCGTCGCACGTCATTGGCAGCTTCGCCCGTTCACAACAGGTCACTCATATCAGCCGAAAAGGACTCAGGCAATCTCGAAGCATCTGTTTCTTTGAATAATCCTGTGTTACCGATGCGCGGAAAGATACGCACAAGTACAGTGGAAGGTAATTTTGACGCGCGACCTCAGGAGCAGCAGCGGAAAGAAAATGGTCAAAGCGAAAAGAATGGCGAGGTGTTCGAAACGGATAAAACTGGCATGGATACAGCAGACAAGGGACATCTTCCTCCGGAAGACTATACCACAGCTACCGATTTTAAACATTTGTATAAACGGATGAGTCAAATCAGAGATCTCCTTGTCAGCACTGGTACGCCCGACTCGACGCAGCGACTGTCGGTAGTCAAACCAATGGCAGCAGAAGACAAGAGCCCTGTACGGCGTGCGCCAACTCCAACAGCGGAGGTCAGACGCCCAGTACTTCCCGATACCTCGCCTGTTGCATGGCGTATCAACCGTGCACGTCGTTTGATCGAAGCCACAAGACAGCGTAGCAAGTTGTGGTTTGCAAAAGCAGAATAAAGCCCATCATGTTATACCATATATTTCTCAAGCTTTGATAATAATTGTACATATGCGCATGATAAAAAAAAGCCACTGTCCACACAAAGACATTCTACATGCATTATCATTCTACTGCATTCTCCTACTTACGTCCGCCAAGCCACTACTAACCTATGGTCCAACAATCTCACCAGTCGCGTTCGGAATGGCAGTATCTCAAAGTCAAAATGTATGCTCATTGCTTTGGCGGAAATACTAGCGTTGGCTTATGGATTGTTTATAGTTGGGGTGACGGAGATGCCAAGTTAAGCACGACGGAATTGTCCTTTCGAATGAGCATTCAGCAGGCGCTACAAAACATGTTTGGGCTCGCGAGTGCAGCAGCTATTGTGGACGTTCTGGACTGGTCAGAGGACGACAACACGGGCATCGTCAAGGTCAGACAGAGGTGAGGACCTTGTTTGATTTTTGATAAAATGCTTTATTCACCCAAATATTCTATAGTGATTTGCTAAGCGTCTGGAATGCTCTGATTTTGTATCAACCTAGCACAGAGGGCCAGCGATGTGCATTTGATATCCTAGCTACTTCAGCAAGTCTCATCAGTCTGGCTGCAGACAGTCGATGTAGTGTATAAACATATTCAGTGCTTTTCTGCTTTCTTTCTACTTTAATTATATCATCATCACCATCCACATACAGGCCTTAATATTAAAGAGGTACATTGCTCCGACTATTTCTTGTCTCTTGCGGCTCATGATCGTCCTTTTTCGCCGTTTGAGGATGGTGTCGTCATGCAACCCGCCAAGACAGAAGTCAGGAGCGGTCTAAGTTCTGCGTCTTCCTTTTTCAATCTACCAATATTTCCTGCTGATACGAGCTGATCCTTATCTTCCTCCCTTGTTCTGGCATCCTCTTTATCTGCAGTCTCGGATTTCTCAGCATTCGCCTCAGAGGAGCCGTCCTCTGAGGTGATATAAATATCCGGTTTCGTTGCATTCGAGGGGTGCCTGTGAGCTGGTGCCTCATGACTGACGCAATGTCGGTACCGGTGCGAAAACTCGGTGGACTTTTCGAGCCATATCTGCATGTCATCTGATGTTTTGGCGCGGAAGGTCCAAATCTTCTTTGTAGTTTGATGCACTCCGCTGCTAGAGATCGGTCGGTCCGGGGACCAAATGGAATGCAGCGTAGTCGAAGACTTTTGGAACGAGGTGCCCGGTCTTGGCCATCGATCAGCCACCGGGTGGAGTTGGAACATAAGGTTCTGATGCAAGTTAGTCGACAGCGTGGAGACGTTGAAATGAGGAACGAATAGGGTGCAATCCGGATGGGAAGGATATTTTTTGCCGCTACGATATTCATGCAAGAAACCAGCTAAAAGCGATAGCATCAGTCATAATTGACCTTTTTCATTGATTTAAAAGACTGACCTGGCGTTAGAACATACATGTATTCATGCCAACGACGCAATACAGAAGAGTTTCTCTCCATTTTGGACGCGAACACAGGTTGTAATAACGGGTGATCATGGTTCGTGTAATGGAGCCGACTTGGGTGCCGGAATGGTGCGTCCTGCGACACCAGTTCACGTCTAAAGTTCTCGACAAAGTGAAGCCAATCGCCATCTTTTCTCATATCTGTAATCGCTTTTTCGATCGCATCCAGGGCCAGGGTCGTGTCCTTAAAGGAATGTGTAATGTCGAGGCAGACTTGTCGAAAGCCCTGAACGATGCGCTGCTCTGATATTAAGACCTCCTGCTGCAAACGTAGTATGGTCTCGTGCATCTTGTTTGAATGGCGATAAACGCGGAGTACTTTTTCAATGACCTCTTATGCAACATGTGAGTATGCGCCATAGAAGTCAGGGCTTCTCTCACCTGCGTTGATAAGCCAAGGATCTAGTTTTTTGAAACCAAGATGCGGATACTGTTCAAAGTAAGCCAATTGATTACTCAATTGCAGCACCTTCCGTTTCGCTTCGCGCCGCAACTTTGCTAGAGTCGTTAGACATAATCGATCGTCGTATTTTATCGAACGCAGCATGTCTTTGATTTCCTCGTTCATATTCACGAAGAGTGGTAAAGCTTGCAATGTAAGATAGTCGGCGAGATCCGCATGATCTTGAGCGGCGTGCGAGTGGTAGGCTTGCCAGGCATCACAGGGCAGCTTTATGCCGTCGTCCGTAGGAAAATGGAGCCCCAAGAGCTCCGCGTCCTGGTCTGGATCCTCGCCATCGTGGGTCGACGTAAACATGGTATGCTCGTTCAAACGTTGATAGGCCTTGGCAACCTGGTACTCCGTTCTCGCCAGCGCACCAAAGTAATGACACATCTGCGTGAGCAAGACATGCCAGGCTTCGATACGCTGTGCAAGAAGCGCTACGGGCTGAATTGTATCGTCAAGTTCGTTCGCGTCGAGCGAAACATTGGAGAAGCCTAGTTTCCGTTCTTCTGCCTGATCTTCGCCACAGTCAAACACAGGGGATGCGCTCAAGCCATTGTCGGTACTGTCCCTTAGGCCCAAATTGTTCGTAGTAGTGTGAGCTTCACTACATGGAGGAAAAGGAGAAGTGGGTGGGCTGGTTTCTGTTGGAAAGTGAAATGTTGATATGGACGGTATGAGCTGCTTGACAGAGGACGAGGCACGCGTGCGGTTGGAGTGCGCGGTGCTGGAGGAAAGAGCACGCTGCCGTTTTTTGTGGCCTACGGAAGACCATCTCGCGGACTGGGGTGAAGCGACCAAGGTCTTACTTTTGACATCTGGCTCGGGCTGGACACTGTTGCGTGCTAGCCACGACGGTCTCGACAAGTGCTTAGACATGCGAAGGAGAAATATGAAATATGAAATGCCAAGGGCAAGTGTTTCCCCTTTTTCTAATTAATTTTCTTCTGTCCTGTATAAGCAGCATTAGGATGCCCATCACCAACTCTTAAATTGAATGGCCCAGTTTGCAACAAACCGATATGTTCATGAAACTAGTGCACCAGAAGAAAACACATATTGAAAAACTCAGAGAGAAATATGGAGTACAAAAAAAAAAGCCTCCTACAACCTTATATACTCTCTGCTTCTCTCAATACAAAGAATAATGTAGTGACCATAACGGGTAGCCTAGGTGACGCATAGCGTGTTGCTATGAGGACCTGGTGTGTGTGTCATGGCAAACGATGACTCCCATGAGAATGATTGAAAAAGCAAAGGCGGTCAAATGGCGTTGAAGAAATAGGAAGGTGATATATACTATGAAATAGAGCAAGAAGAAACACTTCTTTTCTTTGTAGTCAGTCAAAGTCTGAGAGGCAGAGGTGGTCCTGATGAACGGCTGAGCGTGACGTCAAAATAGCCCATGACAAAAACACGAAAAAATTTGGAACAGCGGGCCCAGCCTCTGCTCTGTTTTTCCTTGTAACTAAACCCCACTCCCACTCCCACTCCACACCAGAATGTCTGACGCTGAAGGCACCGTTAAGCTTGAGACCGGTACATGTCTATTCTTCTATTATTGATGTCATTGATTCACTTCTCCTAATTCTTTTTCGTTTTCTTCAATCACTTTTTTTTGCCTCCTTTCCTCATTACAGCCGGTTTCGACGCTCGGTAGGCATATAGCACTTTGGATCCTTGACGCGCCGAATTCTCATCTCGTTCTTTTTTCATTCAATTCCAGTTTCCCCAACACCAACCAGACCAAGCAGTACGTTGGATATCATTAGTTTTCCCTTTGCATTGGTTATTCATTTATTCATTTTTTTTTTTTTTTACTTTTACCTTTACTTTTAGCTGCTGGCAGAACTACGTCGATTACTTCAAGTGCGTCAACGCTCGTGGTGAGGACTTTGAGCCTTGCAAGCAGTTCTACAAGGCTTACCACAGCTTGTGCCCCAACGAATGGGTAAATATATATATAACACGATGGACAAGTACAATGTTATTTACCCACTCTGCTTAGATCTCCAAGTGGGACGAGCAGCGTGAGGAGGGTACCAACCCTTCCAACTTCAACGTCTAAATACGAGTCCTCTTCTGCTTTTTTATAAACCGACATCGATATTATGGTTTTGTTTTCTTTTACGTCCTTACTGTCCGTTCCTTGACCATTTCCTGCGGTCCTTGTTCCGTGAGTCATGGGTCCGTCCACAGATCATACATTGCCCTGCGAGTGTTCAGCCTGTTCGATAGAAATCACATATTTTTGAGGATTATTTCGATTATCATGCAAGGCACAACAGACGACAATGACGGATGGTTGCGAAATAACGAGTATGCGAATCCTGCCATCGAAAATGTGATTAAAATGTGGCATGATCGCGACATTGCGGTCTTTATTGATGAATTGTATGTTCTACATAATTCATTTTTAAAGTTTCTGCTGCATACCGCCACAATGTATCTCAAACAATGTCCGAGGCACAGGCCCGTTCATGCGATAAACTGGAGTGTTTACGTGAGCCAGGGGCGACCCAGCCAGTCAAAACTCGTTCAATTTAAAAGCATGGTATACGAACATATAGCATGACTATGCTCCTGATGACCGCTTCTTCACTCGCCTTGTAAAGCGTACTTCCATTGACGCTTGCTGTAGGGGCATATATCTCAGCAGCTTTAATCCGTCCTTTCAAGCTTATGTGGAGAGTAGGTTCTACATATGTGCCAATAGTTTGTATTACGCGCGAAAGGTCTATGTATCCGCTCTCTCTGCACACCGATGTATTTTCTACTTTCGGTTGGCATATATAGCCCGAAACTAATCGAAATTAAACGACTCAGCTACTGAAGGGCGTGAGCGTTCCGTTAGAACCTCCCTCCTGGCTGCCAAAAATAAGGTGCTGGCTGCGATGCAGCTAGGATGTGCTTGTTTATGATGGACAATTTTGGTACATAGATATACAGGAAAGAGGGAAGCACGCACGCGTACAGGTGGAAGAGATGGAATTTTTATACCGTACAACAGTAAACACAAAGTTGCGAGACTTCAGCATTTATTGCAGACAGTATGATTATATCATACCACATGTAGGGAAAACGGAGAGTTTCGACTGTACAAGTTTTATATAATAGACGCAGCGGTTCGTACTGGACTCGCTGATACATCAAGAAATCCCGTCCACGAGTCATGTGGGATTCGTAGATGTGCGATATACGTGCATATTTTTTCAAAAAATTGATTGCAGCGGCTGGTCTCCTTCGATAGATGTACGGTTTTATTCTGAAATGTCTGGCCACTCAATATGTTCTGGTTTGCATGTAAGCTGGTTGGCCTGACGCAAGCATGCGGAGAAGTAGAGGGAACACGGAATAGAGCGGGTGCCGCACTGTGCCGTCGGGATAAGCATACTGGATTTACTATCTCCACTCCTAAATGTTTCTCTTTTGCGCTGACTCCTCCGACTTCTCCGCCGGATCCCTGCTGCTCTTGATGTAGGAAACGATGATATGTTTAATGGTCAGGCGCCTGCATAGTTGAGACTCGACATGAACAAGTGAAACAGAAATCCCTGATTTAAACTAATTTTGGACAGCGTTCATCTTTGGCGAATAAGCTTAAAGGTCTATTCGGTTCTTGGTTTATAGCCTTCCATAGGCATATTTACATTACGCGGCCGATTCCCTAGAAGTAACGTGAGCGCATGCAAGAGAAGCTTATGTGCTTATCGCATGAAAGTGCACGTTCGATAGTATAAGCATACACGGAGTAGTGTAAGTGAAATTGACAAGGGGCAAAAGGGTAAACCAATTATGTAAGAAACAACGTACCAACGTCATTTTCTCGTCCCGCTTGGGATGTTCAGCGGGGCAGCGCAGGTGTGGGGAAAGCCAATAAAAAACGGTGTTTCCGAGAGAAGAAATGATTCTCAGTTGGTCTCTTTCTCACACTCGCCCTCCTCCTCCTCTTCTTCCTGTTCTCCTTTCTTTTCGTATGCAACCAACCTTCAGCTATGGAAACTGCTCCTATCGTTACTCATTACTTGTCTTTGGAGACTTCAAAAGCCGGTTTACTTCAGTTACGGCATCTTAATCCTGTCAACAGTAACAAAAAGAATACAAGGCGCCGGAGCTCTCTCTCAAGCGTTGAAAGCATCGATCGCCTCAAGCGACGCCTGACTATTCCATGGCGCTCAAAGAGTCACGCTTCAAAGGACGATCCATGCACTGTACCGGGTTCTCGCTGTGCTGGTAACTCGCTTTCCTCTACCACGTCTGGTATGCGAAGCAACTTGTCATCCGAAACGCATTAACCATTGCCTATTCATTTCCGTAGCTATCTTTAAATTACCCATCGAAGTATTGACGCAGATCCTCCTGCAAGTTGACAACTACATGAGTGTATTGGAGTTTACATCTGCGTGTCAACTGTTCCATACACTTTTCCACAATGACGATTCACTCTGGCGCTCGTTGCTCCGGCGAAGACTGGCATTTTCACATGATACCTATCCCGCGCCATTCCGAAAATGCCGTGAACTCTGTCAAGACTACAAAGTCCTCGAGCGCCGTTGGCATGAAGGGAGGGATACTGTGGCCAACCGACTTCAAGGTCATACCTCCAGCATCTATACCCTCCTTCATCTTGATCCCAACACTCTAGTCAGTGGCGGCCGCGATCGTGCCATACTTGTCTGGGACATGAATTCTCTGCGTTGTGTGCATCGCATCCACGACGCACACAACGCAAGCGTGCTCTGCCTCGCCACAGACGGTAACGTGGTTGTATCCGGCTCGTCGGACGGCACCTGTGCCATCTGGTCACGCGACACCTGGACGGTACAACAACGGATAGATGTCAGTCACTCGGCCATCCTCGATGTGTGCTGTGGCGCGGCATGGATCGGCATAGCTACGGGCGCGCATATCTACATTTGGCGCCGTGATCCAACCGGACTTTACAAACAGTATTGCGACCTATCATCCGGTTTTCACACACGCGCTGTAAATGCTATCGATATGGTCGACGACTCGACGCTCGTGTCTGCCTCAGCGGACGGCGTCGTCGCCGTTTGGGACGTCCATACCGGTGAGCGGCGCTGGGCTTCGGATGCGGGTACATCCCTCGCTTGCGTGCGCGGCGTGAAGGACATCATCTATGCGGGAGGTCAAGACGGGCGTCTTGAGGCTTACAAGGCTGATTCGGGCAAAGTACTCTGGACGTCCCGCGTCAGCCATCTTGGCGTCGTGCGTGCAGTGGATTGTTTCCAGGATAAGTATCTCGCTACCGGCGGCTACGATAAGACCATGCGTGTCTGGGATGCAGGGACTGGAAAGTGCATGCTGACCTTGCAGCAAGCCCATGAAGGCCCAATTTTCAACATTGCCATGTCTCGCACACGTATCATTAGTGGTGGCCAAGACAAAAGCATGATGGTGGTCGATTTCGCCAATGCACTTCACCCTTCAATACGCCATTTATGAGCAATTATATTGCGTCAACACTGCTGCATCTGTCTTGTGTATATATGCGTACATTTACGTCCAACTTAGATGCTAGAGGTCTGATGCAACGTATCCCCTATTGTATAGTCTTCCGTACCTTTGTGAATATTTTCGGACTCTTACTTTAACGCCTTTTGTGCACATATATATATACTATATACATACTAAAGATCAATACACACGTCAAACTTTTTTTGTCAGATGTTCGATTGTTAGCGTGCTTATAAACAGGTGCTAGTATGAAACGATATCCCCTATTGAATACGATCTCTCGAAATGAATATAAAATATGGCACGTATACCAGAGTAGACATGTGGGAATGTAAAGAGAAGATATAAGTCTATCCGACTACAACAAGAAAGAAGGGTGATATTTTTCGATAAAGTACAATTACATATCAAATGCAGGATCATAAAGCTATAATATACATTTACTCGCGCTCCCAGACGCAGGCCATACCCATACCTAACAATGAAACGAAAAAGTCATGAGTCATGAATCGAAACCGTGGGCATACGACATACCAGTTCCCATGCACATGCTGGTAACACCAACGCGCTTGTTAGTGCGCTTGAGCTCGGGGAAGAGGGTAGCGACTTGGCGAGCACCGGTGCAGCTATTTACACAAAATAGTGAGCGGAGTGAGACATAAAAGCATCAAGCGCACTTACCCAAGAGGATGGCCGATGGCGATAGCGCCGCCCTTGGGGTTGACCTTCTCTTCAGGGATGTTCAGCACACGGACAGTGTACAGAGCCTGGGAGGCAAAGGCCTCGTTAATTTCGTAGATATCAACATCTTCAAGTTTGAGGCCAGCGCGCTCGACGGCAACAGGGATGGCATAAGCAGGGCCGACACCCATGATACGGGGAGGAACCTAAATAGCAGACAAATATATCGTTAGCTCACGCTGCCGGTCTTTTCCTTGGTTTTACACTTACACCAACGGTGCAGGCGGTAACATATTTGCCAATGATGGTCAAGCCCAGAGCATTGGCAGTCTTACGCTTCATGAGCAAGACAGCCGCAGCACCATCTGAGATCTGGGAGGCGTTACCAGCCGTAGTGGAACCATCCTTCTTGAAAACAGCCTTGAGCTTGCCGAGGGTCTCGACAGACGAGTTGGCGCGGATACCGTCATCCTTGTCAACGATGATGGTCTTGGGGTTCTCGCCATTCTTGTCGAGGATGGTGGTCTCAACAGGGGCGATCTCTTCCTTAAAGTAACCAGCGGCCTGGGCAGCAGCGGCCTTGTGGTGCGACTTGGCCGCAAAGGCATCCTGTTCCTCGCGGGTCAGGCCATAGTCGGCAGCGACGTTTTCGGAGGTGATACCCATGGGGACCATGCAGTCAGCGCAGACAGGGCTCTCCTTGGGTAGCTTCTTGGACATGATGCGGTTGCGGTCAAAGTAGTTTTGGCTCATGGACTCAACACCAGCGGCGATACCGATGTCAATCAAACCAGCCTGGATAGACGAGGCAATCGTGACGCAGGCCTGCAGACCCGAAGAACACTGGCGGTTGGTGGTACTGACGCTCGTTGTCTCGGGGAAACCAGCAGCGAGAGCAGCCATACGCGACGGCGTGGCAAGACCACCACGGCCATCGACGTTACCAACGCAGATATCCTGTACCAATTTGGGATCCACGCCTGATTGCTTCACAACGGCCTTGAGTGCGTGCATAAGGAGTTCTACGCTGTAATGTTAGTATATCATGATAGTGATGAGAGCCGGAAGCAAGAGCGTCATACCGTCAGGGAGGGTGTCCTTAAAGCCACCTTTGCGGCCCTTGGTCATGGCCGTGCGGAGGGCCGAGACAACGACAACATCTTCGGGATTCTTGACACCGATTCGGGTAAGCTGCGAATCAGCAAGCGTGTTGAGGCGAATGGGGTGGGGCAACGAGACAGAAGACATGAGGGGAGGAGTGAAAGAGAGAGAGATCGATGACTAACAGGAAACGCAGCTTTCCCTTTTTTCTCATTTTATGCTCTTGTCCTTGCTTTCCCGCTCACGTAATGGAATTTGCGGGGTAAACCCTCCTGCCTCGGGCTTAAATGCCCACGCCTTCTCACCCAATAAGCTCGCCTCTTTTCTGTTGTCCATTACATATCTTTATTCACGATGATGGATCTTGCAAAGTGGTCGATGAGGAAGGCGACACAGTGGTCCCTTTACCAGGGTCCGATGCTCTCCCCACCGACTCCTGTACCTCTTACTGTTCCGAGGTATTCCATGGTGTAGTTCATATAATTCAGATCTCTTGAAGTCTCAAAATACAATATCAAAAGACTTGATCCTAATGGATACAGAATATCAAATAAGTGACCAAATGATATGATATCCGATTGGAAGACAAAAAGCAATTTTGTTTGCTCGACAATTTCATGATATGGATCACTTCTTCTTGCTGTTGTTCCTGTAGTGCAATCGTGCCATTTATGGCCTTTACTTCCGTCCGAACTCATCACATATCACGGGCATCTTCAGCTTGTCTGTCCATTGGCTGCTTCAGATTTGAGATGGATTTTGCGCAAGTGATACTTTACAGCTTTGCGTCGAAAAATCCCGGTGGAAGTGATATTATGCGAAATATGCAATACGGTATACATAATCTACAGAAGTCTCGGAGACACTGATAGAGGATGGCTATGGTTCATTGGTTTGAATTTATTAGGCTGCTTATATGCTTCTATTTACAGAAATATTATGGGAAGTGGATTCCAAACCAGTTTTCGCCATTGACAGCATTTGACCAATTATTTCGATTTTCCAAGGACAATGAATTAAAGTGGCGCGGCATATCGAGCGTTGATACATGAATAACGCGGTACTTTGTTCTTCTTTTTCCCCTCCATTTCCTTAAGTTTTCAATGTGTCCCATTACCCAGTATATTTGGCAAGCCACTTCATAGAACTCAAGCTGGAGAAGCTCTGCCAAGAACATGCCAAAGAGATTGGGTGCGCCATGTCCGCTTACAGTAGCGGCAAAGATAAAGCAGTGTATCAACGTATCAAGGGCGATAAATTCAGCGTAAGTCATGCCTTGACAAGCGAGACTGGTCAAGGTGGGAGCTCGACATCAAGGCCAGTAAATGTACGTACAGAATGACGATGCGCCATTGCACTACCCAGGAGAAGTGGACTGTCGAGAACGTCGTGTCGAAAGCTTTGGCAGACGTCAAAAAGGATGAGTTGAACAAGAAGCTTTGGGCCCATACTCCCAAGTCGATCCAAGAAAGCCATCTCAAACGACGGGAGCGAGAAACTATCGCTCTCGGAATTCCTGGCTCTGTGCGGGAAATCACGTCCATCAGCTGGGAATCATCGACGTCTTCTGCAAACGACCCATTGAATATCCTCGTCAAACCTCAAGTCCTCCAAGCATAAAATCTCTGCGCTCATCTTCAACAGCAGAGTCAACGGCCTTGGTGCCATCGACATCCTCAGCAACGCCACCGTTGCCCGTTTCAACTGCTGTGCTCTCTGGTGAAACACCTACACCATCCACTACATCAAATTCATCATTATCCTTCTCAGCTATTCCACCAGCTGTCAATGTTTCGAATCAGCTGCTTGAAACGGCGTACTCGACCCAAACTCGGTTTCTTTTCGTTTAATATCGCCAAGATGCACGGAGTGCTCGATTCGCCGCGCACGACAAGAATACACTGCGCATCAAGGTAGAGACTGTCCACACATGCTGAAGCGTGATGAACTTCAGTTGCAGAATGCGCGAACGGCAAGTCTGCGAGCACCAACGGTACGATCTCGGGGTAAGGCGGCGGGTATTGCCCTGATCCAGTGCCATCGTGATGCAGCCTCTCTGGGCCCTTTTCATGAGTTCGTGGTGCTAGTGCTGCCAAGGGAAGAGCGCGAGACCGTACTCCAGAGCCGGGCGAAGGAAGGTGCGGCGTGCACGAAGCTCTGTCGAGAAACCCATACCCTACTGGTATATGCCCAGCGAACAAGGGATAGCCCTGACACTCGCTCCTTTCGTTAATGGTGGAGACACTGTTCATTCAGATAATTGCATGTAAAGGGTAGGCAGAGCTAGTTGAATACTTCGGCCGACACTAATACTTGACTATAGAGACGAAACGATGCATCAGGATAATCAGGCGAGGGCTTGACAACAGCGCAGTTTCCTGAGTAGAGCAGAAACGTATGTCCTCGGAAGTGCCGATGAGATCTACGTCGTCCGCATACAAGAGTGCAACGACAGCCATAATCGTATTGTCGATACGCCAAGGGGCCGTCCACTTCGCAAAACCCGATCATACACCAAAATCTGCGCAGAGGGCCTCGGTGTGCTGACTAGTGGTAACCATGCGGAGGAAGACGAGGGGCCTAATGCGGCCGGCATATCGGCGAAGCGAGCAAGGAAGCGAGTCGGTGAAAATAGCATACAAGACCGGACTGAGGTTAGAGTCTTGAAGGACCCCACGCCTGGGCAAAATCCGTCACGACAGAAAATTCGAACATGTGACCTATGAGAAGAGAAAGGGCGAGACAAGAACGAGACAACGCATTCCAGATGATCGTGCGGTTGAACGAGTCGTATGCTGACTTGATATGGAGCAAGCTTTGAAGTTGCTGGATGAAGATCCCCATGCTCCAGGAGAAGCCACCGGTCTCGTGTGCTTGAGGCAAATTACGTCTCATTATTGCCGCTGTGGCGCCACTTATTCCATTCCGGCTGCAGAATCCGGATCAAGACGGGCGCAACAGCGTTCTCTTTCTCGACAAGTGCCAAGCAAGAGCTCTACCCTGACATGGCCAATTTGGTGGGCTTCAAGATGGATGTGCGTTTTGTGATGGATGTTGAAGGCATTGAGCACGACCTCTGCTCGGCAGAGGCATCTTGCAATGGTGACAAGGATTGTAAGGTGGTACCTGACGAAGACAAGCCGAACAGAAAGATTAAGGATGATCTGGACAATACGACCTCTATTGTTGGAAGCGTATCTTCCCGAGCAAGTGTGCGAATGTACGGCACGGAGCGTGCAGATAATTGACTTACCCTGCGTTATCTCATCGACTCATCTCTCCGCAGAAGTGATTATATGTTGTTGTACCCGTTTTGACATCAACTTGCCGCGATACATCGCTGACCTGAAGGGTTTTGACGAGACCATGCTCCAATTCTTGACGTTCCAGCAAGAGTTGCAAAAGTCTGCCGACCGTATTCTAGGGCGCTACAAACTGAGAAAACATCTCCAGTCGCTTAATCGCGACAAGACGTCCAGCCTGAGAATACATGTGCAACTGCAGCGAGACACGTGTATATTCTGCCTGAGCAGGCAATCTCCATAACACCTGTCAATCTGACCAGCCTCAGCCCACCAGGATCTTTGAACAAGAACCTCTTGACCGTCGCTTGCGCGGAATCCATTCCGGAGATGAAGCAGCTAACGGGCAGCCAAGCTGAGGTTGCATTCGATTCGGAGGAGTACGGATGGAGATATGACGGCTGGAAATGGCATAATTGTACAATGGAAACCACTGCTATTAGCGATCCATATCACGAAAGCGCGTGATGAATAAATATACTACTTTTGATCTCCCAACTGCGAACTTCCATATAAATCTGAGCACTTGAGGCCTCGTATTCATTATACCGGAAAACCTAATGTTGTATTTTTGGGGTTTGGCTATACATGGACTATGCAATTAAATATCCCGCGACAGTAAGAGGTATAGATGCGCTTGGAGAGAAGTAGCATCACG
Source organism: Syncephalastrum racemosum (assembly GCA_002105135.1). NCBI lineage: Eukaryota > Fungi > Mucoromycota > Mucoromycetes > Mucorales > Syncephalastraceae > Syncephalastrum > Syncephalastrum racemosum. The sequence continues at coordinate 1,804,337 of MCGN01000004.1, forward strand.
ATCCCTTCACGTGGTTCTTGAAACTGATAACATAAACCAAGTAAGGCAGCTGTAGGGCCTTCATTGTCGACTGTTTTGCTATAACCTATATGATTGGATTGGGGGCTTTCATTCTGAAAACAAAGTCGCGAAGTCAGTTCTTCTAGTATCATGTGCTGCGTCTTTTACTGCAGTGGCTAGTATTCTTCCCTTGCCACGTCGTCGCTTCTTTTCTTTGTGGAACATGGCTGAAAGAAGCATGTCCAGATAACTTTGCTCACCAGTCTGCTTATAATACAGATGTACCGTCTCATATCAAATCGTCTAACTCCATAATCTATTGTCTTTAGCTGGGTCGAAACGGATATAGGTCAAAACTCTCTGAACATGCACACTACTATAGTACTGTAATCAATTTTTTGGGTGTTCTCTATTTCCCATTCTTTTCATCCTTCTGCGACGCGCCGTTTGCCAAACCCGACACGACCCAGTCCAGAGTCAATGACGCATGGACCTGCCACCTGAGCTCGCGGGTCTTGACAATGTGCTTTGGACATTTCCAAGACTCTTCATTGCCCACGTCCATGAGCTGACACGATCACCACTTGTGAAAGGTATGCCGAAATACAGGAAAACCACCTTCCCCCCCCCCCACATGTCAAAGATCTATTGTTGATCGCACTAGATACCTATCGTTTGCGCCATCGTCTTATCCGCAACGTTCGCTTATGCGGTGTCATTGTCGCAATCGAACAGACCTACGCACTGATCGTATATACAAGTAAGTAACCTTCGTTTTTCACTACCCTGTCTATTTTCAGCTTCTGAGTATCGCATATGATCAGTTGATGATGCGACAGGCACATTACGATGCTGCCAATGGCGGCAAGAAGACGTAGAAACCGAGTTACTTCCAATCGGGACGTTGGTCGTGGTTCAGGGCCGCCTGCGAGATTATCATGAACATCGTCAATGCATGGTGGATACAATCGTACCTGTTGATTCTGAAGAAGAGATATGGCACTGTCTCGATGTCCGTCGTCTCTACCGAGACGACTATTCTCGGCCGCAAAGCATACCCGAAAAAGTATATGAGAATATGGACAAGGTCGCTCAAGTCGTCAAAAATGAGCAAGAAGAGACAGATATCCTCTATTCTCAGGTAAAATGGACTGGTGATCGATTGACTCCTTCTCATATGGTACATGTTTTAGGAGCGTGCCGAGGAGAAGGGCCCTGAGGAATGGTTTGGCGAGGATCTTCTAAGGCACTACGAGGAGGAGCACGGGCAGGATGATTTTCCAAAGAACTCGGCCTTGTTTGACAAATCTGTGATAGAATCAGCGAACCGCTTCCTCGAGCTAGTAAGTCAATCGGATAAGGCAAATGTTGCCTCGTTCAACCTTTGTGTCTTTCTTGTTTCTTAATACCTGTATTCTTGTTAGAGAGGTATATCCCACCCATCTCTGGAGGATCGAACCGGCCTAATAGACGAAGCCATGGAGGAATTACTAAAGAATGGATCTGTCTTGGTGGCGTCCAGCGTTACTTCTCTCTACCGTTTGCCACGGAAAGGCGAACTTGAAAATGCCATCATCGACGCGATAAAGGACGCTTCAGCTAAGCTTGACATTGGCTTCGGTAGACTCTTTTTTTCCTTACATGATGGCTGACTTACTGACCTTTTTCGACCCCATACAACTAGATGGTATATCTGAAAATTACATTCTAACACGCATCAAGAACAACCACGCATTCCACAAACTAGAACACACTCGCATTCGAAAGTGTCTCAAGAAAATGCAAGCAGATGGTTTGATTTATCGCTCTGATGGCGATGGTCCTCCTTCATACGCTACATCATTTGGGAAGACTATCCAGTATAAATTGCTTGATTTTACTTGACGCGCGACAAGGTATATGTTACCCCAACCTTGGTGCTTAATGATCCGGGATATCACAAGGAACGTGCGATTCGCGGGTCTGTTTAAGAAGATACATATAATTATGGAGTACTCGATTTCTTTAATTAGGGCCACTAATTCACTACTAAATAAATTGATAAGGATATCATTCAGCTTCGGATACGACGGGCAGTTGCTACGCTAGTATTGTCACTTCCTGCGTCATCATCTTCTTCATTGTCTTCCTCCGCACCATCAACATGTCCTTCATCTCCGTCCTCGTCTTCTTCTTCATCTTCTTCGTCATCATCATCTTCCTCCTCCTCCTCCTCCTCATCATCATCATCATCGTCATCAAGCGTTTCTGCGCGATACCCTTCTCCGTGTTGATCCGGGATGGTCTCGAGGCTGGGTGGTACGAGATTGTAAGTGCGCGACAAGAGCAAAAATCGTTCATAGAGTGCGGTCTCGTTCTGACGAAAGCCATAAGCACAGCGTTCATTTGTTTTCTTCTTTGAAAGGGTTACCTCGAAGGGTTGGTATATCTCGGGGTGATGAAAGTAGGCATGGGCAAATATCCGGTAGAGACGGCGGGCAATGGATTGGAATTGGACGAGTGAAGGCTCAGGAATGGAAATTCTGCATATCCTAGAAGAGTAAGTAACCTGGGACAAGAGCATGCGGTTCTAATAGGCACCTGCTAGGAAAGTATTTTGCATTGTTGAGGAGCATGGTTGCACCATCAAGAGTATGAATTATGTAATCAATGGCGGGGCACTGTCAAAGTGGATCAAGGAGCCGTTAGCAAGATAACACATACGCATGATCAGGAGGAGATGAAGACTTACGGACTGCGTAGAAGAATGGGCAGCACAAAGATACATCCATCCTTGCGCTTTCATCTCCGGACAGTTGTCTTTGGTGCATTCGGGTTCGAGGGCTACAACCAGTAGGGACAATTCGAGGCAGACAAGCCTGGTTCACTTCCAATTAGAGGCTAGCTCGTCCGTGGTTTTTACTGCATACCGAAGATGCTCATACTGCCATACTTCGCGATCGACACCTTTGGGCAGATCAACGAGACGTCTGACATTCTTATTGTCCTCGCGGATGAGCTGCTGCAGGTATTCTTGGACATGGAAGGACGATTCGAGTTCGTCGAGGGGCTGGGAAGGCCAAGCAAAAGCGTTCTTTGACAGACGCATAAACGAATAGACGCATAGACGAATAGGTAGATGGACAGACAGACAAGAGGAACCTTTAGAAAACAAAGCGAACTGGAATGACTTCATGTACCTCGACACGCGAACCGGGATGAAGCCGCCGACTGACCATGGAGGCCATTTGCGATTACAATAGCAAGAGAAAAAAGGATAAAAAGAAGTAGGAATACCTAATAATATAAGGGGTGCAAAAAATATATATTGTACAAAAAGCAAGTCGACCCCTTGATGAGGGGTGGGTTTTGGTCTGGATACGCGCGTTTAATCTTGCTAATCCTTACCTGCATACATTTTTATGCTTGATCGGCTCCTCGTAAATAAGTCGGCTGCAGTTTCACTTGAGCAAACAAATATTAATATTCCTCTCAATCTCACTGCCTTCTATTTGCATCCGTATCCCTCTTTACTGCTCTTTACTTTTTTCTCTCTCTCTGTCTCCTTGTATGAGCACAATGAACGCCGGCAGGCTCTCAGGATTGGACAATTTCTGGCTCCAGATAGAGAACCCGCGCCGCCTTATGACCGTATCTAGTCTGTGGACCTTTGATGATCAGCTTAACTCGCAGCAAGTATACAACGCGCTTGACCTCCTGTGTGCACGTTACCCACGTTTTGGCCTCGTACCCGCCCACGGCTCGTTCTGGCAAACTCCAGCCTGGTGTCGACCCATCGGATGGACACCCACTATGAACGTCGAACAACATCGTCTTTGCGCGCCTACTCGTGAAGCCCTTGAAGAATACATTGCTGACCAGGCGAGGACTTTGGCTTTATCTCATAAACTTTTGCTAATGTCAGTTGACACCGTTTGTTTAGATGAGCCGACCTTTTATTTATACAAGGCCACTATGGGAACTGCATGCCATCTCGGGGCTTGAGAACGGCCGATGCGCCATGTTCTGGAAAGCCCACCATTGCATGGCAGACGGCGCCGCATTTGTCGGGAGTCTCATATCTACTACCCTGGAAGACACCAAAAAGATGGAACCTGTCGGCGATACGAAAAGAAAGCGAAGACAGCGCCTCAAGCAGCAAGATCAACAACAGCAATATCAAGAAAAACGTAGCGAGTGCGTCCCTCCTGTACCGGACCAATTATGGCAGCATCTGCCACCACCGCTTCGTCTGACCTTGACATGGTCATACCGCATTTTTCATAATCTTTGGCTTGTTTTCATCCTCCTGCTTCATGATATATGGTTATGCATTTATGCCCTTCTCGCACTCGTATGTCCAGAGCCGAAACGGGATCTATGGTATTCGGGTCTTCAAGATCATCGCAAGCAAGTGGCCTGGTCGGGTGCGATACGTCTCAAAGACGTCAAAACGGTGCGCCATGCATGGGGCGGCACTGTCAATGATATCATGACGCTCGTCTTGGTACGCTGCATCAAGGGCGCGCTTGCAGAGCGCGGACAATGCCATGACAAGTACCTTCGCTTTCTCGTGCCTATCTCCCAGCGCAGTAGCGAACCAGAACAAGGGTATATCATTCTTAGTATCAAATAGATAGCTGCTTCATTGTTCACTCATTTTATACCACACATATTATCCTGCAGATCATCCTTTGGAAACGTCGTGAGCGGTACGTGGGGTACGTTTTCGATGCAAGACATGGATACGCAGTCGCTGCTACATCAGATTCGTACTGAAATGCAAGCTATCAAGATGTCCCGGGTGCCCCGCCTCATGTATGAATTCGGTACGCGCTTCCTCCTTGCCTATGCACCCTGTTTGCTGCCTCTCGGCGTTATTGAAAGAATGGCCAATGTGCCTCATGCCGTTTTTACCAATGTCCCTGGTCCTCAAGAAGCGATTCTATGGGGCGGACAAGTAATCCGGGACTACAGTATACTACCACCCCAGAGTGGAAAAGGTTGCCTCGCTATCGGCCTGATATCCTATTGTGGCGATTTGCGCATCTCAATCATGGCCGATGCGACACCGCCTGGGGTGGCACGTGGCGTATGCGATCGCTTTGTACCCGAGTTTGAGTTCCTTTTGCGCGAGGCAGGCATGGCATTGACCCGTCGTCGTGTGGCATCATGAAACACATAAATTTGGGGAGGATCTGATCTGATGAAAAAGGCAATTTTTATATGCTATTGTTGTCCACTTTACCCGCTGTTATCAGTGCACATCACTCTCTTCTACCTTTTATCTCTTGATGGCTGAGGGAGGTGAGACGCTGGATGCCCATTCCTGGGTAGCGCTTGCGTTTTTCCTCTTTGCCCTTGTTTTTGTGATCAAACCATTCCAGCTCCATGTCAAGTTTATTCCATGGCCAATTTACTTGAATCTCGCTACGATGCCTGCGTTAAGCGTCCTCATTCTTCTCTGCAGTCAGACGATCCATATTCAAACTGTGCGAGACGGCGTATTAGGGACGAACGTGGGCATGCAGCCTTATGCAATTATGCTGCTATTTTACTCCCTGGTAATTGGAAAGGCGAAATTACAACAAAAATTAACGATAGCAAGAAATGCTAACTGATAACCGTTTATAAGGCGTACATTTGCATCTCGCTTGATCTCACCGGTCTTTTCCAATTCCTTGCTTTCTGGGTGTCACGACGCGCTGGCAGTCGTGGTATTCTGGCATTTACCTTGTTTTTCTGCTTGACGAGTCTTATCAGCGGTCTCGCAAGTAATGATGTCGTCATTTTGACGGGCACTGCCTTCCTGTCCTACTTTACGCGTGTCTCTGGTATAGAACCCACCGCCTTTCTGATGAGCGAGTTTACCACGGCTAATATTGGTAAGCAATTCAGGACAACAATGTGCTCAATGCATTCTAAAAATTGGGCTCCATTTTGATATTAGCTTCGATGGCATTGTACATTGGTAACCCGACAAACGTTGTGGTGGCCGAGGCGTACGACATCACATTCATCGAATACTCGGCATGGATGCTCCTCCCGACCTTTGTATCACTTGGCATTGCGTACATAGTACTCCGCATCGTCTTTCACAACCAGCGCTACGTGCCGCACGTCATCTATTCACCCGACGCCGATCCGCATAGCGTGCTAATTGATAGAGAAGGTGCTATTTTTGGACTTGTCTTGCTTGGTACCTGCATGGCTACGCTGGTCGGGACCTCCTTTGTCTCAGGCGTCTCAGTCTGGATGGTGACTCTCCCATTTGCTTTGGTGATGCTGATACGCGACATGATGCGCGACCTTGGCCTTGACCTGCATTGGAACTCGCGTTTGTTCTTGCGACGCATGAAACCACAACCACGGCCTGTCCTTGAACAGATCGCAAGCCGCAACGAAGCTTTATCGGCAGCCTCCATCATGGTTATTCCTCCCGCCCTTGAAAGTGCTCCGAGTTCTACGATTCCGCTTGCGCGGATACGTCAGCACAGCAGCAGTGATGAGGAAGCACCCGAAGTGGATATGGCCGATTCAAAGGATGGCGATACCGATGTTGTGCCACCACCTGTCCGGCGGCGTACGGGTAGCACACTTCCAGGTCCGTCAAGTCGTAGTTCAATTCAGTCCTCAACACAAAGGGAGCCAGGACGGGTCAAAAAGGTCAAGACCTGGATGGAACGCAGACTTCCAACAACAGCAGCTGTGACGATGCGCATGCCGTGGAAGATTCTGCCCTTTGCGCTGAGCATGTTTGTACTCGTTGAAGGTCTGAGTGAGGTCGGCTGGATCGGGATTTTCGCCAAGGCCATGCACGTCTTTACGGGTCACTATGTGGCAACCGTCTTTGGTGTTCTCCTCGTGTCTTTGATCGCGTGTCAGCTCCTTAATAACCTGCCCATGACGATTCTTTTGACGCGTATCCTCCAGCATCCCAGTTTTGCAACCAAAAGTCCTTTGATCACGCAGAGCGCCGTACTTGGCTTGGTTGTGGGCAGTAATCTCGGGGCATGTCTTACCACAGTGGGCAGTCTGGCTGGCATCATGTAAGACTCTCCAAGCAAGACGGAGAAGACACACTCGATGTTTTCCTTTTCCTAACCCCACCATATCATTTATAGGTTTGATCATATCCTCAAGACTAAAGGGATCCATACCCTCGGCTATTTTCAGTTTCTCAAATGGAACTTGATTTTGCTGCCTCTGATTGCAGGCGGTTGCGCCGCTGTCGTTATTGGCGAGCTTTGGTTCATGTATATTCGATGATCCCAACAGCTCACTTAGCTTGTTGGGGATCCCCAATGTATTTTATTTAATGTAAAAAACGAGGAAAACATATCAATTACTTCCTGTAGAACTGTAGAAACATACAATAGATTCACTTATTTAATAGCAAAGAGCACTTACCTCGTCTCTCATTTTTGATTCCTGGACCTTTCTTTCTCACGGCACCCCTTGTCAAGAGCCGATTTCTTTTTTGTTCAATAATGCCACCTAGTCCTTCAAGTGCTCCCTGTGGTTCTAACCTACAAGTCGCTCCGCCCGCAATGCATTGGTTCGAGCAGAAAGAGCTCCATGACAATTCTGACAGCAGTGAAGACGAAGACGAGGTGCTAACACCAACATCGATCGCTGTGGAGATAAAGAAAAATGCGCCGAGTGATTCGGTCCAACGTGACACTCTCAAACGGTGCCAGACACATTATACCCATTTGGACCAATGGTTCGCAACAACACTTGTTAATGATAAATCGAATGACAATAAATAGAGGATGATGTACATATAAAGTAGAAAAAGGAGAGGGAGAAATATACGGAAAACAAAGAAAACAAGATATAACACGACTACCACTCGGTCATGGGAGCTATGAAATCGTGGTGGAGATCGTAAAGGTCGGTTTGTGCCTGGGCAGCCCAAGCGGCAGTGCGGATAAACTGATCATCCTTGACACCGACGAGAGCATCCATCCGGGAGAGAAGAGTCCAGGACATGTAGCTGCGAGCCAGGTTGAGTTTGACATCCGAATTGGCAGGCGAAGAAGGGTAAGGGTAGCCCTCCGCAATGGCGTGGACGACCGGCTTTTTTGGAATCATGCGCGCGTGCGTTCTAATAGCGTCGTGCAGATGCGATTGGTCATTTCGGGATTCGGTCGCTACAAAGATGTGGCAGGCCTTGCCCATGACAGACGCGCGGTTGCAGATACTGACAGCCCGCGTAGCAATGGCATCTATCGCCTTCTCAGTGGCAGACAGCGGTAGATGCACACCTACACGGGTCCAAAGCTGTTGGATGTCAGTCGCTTTGAAAGAAAGAGGGTCTTGATGGATGACGCCGCCCATCAGATCGCGGTAAGGTTCGAGGTGAGCACTCAACCAAGGCGAGGGGCGGCTAAAGAGGAGCTGATGGACGACCCAAAAGACCTCAGAAGTAGATAGTTGAGTCAGTTGGTACATGTCCCGTTCTCCCACAACGGAAGGGTTAGGCAGCATGTGTGTATAATTGGCCCATGCACCTGACTGGAGGATGCCTCGACGGCCGCGGATATTGCTGGTCTCGAGCTCAGTCGGCGTGATGCTGGGCAGATCGACAATCGCATCCGCTGCAGCTCGTTCACGGTAGAACCGCGCTTGGTCTGGCGTCATGCTCATGTAGGCTGGATGAGCTTCAAAGAACCAAGTATGCTGGATCGCCGTGTCAGTAGCGAAGGCAGTGCTGTGGCCGAGCAATGCAAACATGTAGGCATTCGTGAGCTGGGTAAACTGATGCTCAATAGGACCACATTCCTGACAGTGGTAGACAGCAAGAAGAGGAGGGGTGTCAAAGTCAGGTGTACGATTGGCGACGTAGCTCGATTGAATATGAGCCAGAACGGATGTCAGGACAGCGAGTCGAGTGGTGTTAAGTCGTCGAAAGGGATTGTTGCGTACAGTGACAATATCAGAACGGTAGTTGCTTCCTGAAGGCGATCCAGCCCGCGCCAGCATGTTCAATAAGGTAAACGAGACATACAGGACAATCACAAACAGGGTGGCTGCAATCCACCCCTTCAACCGCATCACTTGCTTTCTCTTTAATATTATCCTGAAGAAGGAGGAAGAATACTAAAACCTGAGCGGTGTTTCACAAGACCACTCGATTTTTGTGTCTCTTCATTCGTCCGTTCGCCTGCTCTTTGAACCCGTTTTCTTCTTCATTGAATAGAAAATGTCAGGACGAAGCTCGTATTCACGCGATAACCACAGATACCCTTCAGACCACCATCGAGACGAGTACCGTTCGGACCGCTCACGAAGAGAGTACGATAGCCGTGACAGACGCCCCTCACAATCGACGGATCGTGACGCTCGCAATGATACTCCTCAGTCCGATTCAACGCAGACGTCGAGTACCAATTCCAACCCATCCCAGAAACGCACACCCATTTCCATTGAAGAGCTGATTGCCAAGAAAGAAAAGGAGAAGCAAGACGCTGTCAAGGTAAGATAAAGCGCTTTTCTCTTGTGTGCTTGGCCCTCATACCTTCCCTTTTCCTTCTCTTTTTTCTTAAAAAAATCCTGCCGCAGCCGAAATTCTTAACCAAGGAAGAGCGTGCCAAACTCGCACTGGAACGTCGTCAGCAGCAGGTCGATGCGATTAGAGAGAAGCAGGACCAGGAGCGTCGCGCGCGTGAAGCTTTTGACCATAAAGCAGAAGACGAGTACCGCAAGCAGCAGGATCAGGATCGTCCCCGCTCGTCTCGCTATGAGTCCCATCATGACAACCGCCGCCGACGTAGAGAACCTGAGAAGCGCAAGCACCGTGAACCCAGTCCCGTGGAAGATGATCTTGATCCCGAAACTGGACTCAACTCAAAAGAAAAGGAAGCCATCCGAGTAAGTTGCGAGGCAGCTGCAGGGAAAGGAAATGAACTGAGGCTAATCATGTCAAAGGAACGCTATTTCGGTGGTGAGCGCAAAAAGCGTAAAATCCGTCGCATGAACGAACGCAAATTCGTCTTTGATTGGGATGCGGGAGAAGACACCTCAAAGGACTTTAATCCGCTTTATGCAAACCGCCACAGCGCTCAGATGTTTGGCCGCGGTCATATTGCTGGCGTGGATGACAAGGAGCAAAAGAAGAAGCGCTCCGAGTTTTACAACAGCTTACTCCGGGACCGACAGAGCGCCGAAGAGAAGGAGCGTGCATTGTATGTGTATTTTATGATATTGCTTTTTCTGTACCATGGCTCACACATCTTGGTAGGGAACTCATGGACATGGAACGCAAAAAGGAAGCCAAGCGGCTATGGGATGACCGGCACTGGTCCGAGAAGCCGCTCAAGCAGATGGCTGAGCGGGACTGGCGTATCTTCAAGGAAGATTTCAACATTTCCACCAAGGGTGGCAATATTCCCCACCCGATTCGTTCCTGGGAAGAATCCAACCTGCCTCCCAAGGTGCTTTCTGTCATTGACACTGTCGGTTATAAGGAGCCCACGCCCATCCAGCGCCAAGCCATCCCCATCGGTATCCAGAATCGCGATATCATTGGTATCGCGGAGACAGGTTCTGGTAAAACCGCGTCCTTTGTTATTCCCTTGCTCGTCTACATTTCCGACCTGCCCAAGCTGTCATCTGAGAACATGGCGGACGGTCCCTATGCTTTGATCATGGCCCCGACGCGTGAATTGGCGCTTCAGATTGAGCAGGAAGCGCTCAAGTTTGCCACACCCATGGGTTTCAACTGTGTCTCCATTGTTGGTGGTGTAAGTAACAAGAAGGAAAAGAAAACACATTCTGTGAAACTCATTTTGGAAAATTATCTATAGCACGCAATCGAGGAACAAGCATTCAATATGCGCAACGGCGCTGAAATTATCATTGCCACTCCGGGTCGTCTCAAGGACTGTTTGGATCGTCGCATCCTGGTGCTAAACCAGTGCGCCTATGTTGTCATGGATGAAGCCGATCGTATGATTGATATGGGTTTCGAAGCCGACGTCAATTTCATCTTGGACGCTCTGCCTGTCTCGAATGTGAAGCCTGAAGATGGTGAAGAAGTAGAGGAAAAAGAGATGGCCGGACGCAAGTTCCGCCAAACCACCATGTTTTCCGCCACCATGCCCCCTGCCGTTGAACGACTTGCCAAGAAATACTTGCGTCGCCCTGCCGTGGTAACTATTGGTCAGGCCGGTCAGGTCGTCGAGACCATCGAACAGCGTGTTGAGATGATTAACGACGAGGGCAAGAAGAAGTCTCGCATGATGGAGATTCTGGGTTCTGGCAAGTACGAACCACCCATGATCGTGTTTGTCAACCAAAAGAAGAGCGTCGAGGCGCTTGCCAAAGCGCTCACCAGCGAGAAGTGGAACGCGGTTACGCTCCATGGTGGCAAGTCGCAGGAACAGAGGTAGGCTTCAACGATGCAACTCATAAATCAAGTGATTAACCAAAGACGATAGAGAATCTGCCCTCTCGCAGCTCAAGGCTGGCAAAGCCGACGTGCTGGTCGCTACGGATGTGGCCGGCCGTGGTATCGATGTCAAGAACGTGTCGCTTGTTATCAACTTTGACATGGCCAAGAATATCGAGGACTACACCCATCGTATCGGTCGTACCGGTCGTGCCGGCCAGTCAGGTGTGGCCATTACCTTCTTGTCGAACTATGATACGGATGTCATGTATGACCTCAAGCAAATGATTGCCAAGTCGCCCCTTTCCAAGGTACCGCCCGAGCTGGCTAACCACGAGGCAGCCCAGACCAAACCTGGGATTGCCAAGGCAAAGAAGAAGCAGGATGAGACTTTGTTCCAGTGAAAGTTCACAAATATAACAAGATCGCCCCTTTTCTGTTCTCAATGTGTTATTCTTGTAATATAAAGAGAGTCGGACCCGTTTAGTATATTTAATATGCAGCAAGAAAGAGAAAATGACAAAGAGCAAGGGAAGCAGGTGTGAATTAGGGCTCATCGCAACGGAAGTCACTATCAAAGTTGGCAAATTGGAACCATGGCGAGAAATCATCGTGTTCGGTTGGGACGAGGTCAGACATGGGCATCGCCTCGTCATCCAGCATGGTTGAATCTGAATAGAGCAAGGAAGGCGCTTGGAAGATACCGAGATCACTGATTTCTAACGATGATGATGGTTCGTCCTCGGTATGTGCATGTTGCGACCATGATTCGGAGAGTAGATGCTGCGGTGAGCCCCACAGGGGGTCCTCTCCACCGACGACGTTGAACGACTTGCTGGCTTCTGGCGGTGTGCTGACGGAACCAGCAGGCGGTGTACCTGCTGCTGCTGCGGCGACGGCTGCTGCGGCGGCAGGTGTTGTGGGAAGCTGTTGTAAGGGTAGCGAATGTTCGCTTTCTTCCGTCGGGCTGGAGGTCTTTTCGGCATTGTCATCAGCTGTATGATCTCCAGTCGTTATGTTTTGTTGTCGTTGCGCGTCTTTCTGATGGAGATGTGCAGCAGTACTCGCAGTAGAAGCAGTAAGCGCAGAAGAAGTGGTAGATGTCGTGGCGTGATGGTCGGGATGGAGGGGTGTGGAGGATGCAGTGATCAGAGCGGGTAAGTCGTCTTCCTTATCCGAATCAATCAGCTCATCCACTTCCTCATCGTCGTTCTCTTGATCGCGACGTTTTGCACGGCAGCGTGGGCATCGGAACACGCTGTCAACACAGTTGAGGTGAAGCCACATCTTGCACTCTTCGCATTGCATCAGATGGCCACGGTTTTCATGGGGATTATCGCACACGCAGTTCACATCCACCTGCGAGTTGTCATCGCTGCTGCTGTTAAGCTTATCCGAAGCGTGCGTTTCGTCGTCATCTTCCTCTGTAATGGTGTTGGACGAGCGGAATTTACATCGCTCAAGGTGATACTGCAACCCGTTGCGGTTCTTGTATTTCTTGTTGCAAGGTTCGCACACGTACACTTTGGAGCCATCTTCCTGTTGAATAGGCGCCAGCGCGACAGGGTTCTGTGTGCGGCGTGGTTTGGATGGGTTGACTTTGCGATTGCGCGGTCTGGCATGGGAAGAAGGTGCGAATGTGACGGAGAGCTTGCCTTGTGGGTTCTCGACGAGCGCAATCTTGAGCTTCTCTTCCGCGGACGGCCCCAGTCGACGCCGGCGCTTTTGCTGCAAAGCATTGCTGTTATCAGGAGGGAATTTGAGATTGCGGCTGCTGCCGACCACAATGGCCGAGGCATGGTGGCGTTTGCTGGAGAGACGGACGGGTGGTATAAGGTTCGGTTGGGGCGGAAGCATGGATTCGTACAATTCCTGGCGATCCTCATCATCGAGGAGGTGAGACTTGCTGGCCTCGAGTAAGGCAAACGCGCGGTACTTGGCTTGTGTCAGACGTATCCGCAGCAGTTCGCTCACGTGTTTCACTTGATCGTAATCCACCATGTTGGTCTGCGTCGTGTCAGATTTGTTTTTTGACCAGATGCTCTGGCAAGTCTGAAAGAGGCTCGCCGTGGAAGGTGATGATTTGTCGTCTTCGTGGCGCCGTCGACCGCCTTTAAGAGACGTGTTCCGTTTCTTATTGGATGGGCGTGTGGGTGTATCTTTGGTTGGGGTCATGCTGGGGCTGCTGCGGTTGGGTGTTTGCTTTTCATTATGAAGTGATGGTGTCATTGTCTCTCTGGGAGGCGTCTTTCCGTCTGCAATCCCAGCCGTCGTGGGTAAAGCCAAGTGCTTCAGCAAGGCAGGTCTTTTAGAACTAGGCGAAGGTGAATTGCTGGAATCGAACAGACCAGTGGCGGTACGGCTTCGTTTGCTGTGGTATATCGGCTGCTTGCCAGTGGGAGTAATGGGCACCGTGTTTCTATATTTTCTCATCAGCTTGTTGTCTTCTTTTTTTATGGCTTTTTTTTGTTGCCGAATTCCAGCGCAATGGACATACTCTGAGAGGGTATATGATGCAGAGAAAGGGTCGGTAGACGGTAAGTCCATGAGGTCGGGTTATGATGACAAGAGCGAGACGAAGGAAAACGAGCAGGAGAAGGAAAGGAGTGAACAAACAAAGGAAAAGAGACAAAGAAAAATCGCGAAAGAACAAAAAAGTCCCCAATCTGAACACCACCACGCGATCACACAATTCCCTGTTCTATCGCACAAAATTCTTGACCTCCAGTGTTCCACGTGATCCTGCATAAGAGGTCAGAGACCTTCCTTTCAAATAAATATGCAAGCTCAAAGTATTTTCATGAAAAAAGTATTTATTTATGTACACGCTAGTGCGAAAAAGTTGTAGTTGCAGATATTGCTTTGTTATTTACAGCCTATCAAGCAAGAACCTGTCTTTTCTTGTTGGCAAACATATAAAATGCTTTCCACATGGAACGTATAAACTGATATATGTCGCGTGTCTCGTTAAGCGCCTGAAGGAGATCGGGTAAATCCGGTACGCTAGGAACGCATTCTCGCACTAGGAAAATGAATATAAAACGCAAATCGACATTTGGATTGAAGCATACCTGTGTAAGGTTCCGGTTTGGGTGGGGTACACAAAATAAAGTAGTATGCCTCGGATGGGTTATCCTCATGTACGCATGTAAACTCGAATTTCAAAACATCATCTATCATATATATATATGAGCATACCGTAAAGCCCGCCTCCCTCGGTTATTATCCTGTACCTTCCATGGTAATAATGTCGAGTTTAAGAGCGTCGCGACAGGCCATGGCTTGTGCACTGACGTCCTGGCGTTGGGAGATCCGTACCTGATTTTCGGTGGCTATTTGTTTTAAAGGTCAATCATCCAGCATTGACTTTGATGTGTAAGTCTGGATTCACCTGCTCCTCTCGCCTGAGCCACCTTTTGCTTGACTCGCTCCAGTCGAGTTCCGGTTCTCTTTGCGCGAACGGTCGCAATTTCACGGCGCATGTGATCAATCGCTTCGGTCAGTTGTTGTCGCTCTTGTTCTGCCTCGGGTATCCCTACACGACAACACGACTGGTCAAAGCATGAGGTAATCGAGTTCCCCGGTCTTACTGGCTTCGTATGCTGCGATCTCCAGTTTAGTTTGCTCAATAGCACTTTGAAGGGCTGTCTGCTGACCTGGATGTAAGGAAAACGATGATGAACAGGGAGAATGAAAGGATGGAAGGAATGAACGTACTTTGTTGATCATGTATAAAATCATGAAGGGCTAGTTGAGCAGCATTTTGTTTGTCCTGTTCCTGTGATACTTGGGCATCGACGCGTCGTGTGCTTTCGGCTAAAAGCGATCGTACTTCCTCGAGGCGTTTGTCAAAGTCCATGGCTTCAATAGGGATGAACCGGTTTTACGTTTTTTAACGCGTTGAGCAGCATAAAAAATTGGAAGAAAAATAAAAGACGCGATCCTAAAAATATTGCCATCAATTGTCCTTTTCCGCGGACAGAAGTATCCACAGATACATATTAAACTTCTCATTAACTCAGTGATCCTTATATAGAGATGACCGTACAATAATTTTGGAATAAGCGAAAGGATGGAATACTAAGCATTTTCTTATCTAATCATAGTCGGTGCCGGGTGCAGTCTGTATAACAGGCTCTGCAGCAGGAGGCTTCGGGGGCCGGATCGCGTTGTATAGAACGCTGTGGGAAGTGCGGCCACTGCTGAAGACGATGCTCAGACCAAGCGCAATAAACGCCACGATAATGGCGAGCAGGAGCGTGTAAAGAGGATTGATTGTAGTGGGAGGAAATTGCTCTGGTAAAATCGCGATACGACAGGAGTTATCGGCCGACCCGGTCGCCAGCAACCGACGGTCGTGACTGATGGCAATACTTGTAATGGAGAACCCGTGTGCATTCGAGATACGTGTCAGCACCTAAACAAAGCCTTCGTGTGAGTCCATCTGTCCAGATAACCCATTGTCTGCATTGCTTACCCGTAAGCTGATTGCATCCAAGATAATTATACTCAAATCGGAAGATGTGACAGCCAGGATACCACCATCGCGGCTGACACAAGCGGCAGTGATGGGTTTCTTGGAAACACGCTTTTTGGATTTGATCTCGAGTGTGTAAGGGTCCATCTGACAGATGAAGCCATACCCATTCACCTGGTTCACGACCGCAAACGCTGACTCTTTGCAGTAACCTCGGCCATAGCGGAAAGCCCGGAAGGACACCTTGTTCTTTTTGTCGACCGTAGCCGGGGATAAGGATTGGATGATCTTGCCTGCGTTACGACCCCTTAAATTGATCATTTTAATGCTGTCGCGGAGAACACAGACGAGTTTATCTTTTTCGAGAGCAATGTCGACATCCATCACCTCGTCACCGACATCGACAGGATCAAAACTGGGCGCAAGGTCGGGATACTTTAAGAGATGGACCTTCCCCTCTGTCGTACCGGCGGCTATTAACGTGCCATCGTAACTGAAGCGGGCAACCTTTTGGTACTCCTCCGGGTTGGTGCTCTTCACCGTTTGTGCGGTCTGAAGCGCGTCGAACCTGTTTTGGACGGGTCAGAAACGTGGGTCTTCGGTTGAGCGCTCCTATGCATTACCGATCCTCCAAGACATCAAATAGGCGGCAACTCTCGTTCCTTCCGTCCTTGATACTTTTCTCGGAATCATTTATGCCTGAGACTACGACCGGTTTCTAGTAAAGCGTAGGAGTGGGGTAGAAAAGGGAGAAGAGTTTGAGCATCAACATGATTAGGGGATTAAGGGGCGTAATTTGCCATACAGTGGGATGAGCGTCGAGGCACATTGGCGCATCTTGATCGGGTGGCAGGTCGTAAACAGCTTGCTCTTCAAGATCTTTGCGTCGAGGTTCAACTTTAAATGAGACCTAATCATCAAAGGTGAGATTTAAGTAGGTCTCATCACGCGTGAAAAATAGACAAGCACTCACGAGTTTGTTTTGTACGCCTGTTCGGCCAGCACCACCACCGCCAGCCACTACAAGTTGTCCTTCTGCCGTAAAACCCAGACCAAACACTGGAAACCCTACGGGTACGGAAAAGGAAGGGCAAACTGGAGGAGCCATACCGTGTACAAAATGAGAAGATAGGATAAATACAGTATATGTAACTTCACCTTGAACTTTGAGGGTGGCGGTTATTTGTTTCTCAGCACCTTGTGCGACTACTGCATAAAGAGCGAAGCGAAACCCCCCTAATATTCAATACAGCACTACATTTCAATCTCTCCACTGCCTCCACATCCGAGACATTCGGTCGCTCACTTAATGCGTTTCAAAAGTGCTGTGTTTCTCACCCATCAAAAAGAGACGCGCTATACTGGTCAGCCCGCATGGAGGCATACGGTATCAGCACCATGATAAAAAATAACAAAGCAGACATAATAATGTACTTTCTGCTCTATACGGGTTATTACGTATGCATGCATAAACATAAGGCAGGATCCCAAGCCAGAAAGGTCACATGGGACCCGAGACGCCCAGTCCAGCCGAGCGACGCGTATCGTCATCGATCATTCATCATCATTGCTTTGTTAGCTCTGTCTCTCTTTGAATTCACCGATCCCTTTTTCTTTTCGCTCTATTTTATTTTTTCTTCTTCTCTCCTTCTACTCTCCCTTTTCCCCAGTGCTTGACTGTCCTGCAACCACACAACATCGCTTTATATATTTATAATACGCGTACATATACTCACACACGATGTCTGACAAAAATGTAAATGCATTGGGAGAACGCTTTCAAGAGCTCCGCTCGCTCCAAGGTCAGTACAACGGAGGCGAGTTCAACGAGACGGTCGATTCCCCGAATGGTGAAAAGTACCAGGTCATGAAGGTAATAAATGAAAAACAGTTGAAATCACCCTCTGAAATGAGGAGCAAGGAAGACTTATCGAATATAATTTTATATGTACTAGTCGCTTGGAGACCAACTCGGGCTGCCTGGCACAGCGGCAGCAGATATTCTAGCGCGGTTGGGTAAGCCAGACGAACTGACACCATCGCTACAGTCGTCTGCGGGTGTCCCGGTCATGCCAGGTAACCGTGTTGCAACCATTTTCCTTGTTCCGTTGTATTTATTCTTTTTTTTTCTTTTTTTCTTTCCTTTCTTCGTTCTCTTCCTCTTTTCTACTCGCTCGCTCTCTTTGTTTTGTTTCTCATCATGCATGAATTTTAATCTTTCAGGTCCGGCCATGACCGGCGGTCAAGTCCAACAGCAGCAACAACAGTCTTACTACCTTGTTTACTATTGGCGCCAGAAACACGATTATCTTTACTTTAAGGTTATTCCTACATATATTATACATCTGTCGTTCTCGTGCTGACTTTTTTTTATCTATTTTCTTCCTTTGCTTTTTTAGATCGACCCTGTCAACGAGACCGTCATCACCTCCGACTGGCACAAAACCGAATAAACTGGAACCAACAGTCTAACGCGGCTTAGATATCAATTTGAGCATATTTAGCTTGTCTATAGTTTGTGTATGTTTACATATCAAGTCTACATCAGCGTGATGTGAACAGTTTATATCGCAGGCATTTTTTATTGTACGTTGCTGCGGGTGCTCTTCGTGTTAGTTACTTTCTTAACG
This sequence comes from Syncephalastrum racemosum, assembly GCA_002105135.1. Lineage (NCBI taxonomy): Eukaryota > Fungi > Mucoromycota > Mucoromycetes > Mucorales > Syncephalastraceae > Syncephalastrum > Syncephalastrum racemosum. The sequence continues at coordinate 1,822,818 of MCGN01000004.1, forward strand.
TCGATGATATACGTACACAATACCGTACATTTTGTACATTATGCAAAGAATCATCGTCCGAGAAGGTGGCCGAAATTACAACATACATTCATATATATAGACACTTTGGGAAAAATATTCAGAATATATTCGCATGTTCAAAAACTGAACACGTATTCAAAAAATATTCAAAAGATGAAAATATGATTTCCGACCCTACCGTCACATGAGAAATACAAGGCATATATTGATGGCATGCATCGACTTACCAAGCAAATAATAAACTATAGTATGATAGTATGAGTATATTTAATATTGTTACTACAGTATATGAACTAGATCATAATCAAATTCAATGTTTTCGCCGGAAGGAAGGTTTTTCTGACACCAGTAACATATTATGGATATAAATAATTGACGACTATGATATCGTTGCTGTCATATTCAAGAATCTCTATGTTGATAAATACAATAATAGGGAGACAGTTTAGTTCAATAGACTTTACACAAGAAGGGTGAAGACTACACAGGTTATAGGTGACATTACAAAAAAAAAAAAAAAAAAAAAAAAAAACTACACAGAGCATACGAAAAGCAGCGAATACACGAATACACAAAGTGTTGCATACTAGAGTACGTTGCGACGGGACTGTGGGAGCATGCTGGTTTGAAATCGTTCGAAATATAGCCTTATGTCGCCATATAATAATATATGCGCAAATGGGACATTGTTCCGCAGAGAACAGCAAAAATGGCTGCCATGATGCCCTACTGTTTGATAATACATTGCATTCCTGCGAACTTATTACTCGTATGTGGCAGCTATAGGCATGTCGTTCAGCATCATGCATAGTTAAAAAGGTTCTACTTTTCGTAATGAGATATATCAGCAGTGTGCCTGGGGCATGCTGCAAGTGAGGGGAGAACTTCTGCCCAAAAACCATTTTAAAAAAGGTGAGTAGCGTCAAACATGGAGGAGAGAGGACGGCGTCGAGGAAACAGAAAGGTGTTGAGAGGTGATCGGGCGGCCCCTACTGTGGACTTTGCTCCCTGTCGAGAGTGACATATGGGTTAGAAATATTATCAATATGGCGCAGGGTAGTCAAGAGACCAGGTCCCAATGGCTTTGGTGCCGATATGGGCGGTCCCGCGTTTTTTGTGAATGAGTTGCCCCATTACTGCGCATATAGTATTAATAATAGTACATGGAGCTGATGAAATACTCATGCATTTGGAAATTGATATTATCAAGAAAGGCGACCAGCGCATATACACGAACTTAACTAATGATGCCATAATGTGCGTGATGTTGGGAGGGGGGTTTGTTATGTAGTAATTATAAGGCATAAAGGCACAATATTGACAGGGCCGTGAAGCTACCATATTACGAATCGGACGACCCAAACGGTAAAGTTGGACGCCATGTGACGACAGCGGCTTGTTTTCTTTGTCTCCATTGGTCACCATCAATGCTGTCGCATCCCGCTGAGCCATGCGCCAATGCTTTGTTTGCTTGGGCGTCGGCCTAGCTGATTTGGACAACCTTGATCTTCCTTGACAATAAAGAAGGTAGCAGGGTCATTGACAATGACAACGCGTGAAAAAGTGACACGGCTTGTTGACGAAGTCGATTTGTTTGACTCTTTGCTTGGGTGTCGCCGAAGACGTGAGCAGCATGAGGTGCTCAGGTCAGAGTCATTACGCAACTGGCGTGTTGGACGAGGGGAAGAAGAAAAGGAGAGCATTATGGCGGTCTTGGAAAGATGATGTTGGAACAAATGGAAGAGAAAAAGAAGAGAAAAGCAAGAGAAGGCCATTATATAGGTGCGATAGGGCGAGGTTATGTTATGCGGCATACACACGCGCATGCGTGTGCACCTTGCTCCCTGCATAATTTACGCACCACAGGTACCCGCGACCCGAAAGGAAAAATCTGGCGGAAAGAAAACACATGCCATGTGCGGTTGAACCAGGGACGAACCGGTTCAATTTGCATGCCTCAAGATATATAAAACTGCAGGTGAAGCCATCTAGAAGCGACCGTGCTTTTGTTAATATCCGTACTCCTGAAGGAGTTTGACAAAACTTTAATTCGTCATGCCGACCTATTCTTGCGTGGGGAGCTTGGGAGGAATAACCGAGCGTTGCCAATATAACTGTAGAAATCGCGGAAAGGTCCATACAACCCCCCCCCCACTCTTATGCGCGCCGCCATTGGATTCCCTTTTCGCATATCAAAGAGACACAAAGCGGTCACCGTTAGCATCATCTCCACTTTGAAAAATCACCGCTCGATTTCTCCTGTCTCTCTTTGCTCACAGGTTTGAAGCTTTCCTTCTTTTCCGTCTTTCTTTTTCCTTTTATTGCTTGCTTTCATGCAAATGTAACCTCTCGGGAATAAAAAAAAGGGAACATGTCCCACCGCCTTTAATATGGGCGCATGATAATGCCGTTACACCTGCCTACATTTTCCACATCCGCCCCTTTATTCGTCAATTCATACACAATGGGACTTCGCGTTCCATTCCATTTCTAGTTCTTCCTCTGCAATATATCGACGCGGTAAATGAATGGTACACGACAAGGAGATAATCTATGATTGTAGTCATGTATACCCCGACCAGACGCTGCATACGTATGTTCCTTGAATATACCAAAACGTGTCAAGAAGGAGGCATAACCACATTCTGATCACTCTTTGACGAATTTTCATACATACTTTGGGAATAAATATAATGGTTATATTTTCTCTCTTTTCCGCGCCTACATACTTTTTGTAGCATGCCATTCGTCAATGGAAGTCTCCTTGAGACCGTAATTAGGCGCGGATAGATAGATGCGTAGCATTTACATGACAGTTCCGTTATCTAATCCAAGGCCATCGACTGAGTACTGTATAAAGAAGATTGGATACAAATATCGTAACTGATCGAGTGCTTGACAGTATATCATCTCCCATAGAAAGGTAGTATAAGAATTTGTAGTCCTCTTGACTGCTCTCCGGTGTTTACTACGATCCATACTGATCATAGCGTGACAACGAACATGATGCAAGCATAATTACACCGAGTAGCAAAATGCGTCAACGATATGCAACTCTGATGCGGTTTGCATGCACGCACGTAAGAATTCATCTAGCTGTCACATAAAGTAGATTTTAGTTTCTCTCTCACATACCATAAATTGCTTTATAAATGGAAACTGTGTTTGGCATAAGAAGTACTTGAGCCATTTGTCTTTCTCATTCTTCTAGTTTAATAATAACTGCAAAAAGTGCACATGCACATACGATATAACGTATGTGGATATTTTGGTCAAATAGCTGATGTCGGTCCGTGGGGAAGGGAGAAAGCATGGTATGCACGCGCTTTTCCGATGTTGCACTGTAAGATGGGACACGCCAGGTAGTATATACCGATGTTGATGCTCTGTTAGATCAGGGAATAGGTGAAGGTTGTCTAAGCAAGGAGTCCCTGTATTTACCCTTATTCGACTTTGTTCGCGAAAATATTCCACCGAGGAGGCGGAGGGGAAAAGGGGAAAGAGTTGGGCTCTCATCGTCGGGGTTTGCCCGTATAACTGTAGCTACTGTCGGTAAATCGGTTCAGGCGTTCACGCCGGCTATATCGTGCTTTGGCCCCGCCTCCCCTTTTCCAAAGGTGCAACGAACAATAATCGTTCCTTGGCTTTCCCTCCTTTTCTTCTGCTTCTTTCTTTTCTTGCTCTTTGCTACTCAATTTCTGAATTCTTTTTTTATATTTCCTATTATCGACCATATGAACAGAGAAGCCGCATTTGCCAATTATGTGCTGGACTCTGTCCGCAAAGACCTTGACTTTCTCAAGGCACAGCAATATTTGACACCAGAGGCATACAACACCATTGTAAGCAATCTACCTTCGAGCAATTCGGCATCGCCTGCAGGCCGCGCCATGCCTTCTCCTGCACCCGGTTCGGCTGTAGCGTCTTCACCTGCTGGCGGTGCTGCGCCTCCGCCACCTTCGTACCAGGCTTCGACTGGCCTAGCAAAGGCCGAGGCACTTTATGACTTTACCGGCTCCAACCCGCAGGATCTGAGCTTCCGCCGTGGTGACTTGATTACCGTCACCGAATATGGTAGGTCCCTTTATTTTCCTGTGCTCCCAACCCATCAAAATAAAAATGCTCACGATCAAAAACAAACGAAACGAAAAAGTCAACAATGACTGGTGGCGTGGATCTTTGCAGGGAAAGACTGGATTGTTCCCAAGCAACTACGTCGAAAAGAAGCAAACGTAATATATGATAAACATATCCATGTGTGTCCGTGGTGGAGCTTATTTGTTTATCATCTTAGGGCACCCCCTCCGCCTCCACCCGCAGAAAAGGCGGCGCCACCTCCACCGCCACCTTCGGGAGGTGAGAACAACTCTTATGGAGGCGCTTACCCGCCTCCGCCCAGTGCAGGCGGTTATGGCGGCGGTAGTCCTTATGGTGGAGCGGGTGGTAGCGGTTATAGTGCACCCCCTCCTGCCCAGTCTTACGGCTACCCGCCCCCGCCAGCGCAGCAATACGCGCCTTCTCCCGTCAGCCAAGGGGCGCCTCCACCCGCCGTCCCAGCCGCTGCTCCCCCAGCTGAAGAGCATAAAAGCGGTAGCAAGTGGAGCAATATGGCCTCCAAGGTCGGAGGCAACGTTGCCAACGCCGCCACCTGGGGTTTCGGTGCCACACGTAAGAACTAGGTTATCCACATAAGTAAGAGACACTAATCGATGTTCATTATTAGTCGGTAGCGAAGCCGCCCACTCCATCTTCTAATCAAGCCGAAACGAATGGACTATACCTTTTCTGCGCACAATGCAACCCTTGGTATCTTCGCAAACTAGTAGAGAATGACTTTTCTTTTGTTTGGAAAAGCTTGGAACAAACAGGGCGAGCTGCGCGCGGGTACCTGTCAAGCACATCATTATTTGAAACCTCAATAAATAGAAACTTCTCAAAACACATTTCGTGTCCCATATAACACGCCTCTTTTCATGGATGCGTTACAGCAAATTCCCAATTCCCAATTCCTTTTTCCCTTCGTCCTCTCGATCACATTTGATCATGCATCTCACGTACGAGCCAATTCCCTCTGTGCTTTTGCCCAGCATCATCGACCTCGCTAGCTTGACAGATGTCACGCGCGTCCTCGCAGGCTCATCTGACGGGGGGCATACTTTTGTAAAGTCATATCAGGAAGAGCAGATCCTTCCATGGCGATTTTATTATATGGACCTTGTCGCTTTTCAGCAACGATGTAAAAAACCATTCCTGGTCGTCTTCGCTGAGGAGCTTACAAAGGTATGCAGGAAAAGACTCAGAGGCAGAGGCATCGTACATGTCTGAGACGAAATGACCATCTATGCTTATGCCAATTATGGTCAATCTCTGATTGAATAGGTGCACGACTTTTATACGCTAAAGCTGGATGAGATTGAACGTCGTATTACACATCACAGTGATCCTTCGCGCAAGAAGAAAAGCAACATCAGAGTTCAGCTTCCGGATGAATTACACCGAATCGCAGCTGATATCGTTTGTCTTTATCGATTCTGCCGACAGAACTATCGCGCTATAGTCTATGTTGTCCTCAGCTATCATGAGCAAACCCCTAGCAACAAGGACGAGCAGCAAGCCTTGCGCCGCCTCCTCGAGACACAGCCAGTGTATGATCCGCAACTTCTATTGCGAGCTGCCAACGCCTATGGAAAGCTCTGCAGAAAGTCCGAGCCGCTCGCGCCCACGCCTACCTCCTCGACTTCTTCATCGTACTTCAGCACGCGCGAATCTCTTCGTCAGGTGCCGCATTACTTTTATCAAAATTCAACGGGAAGCAATGTTTCCATTGCCAATGATCACAGCACTGCGCGCTTGCCGTGCAAGCCAAACTTGCTGCCACCGTCGCCAGCCGTATCCGACCATGAGGAGAGCGACGATAATAATATATGCGGCACGCTTAACAATAGCGCTGCCCAAACGTTTCTACTTCATCCGGACCAACTGATGGATGCGATGGTGTGGATTGGCCAGCACCTGGAGCCGCAGCATGCCGTCCTGCAGCGTTTAACGACGCTCTACCTTGACTCTGACTTGATGTGTGGCTACGAGGCACAATGCAAGCGGGAAGACCACGTGGCACGATGTGTGCAGTATTCGCGCGGTGAAGACAGACAGGATGACCTGGCTGCGCTAGAGACGACGACGTTTCGCAATGGGTGCACAACATTTGCGACACAATATCAGTGGCTGAAACCAAAGCACGTCAACCGTTGGCTCAAGGATGATACATCTCCTCCGCCCTGGGACGCCGGTCTAAACGCAGGTCCATATAGAAAAGAAAAACAAACAAAAAGAAAAAATGGACATACTGTACTTATATGGCGCTTTTCTTTGTGCACGCGCATCTATAGTGCTTCAGGCTGAATTCGTCCGCGCCAGTTTCGCAGATACTAAAGAGATTGTACATGTGTCCGTCGACAGCGACATCGTCTTGGCGAAACCGTCGGCCTTGCAAGGCAACGCACTCTATCCCTACAATCCGTCCAGCCCATCCGACTCCGTTCTCTTTCCGGCAGTCGCTGTGCAGGTCACCTTCTCGCCGAAACTATCGTATGCTCAAGTCGTCACTGAACATCCTTGGTTGAGTGACCTCATGGATTTGGTAAGTGCATGTATTTGATGAAGAAGCATTATTTAATTATCAAGCCACTTTCAGGGCGAGCCTGTCCAACATTTTTCGCTCTACATGCATGGCGTGGACCGCTTACACAAAAACCAAACCTCGCCCTGGGTATGTGAGAATATGAGCAAGATACATTGCATGGAATACGCAGGATTAATAAATCGAAAACAGGCATACCAGTTGGAGCAGCTAGACACGCGCAGCCCATTGCATAGGCTTTTCTGTGGCACCGCCGAGAGTACACGTAGTCTGCGTAGCAAGAAGTGGAAGCGAGCGCAACTGCCACGCAGTAAGGACAGTGATCGATCGCTGAGCAGCAGTAGTTGCTATAGCACGGGCGACGGCCTTTCCACACCGACACTGACCATGAACAACACCGCGCCAACGCCACCCTCCGTTGGAGACGCAAAGGAAGAACAAACGCCGTTGTTGCAACATCATTCGTCGTATTGCAGCTTTGATCACCCGGGCTCGTCACGCTCGGACCCTACCCAATGTCGTAGCTGTAAACCCAAAAAGGTCGCGCAAGCCGTTGAGACCCTTCTCAAGAAGAAAGAGCAGCCGCTCATACTGCCCTATCACCGTGACGATATTACGGAGCGAGAAAGCCGAACAGTGCTGGGGGGCAACAAGCGAGCGCTCCGTCTCATTATGGTCACAGGCATTGTGTCTCTGTCGATTGCGTTCGTCTTTTATAAAGTCCTTTTATTCATGTTGTCTGAATCATGAATAAAACGTATAGTCACATAAAGATCCGGCTGCTGGTTGGATATAACTCGCCTAAGTACAAGACGGCGGTGGTACGACACCGTACCGATCTATTTTGGCCTGGACACGTTTTTCGAGTTCAAATAGATGATCATCATTCGCATCAGGGCATATTTCTCGCAAAGCAGTGGCTAGATTGAGCAGATATTCGGCGTTCCAACCAGACGGACCGTGTGTTTCGTAAATCTGCTGTGCTATGGCTTCCATCGGGGCAGGTCCGACATAGGCCTCGTTGTCGGTCGTGGCAATATACACGAGCGCGTTCTTGACCGCAGGGTCCTCCTCACCCGCCCGGTAAATGTCGACGGTGTGTACAGTGTAGCCATTCTTTTCACGGTGATCAAGGTAGGCACGGGTTGCTTCTGCGTCGTCTGAGGGGATCTTGAAGGCCACGCCCCATGTCACGTCATCATGGCCGTGCTAAAGGGAGCAAGGTCAAATGCTTGGAAAACAAAGATTAACCGATATAATCATACCACATCCTCCATTGTCTTCCATTCGTCGTAAGGTATCAGCGTCACTACACGACCCGGTTTTTCAGGGGTGCCACGATGGTCTTCGCTGTGCTGGGCGGTGTATAAAATGATGTTGTCAGTTTCGCCTGTCTTTCTGTATCTCTGCGTCTCTCCGTGTGGAATAAGCCCTCCCCTTTACTCACCTGCCAGAAACGGCGTACATAGTTCTTAATATAGCCCACCACTCTGATTTAATATAACTGTGAGACGTGCCTGACTTCATGTCTTGCCTTTGGAAAACTTACTTTGATTCGTAATGAATGGGGGGCTTCCAAATGAGGGAACCATAGCCAAATACCCAAATGCCCTGATCGGGTGCTTGCTCAAAGACAGCATCAATAGCTTCAGCTTCAGTGCTGATTTTGGTTTTGTCAGGGACATTGTCAAGGGGATCGGCGGTAGTGGGTGGCATAGTTGAGTGGAGAAAGAAAGACAAGAAGTTGTCGGTTTCACTTAGTTCCGGCGGTGCATGTTCGCACAAAAAAGAAAAAGGGCGCCTCATTTATGCATAACGGAAATGCTATACCGAACAATACATGATAAACAATCCTCTTCTTTAATACAATGCATCTGTGATATGGATGTCTGTAATACATTTGTGAACTAAGAGCTTCCAAGAGAGAGTTGCTTTATTTACCTCATTATAGGGAGTGTTTTAGAGAAGCTCAGCTCCTACGGTCCTTTTTGTTGTTAACTGTCCGTCAGCAGTATGAATGAAGTGTTCTCTGAGGCACAACCTGGTGCCATTTTAGGTGCTTCATGGGGTCAGATCCCTACACAACATTCTTCTCCCAAACAACCTCCAGCAGCTACTCACATTCGTTGGCCAAAATCGCCGGAACAGTCTCGAGCCGAACCATCTCACACTGAAGGCTACGTGCGACATGAACCTGAGGACGACGACAATGTTGTCGACGACGAATACGCAAACCTTGTCATGACCGGCCGGGATCACTGCGTAGGAGGAGCGAAGGATACGGCAACAACCATCGGCTGGGCCGATCTTGTTGATCCTAACTTCCAGATCAAGGCAAACGGCCTTGGTAGTGGCAACCTTCATCGGAAAGGAGCCAATTACGTCCCGGTCGACGAATCTTACATCCTACAGCAGCGTAATAAACTGCCAAGCACCAAAGCTGCCAAAAAGGTGCTCAGGGCGCAAGAAGCTCTGCCCCGCGCGGCACAATGTCAAGCTAGCGCGGGCGGCGTCCCTCCTAGCCCTCGAAGCCCTCCAAAGACGAAAAAGAAAGCAAAAGCAGCCAAGAAGGCCAAACCGATCACATCAATTACAACTCGTGATACCACCACAGCAACAACAACACGAGGGACGGATCACTCTGCCGCCTCTGTGGATGAACCTGCAAAGTCTCGGTGGAACACTGAGCAGCTCGTGTCTGTCCCCTTTTGGCAACAATCCTATACATCTACATCTTATTCATCCACATCATCGTTACCCTCGCCTCATACGTTTTCTAGTGCATACGACTCAGGGACTGTATCCACGACTACCCAGACATCCCCGAGAGTGACGGCTTCCCTTCTTGACCCGCCTCGCATTGAACCTGTGCTCATCGTCAAGGTACCTATCGCCACCGGCATCAACGTCGACCTACCGATTGGTAAAGACGATCCAGAAGTCACTGTGAAACGATTTGTCGAAAAGCATTCGTTCGACATTGATGATACCGCGCTGCATAAGCTTCACCGCACAGTCGCCATCTTACAGGACGCTGCTATCCGTCGGATAGCATCTTTTCAGACATAAAGAAAACACAAGGGTTGGGGCACATTGGTCTTTTCGACAGGTGAATAAAACGAGTAATTTTTGGGTATACATCATGCATTTTGACATTTTTCTGTTCAGCCACTGATTGCAGGAGAGGGAGGGCAGCCACAAAATTTGACAGCGGAAGCGGAAAAGAAGCAAGTTATAGCTTTTTCCTAACCGCTTTCCAAACGAGATCCACTCATGGTTGCACCCGACGAAAAGCGACGACGGACCGAGCAACAGAAAAACGGCAAGACCGTTGAACGCTCTCGTATATACCAACCTTTTCGAGCGATCGGTTACATTACCACCGAGATCCCCGTCGTTATCGAACACCATGGTCAAGACTTCTTCATGACGACAAGTGTTGGCAAGAGCTTCCAGACCTACAACGTAAGTCACCTCCCCACTTGGTCCTGGTCGGTTGGCTGACAAGACTGTTTTGTTAGCTTGCTCGCATGACCTTGATCTACGTCAGTCAGCCTGTTGAGGAGACGATTACGGCCATGACAGCCGCACGAAAAATTATATACATTGCATTCGGCAGCACGATCGCTGGTTACAAGCGAGGCCGAGAAATCAAGCGCATCGGTGGCGAGGGTAAATACACTATTCTCCAGCTGATGCATCTCGGTGGCGACTTTTTGGCTGCTCTTTGCGATGACAATGTCCTGCGTATCTGGGACTTTGCTACGGGTGGTAAGTTTATCAATAGTGGATATAAAGGAAAACGAGGAAACTCAAACATTTTGCCACGCAGAGGATTACAGTGAGATTGAGTTTGGAGAAACGTTCACAGCCACGACGATGGTCCATCCCAGCACGTATCTGAACAAGATCTTGGTCGGCAGTACGCAAGGTGCGATGCAAATCTGGAATTTCCGTACCTCGAAAATGGTCTATCAATTTGAGCCCTTTTCTTCCGCCATCACTTGTCTCGTTCAATCGCCAGTCGTCGATGTTGTTGCTATTGGTCTCTTGGATGGTTCTGCCATTTTGCACAATATCCGTATCAATGAGAAAATTGACAGCGTCCGACAGGACGATCGTGTTACAGCTATTTCTTTCCGAACAGGTTTGTCCTATTGACGGCAATGTTTACGCTTGACCTAACGCACCACTTCACAGATGAGGAGGTCATGATGGCGACGGCAAACATGCACGGTGACGTTGCGCTTTGGGATCTCCAGGAACGCAGACTAGTCCATACGATGCTGCATGCCCACTCCAGCTTGATTTCCAGTGTTCAATTTTTGGCGGGTCAGCCTGTGCTTCTCACCTCAGGTGCAGACAACGCTGTCAAGGTAAATAAGAGAGAAAGAAAAGGAGAATATGTCTCCTGGAAACTCACCGATGGATGTAGCAATGGAAATTTGAAAAACACAATGTGGAACCCCACTTCCTTAAAGGTCGTAGCGGCCATCATGCACCACCCTCCAAAATCCGGTTTTATGGTGACAGTGGAAAGCATCTTCTTTCTTCGGGCCGCGATCAGTCTCTGCGCAGCTTTTCCATTGTACGCGACTCGCAGAGCGTCGAGCTCTCGCAGGGAAGCGTAGACAAGAAGGCAAAACAGCGTAAAGTAACCCGAGGAGAACTCATGTTGCCTGTGATCACCGATTTTGCTGCATGTAAGTTACGCTGGTTCTGTTTTAGCATAATACTCATATGTCTCCCTCTCTCTCCCTCTCTCTCATTCTTTTTAAAGCAACGACCAAAGGAAAGGAGTGGGACAATATCGTCACTTGTCATGTGAGTGACAGCGGTGCACGGACGTGGTCATACAAAAACAAGGCCATGGGCAAACATGTCTTGCGAAGCGCGGACCAATCGGCGCTGAAGGTGACCAACATCAGTGCCTGCGGTAACTTTGCCTTTATCGGTTGCGCATCGGGCGCTATCGAGATGTACAACTTGCAGTCGGGTCTGAAGCGGAAATCCTATATCGGCCATAAAAAGGCCATCACGGGTCTCGCCAGCGATAATACCAACCGTTTCCTGATCAGCTCCTCTATGGATAGGACCGTTCGCGTAAGTAGAAGAACTTCACGAGCACCAGACACGTCGCTGAAACTTGTACATTAGATCTGGTCCTTCCAAAAAAGTGAAATGCTCCACACCATTGAGCTCGAAGCGCCCGTCGTCGCGATTCAGTACCATCGGGAGAACGATCTCCTGGCCGTCGTCTGTGATGATCTCGGTATTCGTGTCATTGATGTCGATACGCTTAAAATTGTCAGAGAATTCTGGGGCCATCGGAATCGTATTACCGACTTTGTAAGTATAAAGCAAGAGATAGGTGTCAAACCATGCTTATGCCATGTCCATAGTGCTTCAGCCCAGATGGCCGCTGGATCATTTCTGCTTCGTTGGATAATACGATCCGCACATGGGACCTGCCCACGAGCAGCATGATTGACATTTTCAAGACGGAAGATATCGTTTCCAGTCTTTCCTTCTCTCCCACCGGTGACTTTTTGGCCACCACGCATGTAGACAATATTGGCATCTTCTTATGGTAAGCGTCCAGGAAAGGGAGCGCGGCACGCTCGGTAGCTAATATCAATTGTGTAGGGCCAACCGTACACAGTTTACCAACGTCCCGCTGCGCAGTATCGCGGACGACGAGGTTGCACAGGTGCTTTCCTTACCATCACTGGCAGAAGGCGATGCTTATGGTAAGACCCACTGCTATGACAATGTCCAAATATACTGAGCCGTTTTTTAGACGCGGAAGAAGAAGAAGCCCCGAAGAGCAGTGAAGTTCTGACAACGAGCGAACAGCTGGCAGATGCACTGATTACCATGTCGATGGAGCCCAAAGCCAAATGGCAAAACCTGCTCAGTCTCGAAACGATCAAAAAACGCAATAAGCCCAAGGAAGCTCCCAAGCCAGCCGAAAAGGCGCCGTTCTTTTTGCCGACACTGGCTGGTGCCAAGGCTCAGTTTGATCTGAGTCAACCCAAGGAAGAAAAAGACACCAAGTCCCGCATATCACACGGTACAGAGATGATGGATATCGAGACCGAGTTTAGCCAGCTCCTTGCGGCTGGCAATGAGAACGATGATTATACTGCATTTGTGGACTATGCCAAGTCGCTTAGCCCGTCTGCCCTGGACGTCCAGATCCGGACCTTGCCGGTTAATGCGGATCTCAGTGCCCACCAGCAGTTTGTCAGTGCAATCCTGTTTATGCTTCGGACGCGTAAAAACTTTGAGATGGCGCAGGCTTGGCTCAACGTGTTTTTGAATATCCATGGTGATCTGATTATCGGCAACCCACTCAACGACATTCATACGACGCTGAAGGAGACCCTGGCGGTCCAGAACCAGGAGTTTGGCCGGTTATCGGAACAGATTCACTATGGTCTTTGCATGATTGATTTTGCTCGCAAGTAGATGCTTGTATACAATTTAATAATAAAAGAGAGTGACAATTATTTAGGCATTATGCTTCATGATCTGCTGGACAAGAGAAGTATAATGAAGGCTGAGAAAGGGTAAAGCGTTGGGAAGGGGAAACAAAGGAGTAGACCCTGGGGCAGCGAGGAGAGGGGGGTATAGACATTTTACACGATGGTGGTGGTAGCGGAGGTGCTGCCTTGCAAAAGGACACGCAGTTTGGTGGAGATTTTGGATAGTTGGTCAGTAACAGCGAACGCGACTGGGCTTTTGCGCTTGTACAAAAAGTAGAAAAAGATGAGAACGCTGATAAGGTTGATGGCAGCATGCTTGATAGCCGCTTTGATAACCCATCGCCAGCCCTCCCATTTTTCATCGTCTGTTGCATCACTACTGCCGCTGGTGGAGGCTGCAAGGCGCCTTACGGGCGGAACAGGAGTGGCTGTGCTCGGAGGCCTGCTCGTCTCGCGCGCCAACTCATGCCGCAGATCATCGATACGTTCGTTGAGGGCCAGCACCTCGGCCTGGAGCGATTCCAACGCGCGCTTTGTGGCAGGACCCAAGGCTACGACGGACATGACGTCTGGTGAAGGACGCGGCATGGAAGCAGGGGAGCGTGGTGGGGCAGGACCTGTCTGATGCTGGCGGTGCGGGTGTTGCCGCGGGGTGAGGTGTGTCGATCGGTGTTGCTGGGGTGTGGGAGGCGCAAGAGGAGAGGAGGTTAGGGTGGTGGTTGACGTGGAAATCAGCGGTTGGGATGGCGCCCACGGGTTGGCGTCGAGTGGTTCATCATCTTGAGTACGTTGGGCCATCATGGCACGACGGCGCTCATGCTGTGGTATCATGTGGGGAAGCAGTCTGTCGTTGTTCTTGGTGACTGTGCTCGCTGAGGTCTGTGAGGCGACTGAACCAGGACGTCGTCGTAACGCAGAAGAAGGTCGTGAGGAGCGCGGGGACAGCACACGCCGCCTTGAATACGACGAAGCAGGTGTCATGCGGCCGGCATTGGCTTGTATCTCTCGTAGATAAGCTTGCTCTTCGGCGTCCGCGGATGTTAAGCTATTGATCTCTAGAAAATTTTGGTCAATTCATGTGAGAAAGGCAATCTGATTTGTCAAGACGGAACTGATTACCGTCGTCTTCTTCTTCGGCAGCAGAGGAGGAGGTGTCGTCCTCGGACGAATGGTCTTCGGAGGGTTGCATAATGTTAAAGGCCTGGATAATCTGTTGCGCGGTTGCACGTCCAGCATTCTTTTTGTAGGCCTGTATGAGAACGTTTGGAAGTTTATGAAAGTTTAGAGAATCTGGGCAGACAGGGCGGTTAGGGATGGGATGGATTCACCTCAGTGGCAGATTTGAGTAGAGTCTCGACATATAAATGCTTTGCGTCTGTCTTGGATAAGCCTTCCAGTTTTTTCCACGCATCCCTTGATTGTTCAGGTAAACGTGTCAGCCATAGAATAGATTAAACAACGCATAGAAAGAGATCCCAAGAAATGTATATAGAATGACACAATATAGTATAGAAAATCGTCATACCATTTGGCGCGGCCAACCATATCGAATATGCCAGGACGTTGCGTATTTACATTGCCGTGCGAGACTTGCTTATAGTAGGCGTAGAGCTAGTAAGAATGATAGAGGATGACAACAATAAGAAGACAGGAAGATAGAAAGAAAATAAGAGAAAGAAAAAGAAATAAAGAAAAAGAAATAAAGATAAAGGTAAAGAAGACTAGGGTCATTCGACATGCAGGAATGAATTCATGTTTAATTACCTCCAGTTTTTCTTCCCGTGAGGGCTGGAATGCGGAAGAGGCAGGTAGATGCTGTACGATTTGCAAGGCCTTATTATATCGTTGGTTGACATAGCGACTGGAATAGTGGGAAGGGGTCACAGACATTTAATAATATAAGAGGGATAGAATAGTAAGAATAGTAATATGTGTTTTAATATATGTTGTGTATATGTGTGTTGTGTGTGAACGAGAGAAAGAAGACAAAGAGAAGGAGGAGAAGGACGACGGAGGACGAGGAGGAGGGAACGGCGCGTGAGTGAGTTTTGGGTTGTGTGCTTACGCGCATCAGAAAACTCCGCGTTTGGCAACTCATATTCTCTCTCTCTCTCTCTCTCTCTCTCTCTCTCTTCTTGTACACTGTATCACACATTCACTCTCTCTCGCTTTTATCTTTTGTTTATTCCTCATGTCAGGACACACTTCACCCGTGTCTTCACCACGGCAGCAGCCGCCCTATCCGTATGGCTCACCCAATTCATTCCAACAGCAACAGCAGCAGCAACAACAGCAGCAGCAGCAGCAACAGCAACAGCAACAGCAAGACGATGGTCAGTTGCCTCACGCCCTGAGCCTAAAAGTCATGCGGCTGTCGCGTCCACTTCTGTCCACCAGCACACCTGTCTACTACGAATCAGCAGCGACACCTCTGTCAGAAGGTCTCGATGCACTCAACATCTCAGACCTCACCGCTTCACACCCAATAGTCACTGACAGCGCTCTACAAATTCGTGATTTCGGCCTAAGTCAGATGCTCAAACTTCCATCGACGTTTGGCAACATTTATCTCGGAGAAACCTTTAGCACGCTTGTCAGTATCAACAACGAAACGTCAGAACCTGTGCAGCAGATTGGCATCAAGGTTGAGCTGCAGACATCATCGCAACGCTTCAATCTGTCAGATACGACGACCGTCCCGCGCGCGTCTCTGGAGCGTCAAGACACGCATACAGTCTCGGTGAGCCACGAGATCAAAGAGCTTGGTGTGCATATTCTCGTATGCTCAGTGCATTATACCGTTGAGGGCAAGCGCCGTCATTTCCGCAAGTTTTACAAGTTCCAAGTCTCGAACCCGCTTGCCGTCAAAACAAAAGTCAACAACTTGCCCGACGGGCGCGTCTTTCTCGAGGCTCAACTCCAGAATGTCTCGGCTGGCCCAATGTTCCTCGACCACATGAAGTTTGATCCATCCGAGCACTTTATTCATCAAGATCTGAATCACATCATTCCGCATAAACAACAGAAACAGGATATCAAACCGCACACCGTTTTTGGTTCGCAGTTCGTCCAGCCGCAGGATGTCCGACAGTACCTCTACATGCTCACACCACGTAACCCAGACAATGATCGTCTAGCGCGAACAACAAACGCGCTCGGCAAGCTGGATATCGTCTGGCGGACGGCTATGGGCGATTTGGGTCGCCTGCAGACATCCCAGCTGACCCGGAAGGCACCTGCCCTCGACGAAATTGAGGTGCAACCGTTTTGGCTCGAAAAGGATGTACCTGCCCAGGTCATTCTGGAAACACCTTTCACACTTGGCATTCGGATCCGGAATCATTCGAGTGCCAATATGAAGCTGGTCTTATCCGCTGTCAAGACCAAGATGGGATCTGTGCTGCTGAGCGGGCTCAGCACGCGCAACATTGGCGAGGTCGGTCCTAACCAATCGGCCGAGACCCGGCTCGAGTTCTTTCCTCTGACCCCGGGCTTGCAACGCATCGGCGGCTTGCGCGTTGTCGATCTCCTGTCCGGATATACCAAAGACATTGATCACCTGTGCGATACCTTTGTCCAGATCCAAGACGTTCACCAAGCGCACATTTAGATTGTATATTACGCATATGAAATATTTTCCTTGTTTGAGTGCAATAGATACCAGGGACGAACCGCATCTGAATCATGTGCTATACATATCTCACCATTTGGAAACGCGTGTCACATGCTCCATATTTCAGCATATCTGCGTATATGACGCACATTGCAGATCAGTCAGATGCAAGCAACCGATGCTCTTTTTTTATTTATTTTAGAACGTCTTTTTGCTGTCATCTATGATTACACAAACTAAAAAAGAAATAGAGCCTCGAGCATTAGGAGATACCTACAACTAACATCCCTACACGAGATCGTTGTATCTCGCTCCACAATCGCATATATACATGGGTATACATTATGCTCTTAAATAATTTGGGTAGGAGCAAGTCTTTCACATCGAGTACGAAAAAGGGCTGAACAGAATCAGCAAGGTGTGTTAGCCACTTGTACTGCTTGCTGTTTGCTTTTGCATCATTTTTGTGCTACAGCACAGCATCGAAACGCGAGATATTCGTCCCAGTTCTCTAGGCAAACGCTCGTCTCATCGCAGGTTAGATCGACATTGAAATGTATGACATGTTTATTCCCTCACAGTATGCTTTAAATCTCTTATAGCTTCGCACCATGGCAAAAGAAGAGTGTATAAGCAAAGGCTGGAAAGGAGAATGCATACATGTGCTGGTAAAGTACACATCACGTGCTGATCTGTACGCCGGGGTGACATACCCTTCCCTCACATTTCGTACATTGTACTCAGTAATTAATATAGATAGACATGTACCTGCCTACAGTGAATAGAACATTTGCGTGGATACACAAGAAGTGCTACGTACAAATTAACAAACATAGAAAATAGCGGATGTGAGCGGTGCTTGAAGAAAAATGAGGTCTGCATGAAGAGTGCGAGAGAATGATTTCAATGGATTATGTCATAATGACAGTTCGACGGAGGCGTTCCAACGTGTCTCACTTGCAATTATTTATAAAAGAGATGATACTACCCATGTACTTCTATCACTTTTCTTAAACCAATCCAAGATGGCGAACGCCGTACAGCAACCAGCGCCACACCACAAACAATCGCTTGGGCAGCGAGTCCCTATTTCAGAACGCGACGGCGAACAAGTGATGCGTCGCATGTCCGAAGACTCAGCCCGTAAGATGCAACCCTTGAACGACGAACGCAAACGAGCCCAGGAGCGGCTCGAGATGGTCGAAGTTTTTGAGTCGCTTCGAGGCGGTCGTATGCCCAACAACAATCAACTTGTTGAATTCATCGACCGACTCATGCAAAACCCCTCGATCGAGACGCGCAAGCATCTGATGTCTCGCGACGGACAGCGTCTACTCGAGGATTTACGCGAGCTGCTGCGCTCGTTGCAGAAAACCATCCAAACCAAAAACCGCGACCAATTGTTTCAGTCCTTGTACTACCACCTCCACTGCATGAACCCCTCCGTCGATAAAAGTAATCATCATTGAATCATGCCGTTTTATCAGCTCATGTGAGACTCACCCTATATCCTATTCTGCCCTTGTAATTATAGATGGCATTAACATTGACGTGACCGGTGGCAAGAGTAAGGAGGAGCTCAAGCAAGAAGCGCAGGGTGGCGCCAATGCTATTATCAAGATTGGCCGCCTCATTTTGCTCCACGAGGGCTTCCGCTCTCGAGTCGACGAGTTGCTCATGATCGTTCAGAGCCTCTTTGGCGAGCACGCTGAGTCGGCTGGTCAAAATATCCAAGAACTGGGTAACAAGATCAACGAACAGATGCAGGAGATCGGCGGCCAGATGCAGGACTTGAACGATCCCGAAAAGCAGCGAGATGTCGCCAAGAAGCTCAAAGAAACGGACTACAAACAGAAGCTGAATGAGAATAAGCCTGATCTGGAAGCTCACAAGGCCAAGGCTAAAGAGTACGGCTCCAAGACCCAGTCCTCTTTCCGTGAGCGCATGCCCCCCGAGAAGATCGATGAAACCATCCGCCATCTCAAGTCGATCCTGGCCGAGGTGCAAGGCAAGGAAGACTACCAGCAGGCGATGGACACCATTTTCCGTCTCTTTGACTCGTGGAGTAACCGCCTCACCGAAGCCGGTCAAGCCTCGCAAGGCCATGCCGCGGAAGCCACCCAGCAAGTTCGCTCGGATCCCAACTGGACGGCAGCCGAGCAGGAGATCAAAACCATCCTGGAAGACTGGGCTCAAGGCAAATCGCTCGATCCCGTCATCCGGGCCTTCCATCATATTGCCGTCTCTATCAAGGAAGACCCTGAAGTGCACAAACGCTACCAGGAGGTAATGTCTCACTTTACACTGGCTATGTTTATTAACATCCTCTCTATAGGTCGCCGACTACATTCGTCGCTTGCTCCGTGAGCCTGGTTACTTGCAAGATGACAAGTCCACCCAGGATGGCCGCGAGCTTGTCCAACGCGCACGTGAAGTGACGCAAGAGCGCCACACCAAGGAATTCAATGAACTGAACGAGGAAGCCAAATCTTTCTTCAAGGCCATCGAACAGGACCCCATGGCGCAGGAACTCAACGACCGCGTCCGACAGATCCACAATGACTTGTGGTTTGATCGGTGAGTACATGCTCAGTACACCTAGCAACCATCTCATACTCATACTTCACATCTCATTTCACAAGCGAGGGCAACGCGACGTTCAAGCCCTATTTGCTCAATGACATGCGTCTGACGTTGCTTCCGGCCGCACTCGAGATGATCAAGTTCATTCCTGTGCCGCGGATTGAGTACTCTGACGAAGGCTTTGACGTCGCTGTCGAGAACGTGGTCCTCACCGGCACCACGCTCCTTCCCGATGTCTTTGAGATGAAGGTTATTTAATTTTACATTATAATGTGACAAGGAAATGCTTATACTATATGTGTAGATGGAGAACTACCTGAAGTTCAGCCCTCGCACCAACATCACCAACGCCAACCAGCAGTCCTTGTTTGTAAAGATGGACCAGATCCAGACCGTCGTCAACGACGTAAGTTTCGCATTCATAGAAGTAGATACTTTTGTCTGACGTATATGTCCAGGTTGTTTTCTACTACAAACGCAAGAGTGGCTTCCCGAGACTCTCAGACCGCGGCGTGGCTTCTCTCATTGTAAGTTTAAACTCACCTGTCTTGACTTCTCTAATTGTTGTTCATATGCGTAGATCGACGGTCGGGGTATCAGCGTGTCTGCGCGCATCCTGAGTGACACTAACGATCAAAGACACACGTTCCGCGTAACTCAGTGCAACTGCCGTGTCAACAAGCTTGACATCAAGGTGCATGACAGCCGTCATGAGTAAGTTCGCCCTTTTCATATATCACAGTGACTTATTATATTACGCAGTCTCCTATACAAGACGGTCCACCCGCTGATGGTCCGTATTCTCAAGCGCCAAATCGCCCGCGCCGTGGAGCAAAAGGTCGTCGAGAGTCTTGAGACGGCCGATCAATATCTGACATCTACTCTGCTCCGTTTGCATCAAGAGTCGGTTGCCAAGGCCGCTTATGCCGAGATGCAGGTTCCGGACGAGGTCAAGAAACTAGGTACCGGCCGTGACGTTGGTGTCACTGACGCCGAGGGCAAACGCACGTCGGCTGGACCTGCCACCAATGCGGAGGGCAAGACGGTCCAACAGGGCGCGCAGGTTGCAGTGGAGCCTCCAGAAAAGCGTCCTGGTCTATTCAGCACGATGCTGACTGTGGTCAACAGTAACCTGCGCACTAGCGTCGCCACTGCTGCGCGCAAAGGTCATGAGCAACGTGTCAATCGCAAGCAGCGACGTGAGGAGAAGGAGCGCGAGTCTGAACGCGGCAGCGGTGAAGGCGGCAGCCGTATGATGCGCGATGATCAGGACTACAACGATGAAGAGCAGGCTGGCCGGAGTGAGGCAGGTGCCGTCTCGTCGCAGCAAGGGCTTGGCGAGACGAGCGCAGGCCATCGTGACGTCTCGTCCCAGCAACAGCAGCCTTCTCAGTCGCGACTTTTCGAGCAGCAGCAGCAGCAGCAACAGCAGCAACAGCAGACTGCTGATTCGCCTGTCCAAGTCTAAATCACATGCGACTGTGTGCCTTTTCAGGTCTTTTAACTTGATGTACTACTCTTTAGTTTAGCTTTACAAACTTATATCATTCCTGATAAGCGTCCTTCCAACTCCTACTCTTAATACATACATTAGCAGTACTTCTCTACGCGTGCAATTTTTTTCATATTATAAATTTTTGTCAGAGGACGGCCGTGCCATCTCAGCACGACCGTGGACACATGTCAGATATCCACTTGAGCGAACTTTATTTTTTAGTTTCGCTCGTATCTGTGTTTGGCATGGATCAGAACACGCCATATACAACAGCTATATGGATCCGGATTTCAGGAGAAACTTGTTTCAATGCTATTTACAAGGCCTAGAATCAGCCGTATGTGTTCAAAGTGACAAATATAGTACCATCTGTTAAACCCCTGTCATATAATGATTCCTTTTCTCCTAAGTCTTTGAGTTTGGTACCACCCAATGAGTATGTCAGTTTCACAACTTCATCTATACAGTGCGCGTAACTGCTTAGCACTCAACTGGCCCATCCACGCACAGACTCATATAATAGAGCCATGACACGTATAAATGGAACCCAAATCATATTTCAGCATGCGACTCGAGGGACATTCTTCATTGAGCTTGCATGCCTTGTCTTCAAAGAGACATTGTCCTCGGAGGTTCGCTAAACAATAGGATAGATATAGCATCTAGGTCCTTATTACCCGATGTCTAAAGCTTATACTTACTCGACACGAAAATATAAATAGAAAAAGCAATAAAAAATAAAAACCGTCGCAAGGTTCCATTGAATCGTCTGAGTTGAGGATTCGACTTGATGATAACTGGAAGTACCATGCAGATCAATACGTAAAAGGTGTATATACAGACAAGAGGTTTGATCTAGGAGTCGAAGAAAAAAAGACGGGTTTAGCAATGCTATACGTAGGCGCTTCGTCCATGAGCATGGAAAAGTCTCGCCCCGGAAGTGCATACCCGACCCCCAGCTTTTGCCGCGTGTGGCTGGTCCATCCTTGCCCCGCCCTACCATATGTAGCTTTGGTAATTGCACATATCTCTCTTTCTTTTTTTTAGACTTCAAAGACCTGCTTGCAGGTTTCCTCCTGAATTTTTCCATCCGCGCTCTGCGATGTATTATGAACATGTATCATCAGCATTATATATAATCCGTCTTCCTTCTCCTACTGCATGTGTACCTGGCTTTCTCTCTTTTTACTCTTTTCTCGACCTCTCGTCTTCCTTTAAAGTCCTTCCACTCGTCTTGATTCTTTTTTCTCTTTCCTTCTCTTCTGGGATCAAAGAATCTCGATAGACCCTTCTACTTTTATTATGTTACCTGTACGAGCACATATCGCGCTCGGCTTATACGCAGTATTTCTGTTTTCCGTCCTTATCCATGCGATCCCCACTGTTTTAAAGGAAGCAAGCTATCAGAATACATTAATCGATCGACCGCAGATGGCAGTGGTACGTAGATGGCGTGAATGCACGCGATGTGCATTTTGATATGCAAGCACACGTTAGACTAACGTAAACAAAAAAAAAGATGGGTCGTTCTTCTCCTTTACACAGGCGCCTATCGAGGTAATGGTTTCTATATGGATATCACGATATAGCGCTAACATGTGTACGTAGGATTCAACTAGAGGAGAAGCAAAAACGAGATGACAATGGTGAAGTCCAGCCATCCGATGCGAAGGAACAGGACCAGTCGAACCCAGCACAAACATGTGCTGGCGGAAACTGTTCTCAGCTGCAAAGCGCCCGCCCTGAGGATAGGGGCGAGAAGGATGATGACACTATCAAGGCTAGCAGCGCCGACATGGTGCAGGAGCCACCTGCACCATTTCAACCAAACCAACCGCAGCAGAAAGAGCAAGAGCAGATGGACCCAGAAGAGCAGCAGCAGCAGCAAGCACCCCTTCCCTCGCCTCCCGGTCCCCTTTCCACGGATGAATCGCCTTCCGAACGAACCAAACTAAGCTCGTCGTCAACCCCGAGCACCCCTACAGGCGGCTCGACCACTCCACTCTCCGAAGATAACGACGGCGATGATGAAGACGCATCGAACAACCCGCCTGAGTCAGCTTCCCCTCCTCCTTCACGTCCTGCTGCTGCTGCTCCTACTGCTTCGTCGTCCAGACCACCACCCAAGGAAAAAAAGAAACCCAAGAAACCCAGACCGGTACCCAAAGACTATACAAGTGGCAAGACCGTGACAATCGAAACAGCTGATGATTTCTGCCTCATGCTGCCGAGCTCGCCAGGCAACAGGGATGAGTACAATGGACAGCCCGACCCAGAAGCTATCCAGCGGTCAGAAAAGTCAGCGACGGCGTTCTGTACTAGTCAGAGCAGCAGGGACGCCGTGCCTGGCGCCAGCCCAATGCCAGCCGACTTTATTCAATCGGCTGCAATGAGCAAGACAGATGCGTATGTGCAGGTGACTGGTACCATCAACCCGGGCGCTTATGAGTTGTCTCCTGGGGACGGTGGCGGACAGGTAAAGAAAGCATAAAAATATAATTTCTCTCTCTCTCTCTCCTGAGACATCATGGATGGGCTCATCATAAACTTACTTTCCTTGTTTCCTATTGTCTCTAGTATGATGATCACGGTGCAGGATCACCTCCTGAGTCCCACTGCAAAAATTATCCTTACTATGTGTCACTGGTAGAACCGGACGTCAGTCGCTTCTGTATCCGCTGGTATGTATAATACGTAAACAATACGTCAGCAATGGCGATCTGCGTATGTTTACATTATGAACTGACGCTTGTACCACTCTGTAGTTGCAAAACATACGAGGACTGTAATGCAGGACGGAGCGCGTATGGCTGCGCCCGTGTCGTCCCTGAGTGAACTGTTGAATTGTAATTTCTAGATATACCTTTTTTTTGCCTCTTATTTGCCTGATTTATATGTGTGAAACAATGCTTCTATTTTATTTATACCTGATACGGTACTTTTGTGCCTCTTGACTGGCCTTCCCGCTCTCTTCTTCGTTCATATATTTGCTGCTATGACATCTAACGGCAGCAATACTGACAACAGCGAGAATACACCCTTGTTGGGTCAGCCTGCGACAGCGCCCGTCCCTCGGCGGTCGCTCGAGACCCTCGGCTTGATCTTTATGACTCTGTCTGCCCTGACATTTTCAGTAATGTCATTATTTGTCAAGATCAATGGCTCATCGTTCCCTTCATTCGAGATTGTCTTTGCTCGATCCTTTGTCCAAGCTATACTGGCCCTGATTGCATGCGCAGTTCTTAAGGTGAACCCGCTGGGCCGTCGCGATCTGCGGGGCTGGCTCGCCTTGCGAGGCTTCCTCGGCTCGCTTGGCCTTGCTTTCTTGTTTTACAGTCTGACTCAGTTGCCTTTGGCCGACGCAACAGGTACAGAAGGAACTACTCCCAAATTCCCCGTCTGCCGTGTTACATGCCTACTCAACCTTAAATTTATCAACCTCTTAGTCATGTTCTTCTTGAACCCTACCTTTACAGCCATCCTGGCAGCTCTCCTTTTGAAGGAACCCTTTACGCTGCTGGACGGCACCTGCGCCGCGTTTTGCATGATCGGCGCCATCTTGGTTTCTAAGCCAGAATTCATCTTTGGCCACAGTGAGTCGCACAAGCCTCTCCAGCTTTTGCCCGTTCTCTCGGCCATTGTGGGTGGTTTGGTAGCCGCTTCTGCCTATGTCACTGTTCGTAAGCTTGGCAAAAGCGCTCACTTTTTGGTGCATTGCTTCTACTTTGGTGCCATCTCGACTATCATGAGCCCCATTCTGGCTGTCATCTTTGGACAGTCCTTTATCGTGCCTGACACCACCTGGAATTGGTGTGCGCTTCTCATCACGGGTATAGCTGCTTTCATTGGCCAATGCTTCCTCAATACCGGGTATGTTTCTTGCTAGTGTATCAAACACACCAGCTGATTTATATGTTTTATCTTGCATAGTCTACAACTCGCTCCAGCAGGTCCCGCCACCCTCATGCGCATGAATGATATCGTATTTGCATTTCTCTTTGGCATCTTTATTCTCGGTGAATGGCCTGATCTTTATAGCATCCTGGGCGCCATTCTTATCACCATCATGACCACCGTTATGGGTCTCCACAAATATTTCCTAAGCAGACGATGATCTTGCTTTCTTTTTACCGGTATTTTTGTTTTCTTGAACTTTTCATCATAACTAGACTATGCTCTTGTACAAAAACCGAAAAGACAAAAAAAAAAAACAGTTATCGGAAGGAAAGAGCGGGATTGAGTTTGGAATGGAGTTTGTGTGCGTGCGAGCGTCAGAGTGAGTATGGATGTGAGTGCGAGTACCAGTGCGAGTGCGAGTGCGCTTTCGAATGGATCATGTTGCGGATAATGTGAAATGACGTGAAAAAAAAATGTACAAGGAGGGAAAATGGGCTTTTTTTTCAGTTAGTGTGAAGCAGGCGTTTCCGTCTGAGGTTCAGCTGCAGCTGTAATCAGCGGATAGCGTTAAGGACGATAATAGGAATTTGACTCGCATCACTCACGTGACTGATCCGCCTGCGGTTGATAGGGCAATGGTTCCACCATCACGGGTCTTTGCATCATGACAGGCCCTGGACCTGCTGTCACATTGGGTGGCATGCCTTCGGGAGGGTATCGGATCATCATGGGTCCTCCTATATCAATCATGGTAAGCATCTGGCATAGTTGATTCACTTGTCAAGTACCATGAGGCGCGTTCCCTTGGTATTGATAGACTTGGTGCGGAGGCGCGCCCTGCGGAACGATGGGCGATCGCTGGGGCGACGGAAACCCTTGAGGGAAGGGTGATCCATCTTTACATACGCTTTAATATTAGAATTCGCTCGCTTTTCCTCTTTTTTTTAAAACTTACGTGGAGACACGTTGGCCATCTGCGGGCTATAAGCAACCGCAGGCGGTGCACCAGCGTGGGGCATGGGTGCAGCCGTCATTGGCACGTTGTGCACGAACTGAGGGCTCATGTAGGGCACATGACCCGGTTGCTGTACGGCCATGGGTGACATGTTCTATTATTTTGAATTGAGTGAGACGCACTTCCAGACCATGCTCGAACTTACCGGCGGGTAGCGGTATTGGGGATAGCCGTACGGGTAGCCGGGGGATGCGTAGCCCTGGTACATGTCTTCCTCGTAGGGAGAGTACTGGTGGAAATGGTGTCTGTACTGCTTATTACCAAAGGGCCACGTCGGACCGACCGAATTGGCGCGTTTATTGTTATGCTTGGCAAAGGGCGAGCTAAACGCATCGGCGATTGTGATGCGTTCGTTCGAGTTACCCTTCTTGAGCTGACGGCCTGTAAAAAAAGGCGAAGTCTCTGCTGACGAGGAGGCCGGTTTGCCGCCCTAAAACCATATAAAAGCATTACATCGACACGTCCGATTCCACGCACATGACTTACAGGAACAAAGGCAGGAGCAGCGGGGTTAGGTTTGAACTCCATAGCCTTCACATTGAATTTAAAGCTGGTCTTGGCACCTGTAGGTTTTGTGTCCGTCGGTTTGTCCGATGGCTTGGACGGTTTAGGCTTGACTTCATTAGCCTCTGGCAAGGGTGGTTTGCTCGCAGGCGGAGCTGCCGTCTTTTCTTCTTCTGCCTTCTTTTCAGTAGGCTTCGCCGGCGTTTCCTCGGGACTTGAGGGCTTCTTGCTCGAGAGCAAAGGTACGAGATCGGGCGGCACGGGAACATTGAGCTTGAAGGTCTGATGGAACTTCATGAGTCCCTGCAAGAGGGACTCCTTCTCCTTCTTTTGAAGTGCTTGTTTCTTGGCCTGGAGCTTGTCCTTTTCATCCTTGGCGAATTGGCGAAACGTATTGGCGATTTCGGTTTCAATGCGCTTTGACATTTGGTTGTCGCGTGACTGTATATTCATAGCAGTCAGTACCACACACAGGACCAACGTATCATCACTGACCTTATCCGACGGCGAACCACGACCTAGATGCGACACAGGCGACGCGGCGGCACCACCAGCCTTGGGGAGATTTGACGTCGAGACGCCCTGTAACTTTCCAGACGGTTGCTTGCCTCCTGTAGCCTCCTTTTTACCTGCGGACTGCTGCTGGAGCTGTTTACGTACGGCCGGAGGCATATACTTGTTGGAAGTACCATCACGCACCACAGCGCCGTAACGATCCTCTTCATCATAGCCACTGTCGTCCACCGCGAGACCGCGTTCCTCCATAATGTGGATATTTGTGGCAGCAGACTTGAAAGAAACAGCTTGTTAGCCATGTTGGACGCCCCTCCAGAATACCCCAATTGACTTACGCGTTGGATCTCATTCGCCTTCTCAATGGCCCACTTCTCACGGTCCTTAAAATCGGGCGCGTTTCTGTCGAGTCGGGTGGTGTACATTTCTTCGTCAAAGTCGGTCTTCAACCCAAAGAGTTTCTCGTTGGCAGCAAACTGATCCCAGGAACCGGTTCCATTCGTGTTTGAGCTCAAGTCACCCTCGAGAGAGTCAAAGACGCTGGTTCCTTCTTCCTGCCCAGGGTTCCATTTATGCAGTTCGCGTTCTTTGATTTCGGCCCGAGCACTGATATCGGTATCCGTTCTAAAGCCTGGATAGGCACGAGTGATGAGTGGTGGTTTAGTGAAAAAGACATAATTTCATGGTTCCG
This sequence comes from Syncephalastrum racemosum, assembly GCA_002105135.1. NCBI lineage: Eukaryota > Fungi > Mucoromycota > Mucoromycetes > Mucorales > Syncephalastraceae > Syncephalastrum > Syncephalastrum racemosum. The sequence goes on from MCGN01000004.1 coordinate 1,850,278, forward strand.
TTGCGTACTTTCTCTGTCATGAGAAGGACCATCACCGGCTGAGAGGTCGGTATCCGGCGAGATGATTTCGACAATCTCCTTCCCCGGGATAAAGATCAGCTCTTTGACAGGGTATGGATTCACCTTGCCCTTGTCATTCTGCAAAGGGTCGACTGTCTTTCGTGCGTGTTTCAGGGCAACGCTAATATCTCCTTCGGTCGACGCACCGTGGAACACGCCTTCAAACTTGGTGCCATTTTTGACGACGACCTGTACTACCGTACCCTAATACATATACGTTTAACCACATTATTAAGAGGATCCAACTTGCAGTTTGCGTTAGACTAACAGTCAGACTCGCCAAGAGAAAGAGCATACGATCGTGCATGAGCCGAGTCATCTCTGGATCCTCTGGTATCTCAATTGTTTTGTTTTGAGCGTTCGCAGAGGCATGGGGATTGTTGTTGCTGCTGTTATTATTGTTGTGAGTAGCAGGATTGCCACCGCGATTGCCGTTGGGATTCCATTTCTTGTTGCGGCTACAAGTCAAAAAGAGGTTAGAATGGCTCGCATGGTGGTTAAATAAATAAAATACTTTGGATGGTTCGGCTTTTGGTTGTTGAACTCTTTTTTGTTGCCTTGTCGCGTGTTGGTGGCGAATGCCATGATGCGAATGAGAAAGCAAGATGCGGATTAGGCGGAGAATGGAAAGAACAAGTGAAGAGAAATAGAAAAGCGGAAAGCCAAGTCAAGTATCCCCTCTGTTATATTATTAGGTGTGTTGAGACAACGACGACAACAGCAACAACAGCAACAATAAAGAAAAAGAAATAATCCAAAGTATGCAAGAGTGTGAGAAAGGAAGAAGAAGGGGGTTGTGAGGGGGTGCCCTTTGGGGTTGGTTGCAGAGGGGTGCGGAATAAGATGGGTAAGTGGGGTGAGTGGACTGGAGAGGGAGAGGCCGGGGCAGAAGGAGAGCGTATACAGTACGTAGCAAGTCGATAGCCTTGTGCAACTCATGAAAAGCCACGCTTTTCCCTCTTTGCGTCCCTTTGTATCCCACACGCGGGTGGCGATCCGAACCCACATACCACGTTCTTTGTTTCTTTATTTTCTCTGTGTTTCTTTCCTTTATATTCTTGATATTGTACAAATATACTGTATGTACAGTAAACATTAATCCATATGTGTATATGTATGTTATGTATATATTTATATGTGTGTGTATACTATTTAGTTCATTCTACCACTCCTCATCAAAGAGGCCTGGAATAATGATTGCATCCAAAAGTTCGTTTGCGTGAAAAGCATTCTTGGCTGGTCTGCTCAAGTAGACCGTGCGCTCCTTGCGCTCGCGGCGTAGCTGGAGTGGCTGGGGAAGATTAGGTAAGCTAAAGTAGTTGGGTGGTTCTTCGTTCTGCGGCGGGGTAGCACCGCTCAATGCGGCAGACAGCGGACCAATCCATTCACTCGGCACACCCGGCGGTTGCTCCGGAGCTTCCTCCATCTCAGGTGGATAAAAGAAGGGGAGATCCTTCGAATCACGGTACGAGACGGCGGATATCAGACTCGGTATTCTGAGCAAATGGTCGTTGGGCAGATTGGCGATCGACAGTGGAATGCTGAACTCAGCAACATGATTTGTTTTGAATAAATGTCCGTATTCTATCGTCACGAGAAAGAGCAACCCGTAACGGACCCGTGTGTGCCTCGAAATAAACGAAGGCGACACAAGGCGCGTGGGCACGTCAAACCGTACCGTCTCTGACACTTGACTTGTCGGATCGCTATTCACCAGGGGCACATTGCCGTGGAGAACATTCCGGATGTGCTCTTGAAATGCCGTGCCCTGCTGAACGAGCAACTTGCCTTCATGATGTTTTCGGAACCGATAGTCCACACTGACAATTTTTGCGTCAGCATGAAGCAATGAAATATCGAGTTGCATCTCGAATGGCTCATCTTTACATAATGTGTTAGTTATCGACGTCTCATGGTCCCTCGTCTTCTTTTTGCCTACCCGGACAATATGTTTGTTTATACAGTTTTGCCTTGACTTCAGCCAAAGCGTGCTTCTTGTCACGCATCAGAGTGGTACGGTACGACCATTCTTTATCTGCAAGCAGTGTTATTACCGGATGCTTTATGCTGTACGACCTGCCTTACCGGGCGTGGACAGGATGATGGGACGATACGGAGTTATGTATTCCCTGCTTTTGATACCCGACAGGAGACCTGGCCCATCTGTCTGGGCGGTCCAGATGAACCGTATTGCAAAGCCCGCAGGCTCTTCCATCGAAGGTGGATAGTTGACATTAGGAAACTTTCAACAGGAATCAGAGTGAGTCAAAGTGAGTCATGATAATCAATTTAGGGTAAGCTCTTTACCTTCAAAGCGAACGGGAATTCATAGTGACCGGCATCCAATTCCTCCCATGGGCTTTGCGCGTAGGCTAAAAAAGATGGGAGATAAACAACACGAGTCAGTACCCACGTCATCTTAATGTCGATACATCTTCAATGTGTCACATACGACTTGACTCATTTCCCCAGAGCTTCCATTCAGACTCGAAAAAAGTTGTTAATGCCTGATGTACCCACTCGCCTCGACCGTCACTGCCGCCTTCTTCGACTTTGACCATGGCAGATTCTTCACCTCGAAACTGCGGGATAATGCCATTGTCGTGTCAGATAGGCATGCTTGATAATAGCAATAATGAGAAAAAAAGACAAACTTACTCGGATGCGTATTCGAGTCACATGCATGCGTTCAGCCACGTTGAATATGACTTTACCTGGACCAAGGAATAAGAATAACGGGGTTTGTTATCATTTTGATACAAATAAGAATGGAAGCTGCTATTTACCTCGGACGACACGGTCAGGACGGACAATGACATGAGATCCGCCATCGAATTCAATGGCAAGTGTGGTTTGAGCAGGCGATGGGGCAGGCGACTGGTCACCGTCGCTGCTGGAGGGGTGAGGACTGTTCGTGTCTGACAACTGGCTGGTATTACTGGAGACACTCTGATGGCGTTGGGTATAATCTTCGGTAGCAGCAGGAGGAGACGGCCGGTTCGTGTGGTGAGGAGGTTCGGCAGGTGCGGCCAGCACCGTAGCAGAAGACGAGGACCGATGGCGGGTTGCCACATGGGCTGCGCTGGATAGTAAGCTAGCCATGAAAGAAAACCTGCAACAAACAATCGCTCGCCCACGCGAGATAACCCTCGCCTTCTGAAACCCCATCTGGGCAATCCCGGCAGCCCGACATCCACCCCGCTCGATTGTAGAACCTTTTGTGCCCGATAGCCGCCCCTGCATTATACCCCGCTCCTCCCACCCCCCGTTTCCATCCATGACGCAATCTATCAAACATATTCACGTTCATATGGACGATAGCGTCTGTCTTTTAACTCCTCGTTACTGGATGATTGTGCCTCTAGAATACGAGCGCCTATGCGATGTAAGATCCGGATGTACTTTTCCCTTGATCATGCTAGTTCCAGCATATGGGAGAGCTGCAACAAGACCAATCATTTCCTCTCATGCAGCATTTTTCACGTCCGTGCGCGGCACAGCATAGCACATCCCAAGAAACATGATACCACAATGTATGCCACGTAAATAACTTTTGAGTCTCTGTTCTTCCATCCGGTATTGTTCACACTTATATTCGAAACAAGGAAAGGTATATCTGTTGTACGACTTGATAGGTGTGCATGAAAATTTGGAACAGGGCAATTAAGGTAATGGAGTTTCATTTATGTTGCTGCTGCATTACTCGTTCATTCATACTTTCTATCCAGTCAAGTAAGCTTAAATATCTCCGCGAAAGAGGAGCTGGTTGCTTCTGTGAAGCGTGCCACTTGATCTCGCAGGCATTCTGTATGTGCCACATGAAGCAATGAGTCTGTTAGTTTCCAAAGTTCAATATTAGTCAGGTGTCCTCCTTCGACACATACCTTGATCATCAACGAGATCCTGCAAAGCGTTGACCTGAGTCGAGATATGGTCAAGGAATACCTTGTCTTGTCCTTTCACATGTTGTTGAAGCATGTTGGAGATGTCCTGGACGATGATCGCCATGCTGTCTAACTTCTCTATTGTCCAAGTTAATTTTATGCAGAGCTGTTTATAATGTACGATTATGCATATAAACCGACATCTTTTCTGTGTTGTACCTGTCAGTTTCTTGTTGCGCGTTTGTATTACGGAAACGATGTGTTGCTCAATGTCGTCTGCTGGCAAGGCAGGAAGCGGCTGAAGCAGGTCGTCTTCGCTGGAAGAGAACGTCGTATACTCGTCGCGTAAGTCGTCAAGAATCATGTTACACAGAGGCAGACGAGAAAAGGATGAAAGAAAGCGCGGACACCCAAATCGTGGGTTTCTCTCTTTCTTTTCTTCCTTGTCTCTAGTTTTCCTTCCTATTTATTGACTTTCTCTATGACTTCTTCTCCTACTGTGGTTGGTGCGCACATGTCCACCTTTACGCGCACGATCGTGATGGCACTCCAACATCTCGGTGTCGCATATGAATGGATCGACGCCGCTCCTCACTCGGATACTGCTCGTCAATACAACCCATTTGGCAAGATTCCTTCGTTTGTCACCCAAGACGGGCATACGATCTATGAGGCTCTCGCCATACGGACATTTATCGAACAAAAGTGGGGTAACTCACTCTCTCTCTCGGGCGATCTTGCCGTCCGAGTCAACCAGTGGACGAGCGTCGTTTCCGACTATGTCTTCAAAGACATCATTTTCGGTGTCTGCAAGCCGCGATTTGCGATGGAAGAAAAACAGATAGAGGAAGGCGAGATCAAGCAAAGACTTCAAGGTCCTGTTGAGAAAGCATGCCACATTTTGAGTGTGCTGGAAGGGCTTTTTTCAGAAACAAAAGGGCCGTGGCTATGCGGCGCTGAGCTTTCTTGGGCCGATCTTTACTTATTTCCCTGTCTTGCCGATGTCTACTCGACCCCTGAAGCGGAGGCTGCCAAGCGGGCCGCGCCCCAGATCTGGGAATGGTTTCAGCACTTTGAAAAACTCGATATTGCCCAAAAGACGTATCGGAATACGGTCGCATACAATCGAGCCAAAATTTAGTATAATGGGAAATAAAAAAAATTGCAAGAGTCTATTTCTTTGATTTGTAGGGCGGATTAGTCATTCATGGGTATATATACACAGCGGGGTTACCGCTCAGGCAGCTCGACTTGGCACAGATCATTGAATTCTTCAATGGTAGCGTCGTCCAAATCGGGGAGATGCAGCCAAATCGACAAAAGTGCCAGACCCTCGTCGCGTTCTTTGATATGTTTGAACCCCTTTTCCGTCATTGCTTCCAGTGTTTGCATCGTTTTTTCGTACATGGTGACAATCGCTCGCAGCCGGGTATCTTGTGGACGCGTTAGCTGTGAGTTGAATGATAGATATACAGACACTTGCCAAACAAAACCATCGGGCACGTCGCGAAAAGAGGCGTATTTTGAACAAAAGAAGCGTCGCTTAGTTGCTCCGCGCGTTGGCATATCGCATGGATCTCGGACGCTTGCTGCTGCATCTTTTGTATTTGTTTATTCTGTCCATAGAGAGTTCGTGTTAGCGCCTATCACTGATGAGAGAGATCGACTTTTGGCCACTTGCCATGCGCTCAATGAAGGATTCAAGACTGGCGTGTCGTTCTTGAATGAGTGCTTGAGTCTTTTTATAGTAGGCTTGCTTTATGTTTGGGAAAGATAAGGTCAAGGCGGGATGCCAGTATGCAGGATTATCGACATATCTGAGAAAGAAGGGCGGACAAGTCAAATGAACACGAAAATCGTCAGCTGGACAAAAGCGTACTTTGCTTGGATCACCGTATTGACAACTTCATTCACGACTGGGAATGCATCTGTGACAAGTTGGTGCCAGAAGGAGCGAGTGCGCCTGGCGTCAAGCAAGACGGTATTGAGCCGCCGCTTGAGGGTGCCCATACTATGGGCCATGGCTATATATAAGAAAGAAGAGGAATGTAGGATAAACACAAAAAGGAAAAATACAGTAGTATTAAATTCGTATGAAAGCGGAAACTTGCTGTCATAACTCGCTTGCGTCCCTTCCCTTTCAAATACAGAACATACAACACGATCTATTCAATCATGACCACACCCAAGGTATTATCTCATTTATACGCGACAGGAATCAAACCAAATCACTCACACAAATGTCTTGCATGGCTGCAAGTCTGAAAACCGTATCAAAAAGCTGACAGAGGGTAAGTAACATGACGCTTTCCTTTTCTTTCCCTTTGGTTCTCGTTGAACTCATCTCAGTTAACAAGAACTGAAGCAGCGAAGCAACCAAGACGTGTCCGACCTTCTTCTCGAGCGAGCACGTCTTTTGAAAGAACTCGATCGAATCCCTGAAGCGCGTGACGATATCCAGACTCTCTTGAAGCGATACCCCAAGAATAAAGAGGCACAGCAGCTGGCAAAACTCCTCCTCACAGACTCACATACCACCAACCAAAAACAAACCTCAACAGCACCCCCCAATGCAGAGCTTCAAGACTATCTAACCCAAATCGACACAGATGTCAAGCGCTTTATTCAAACACCCAAATTCATCCAGATACTCAAAGCATGCGGCAACGACGCCAACGATCAAGAAGCGAGACAGACCAGGGCAACAGCGTACATGGTCCTGACCCGCCTCTTTAATCCGCCCCAAGACAAGCAAAAGGACTACCCCCTTCCCTCAATCATCCAAACCTGTGCCGACGCCTTCTCCAAGTGTCTTGGTTCGGGCAAGAACGCAGACAAGCTGCTCGCTTACCGCACCCTCCACGCCATATTTGAGACGAGCATGACCGTCGGCGCCGCCATCCTCAGCCAGGAAGGCGTCGTGGAAGATATGATGGATGTCTTTGAATTCGAAGTCCTGCCGGTGCAAATTGCCATGACTGAAGTTCTTGCCATTGCCTCGAGCGACAAATCATGCCAGAAACGGATCGTGGAGCACGGCAGTCAATGGCTGGCCAAGGCCGCCGCGGGAAAGGAGGGGGACGAGCGGCTCAAGGCCGCGGCAGGGACGGCTTTGATGAAACTGCGCATGCAGCAACAGTTTGAGCAAAAGCAGGGTGAAGAGGGTCAGGAGCAGCAGCTTCAGTCAGCGATGGAGCTGATGCATCTCAATACTCAAGAGCTGACAGACAATTTGGCCCGTACCATCAAGTCCAAATCGACCCCAGCCGTCACCGTCTTGAGCGCCGTTGAAGGTTTGGCATATGCCTCACTGCAGCCGGACGTGAAGGAGACGATCGCCCACGACCCGGCTCTGCTCAAGCGCCTTGTCACCCTCGCTCTCGAGTCTGGCACGGCGCATGCGCAGGCCAACCCGCTCTTGTTTGGTATCGGTACCATCCTCACCAACGTGACCCTCTACAAGCCTGTCCTCGACGAGCAGCAGCGCCAGATCAGAAAGCTGCGCAATCTCGCCAATGCCAAGAAGAACGGAACAGTCGAACCGGAAGAGGATCCGCGTGAGCAAGACGCGGCGGTGGAAGCGCGCATTCGGGCAGTCATCGACCAAGGCGGCGCGCTCGCGCTGATGGTGCTCAGCAAGAATAATAGCCAGAACCTAAAGTCGGTCGCGGCCCGGGCCTACCTGAACTTGGTGACCCCCAAAAAGACGCGCGGCAAGCTTCTGCAGCAGGGCATCGTCAAAGGCCTTGCGCCGCTCGCCTCAGATCTGCAAGCCGCACATGCCCTCGCGCGTCTAGCTATCACGACCGACCCACGTCTCGCGTTCGGAGGTCAGACGTCATTGGCGCTTGTACGACCGTTCCTGAATCTTTGCAAAGACAACGCCCAGCTTCGCCAGTTTGAAGGCCTGATGGCCCTCACGAACCTCGCCTCGGTCGACGACGACTCGGTTCGGCTCAAAATCGTAGCCGAGGATGGCATGACAACGTTTGAAAACCTGCAACTATCGAATCATACCATGGTGCAGCGGGCAGCGACCGAGATGATTTGCAACATGGTCTTTTGCGACCCGGTGTTTGAGACGTACAGTACCCACCCAGGCAAGCTCCGGCTGATGATGATCCTCAGCGACCACGAGGACATGGCGACGCGGCGGGCCGCTTCGGGATGCCTTGCAATCCTCGCAAACCGACCAGAGGCATGCCAACATATGGCCCAAGTCGACAAGGGTTATGAACGTATAGCGAGATTGCTGCAGCCAGAGGAATCAATCGAAGTGCAGCACCGCGGTATCGAGGTCATCCGCTGCATGCTGCAGCATCTGGGCAAGCCTGCCGCGCAAGGGCTCTCTGAGCAGAATGCGCAAAAGCACCTTGCACACCTTGTCAAGTCTAAAGTTGCGGCGGTTCGCAGTGCAGCCAGCGAGGTGCTGAAGATGATGATGGCTGAACTGGGAGTCCAAATAAAATAATCTTGGCGTCATCCTAAGCAGGAGAACAGAGAGAGGGAGAGCATGATGTGAAAATTAGAGTATATACAATGTGGATCCGTTCTGAATAAGCGGGGCTCGGAAGTCGCGAGTAGATCTGGGTCACCCTGGCATCATGCACTGAAGCGCTGTTTTTGGTGATGATGATGATGATGATGATGTTGATGATGTTTGGTGGTAGTATTTTCCCGCACAGCTCCGCGTTTAAAAATTTGCGCCCTTGCCATTTACAGAACCGGACCCAACCCACATGGCACTCATAGAGCGGCGATGAGAGCTGAGATAACGGTATCGACGCGTCTGTGAAGTTGGACTATCAAACCATCATCAGCAGCAAGACGCATACGCAGGGGTTTCTATTCTGTAAAGCATTGATAGTACCTACGTCATGCTATAGAATTTCGGAGCGGAAAAAAAAAGTTGAGCCCTTCCAAAGTTGCTTTAAGCTTGGATTTTTTCGCTGCGTTTTCTTTTCCCTTTGTTCTCCCATTTTCGACAAACGAGATATAATTAACGATGGCTGCAAACGTCCCTAAAGCGAAGGTAAGGCAAAACAAGGAGAAATGCCAAGGACAAAAGTTGGCTGACGAGAGATTTCCAGTTGAACAGCGGTGCTGAGCTTCCCATGATCGGTTACGGCACCTTTGGTGGTGCTGACGCGCCCGAGTTGGTATACAAGGCCACCAAGGTGGCATTGGAAGTCGGCTACCGTCATTTTGATACTGCTTACCTGTGTAAGTGGATCTGGCTAATAACTGTAATACTGTAATATTAATGACGGTGTTGGTGATGGTGATATAGACAAGACGGAGCCTGCACTGGGACAAGCGATCCGTGAGAGTGGTGTGCCTCGTGAGGAGGTCTGGGTGACGACCAAGCTGTGGCAGTCGTTCCGTCGCCCCGAGCACGTTCGCCCTGCTTGTGAGCGTTCGCTGAAGGAGCTCCAGTTTGATTATCTGGACATGTACATGCTCCACTGGCCTATGGTACGCGTTTTCGAACAAAGGAAAAAAAAAAAAAAAGAGAAGCGGGGATTTCGGGCGAGGTTTTTGATTCATGCTTACCATTTTTATCGCTAGGCTTGGGAGTTCACGGGATACGAACACGAAAAGATCTTTGTCAAGGACAAGGACAATGATATCAAGACGATTGACGTGCCTCTGATTGACACGTGGCGCGAGATGGAGAAGCTGGTAAAGGATGGTTTGGTGCGCAACATTGGTGTGTCGAACTGCACGATTCCCATGCTTGAGGAGCTTCTCGAGAAGGCCGAAATCCCGCCTGCTGTAAACCAGATCGAGATCCACCCCAGCTTGCCTCAAGAGGAAATGCTCAAGTGGGCCAAGGAGCATAACATCCACTTGACGGCGTATTCGCCTTTGGGCAACCCTGGCTTCTCGTGGTTCTCAAACACCGGCCACTCCAAGACACTCGAGCAGCCTGCCGTCCTGAAGGCCGCTGAGAAATACAACAAGACGCCTGTCCAGGTCCTGATTAACTGGGGTGTTGCTCGTGGCTACTCGGTTATCCCCAAGTCGGTCACTCCCGAGCGCATCAAGGCCAACATTGAGTACTTCCCCATGGATCCTGAGGATGTTGAGGAAATCACAAAGATTGGTCGGGAGCATCCCGTCCGTACCTGCGACCCCGTTCTCATGTATGGTCCCTCCAACGACGTCTTTGGCGAGCACAAGAAATAATCGCTTCTGCTTGTAAATTACCTATATTATTGCTCGTCATAGACCAACAGACCATCTATATTATGTATCCAATCGTTCTCTGTAAAATATAAACTTTTCCTCGTTGGATATATGTAAAGCATTGAAAGCATTGTTAAAAGCTAGAAACGGGATGGACTACTTTCTTGCATCTGCAGATTCTAATGCTGAAGGCACAAGCGAGTCTTGTGTCTACGCAAATCATACAGACGATATCAAATAGTCTTCCTATCTTTACGCTCAAGCAGTCTCCAATTCCAATATCCTTGTGCCATAGTACTTGAGAAACGGTTATCTCCAATGTGCGCGAGCATCGGAGACACTCACACACGGAGGGATGCGAACCCATCAGCGCTAGTCTCATGCCGGGGTCACAGGTGGAGCCGCGCTGAATTGCTTCATACAGTTGATTATTATCCAGCAGCATTTTGAGTGCCATAGAAGACATGCAGCTAATAGTCATTGGCTTTTTGCTGTCCTGCTGGTGGATGGCGGACTAATTGGTAGGATTACACCAACAAGAAAGATAGGGCCACGGCGGTATCATCTCAGGTCGAGGTTTACCTTTCTCGGTGTGGTGTATTACGGGTCGTTGATATTCTGAAGCAAGGAGATGGTCAGTTAATGTGAATAACAATATCGGTCACAGGTTTGATCTCTCCCGAGGGGAAAACGACGGCCAGCCATGTTTTTGGAAACAGTAATCGCGTACCTTAGTCTTTTTTTTTGTCATGACGGTGTGTGACCAGAGTTCTGCTTACTGTATCTTGATCCTGCAGCAGAGTTTGTAATCGTTTCGGGAGCGATATTACTGCTCTAAAGACGACTGATGCGATGGAAACCCTCGTTATTTCTATACTACATTCTATGCAGCTCGACTGCAGCGTCATCATACCATGCGATATGCTTCATTCAAAGCACCAATAACAGTGTTGATTTTCTTAATTGATGTATTGTCGCCCTGTCGGTATTTGTGAACGCGTCGCATGACGATCAAGGTGAAACGGCGCCCCTCTTTTTTCTCGCTTGTTCTTCACTGCTCGACTATGAACAAAGACTCACCGACACTCTATAATTCATATAATCCGGTGGACGATCACCATCCGCCATTAGAGGGGTCGAATTCATCTTCTGCGCCCGGTCAGCATTCACCCCACCCAAGCGTTACTCATCTCGTCGATGATCCCCAGACGCAGCAGACATTACCTCCCACCAATCAACCTCAGCAACAACTACAACAACTATTACCGTCCGTGGTCGAGCCTACACCCACTGCCGCCACGAGTGCTTCTACCTCAGCGTCAAATACGAACCTTGCCAACGCGAATCCTGCCTTGTCTGCGGCTGCAACGACGTCTGCAACGGGCGCTGCTCCTGCTGCTGCTCCTGCTACAGCTACTGGTCCTTCTACAGCTACTGCTACTGCAGCTGTTGCTGCTGCTGCCGCTGCCGCTGCCACAGACGAACGCGCTTTGCAGAACCAGAAGCTCGTCGAAGAATTTCAGTACCTTCTCGAAAAGAGCCAAAGTCTATTTAGTGGGCTAAGGCATGCACTTTCTCTCTTCCTTCTTCCACTTCTACTGACCCGTTTTTCCATCTCAATAAAGGGATCTGCCTCCCACAGGAAGCCATCGGCAATGGAGACCGGTAAACCCGCTCGCTATGAATTCTACCTATCCAAAACATATCCTCATTCGCTAAATCGATTCGCCTACGTTCTTAGTACTTTGAGAAGACTTTTGAGATATATACCAAGGTATTCATCCCATCCCTTTGCCCGTCTACACGTACCAAATGATATATAATCTATTACCTTTCAGCTCTGGAAATTTCAACAATTGCACAGGTACGACCGTTCAGCGCATTGTAGATCGTGTTGTGTGACCGAGTGTACAGGCCTGTCCTCGAAGACAAAGAAAACTATGGTCTAAAACGATGGGAAGTCGGTGAAATTGCTAGCAAGATTGGCCAGCTCTATTATCATTATTAGTAAGTTTAGACACATGAATTTAACCGCTGTTACTCATATCATGCACACAGTTTGAGAACCAGTGACACCAGCTATCTTTGGGAGTCATACGTTTTCTATGACGCCATTCATGAGCGACAATACTTTAAAGACATTCTCGAAGCCAAGAACCCGGCCCTTATGATAAAAAAGATCCGGTATTATGCGCGCTTCATTGTTGTGAGTCTTCTCTTGAACAAGGACGACAAGATTCGGCAGCTTGTAAGCGAGCTTGAGGAACTTGTGGATGATTATACCAAGGCATTCAAGCCGCCGGATGCCAAGGAGTGGCAGATCGTGGTGAATGAAATCAGTACCTTTATGGAGGCCGAAAAGAAGCTTGCACCCATATCACCTGAGAAGCTGCTCATGACGGTCGACTATCGATTACCCATCACCACGCAAAACGATGTGCCCGGACGACTGCGGCTACAGGAAGCCATCCTTGTGGGTAGCTGCCAGAAGCAGATCAAATTTTCTGAGCTCACCCTCGATATGTATCGGATGTTGCAAAGCCTCGAAAAACAGTTGCCAGCGTCTGACTTGCCACAAAAGACTGTTAATATTCGCAACCAAGAAGATGCAGGAAAAAACCGTCAAGAAGCTGTGATGGCCAAGAACGAATCCACCACGACGAAAAATAGCGCGGCGGCAGAAACAAAGCAAACCACATCGCAACCTCAACAGCTGCCGCAGCCTCAGCAACAGCCACAATCCCAACAACAGCAACTAGTGCAACAGCAACATCGACGCGTCAATCCACACAAATATCTCCTCTATCGACCCTCGCTGAGCCAGTTGATGGTGTATATTGCGACCGCATGTAAAGACACAACAGAGAATGGGGTGATACTGCTCTATCTGTCAGCCGATGGATGCGAGTACCCTGATGTATCGGTACCTGGATTTCAAGGTGGTGTGGCCACCGCTTACCAGCCGCGTAAAGGCGCTGCAGCCGATTCGGCGCCATCAGGTGCAGCTGCTGCGACATCGACCTCCACTGCCACCGCCGCCTCCACCACATCAGGCGCAGGTCCCGTGGCGGGCAATAATGCAAACGCGACTTCTTCTGGCTCATCAAATGCCATCCAGTCAAACAACCCGACTACGAGCGCATTGCAACCTAGGAATCACTGCCTGCATCCTGCGGATCTTGTCCCTTTTACGAGGAAACCCTTATTTCTTATCGTGGACAGCAGCAGCAGCGTGATTTTTGCCGAGATACCCAATGTGTTTGACCAACCTTTGATAAGTCTTCTCTCACCCATCGAATACCCCTCGTCCGTCCAAGACCGCGGCGAGATCGGCAGCCTATTTACGCTCTTCCTCCATGCTCCTCTCCTCGGATTTTGCTCTGTATCAGACATCGGTAACCTGGATCAAGACAAGTGGGATGAGTCAGTACTATTGATGAGCAAAATGGAAACGCATATTGCCAGCCTGCTTCTAGAGGACCCAGACGTTGGTATGTATTAGGTTTAAGTTCATATCATGCTGTAGGCCTGATGATTCTAAAATCCTTTTTTTTTTTTTTGTAGTTCCTCATTGGAAAAAGTGCATGAGTGACGAATTTCTCAAGGCTTTCATGGTGCGCTTTACATTATGCGGCATTATCTTGCGATGTCATTCCTCGTTTAAGGACGAAAAGGTAAAATCTAGCATGTCCCACTAGATGTACGTACAGTATTTATGACTCATGATGTGCGCTAGAACTATCCAACGTCGTCTCCTGCGCTTCCGGAAAGCGTTTACGGTTCCACCGAAATCATACACATGCTTTATGACTTGACACTTATCACTCGTGTATCTACGTATTTCAGCTTTCCCGCTAGCATTGTTCCACCCGAAACATTTGTGAGTCATGATAATCAGACAGCAGTTGAAGCAAATTAGCACAATCGCTATACATGCGTATAATGAAGATAAATAAAGGTAGAGATAGAAAAAAAAGAAAAAAGAGGGTTACAGAGGGCTCATACATAGACAGTAGACGGAAGGAGGGGGGGCAAAATATATACATCATGTGTACGTGTATTAATATCTACAGCTTATGAATCACGGCAGCGCGCAGGCACATCAAAGCTTTCCGTTCGTCGCTCAAGCCAACCTTCCTTGATGAGCTCGGCACCAACGCCAAGACCGCGACGGGCAAACGCAGCATAGATAAGACAGTAGTTCTCGCCATGGGTGAGCTGAGACTCGGCGGAAAGAATAGCATCACGCGCATCGACAAAAGTAGGGTTGCAGGGCTGCTGTTTCATGCCGTCGATGACGAGCTGCAAAGCCAAGGTGTTGCCATGATTCAAGATATGGTCACGTGCTTGGTGGATATCAGCGGGGGGGAACCAGATCGGCGTGAAACCATGCGCATCGACCAGGTCCCAGTACACTTCATAGAGCATCTCAGCCCAGACCTCGCCCTTGGCATGGACGCCCCAGTAGTTGAAGCGGTCCATGATGCGATAGGTGCTCGGGTTGGTCTCCATGTTTGTCGAGTACTTGTAGTTGCGGATTCCCGGACCGCCGTTGGCCCAGCCGCCCATGCCAAAATCGGACTTGCGTGTATCATTGATAGACATGCGGATAATGGTGGCGACGAAATCGCCCCAGCCCTCGCCCATGCCACCTGCCTCGCCCCAACCAAGGCAATTGCTATTGTGCGGGCCTTGCGTCAATCGGTTCGAGACACCATGCGTGTATTCGTGGATAATGATGCCACTCTCAAAGTCACCATCGCGCATCGGGTGAGTCTGGTCCCAGACGTACATGCGCATCTTGCCGTGTCGTCCGTCGGGCGGGGTGGCAAAGTTGGCATTGTTGCGGCCTGAACCGTCCTGAGCGTTGGCGATCACAGCATCGTCCTCGCCGTCGTCGTTTTCGCGGCCACGGCCCAGGTTGCTTTGCTGGAAATTACCTAATCAATAGCCAATGGATGGTCAGTGATCTCGACAAAAATCAGAGCCGCTTTCTCTTCCTACCTGATTTTTCGTCAAAGCCGTACCGATAAAACAAATCGTGAGCTGTGTTGCACCAGTAAAACAGGTTGGTCACTGCTGCGTCCTCATACTGCTTGGGTTCATCCACGTCGAACTTGGCTCGGTAATCAAAGATGATATCGCCTTCGCCATCTAACTTGGCCGCAGGGCGATAGTTCTCCTCCCAGTTATAGCCGCCGTCGGGGTTGGTATGCGCATAGACATTGTTACCGATCGTCACATTGTAGGAGTTACCGCCGTCCTGAGTTTGCCATCCAATAGGGCTCGCGACCAGGTCGTGTGGGTTCCTGAGCAGGGTCTGCTCAGCTTCAGAAGGGTCGTTGGCTCCAAACGGAATCACATTGTAGTACACTGCATCGGACACCCAATCCACTAGACCCACGAGACGGCCATCATGCGCATTAACATGCGCGTTGTACCAATGGTCCGCCAGCTCAATTTCAATATCCCAGACCTGGACGAGTTCTCCTGTCTCCAGCTGCGAATACGCCCTGCGCACGCGCACATCGGATTGGGCACCAGGCAAATCGTAGAGCATGTAAGCCGAGCCTTGCTCTTTCGGCCGGAGGGCGAAGGGTGCGTGATGTACCGTGTGACCCACATGGCTTAAAAGAGCCAGAATTGCGCTTTCAGGTGGGATCACCGGCTCTGTCGCTTGCGTGTACCGGTAGCCGATCGCGTCATGATCGGAGAAAACCAGTTGCTACGATAAACATAGAGAGAGCCATTCAGTCTTCATGCATAACAAACAAGCCAAACAACCAATGACGTACCTTCCACCATGACGAGGAGCTCTTTTCCTTGCTCTGCACGGCCTGTGCAAATGAACTGCCAGCAGATAGCACTTGACCGTGCCGGTCCACATTGATGTTCATGTCTCCGTTGACGACCTCGATGCCGTCCACTATTTGTCGCAAATAGACATGCGTCACCCCGCTAAGCTCGCTCCTGTGTGATGATTGCACAATAAACTCGCTGTGCGGCGCCAAGTGCGACGCAAACAGGGTTGCTATCGTTTCAGGCGGAGCAGATTCCCCACCCGCACTCCACATCAGACCATTGCTCTCGTCAAACATCGTTGTGTATGTCTTGTGAGGCAAATGTGGCCCAAAGTTTCCTGTAGCCCGATGCTCGGCCTGGCCATGAGAATGATGGGGCAAAGCGGCTGCGTGGATGATAGAAACAGCAGCGAGGGCCACTGCGGTAGTGATCAGATTGACCATGTCACGAAAAAAGATAAAACAATGAAAAGAGAAAAGAGGAGAAGGAAGAAAAAGGTGCGATAGGAAGCGTGAATCGAGTCATAATTGGTTTTCTTTTGCCTTGTCGTTATCTGTGACGCACATGACAGATCCACGCAGGTCATGGCGTATTTCAGGCACAGGAGAGCACATGATGGTGGCTGTATACTGTTTCCGGAAACTTTTTGCGCATACAGTATCTTGTGTAACGGTGCCCTTGGCAGAAGTGATGGTTTTTGCAGAATGCTGGAACCAGATTACGAACCTCATAGTTTTGCTTCTGCCAAAATGACAAGGCACAAAATGAGCAGTTAACACTCTGGCAGCTGTATGTCAGATAGCAAAAAGGGGAGTGAATCATGTGATTATGATCAGTAATTTCAATTCTGTGTTGTGCGGCTGGTTGATCAGTTTTTTCACACCACTGACACAGTATTTCCGAGAACCAGAGGGCTAAAGTATATATATATATATAATTAGGGTTATAGTGTCGCCCGGCAGTAAGCCAGCTGCAAATCGGAGTGTCACCATTTTCGAACTAAGCTGTTCACAATGTGCCTGGCTAACATACATAAATTCTTGTTTTTAAAAAGCTCTCCACACTTGCCAGTAAAATATAATCATCCTTTGCTCAGTCGCGAATATTAAGAGCAAATGGTCGTCCTTATAGTGAAGTAGTTCCCCGGAATTATTACATTGAAATCTATTGAGGGGACCAACGCCCTTTAATTTCCGTGACTGATAACACGCTATATACAACGGCTGAAAGCAGGAGTGAACGACAGAAACATACTAAGGATGGAAAAGGCCTTGTTGATCGCTTGCTGGACATTGCTCTTGGCAGTCGCCAAATATGGGTGCAGCAGCGCGGTCAGGCCTTCAAGATGCTCGTTGAGCTTGTTGTTGTGGATTATTGGGACGTGCTCATTGTCTCCAAATTCATCGAAAATCTGCTTCAGATAGCTTTGTATGCGGCCATTAGCTTCCCCGTGTAGTTGGAAGACTGTCTCCTTGTCAAGCTGGGCCCGGTTCCGCAATTGGTACGGGCTTGCTTGGCTTGTCGCAGAGGTCGCGTCCTTGCTCGCAATTGCCAGGGCCTTGTGCACGCGCTGTTCATCCAGGTATATAGTGCACTGCGTTGACCGACTTATCCTGCAGATCGAAGTTCTTGATGCTTGCGTCCAGGCACGGCAATGCATGTCTGTCGAATCGGATCGATGCACAAGGACGTTGCATGTTTCCGTCCCGATGACCAATTTCTTCCCATCACGACTGTTTAAGGTCATCAGCCATACACTCGGATAGCGATGTCTTGAAAGGTGGCGGTTCGGGCGTCTGCATCGACTCGTGCTTCACGCTACCAGAGGCCTCTTGACAAGCATCAACGGTTTTGCCGCAGCCATATGCCTCGACACTGTTGACCATAACGGCTTTACTTCTGTCGACACGGTACAACGTCTCAGCGGCGAGAAGTTGGGTGACATGGAACTTGCTTTGCAGGTACGGCCGCCACTGTAGACAATGTCGGGGCCGGTATTAAGCAGTTGAAGCGAGTCGCCTCGGCTATTTCGCTGTACAATCACTCGAATGGATTGATGCTTCAGACGGATGATGAGACTGACCGCTGCGCCTTGGCGACTACATCTCGGAGAGCCAGCGCGCTGAACTCCTCGCCATTGATATTGATCATCGACAACGGTCCGAGTTGCAGAGCTTCAACGATACAAAGGGTTTTGCGCTTGTGATTTGCTTCGGACAGACAAACCAAGTCACTCTCGGACAGATGTATGCAGTCACCCGTACCGGTACGTAGTTGGAAATGTTGACAACATTCTTGACAATCCACTTCTTCTGGATCGCATCATGACACATAGGTCATTCTGTGTGGACAAAGCCAATGTCTCTGGCGTACTCTTGGCAGAGCTTTTTTCTCCTCCGGTCTAGACGACGCAACTTGGTAAGGAAGCTGGGATTGGGACTTATCGAGATTTTGAGAAGAACAGAAGAAAGAAAAAGGAAGAGGATAAACAGTATGTTATTCACGGTTTAAAAGGGGAAGAACACAAAGAACACGTCTCATTCAGGTAGTCAATACACTCTTTAATATGCCGCGATCTGTGGCGCCGCCTCAATTTCATTGTTCAAACGCTCTCAATGGCACCGAAGCTCCTTTGCTTTTACTTATAAATAGACCAGCTTCGTCAGGCTTCACTGCGATCATATCTGAATCTTCGATCAAGAATTCCGCAAGTGGGTGCTTCCTCTGTCTTTGGCTTCGTGTCATCACAATTGTGCGTGTGGCTTTGTTGAAACATGCTTCGACCAATCAAGCTTCGTATTACGATGGTACATATGGCAGCATTGTATGCTTTCGTTTATTCAATTGTCTCTATGTGTAGCGGTGAGCAGATGTGCACGGCTTTCAGCCAGCGTGTAAACTCACAGCGTCGTATAAACCCGATGAAAGGGTTGGCGCGCAAGAACATTGCCCACAAGGTGGACATGCTGTTCAAATTCTTCATGCAAGAATATGGCTGCGTCGAGTGCGAAATCAGCAGCGACGGGACAGGCACAAGCAAACAGATCCTGTCTTTCAGCAGCTTTGGGAGCTTGATGCTTCTCTCCTTGATCGTCTTGGTAGAGCACACTTCAGTTTAGCAGCACCGCGTTCTGGCGGTCGGTTTTGTCATCAGTGGTCAAGTGATGACTTGACAACAGTATCTCTCAAGACTGAATGACCGGCTGGGGAGTATAGCCTCACTCTGACACCAATGATCTTGGGCTGCCCAGAAGGCTATGTCACCCGCTTGACCAAGTTACCCACCTATGAATTTCCGGTGTGCGAGCAACTCTTCGTCAAGCAGATCGCCAGACTGGTCACGATGGTCTGGCAGACGAAGGCGATACTGAAGGATTCGCTGAAGTGTATCCAACTTGATGAAGGCGATGAGGGTACACCATGCAGCCTTCCTGGTTCTTTACCCTCGCCGAAACCGAAAAAGCGCAAAAAATGAGCCATTGACTCTTCGCAACGTTACCTATGCACACGCTAGTTCAATATCTATCTATATACCTATAAATTCTTATCTATAGGTCCACACATGCTTTTACAATTCGAATACGTCAACAACCGGATGTTCCGCCACCTCTATATCCGTAGGGATGAAGACAGGTGGCCTAGAGATATTTGAGATAATGTATGATTTATTACAGTCATTAACACTGCTTGAAGACTTCTTGCATCAGTAGCTCCCGAGAGTTAGTAATTGTGAGCCGGAAAGTAAACACCGCGACGTGTGCTCATTGAAGGAATTGGTTATTGTTATGCTTCAGTAACCCGACGGTGACAGTCTCGTGGAAGCACCAATTTCTTCTGCTGAGCAAGCAATAATCAGCAACTGTCAAGTGTTGAATGACACATATCCATTATCTTATTTTCCTCTTGTTGAAAGAGCAGTAGCTCTGACTTCTATTATCACGATCAGCCGATATACTGATTTGATACTTCTCGCAGAGCTTGTAAGATAGGAAGTGATATTCGGTCCACGCGCCAAAAAGAAAGTAATGCGACCATATATATATATATAAAGTACAGCCCCAGAACTGGGAATGGGCACGGCATCATGTACTGTATTAAATGCCTTCGGTCAAGGTGATACTCGAAACGCGCCTACCTGGAAATCCCGTCTAGTGCCCAAAAGGAAAACTTCGTGTAACGCCACGATGAAAAAGATCAAGCGCCCAACCCTTAGGAAAAGCCCAATATTATGGGCGGGATACCAAAAGAACTACTCACTTTGTCCGATGGCAAACGTTGCTGAAGCATCCAACGATTTCTGGGTCCATTTCAAAGCCAAACGTGCTTGTAAGGTTCAACTCTCCCTGAAAACGAAGCTTGACTGACTGAAATCGCGAATAGCTATTGAGGATCGTATCCATGAATCGGCGCAGATCAACAAAGCCGAGCTCCCGGGCCATTTCAACGAGATCTTGCAACGCATAAACGAACTCGAGAAGCAACTTACCAAGGCTACTGAGTATATCCCATCCTACGACGCGCGGCAGTATGTCTTGGCAAGTGCCCCTACACGTGTACTAAGATGGTGTTTTAACCAAAAGAGTAGCAAATTAAGGAGCTTAGCAACGCGCTCGAGTCAGCCAAAGCTTCCCTCACACCCAAACCCAAATTCTCTTTCAAATCACGCAAACCCAAAATACCCTCATCCGTTGGCAATCCCTCGAGTCTCGTATCTCTCCCTCTGCAGCAGCCCGATCAGCCGAAACAGCCCGATCCTTCCCCACTTACTTCACTTACCGGTAACGTGATCACTTTCAGCCAATGCCACAACCAACTCGTACGTCCTTCTTCTCTGCCGGGTCACTCGGTCGATGTCGCCTTGTCTGAACTCGATCGATGCTTCGTCTGGCTCAAAGATACGCCCATATCCGCTCTACATATCAAAAATGTCACAAATTCAGTCATTATTTGCTCCAAGATCGAAGGTTCCGCACTTATATACGGCCTCACCCATTCCATCCTGACCACAGCCTGTCACCAGGTATATACATGGACCTTTACACTTAGCTGCATTTCCTGGTGCTGAAACTTTTCCTTAGTTCCGTATGCATGATGCTCATGATGTTGATATTTTGCTGGCCGTGACGAGCAAGCCGATCATTGAAGACTCGGATGCAGTACGCGTCGGTCCCGTTTCATCTGCGGATCCAGTAAGTCGTAAACCTAAACTGGGAAAGGTTAGCAACCATTCACTGACCTTCCTGAGCAGATCAATTACTTTGACCAGGTCGAGGACTTCAATTGGCTCAAGAAACAGGCATCGCCCAACTGGCGACTTATGGACGCGACCGAGTTGGCTAGATTAGATGGCATGGGGCCGGACCGCTGGCAGGATCTACTCGATACATTATTGCCCGTGGAAAAATTAAACACATGAGAAAAATTTTTGCTCAACAGAGACCATATGGCTTTTCGTTTGTTTTCGGATGACCTCTCGCATCAATGTCTTTTTGGATAGAGTGGAGCGTGGGTTTGATAGTGCCGAAATGGATCTCATTCAATGGGCCAATGAGCTATTTTCTCACGGGCATTTGGTACACACGCATGTTAGTCGGAACCAATCGAAACAAATTATGATGAAGATAAACAACCGCGCCTTTTATATGCTCGAATCATAAGGGCTACACACGCAGAGAAGCATAGTTAATTATTTCCACAGCCCGGAACAGTTGGTGCGATGATATCCGCGGGCCATTGCAGTTTATGGTAGAATACCAAAAGAAGCTCGGCCGTGAGAAAGTGATAGGTTACGGGACTGGCCGCTACTTGCACGACCATGTTTAATGGTGACTATAAACAGCTGGCATCATATACCCTACCATTAGAGGGGCGGTATCTTTGCATGATTTCCCTGTTCCTATAAAAAACGCAATCCACTCAAGACAAGCAACCATCTTTATTTTTCACAAACTACCAACCCCTCAAGAATATAATAATGCTCTTCCAACGTCCTGTCCTGCGTACTACTACCACCTCTACCTTGGCTGTTCTCCGTGCTAACCGGTGCCGTTGCCAAGCACGGCGTTTCTTGCATGAGTCTCCCGCTGCGGCCGCCATTGTCGGCGAACAGAACCTCGAGGAGTCGCCCATGTTCACAGTCACCACGCAAAATGGCTTCCTGCCCCGTAAAGACCCCCTGGTTCGCCTGCCAGATAGCTTCTCAAAGCTCGAATCCCTTCTCGAGCGCATGCCCATCAAAAACCCCGAGACCGGTCGGCCTGGCCTTCTTGCTTCGGGCGAGTTTGGCGAAGCCATCCTGACCGAACTCCCTCTCTATGATGTCGATAACGTTCATGATCCTGCACTCTTGTCCGGTAAGCTGCTATAGCTGTCGACAAAATAGCACGCATGTACTCACAAATATACGTACTTAGCGCTCTTCCGTGATTATACCTTTGCTGCCTCGGCCTACCTCCTCGAGCCTTGCGATCTTCGATACCGTGCTACCAAGAAGGATTATGGTATCGGCCGTCTGGTGCTTCCGCGCAGCATTGCTGTGCCTCTCACTAAGGTGGCTCAAAAAATTAACAGCAAACCGTTCATGGAGTAGTAAGTTTATACGCAGAGAGCTACCTGTATGTGATACTTATTACGTGGCAACTCTATTTTTTCCCCTTAAATCATCCAGTGCTCTCAGTTATGCGTAAGTAACTGAAACGTCCAAACACATGGTTCATGAATCTCACTTTTGTCTTTTAGTCTTTACAACTACAAACGGATTGACCCTACTGGCGATCTGACCTACGACAACCTCAAGCTCATCCGCTCTTTCACCGGCATGGAATCAGAGTAAGTGGTAGCCAACCATGTTGGTGGCACGGAGGTTGACACGTGATGCGCTCTTATAGGAAGGGCTTCATTCTGAACCATGTTACCATGGTGGCGCACTCTCCCAAGCTGGTACGACACGCGCTGGGTGTGCTCAACACACTTGAGGCCGAGAACCGAAGTGGGTTCGATCACCACATGGCCAACCTCAACGCGACATATCAAAAGGTGAATGACGAGATGGAATACATGTGGGCGCGCAGCAACCCTGCCGACTACCTGGACTTCCGGACGTTTATCATGGGCACCAAGAACCAGCCCATGTTCCCTGACGGTGTTGTGTACGAGGGTATCAATAACAACAAACCCGTGAGCCACCGCGGTGAGAGTGGCGCAAATGACTCAATGGTGCCGCTGGCGGACAACCTTTTGCAGATCAAGATGCCCGAAAACCCGTTGACCGAGATTCTGCGTGACTTCCGCACTTACCGCCCCACAGACCATAAGACCTTTTTGGAGCTTGTCCAAATCCGGTCCAACCAAAACAACCTCCGTCAGTTTGCGCTCGGCGATCCCAACTCGGCTGGTACGAAATTATTGCGTATTCTGGATGCTTCGAGATTGACTAAAATTAATTTGTGTAGCCCTCTATCTCGCCAACGTCGATCAGATCCGTGCATTCCGTCATCGACACTGGAGCTTCACAAAGGAATACATCATCAAGTATACTGAGCACCCTGTTGCCACTGGTGGCTCCCCTATTGTGACCTGGCTCCCCAACCAGTTGATGACAGTCCTGGATGTTATTGAAGAGGTAGCGAGCGGTATCGATCGCTCATTGCTGACAAAGGAGCACGCTGCACTGGTGGAAGAGATTGAGCAACGTGCGGACGCCCAGAAGCGAGTTCTGGTCCGCGATGTCCAGAAACTCAAGGAACGTTTCCCTGAAGAGGCGGTGGCGCCCCGCTTCCAGGAGGCAGTCGCTGCAACAGCTTAGAAGTCCCACAAAGAAGGGGTTAAATAAAACAAGGTCTTCGTCATAAAAGGTTCATTGTGGATTTAAAGGGGGTCCTGTTGTTCTTTGAGTGATTCAATCGACCATTTGGGTCGGGTAGTGATGGTATACTCGTCTATAAGCCCCGCCTGAAATCGCTCGAGACCTGTCCAAGCAATCATCACGCCGTTATCTGTACACAGTTGCGGCGGCGGACATACCAAGCGTAAGCCATAGGATTGTGCAAGCGCATCCAACCTATAAACAATATGCACGTTGAGAACGGGTACATATGCATCTAGAGTAAAGGTAAAATTAAGGAAAAGATGAAAGCATACCTTGAACGAATCAGCTGGTTGCTGGCGACACCACCGCTCACGACAAGAGCGGTGAGTGGTGTGTTTTTGATCTCACGGTCGAGAGCCATGGTGAGTTTGTGTTCAATGTGGCGTATGCAGGTCATCTGAAACGCAGCGGCGAGATCACTGACAGATTGTGGATCGTCGAGAAGACTCGGCTCGAGTTGGACGAGTCGGGTGACGGCCGTTTTGAGGCCTGCAAAGCTCCAGGCGAGCGTGTTTTTGTTTCGATGAGTTGACATGGGCAGCGGCAGGCGGGGCGCCAGCCGATCCGGGTCCCCTGCAGCAGCTGCGCGCTCCAATGCAGCCCCAGGACCACCTTTCTCTGCCCATGCCAAGCCGAGAGTACGCGCAGTCTTATCGATTGCTTCACCCACAGCGTCATCCAATGTGTTGCAGACTACGGTATAATCACCCAGGCTGCGCGCGGTAAGTAACATCGTGTGTCCTCCTGATATGAGTAACGTCATAAACGGAAATTGTAACGTCGGGTCTGATAAGCGTGCGGTGAGGGCGTGGGCTTCCTTTTAGCAATAAAAACAGAAAAAATCACGTCAGACCTTCTAACGTTGTTCTTGAATCATATCTTTTATTAATATTATTGTTATTGTTTACCATGTGATGGACGCCAATCAACGGTTTTTGCATTACCGCCGCCAGAGTCTTAGCCGCATTGAGACCTACTGGCAAACAAGGTGGCAAACCCGGGCCCCGCGTCACGGCCACCGCATCCAAGTCAGCTACTGTCAGCCGCGCATCCTCCAGTGTCTGGCGAATTACGCTCGGCAGGTACCGTGAATGGCCTTGACTCGCCAGCGTAGGCACAATGCCTCCCATGGGCTCATGCAATTCACGTTGCCCACGCACCACTTCAGACAGAATCTCGCGTTCCGATGATACAATCGCAGCTGAAGTGTCGTCGCATGAGGTTTCAATGCCGAGGACCAGGCGTCGCCGCTGACTGCTGAAGCAGCGTCGTGTGAGAAGGCATGAAAATCGGCGTGATAGCATACAGTGAAGTGGAAATGAAAAATGTCAATAAGCCACCCATTGGTGCGTGTGCGTACGGTGTGGCGGAAACCGGCAAGGCAAAAGGGGAATAGAAGGCGATCGATTCTTTTCCTT
Organism: Syncephalastrum racemosum; assembly: GCA_002105135.1. Taxonomy (NCBI): domain Eukaryota; kingdom Fungi; phylum Mucoromycota; class Mucoromycetes; order Mucorales; family Syncephalastraceae; genus Syncephalastrum; species Syncephalastrum racemosum. The sequence goes on from MCGN01000004.1 coordinate 1,875,498, forward strand.
TTTCACGACGCACAGACTTCTTTTTACGCGCCATCCTTGACGTCTCCGAGACATCATCCGTTTTGTGCGACGGTTTTGCAACGGTGATGTGTGTGGAATTTTCTATAAGGAAAGGTCAAATGCCTTGCTGTGGTGTCAATTGAAATCGCATAAAGCAGGTCAAGTAAAAAGCAGGAGACAGATAATAATTTTGGCTGCTGCAAACCGCTTGGATGAAAAAGATATATCAATGAATAATAAGCGCGTTTATATATGTATGTGTGTGTGGCGTGTGCTTTACGTATAAGCCAAGGAAGGCGGAGACGGAAAGCGTGTGCAAGAAAAGGGGACTCCCAAAAAAAAGGCAACGAGGCTCGCGTTCCCTGGGTTCGAGTTATATAAGATTGTCGGTCAGGTTTCTACGCTTTTTGTCTTCCTCTCTCCCGCCCTACGCCCCCTTTCATCCTCTTTCTTCTGCGTCACTTTTTCCATGCCACCCTATTCGCAGCCATCCTTTGAGGTCATTGAGGCCAAGTCATGGGCAGCTGCCTGCGTCGATAGTCTCTTTTCCGATACGGAATCCATCACATTTGAACCAGAGCAACCCGTCAAACTACCGCCTCCACCGATACCGAAAAAGGAAGACATTCGGCCACATCCACCTTCGCTGCTGAAATCAAGGGTCAGCGCACCCGCTTCCACCGCGCCACGGCCTACGCACCGTACGAGAGCCAACCCTCTACGCCGTTCCCTTTCTGTCCTCGAAAGTAGCACCTTCATCACGTCAGAACACACCAAAACAGAACGCAGCAACACGTATCGCGATAAACGCACCATGACTCCGTCCGCAAGTGCGGCCCACCTTTTGGTCGACCACCACAACCGGTCTGCCGCGCAGTCTGCCCCCGAATTGCTGCCACCATCACGTCCCAAACGCCGTTCATGGACTCTTGACCGACTCGCCGTAAAACAGCTATTCACCACAGATAGCTGCAGTCAAAAGGAGCGCGACGGTCTCGCCATCTGGAAACGGTATTTCCACACATTCTTGCTCGACACCGCACCATTTCTGCCCGACAAGGTTTGCGCTGACTCTGGTCCAAGTCCCCGGTACAAACACACATACTCACACACTTTTGTTTCTATTCATAGACACTCAAATCACCCATCTTGACGCAGCGCTCGGCCCAATTATCACGATTTATCATGACGGAATTGCTCTCGACAGAGGAAACGTACCTTGATCACCTCACCATTATTCGACAGGTACGACATTTTATATCCTCACAAAAATGACGAGATTGACACAATTTAGGTGTTTATGGATCCAATGATGGAAGCTGCGACGGCACAACCGCGACCCCTTGCAAATCTTAAAGATGTCCAGACGATCTTTGCATATATCCCGCAGTTGATTATGCTTTCAACAAGTCTATTGCGACGGCTACATTCGGTTGTGCGTGAGGACGCTACCCGATCGGAAATTTACAGTGGTGTCGGCAAGGTCTTTTGCGAGTATCTCCCTCAATTGGACATCTACATCTTCTATGCCGCCAACTATGCGAAAGCGCAACGATGTGCAGCCAAGGCCAAGCGGAATATCATAAGCCGTCAGCTCGTGCAGGTATTAATATTTTGCATTCTGTTTTCTTTTTTTTGTCGATCCATGATCCTAAGACCCGGCTTAGGAAAAGCGCATGAACCGTCTGGGTCTCGCAGATTACGCCATCGCTCCGATTCAGCGAATCACTCGTTACTGCTTGCTATTGAAAGGTGTGATTTTTTCTTTTTTCGGGCTTCAATCCGTTTCGTACTAACTTACATTCTCTTGCTGCTCCTAGATCTCATCAAACATTCGACACCCGCGCATCCAGATTATCCCTATCTCGAACGAGCACTGAAGTGCATGACCGCATTAGCGATCGCTATGAACAATATCCAATAGTAGTAGTTATCATAACCCCATTTTTCATTCATTTTTGCATTTATTCATATATATGAAAAATAATACCCCATAATTATATTTTTCTTGGTTACATTTTTTTCGTGTCTTTTCATTGGATGCATGACGGAGGAGATATCACGTATCACATCAGGCATGGCATGTGCACACAATGCAGGCCTTAGCAGCCCTGTTGCTCTTTTCCCATTCTCTTTGCATATCTCCGATGACCTGAAAACGAAAGATGCCGGACTCCCTTCTGATTCAGTGTCTGTCTGACAGGTTCGACAGCCCAAAGCAGTGGAAAACCGTACTGCTTCTGGTTTGCTGGCTGTCGCACAGGAAAAGCGCGGTGAAAAAAGAAAAAAGAGAACAGGAAAAGGGAAAAAGGAAAGAGAAAAGTAAAAAGATTCATTCATTCGTAGTGCGACACTGAAATTTTTCCCCGACTCTTTTTTTAGAGTGCGGCGCGGTATTAGCAAGACACGCAATCCGTAAAAGGGTATAAGATATATTTCGTCTTCTAAAGCCACAGCCACTGCCGCCACGAACGCGGAAGTCATCGGCCCGGTCTTTGCGAGCCGTGCGCCCTTCTTTTATCCACAGGTAACATATATCGCGTGCACACACAAGACTATTATAGTCCCAGACTCTGGATCCAGGTCGTACTCAATAAAAAAACAATTTCTTTCGATCGATAGATTGATTTATGAGCGTTTATGATTTATGGTTTATGGACAACCTTTAGAGATAAAAGGGAAAGGAAAAAGAAAATATAGATGCATAGAATATGTACAATAGTAAAAGAGCAGTAAACGGTAGAGAATCAAGGCGCACAAGTGTATCAGAGGTCGAGGAGACAAAAGCAAAAAGAGGGGAGGGTTATAGTGTTGAAAAACCGGACTGGATGCGGATGGGAGAGCGCAATGGATGACGACTTTTTCAAACGACAAAGGGTGTGGGCATGGGTGACTTGAAAATGTCTTGAACGGTATCGTCGTCAAAGTATTCGTTCAATGTTTTCCCGCTTTGTCCCGTCAATGCCTCCAAATCGCGTGTAATTTCGAAACGGGTGCCGCTGAGCTTTTGCTGGAGACCCCATACTTCAAGCAGGAAGGCGACGTGTTCACTGTTGCCAACACTCTCATACAGAATCTGCTCCAGTGATTGAATATCGACAAGGTTGACTTCACCATCGTCGCGCCGCAGACCAGTGAGCACACGCGCACTCACTTCTTCGAGTGTGAGCAGCTGAGGACCGGTTAATTTGTAGTCATTGCTGCTGTGCCGCAACGTCGGCGAATGGGCAATGCAAGCCGTCGCGTTTGCGATATCGAGCATGCTGGAAGACTCGACAGTGAACTCGGGATGTTGACTCGACAGTGGGAAAGCATTGTGCTCAAGAATGTACTTGCGAAAGACGCGCAGATGCTGATAGAGGATGCCCGGATACCGCAGCAGCGTGATGCGCTTGGCTTCGAATTGTGATCGCAGATATGACTCGATAAGCATGTACTGGCTGCGATATGTCTTGTTGGACTCTCCCTGTTCGTCCACAGGCGAGCTCGGGGGCGAGACAGGATCCAAAGGCGAGAAGGGCGTCAGAAAGATAACATGCTCGACGTTGGCGGTCTTGGCCGCATCGATAAAACTAAATTTTTTTAGGTCAGTCTACGATGTTTTAAGGGACGCACTGCTGAAGGAACTTACGCTTTGGCATAGCTGAAAGCATTCATACGGCTGATTCGCTCGCTCAGAGGGTCTACAATCAAGCAAAGCTTGGCAATGCCTTGCAGGGCCTGCACAGCGGCGTCGGCGTCGTTGAAAATGTCAAAAGCTCGCAGGTGGGCGCCCTGAGTCTCGAGCAGCTTGGCACGCTGCGTCGATGCATCCGGCAGACCCGCATACACGGGGTGCCGCTCGAGGTGAACGTACTTGTCCGTAAATTGAAGCATCTGCTGGGCAATAGCAAAGCCCTTGTCGCCGTCCGTATTGGTGATGAAAATGGGTCCTTTACCAGACATGTTGAAAAGTAAAGCAAAACTTTTTTTTCGGCTTTTTCCCGTCGTTTGTTCTTTTTTATACGCTAGGCTGATCTTGAAAAGACTTGTTATCATCCAATCAGAGTGCGACCTGTTATCATTTTGATCCTGCTTTATTTTATTTTACTTTCAGGGCACCAAAAGGAATTTGTCAGGATGTCACGGTTTCAAGGGCAAAACAAATGCCTTGTTCCCTTTGAGGTGCGGCCCTGGAGCGTGCCAGCTTTACGCTTGTTTCATTGGCTGATGTGCTCCTTTTGACATACAAACGATCCCCAGTCCCATATTGTGTTGCTTCTCGGCTTCTCCGTCTTGAGTAACCTTAAATGCTGGAGGACAAACTAGGTTAATCAGTAGGGACACATGGCGCATGATGTCCCGGGTTCCCTTTGTTGGGGGGTATAATTACACACTGGCTTTGTTTTCCACGCATATTTACCTTTTACGGCTGCGCTCTGATGAAACATGATTGGATGTAGATCATTTTATTTATCGTGTCATGCCTATTTATGATATCATGACTTGCGACAGAAGAACATGTACGTGCAAGCAATAGGAAAATAAGACATATGCAAATGTGAATTTCCGTGCGTCATCAAAGCATTAGCAGAGTGAGTTCGATCTGACCGTTTAATGGTGCACCGCATCCCGATCAGCTATTATAGCAAAGATGCATAGAAACGAGCATCGAATAAGTTGCTTCATCAGGTTGGTCCAGCGCCAGAAGTCAGATTGAACTTTTATTGTTTTGTTGGCTGAGTATATGTACACATACACACGAATGCACAAACACTGCTGCTCCTGCGAAACTTTATATACTATATCATTTCTTCTCTTACGCCATTTGGATGTCAAATCCTCAACGCTTATTGGTTCATTCTTTTGACTCGCTGATCATCTTTGGCTTTTTTCTTGTCTTCTGTTTGTTTGATAGCATTCTTTGTGTTTGATATTGCAGAAAAGGTATAAGAACATACGCGTCAGGCGCGATAAAATATTCTTGCGCATTACGTATACATTCTATTAGGGTAGCATCCTTACTCGGATATATGCACATATGTAGTCGCGCTGTCATAATATGTTACATATATATAAAACCTGTCCGCGGCGCCGTCCAAAGTCTTGAAGGAACATGACGAGCATGAACCGCAGAACCGCAGCCTTATTCATGGTGATGACCTTTTTATTCCTTTTATACATATACAGAACAAGCAGGGCATTCCATGGTGAAACAGGGTGGTTCTCGAACAACGTTAGACAAGATAGATATTCGTTGATTGGTTGGGGAATTCCTGAGCTCCCATTTCCTTTGCCATACAGCTGTCCTCCCTAGACTAGTGTTACATGATGTAAGCAGAGCGTCTAACCTATCTTTTCAGACAATAGAAACGATACATGTTATTGCTGCTCACAGTTTACTGGCCCTGAACGTATATCCCTGTGAGTCATCGTTGCGCTGCGGGCATCCATAACTGGCTTCAGCCGATCGCGTTTTGTGTCAACATGCTCGGGGCCTGCAGGTCTCGAATCGCCCCTATGTCCATTAACCTTGATAAAGACGCAGCGTATTTTCGTAAAAATGTACAGAACGTCGTTCTCGACGTAGCTGTCAATATAGTTGAGACGTTTCGCTGGCCACAAGAGGTGATGCCGCCATCCAATAACGTGGGCCCACCGATCGAGGAATAGTGGTAGTGGTAGTAGATACACACGCAGCCCCTCCCGGCAGGATGTACACCCTCAGGTTCACCTCCTATATAAGCATCATTCCAGATATCAGCAGGTATCGTTTCTCACAGATGCTTCTTTTGCGATCTCTTTCATAGATCTCTCTATAGCGATAGAGTTGTGTATGTTCCCCCCCCCGCGGGGGGGTTTGGGAAAGCCAGTAGGTCGTCTGGAAATGAGCACCTTTTATATACCGGTACCATATATTCCGGTTAAAAAGCTATTATTTTTAACCTAATAGTTCGATAAATATATTGCTATAGTATTTAGCTACGAGAAATTAAGCAGAGACGTTCTATGCCGGCGTTCTCATTTAAGTTCGCGCTTCAGAATCGCGTATACAGGACAACGTAGTCAGTATGGCCAGAGAGTGAAAGCTATTCAAGGAAATACGTGCGTGGGGATGCGACACCTGCTGCTGGTATTACTTGGACAGTCGCTCTTTTGTGTAAGTGGTGGGTGGACGTATCGATAAGGTTACAGGATACATATGGTTTTTTTTCAGGCTTCATGTGCAAGATCAGCATGTACATTTCATGCAATCATGCGCCCCGACCATAATTGATACCACATAGTTTATTGCGAGTACGCTATATGTTGAAATCCGTAGATCGCTGTTAATTACATACCTGTGTATCACCCCCGCTCGAGTTTATGTATCGATGCAAAACAGTAGTATGGATACTCCCTGTATGCTATGGCTTATTCTCTTCGCGCCGCGAATCTTACCTAATACTCTTTACTCGACACAATCGAAAAAGCCCAAAGAAGATAACTGGTGTACCTAAATTAACGATCTAGTCACCAATGCATAAAATTTGATATAAGTTGCCAGCCTCAGGCCACCATACATAGTACGTTTCAGCTTCATCTCCATCTAGCAAATACGCATAGGTACTCCGGTTCGCTGATATGGCAATACATTTTTCATGAATAGAATATGTACAGTTATATTTATTAACACTACTTTCAACATAAGGTACGTAAACAGGAAGCGCTTCTTGCTATATTTTGCCTTCTGCCTCTGCACTTTCGCGATACAGGTCCTCATCCATGGCGGCCTGATCATCGTCGGTGTCACTTTCAGGTTGTGGTCGACCAAAGAGATCCATGTCGCCGGATCGCGTAAAATCCTGTTCCTGGAATGACCCTTCTTCCATCGCGTTCTCGTCTACGATACGCCGCTTGGCGGCAGAGAAGCTAAGGCCCTCGCCGGGATCGGTCAGTGTCCGTTTTTTGTACATCAAAGCATTGATGGATGCAATGGCGCCCCGCGTTTCCGCCGTCAGCTCGTTGGTTAGTTCTTGTTCGGGTGGTTTTTCAGATGCCTCAATGACTTCAGAGAAACCTATTGCGCTTGCATGAGTCTCTCTGTATAAATCCAGCGATTTTCCTGATACTTACTCATTTTAGGCATGGATTGAGCGAGCCGAAGTTCTTCAAAGCTGACAAAGACGCCATTCCTACCAAGACAGTCCCGTGTAGCATGGATGTACTCGGACCTGCCTTTGGTATCGGTTGACCTGATGATATTGGGCTCCAATGCAAAAAAGCGGGCATCCAGCGATTTCCAGTTTTTAGGATCATGCGCAGGATCGGCCCCGTCGGTGTCCTTGAAGACGGTGAAGGCTGGACCAGACGGACGGCTGTAAGGTTTTTGCGGCAGGGTTGTCCCAGCGAACTTTGACTTCGGCGTGCGGTTCTCGTCACGCTGGGAAGGGACAGTGAGGATGGCGGGCGAAGTGGACGAGGAAGAGGAAGAGGAGGGCGAGGGCGGGGACGTGATTTCCGGACCGGTGAAGACGGAGATACGGGATGAAGAAGATGAGGAGACAGAAGAAGAAGACATAGAAGAAGCTAGGCCGGCGTTGCCGAAGGAACGAGGAGCAGAAGCGGAGGAGGGGTTCATGCGATGATAGACATTAGCAGGGACCGAGAGGGCGGAGGTGCTGTCAAACTTGTGACCCAGCATGGTCCGTCGACCGGTGCTTTCCAGTATCTGCTGCTGCGTAACGCCTGGATGAGGTGCGGCGTTGGCATGACGGCGTTGAGTCTTGAATTGTTCGTAGCGGCGTTGCAGACGAGCAGTTGGGACAGCGTTTCGCTTGATCCCAAGGGTATATATCTCCTCAGCCTTATCAAACCTATTATAATTATGTACAAGGGGCAAGGCAGACTTAGCAATCATGAACAGTATAGATAGAATAGGACCAACCTCTGTTGTCGTTCGAAGTACGTTGCGTATTCCTCGTAATAAAGGGCGAGACATTGCCCGATATTTTTCCTCTCGAGCACTTTAAAGATCTCTCCCGGGTCGGGGACGTGGAGGGCATATTGCAACCAGCAGCGAAGATAGCGTGCATCTTCCTTGTATTGAACGCAGTTTTGGAATCGCGTGGTCGCGTCTTCAAGTAAGCCGGTGAGGTCGCATTCCGGATTGTGGCCCTGCGGATACATTTGTTCTGTCCAACGAATGTACCGAATGTAGATATCCAGGGGATCGTCCACTTCATCAACCCGAGCCAGTTCACGTTCATAGTATTGATGGCCCTCCTTGAGATTGTCCCAATGCGCTGGATCGTCCGTCCGTAGAACAGCCTGCAGTTGGGCAGCTTCACGGCCGTGGCGAGAGGGTAAAACATTTTCTTTGGAAGCTTCGATGGCTGAGAAATGAGGTACAGTGGCGATCAGACGTTGTCGCAATTCGTCACTCATTTCGTTGTCGTCTGAGGACATGTTGAATATGTGTGTTGAATATGCGTGCGGTGCGTGCGTGCGTGTGCGTGTGTTCAGGACCGGATAGCAAACAGTAACGTAAAAAAGTAAAAACTGAAAAAGTGCGTTCGTGTATGTGTGAAATGCTCCAATTTGACGCGCCGATGGGCTAATTTTGTCAGGGAGTTGCCTTCTTTTCTTTCTTTTTTCCTTTTTTTGTGCTCGTAGAGAGTTGGGACAGAAGATCATGCTTTATCGAATATGGATGAATTGAGGTATGCTGCGCGCTCTTTCTCTCTCTCTCTTTTTTTTTTTTTTTTGCTCTTTTCTTTTTTATTTTATACATGTCAAACTCTTCGCTTTTGGATCAAGAATGGTTCCATTGTTTATTTCTTCACTACTTTCTTCTACGTTTTTTCGTATGTATACGTAAATATAATAGCTGCACACGTACGCTTCGTCATGTTACATTCGCTTACTTGTTATCCTTTTGGATTACTCCTGCCCGACCCAAGAACTTACTCTCCACGCGCACAAGTTTACATACGTATATGTGCACGCGTGATGACATTCCAAGCATATTCTTTTCTTCAAACTAAGAGTCTAACACTCACTCTTACGTATGTATACCAGACACACCACAATCGTCCTCTCTTTTCTCCTCGGGTATGGCATACGATTATAGCATCTTTTGAAATGAACGCTTATGCGTAATAGAAACCCCCAATTTAGCCAATTATAGTCTTTTATAAGCATATTTGGAGCTGCTTATGAACTGCATCGTGATATGAACCGACGCACACGCACACAGAATCTCGCTTGCTGCGCTCTCTCTCTCTCTGTGTCGCTCTCTCTCTAACTCTCGGTTTCTCTATTTCTTTTCCTATTTCTTTTCTTTCTTCGTATCTATCTTCTTTGTTATTCCATTTTCCTTTTCTTATTTTTTGGCGCCCCTTTTCTCTTGGCTTTGAAAAAGCAAACAAAACGCATTGCCTCTCTTCTCTTTTTTTTTTCTTCATCTTTTTTCCCCTCCACTATACCTTTTCATTAATATCTCGAGGAGAATAGGCATTATATAATATGATCAACCCGCAACCACATCAACAACGTCGGCAGGAGGATGAGCCACATGAGGCAGAGAATAGACATATTTGTATCTATCCCCACTGCGGATGGAGTTTTAAGCGCTTTGAGCACCTCAAGCGCCATATGCTGGTCCACACGGGTGAACGGCCGCATGCGTGCCCTTTTCCTGGCTGTGGCAAACGGTTTAGCCGAACAGACAATCTCCACGCTCACCATCGCACCCACCTAAAGAAGCGAGCACGTCCCAAGATTATCCGCCAGAAAAAGTCCAAGGACCTAGCAAAGAAGCCACAGGAGATTCCCGCGGAGGACATGAAGCAAGAGCATGACACTGAACAGTTACCATCTTCGTCGCCTGTCACACCTGACCCGCAACAACTAGGCTATCCGTCGTATACAAATACTACCAGCACTGGCTCCAGTTCAGGTCTACCCAGTTCATCATCGTTCATGACGCCTGACTTGCCGTTGCTCTTCCACAATACGCCGTCTTCGATGCCACTCGGGTCGGCCATGGATTTCTCAGCTTTCGCATGTGGATATCCCAGTCCAACAGATCCTCAGTCGCACTCTCAACACCACCATCATCACCATCCTCAACACCAGCAGCCACAGCAGCATCCCGCCGTCTTCCTTTCCTCTAAATGGCACCCTGGTGGTGCTAGAGGGCTGGGCTATCTGTAGTAGAACAACAATAAGACTATATCATAATTAAACTTTTACCACTGAATTCCACTGGATTGATTTTGCCGTTTTTGTGCTTTCGTATTCTGCACTCAGACCCACTACAGTAGCTTGGTTTTTGCACCCCTTCTTATATTCTATATATACTAAGTTTTTATATATACTTGACATGGGTAAGTTCAATCCACTCTTACGATCCTCGTTTATCAGCTTTTTATTGATGGTCCATTTTCAGGTGCATTGTTTAGTAAAGTCCTGGGCCGTCTGTGGGGTGAAAAGGAGGTCCGGATACTGATCCTCGGTCTTGATGGCGCCGGCAAAACTACCATTCTCTACCGACTCCAGGTGCTTATACCTCCATTGCTAAATTCTATTCTATATTATACATTCTACTTTCTGCACTTTCTGTACGCTAACCTCTCTGTCTATTTAGATTGGCGAAGTTGTCACTACCATCCCAAGTAAGTTTCCTCGCATTCACGCATTTATAAGCAGACATTAAGGAACCTACCTCTCGCGTACCTTTTCCCATTGAAAGCCATCGGTTTCAACGTCGAGACAGTATCATACAAGAATATCAAGTTTCAGGTCTGGGATCTGGGTGGACAAACGAGCATAAGGTGACTAACTCATTCTTGACTCTTGTTCATCTATACGCTCACTTACTCACCCGCTCAATCGCATTATCATATGATTGTAGACCGTATTGGCGATGCTATTATGCAAACACCGATGCAGTCATCTACGTCGTAGATAGTGTAGACAAAGACCGTATGCAAACTTCCAAGGAAGAGCTGCATTCTATGCTGGAGGAAGAAGAGTTAAAGGATGCCGCACTCCTCGTGTTTGCAAACAAGCAAGATATGGAAGGCGCACTGTCATCCGCAGAGGTTGCAGACGCATTGGGCCTTTCCACCCTCAGAAACCGACAATATGCGATCTACAAGACGAGTGCTATCAAAGGCGAAGGTTTGACGGATGGTCTGGATTGGTAAGTGAATACATACTCGGACGCGTGTGTTTATACATTTATTTATGCAATGCGAACCCAGGCTTGTCAATATTATCCAACAAAACAAGCAATAATGAATAACAAGAAAGACGAAGGAAAACTATAATGACCCAGGGACGGTTTCCCAGCCAACCTTAGAAAGAACCCCATTCCTCAAAAGACATCCCAAGGAAAAAAAGGAAGAAAAAGGGAAAAATATACTTTTTTTCTTTTAGAAAAAAAAAAAGCACACACACACATCAGTTATATACAGAAAGAGCGCGCGCGGTATTATGCCTCTTCTCTTGTTATTGCGCCGGGGCCACAGCGGGAGCCGGAGCCGGAGCCGGAGCCGGACTGGGTTCGGTGTACCAGGCCATTTGGAGGTTCGTGCCCGAGAAGTTGGAACCGGCCGCCATCGCCTTCTCAGCCTCGAACCGTGCTGCATATTTTACAAGGATATCCTGATCCTTGTTCTCATATTCAGTCACCTGGCCAAAGTTCTGTACAGCTATATGAGTCACCAAGCTCTTCCTTTCTTCCATGATCTTACCTCGAAATGCTTGCGCAGGTCGTCCCGCAACTCTACCGGTACTTGCTTAATAACGATCTTGGTCGGGCGGTTATCGAGGGAGTAGCGCTGGGGAGGCGTACCACCACCGCGACCTCGGCCTGCCCACCCCCCACGCCCAAAGAAGCCTCCACGGCCACCGCGACCGCCCCGGCTGCTCTGCGGAATGATGCCCAGCGATGCAGCCTGTCATTGGCATCACATGAATAAAGAGCTCTCGGTCCCGCTTATCTTTTTTCTTTATATCTTACCTCAGCTTCCAGCTTGGCGAGCTTCAGTTTCAGGTCTTCAGATGACTCACCGCCATCCGTGCTTTCGGTGGCGGGCGTAGGCGCTTTGGATACGTCAATGTCAGCCGCAATCTTCTTGAGCGCAGCCAAGAGCTCCGTCTTCTCGGCACGACTCATGTTGGGATTGTTCGTCAACTTGCCCATCAGACGTTTTTGTTCAGCAATCTGAGCCTGCAACAGCTGCTCCTTTTGCTTCTGCAGCTCCAAGATGGTCTTCATGCGCTCCTGATGCTTCTTTTGTTTCTCTTCCATGAGCTTGTTGAATTCGGCTGCCTTGGCCGCCACTTCTTCAGGCGTCGGCTCCGTCTTGACCGGCTCCTTTGGATGATGAGGTGCTTCCGCTTGACCGGCTTCCTCTACGTTTGGCTGAGATTGCTGAGGTACTTGCTGCTGAGGTTGTTGGTCCTTTTGCCAATACACCTTGACGAACCGATTGTCAAAAATGGGGTCGGGGCTGTTGTAAGCCGCACTCGCCTCGGCATGAGTGGCGTATTGGAGCAAGGCCTTGTGAAGATGGCCTTGGACGCTGATGTTGGTGAGAGTGCCAAACTTTTTGAAGAATTCATTGACTTTGGCAATATCACAATGCTCGTCGGGTATGTTTTCTACCACCAGATTCGTATTGTCATTTTGGCGGTTACTTGGGAAATAGCCGGGCCGCCCACCGCGTCCTCGACCGCGTCCTCGACCTCGGTTACCGAATCCTCGTGCTCCGCGTCCTCCACCAATTCCAGCGGGGTTAGGAGGCATGCCCTCACCACCCATCATCACACCAGGCGCCATGTCGAATCCCATATTGGCACCTTGGTTTCCCGGTAATGTGGCACGCTCAGGGTCATATACATCTATCATTGCATGAGCTCCCAGCTTCTTGACCATACCTTCTTCCGAGTGCTTACCAAAGTTGTTGGGCATGCCAAAGAAAGGCCCACCAGGTGCCGATGGTGGCATAGGTGCACCCATGGGCGGGGGAGTATTTTGGAAAGCACCGTTGAATGGAGCATTATCGTCGACGACAATGCGGTCCGCGCCGTGATCGTAGGGGCACATGTCGCCGCGCATACAAAAGCCTTTTTCTGCAAACAAGGAGTTAGTAAACATATCGATCAATCTACATACTATATATACTGTATATATATATATGGCATATATGTATGTATATACGATAACTCATGGGATGCACTTACCATTGTAATCTCTGCAAAGAGGACGGCTTCTGTAAGGCCGTGACTGGCGCGCTCGGTTCTCATAGGCTTGCTGACCTGTATACATGGCGGCAGGGCCCAGAGGAATATTGCCATTGTTGGTGCTGCTGCTGACGTTGTTATTATTGTAGGCGGATCGACTGCCACGGTAGTCTTCGCTTCTGGGTTGCTTGTTACTGCCATAACCGTATTGGCTGTCAGGTAAGCGTCGTTTGTACTGACGATCGTCTCCACGCGACGCGTGGCCCTCGTCCTCTACATCTGAACGTTGACGTCTGTGCTTGAAGTTGCGGTCATCGTCGTCCTCATCGTCAGAGTAATCACTGACACGACGCCGTGAGCTCGACTCGTCTTCCCCTTGTTGGTGGGATGGGTCATTGCTACCGTAACCAAGCTGAACAAGTAGACGGTCAATGAACGGCGTCGTTTCTGATTTGAAAGAAGATTAGTCTTCGAAACAATAGCAAGAATCACTGTCACTTACGATTGCCAAAAAAGTCACGCAGCTTCTCATCTAGCGAAGATCGCAGTGCGTCCGGAGGTTCGCCTGAACCAACGAGAGCTGTAATGTATTGAGCAACGAGACTCGGATCAGCGTCGCAGCTAGAGTAATGAAAAAGCAACATTAGAGTGAAAATACTTGACGACAGCACTTTGACTTACAGATTCTCCACTTCTCGAATCAAGTAAGCTTTGAAGTCAGGATCGTCGACTTTAGACATGCGAGTTAAGCTAATTGGTAAAGGAACGGGTTTTTCTTTTTTTTTTTTTCTTGTCTCAAATATTTGATTTACAATGTGGGCTATGATATTATATGTCTAAAAAGTGACCAAAAATCAAGTCCGCACCTGGCCTGTCTGTCTGTTTCTTGTTAGGCATTCAAAAGACATACACATTTTAGGACTGGTGGCTTACCCCCCTCCTCTTACTTTACTTCCCTATTAAAAATGAGCTTGCCCACCCTTCGACAATTCAACACACCTCTCCAGACCTTGGCACGGGCATATTCCACAGGCGCTATTCACCTCGCCTCTCTTGCAGATAACCCAGGTGCAACTTCACAGGTAAACAGACCTTCCATTCTTTCTTTCTTTCTTTCTCAAATAGATACAATATATATATATATATATATATATATATATATGTACACCATGAGTTGTCGTCATGTTGACCTTCTTTTGTTAATTATCACTCTACCTATTAGCGTAAACGAGTGGGTCGTGGCCCTGGTTCTGGTCTGGGCAAGACGGCTGGTCGTGGTCACAAGGGTCAAAAGGCACGCGCGGGCAATGGTCAGCCTGTGCCCGGTTTCGAAGGTGGTCAGACTCCCTTAATTCGACGTCTTCCCAAACGCGGTTTCTACAACATTCACGGCAAATCCTACCAACCCCTCAACTTGGATCGCCTCCAACATTGGGTCAGCACCGGCCGTCTTGATGGCTCGCGTCCTATCACTATGAAAGACCTTCTCGAAAGTCGATGCATTCACAAACTTGACGATGGTGTCAAATTGCTCGGCGTCGGTTCGACTGAATTTACGCTTCCCCTCCAACTCCAGGTCGCCAAGGCCTCCGCAACAGCCATTCAAGCCGTCGAGGCCGCAGGTGGCAAGGTCACTCTCTGCGATTTCAACAAAGTCGGCCTGAAAGCACACGTACATCCCGAAAAGTTCATTCAGTAATATAATAGATTCAAGTGTGCGCACGCATGTATTTCTGCACGTTGTCTGATTTCTCTTTGAACCACTGCTTGATGGCCCATAAGGATCTGTGGTGGGTCGGTCCTTCGACCGCCTTCTCCAGCGAGATTTTCTTCTGAATACGGATCATGTAATCCGCAGCTGTGATTAGGTCGAGCGACAGGGGCGTCGAGATTGAGTCGCCCGATACATTGTTGTGCGCCAAGTTACCAATTGGGTTGGGTCCGATACCCGGTATAAAGCTGACGCCTGAGCGCATCGGCTTAAGCGAGTTGAACCAAGCGACATCTTCCTTGATAAAAGCGACATGCGAATCAATCACAGGGAAAGATACGCTGGGTGAGTATAGGTTGTCGTGGAGCGTCCGCATAAGGTCATTCGTCCGCTGTCGGATCGCTGCGTTTTGCTGCAACGCCTTTGTCAATGGCCGCTTTTGCACGCCAGGAAATTCGCTGTAGTTGCCCTTGATGAGCTTGCTAAAGTGGACGTAACCACTGCCCATCACGTAGTCCAAATCCCAACTGATCCACGTGAACGCAAAGTCTTCTGCAGGATTCGCATACAGGTAGTAGTTGTTGGTGTTCTGAAGGTACCCATCGCAAAAGCCGTTGAAGAACTCAAAGAGGTTGCTATTCAACTGGTGTAAGCATTATGACTATGACCCGTTGTTTCAACTTACTTGATGAGAAAGACATCAAGATTGATATACTTGTTCCACTCCCCAATGGAAGCAGTAGCGTTCTTGAGCTGGTCATCAATGAATTTTGTAAAGGCAACCAAGTCGTTGTACTCGACGGTGGGTCCCACTTCAGCCTTGGCCTGGACCGTATAGGGGGCTTGCTTCGAATAGTATGTCGTGTCGTTACCGTGGTAGCTCAGGTCAGCTGCGTTCTTCTTTGTGCGTCCCTCACCGCGGTACAACGGGCCCCATTTATACGAGTCTGACCCACCGCCGTATTCGGCCTCGAGCCAGTGATCCTCATACTTCTCTTCAAGCATGAACAAGCCAGCTGCACGCTGATTCATGTAGACGCGCACATAGTATGCTCGGCTCGCAGCCAAACCGGCTGCTTCAATCATATCAAACGCAAGTTTTTCGCGCATGCAGCTCGGATCAGTTGCCAATGTACGGATCTTGAGTTTTCGAAAACCGAAAAGCCTTGAGCCCTTTGGTAATTTGAGGTTGTAGGCGGGCCGCGTATAATAGCGCGAAGTGCGACCCCCTAATTTAAACTTGACATCCGAGAATTGATAAAACTGCGAGGCACTTTGGAAGCATCGTGTCAGTGGTTGGTGTACCGTAGCAAATCCTCAACCTCCCCCCCCCCGGGGTCAATTGACTCTCACCTGATGAATGTCATGTTGACCTGGGTGCTGATATCGAGAAGGTAATCGTTGTGAATTTTGTCAATTTCATCCTGAGGGCCAACGACATGGATAACAGGGATCTGGTCCGTGGGACGGTCTGAATGAACGCGGTTATAGCGGTTCTGAGGCAGAGACTGGATGGGCTTGAACGTGTCGACCTCTCTTCGAGTCCAGCTGCGCCCATAGATTTCATTCTCTGTGGTGGCATTGGCCCCAATGGCTGGTCTGTCAAAATTTTCTTCGTCCACAATGCTCTGAGGGTCATCCTGTTTGACAAGACAGTAATGATACGGCTTATTTCCTGGTGCAACGCCTTCGTGGAGCAGAGAATCTTCAATTGATGTCTTTAATACGTAAATCTGGTCCTGAACCCGTACGGCGATGTGAGAGTCTTGACTGACACCGACGACCTTATAAGTCGCGGCATGGACGCAGGCACAGAGCCCTAAATGTGAAGCAGTACATACGTCAGCCTACATTATACGGTTATTATATGAAAAAAATGCATACATAGGGCAAAAGCGACGGTTGCTGCTGCCCGCATGGAGGAGAAGTTTGAGAATTAAAATACGTGAAAGAGTAAGCAGTGGCCCTGGTCGTTATTTAGATGCTGTTATACTTATACTTTCGAGCAACAGACGCAAAGCAAAGTTTTTTGCATCCCGTGCTCAGAGACCGCTTTGCCCTCATTTTGTGCTACGTGCCCTGTAAGGGTGTCCAAACGTCATGAGCGATAGACTGCTGATAATTCTCTCCTGCAGGATGACTCCATCGCTAGGACATTCGTGACATAGAATCCTCGTTATATAAATCATGAGGCGTACTTGTTCTTTGCTGTTTAACTTTATTGTAGTTATAGGTCTTATTGCTTCTGTTCTGTCTCATTTTTAATGAAACAATGGACTTCGAAAATATATATAATACGGTCATGGCCCCATCGGGGTTTGGCAGCTCAAGCGACATGCAACCCGTCTGCAGGCTGATTTATATTTATCCTTCTTTTTTTTTGTATGTGGCGTTTTTTTTTTGCTGCCGCCTTAACCCCTCAAAATGCGTGATCACGCACATATACCAAATGATCGAAATAGCCGAACAGAGTTTTGCTTCATGCCCTCGTGTTTTCGCGCAGGCATCAGTCAATGTCTCCTGGAAGATCGACCGTTTGTGGAACGATGTACAGACCGATCGCGTTGGTATCACCATTCAGCCTTCCTTTTGAGGACGTCTGCTTTTGAAAAATTTGCCAGACGGACCTTCAGACTTTATTACATGCACAGCAAGCACGGTCCATACCACGCTTTTATCATCGGTATGAACTGCTGAGCTTGTTGATGTGGTTACTCAAAAACCTGCAATGAATTTCTACGTAAATGTCGTCCATGAAAATTTGTTGAACGCGCGCCGAAATGACCTCTATATATATTTTAACTAGACCTTTGACTCATGCATATTACAAGGAGTCAACGAGGATCGGCTAAACACAGTGCGTCAACGACGGCCGGTGGTTTAATACAGCCTCATTCTGTTTCACAAAATAGTGCATCATTATTAGCTGCAGCTCGTATTGACGGCATATGGTGACATCCGAATATAATGGATATAATGGATATAATGGATAAAAGCCTGACATATACGGAATTACCTTGCTATGATTTAGGAATATTCGTGCAAACACCTTTCTGTAGCTCGCGCAATCGATA
This sequence comes from Syncephalastrum racemosum, assembly GCA_002105135.1. NCBI lineage: Eukaryota > Fungi > Mucoromycota > Mucoromycetes > Mucorales > Syncephalastraceae > Syncephalastrum > Syncephalastrum racemosum. Next base: position 1,893,498 of record MCGN01000004.1, read on the forward strand.
TTGCGTCAGCAATGTGAGTGAAATCTGTTATCATTTTCGGAACCGTGACCACCCAGGCAGCACACTCCAGCAGATAATTCCAAAATTACGGGCTTTTCTCAGCTTGGTGCCAGATATCCTTTCATTTCTTTTCGTTTGGTGCACAAGTTTCCAATTTGGCGGATTGTTTTTCCGGTTTTGTCATCCAATGATTTATTTGGCGCCCAGATTTTTTCAGTTGGGATTTGCGTCATTTGGACTTATCGCACACCAAGTCGAAATGCATTCCTCAGTGTTCGATTTTCCTTTATTTGGTGCGGTGATTTTACACCGTGTATGCTTTCAAGAATCGTTATATGCGAGATGAGCGACTGCTCCACTTATCGAATAATACGAGAGGAGAAGCTAGAAAGGAAGAAGGTCCTCATACCTGCTTTTCCGAATCACAGTGCTTAAGTTATTATGACCTAGAAGTAATCTTTCGCTCAGTAGATGCAGCCATAATTATCCCATAAATCCCAATGCACCGGAGCAATTTCCTCATACTGTGCTGCTTCATATTTGTGTCCTTCAGACAACGGAAGCCTTTTCGCAAATGAATTACCATACACCTAATGCTATGTAATGATACTCTAGCCATAATTATTGCTCGTCTTATGTCTAAATAATACTATAAGGATGATGTGCGCCAAGTACAAGATAATAATAAAGGAGCTGGGCGTTAAACCGAGACGTATTACGGTTTTGGCGCGGCAAATTATAGGATCAATCTTTTGTAAAAATCCAGTAGATAGAATGACGGGTAAAGAAATAATAATCTAACAAACTGCTGCGTTTATGTCAATGAAAGCGCCAAGTTGACTGTATATGTTGGGATTATATAATGTGATGGTAGGTACGTTATATAGCCAAAAGGCAGCAAAACATGTATGTCAAGTCAAAATTCAACAACGCAGACATACTGTTGACTATTGCTAATGTTTCGGACTTGCGACTAGATGATGACAACTGACAACGATATATCTGCTAGGTGTAAAGTGAAAAACTTGCCATGTGACACCTTTATCATCTTGCCATTTGACTATTGCCACAACGGCGTGGGTATAATTAATAGACTATAATCGGCGAGTGGACGTGGTGAAGTACAATTCTAGCTTATGTATTTCTTGCCGCTACAAAGAAGGTGACCGATCTGCTAGATGTCTCACAAGTAAGTTATTAAGTAATGTTCCTGACTATCATCGCGGGCCTGCGCTCCCCGTCAGTTTAGTACACCCCGGGCTGCTAAGCAGTGGCAAACAAAGCGAATGCATATTGCAGTGCTTTCATATGCTAGATTGGTAAAATGAATCAATCATGCTATTCGCCTACTAGGGATATGCGATCTATATCAGATTATAGGAAACATGACCAAGGCTTTGTACTCTTCGGCTAAGTATGCGGTGATACTTACAATAGATGAGGCTAAAGGTATAACCTGTGTTTGCGATTCGGTACAATTTATTTTCCGTGTCTGATCATCATTTCCCCACTCACACGCATAGGATTGATTGGTCAGACTATTTTGGATGTGAAATCAGCGGGAGAATACTTTTAGCTGGGTTATCGGGGGTTTGCCATATATAAATCCTCGCGTCCTTTTAATACCTGTGTACAAACTACATTATGCCAACCCTGGAGAACCAACCACCCTATTTTTCAAGTGTTCCCGCTGAAGCACGGCGACAGCTGCATCGATATGCCGCAGAAAACCCAACGCTTGCCCTGACGCCCGAATATATAGATGAGCACATCATCTTCGAAGGCAGCGACATGCCCCTACTTCCGGGAGGTCTAAAATCTGACGCGCTTGTATCCGCTGCATTTGGTGCGTTTGGTGCCGTGGCAGACCAAGTTGCAGCTTTACGTTACGGGTAGAATAAAATCATTTCAGGCAGTGTTTACGCCCTTTACTAATAACTGATGATAACGACTCACAGGAGCAAGCCGAGCAACATCACGGTTAATACAGACCACGCCACGTATTTCTTGGCCGCACCTGCGCTTTTTTCTATCAACGGTGTTACGCCTCCTGACTGCAAACAACTGGCACCCAACTGGGAAGAAGAAGGAATGTGGACCCCACCGCTGCATAATGCAGCCACACGTATCTATCCTACCAAAGACGGCCGCTGGTTCCAATTTCACGGCGACTTGAATGCGTCGGCTCTTCTTAAGGACATTGGCATCGAAGACAGACGCGATATAACCAACCAAGAGGCACAGAAGATTATTGGAGACTGGATCATGCAATATACTGCGGATGAGATAGAAGCAATGATGGTCCAACTCAAACACAGCGGCAGCAAGTGTTACAAGCCAGAGGAATGGCTAGCAACTCCAATGGTATGCTAGATTAAGGGAAGGCCCAGCTAAGCTATGCCTAACAACCTTTTTTTTTTCAATCATGCAGGGCGCTGCCCTTGCGAGACAGCCTCTTTTCGACGTGCGTGAGATCGGGACTTCCCCAGGTCAGCCCGCTGCATTTCCCCAAGCAAAGAATAGACGTATCCTCGAGGGAATCAAAGTTGTAGAATTTGGTTCGTATAAGCATGCGCATGCTGATCGTTCATTCCTTAATACTTACCTAATTTACCCATTAGTGCGCGTCATTGCTGGACCTACTATTGGTCGTACGCTCGCAGAACTCGGTGCCCAGGTCATCAAGGTCAATCCACCAAAGTTGCGTGACATTACGAGCCTGCAATATACTCTGACCGCCGGTACACATACGGTAGCGCTGGATGCCAAAGACTCAGTCGAAAAGGAGCAGTTAGAGGATCTGGTCAGCCAGGCCGACGTCTTTATTAACGGTTTCCGTCCCAAGTCGCTAGAGCGTCTCGGCTTTGGTAAGCAACGTGTGATGGAGCTTGTAAAAAGAAAGAAAGGCCCGGATGCCGGAATTGTCTATGTCGATGAAAGTTGCTATGGTCCTGAAGGTCCCTACAGCTGTCGCACAGGTTGGCAGCAAATTGCTGATACTGCCAGCGGTGCTAGCTATGTCCAGGGCCGTACTCTAGGTCTGCCCGACGAAGAGTGCATCCTGCCTCCGCTTCCTATTAGCGACCTGGTGACCGGCGTCATTGGCGCAACGAGCACCCTCTGCGCTCTACGTGACCGCGCGAAGCGCGGGGGAGACTACTATGTTTCGGCGTGTTTAACCAAATACGATATGGACGCTGTTGCAGCCGGCGTGTATCCTGAGCAAGTACTACAAGCTCGAGAAATCCAATACGAGGGCCTCAACTCCATGGATAACGTTGCCGAACTTTTAGCAAAAGTCATGAACGGCTTGATGCCCAAGCGTGCTGGTGACCTGGATATCCGAGGTGACAGCCCTTATTTCACCGAATTTTCTGAAGGCCCGTTTGAGAGGATTCGAATTTTGGCACCCGTTGCACAGATAGACCAGTATCCCTCCAAATGGGATCATTCGCCACGACCTTATGGCTATGATGCGCCCACATTTGAATACTGATGTTACGAGTAAATAAAAATATGAAATATCTGTCGTATATATAAAGTTGCTTGCTAAATTCCCATGATGCGAGATAACCATTGACCAGCAGGTTGCGGCGGGAGGAGACGATGAACACGTTTGAACGCTCCTTCCGGAAATTCCGCTGTCCGCGTCCGCTCGTTCGCACAGAGTACTCCAGTGATATTTTACACTATGGCACAGGGGGCAGTTGTCAGCCAATGACATTCCTATTTCTCAAATGCAATTACGGAAATTGTATCGATACAGCTGCTAGATAATATCAGCACATGGCTCAATGGGGCACGTTGGATGAAGGATATCCATTGGTACTGAAGGTTACACACAGATTTCATTGTCGCCTTCCATTGCCCCATTTTGCATTGTTGTGTTCTGCTGGTTTCTGCGGCAGGTGTGACTGCTTTCCTGAATGGATTTCTATACGGTTCGCTCATTGGTTCTCATTAACCCCTTCTTCCTCTCTCTTTCTCACCATGGCCGCCATCATTCCCTTCCCTTTGAGGGAGCCTCAACAGCAAGAGCAGAGTCCTCAACAACAATTCCAACCCAACCTAAACGTCCACCTCGTTTGTCCGGATTGTCGGGTGAAACCCCCGCACATTGTTGAGGAGTTTGCGTCTGGTGATCTTGTGTGTGGTGATTGCGGCCTGGTGCTTGGTGATCGTATAATCGATACCAGATCTGAATGGCGAACGTTCGCCAACGATGAAGGAGACGTAGGCATTATTTAAGACAAGAGTAGGTATAGACAGAAACTGTTAATCACATGGAATAGGATCCGTCTCGTGTGGGTGCCGCAGCAAACCCTTTGCTGGATGGCAACCAGCTCGACACAGTCATTTCCAGAAGGGATGGTGGCTCAGGTGCAGCAAAGGATCTGAACAAGGTCCATGGTCGTGCGACGGCTGTGAAAGGAGAACGAAATTTGGTGCAAGCTTACAAGGAGATTTCGGCAATGTGCGATTCTATTTCTCTTTCAAAGATTGTTAGTGATACGGCCAAGCAGCTGTACAAACGAGTGGAGGATGAAAAGTTGCTACGTGGCAAATCAAGCGATGCTATCATTGCTGCGTGTATATTTATTGCGTGCCGACAAGAGAAAGTGGGACGTACATTCCGGGAAATATGCGCATTGACTCGAGTACCAAAGAAGGATATTGGAAGATGTTACAAGTCACTCCAGAACAAGCTGCAGACCAACACGACCATCATGAACTCGGAAGACCTCATGTCCCGTTTCTGCTCCAACTTGCAGTTGCCCAACTACGTTCAGAAGCTTGGAGTGGATGTCGTTCGTCGGGCCAAGGAGCTTGGTACACTTGCTGGCAAGTCACCCATTTCCGTTGCGGCTGCTTGTATCTACTTTGTTTCATATCTCTATCGCACTCCCAAGTCGACCCGGGACATTGCCCATGTAGCAGGTGTCTCTGAAGTCACTATCAAATCCGCATACAAGTCTCTCTACGCCGAACGTGAAAATTTGGTTGATCTTGCCTCCATTACTAATGCCCAGTTGACGTTTGAGGACCTTGCTTTACCTTAATCAGCCAATTTGTTGTCTTCTTTCTGTTCCCCTTTTCATTCCTCTTTTTTACTTCCTTTTTTTGCCTGTCTTTTTTCCTTCCTTGCGTTTTCCATTAGTTTTTACCATAAGCATTATATAACCCCCCAAATCTTTCATTCCATACATCAACAATCAAATCCAATAAATATATTTCAAACCATGAAATTAGTCCGTTCTGCTTTTTAGTTTCTTCCTTTTTTCTGCGCAGCTACCATGGAGGTAAACGCGCTTTGGAATGCACTCGAAAAGCGGTACCGAATACGGGCCAGAAAAAGATGGATAGACGCGTGGTTAAGCAGACAGGAACGTCGCGTCGATCGAGAAACGGCAGTAAACCAACTCTACAATGAGTTCCTCAACAGTGACATGGCCGAGATCTCTAGGCCTGTGCTCGATCCCGCAAATATGGAGGACGAAATCGTACTTCAAATCAAGGACACATTGGACCTTAATCATTCTGCCTTGTCCCTGCTCGGTTGCATCGCCACGGTTGCTCCAGTACGCCAAGTTTATACCCGCCGCTCCAATAGTGATATCAAGTTTCCACGTGGCATATTGCGTTGGACCCTCACGGACGGGCACAATGAGATATTGGCCATTGAGACAAAACGTATACCTAGTCTTGAGTTAAAGACGCCTTTTGGCTGTAAAGTAAGCTAGAAAGTACGCACATCTCTAAGCAACTGGACTTACGAATAATATAGATACGCGTCAAACGCCCTACTATGGTACAAGGTGTTCTACTCCTGCGCCCCTCTAATGTCGATGTCCTGGGTGGCCAGGTGTGCGACTTTTTCCAAGGCGGCATGGTTAATGAGATCGAGAGGCGCCTTAAGCATCGCTTGCAGTAAGTTCGCCTATCGTTATCTTGGCCGTTCGTGTGCTTACCATTACATCGTATGCAGAAATATATCTGATCAAGCTCCTGCTACTTCCCCCGTGCGACAAAGAGTACGAAATGAAACCGCGCCTTCTGCAGCACCACCACCGCCGCACGCTCCATCTGCACCAGCACGAGTACGAGCGCATAATCAGGGAACACCCGCTGCTAACCAGCCTCGCCAGACTGCGCCTATGACTACCTCTCCCCATTTCCAGTCAACGCCTGCTGCAGTTCAGCCCACCAGCATTTCAAGAAAATCAAGCGAAGTCGCAAAAAAACAAGATCACACGAAAGCGTCCCGTGAGTTCGCTTCCCGTTGTCTTGGGGCAGAAGGCTATATGCTTGAAGAGGATACTGAGGAAGGCGATGGGGGCGGTGTTCTCCAGCGTACAACGCATAACATCACCAGCAACGTACGGTCTTCTGCTCGAGAATCTTCTACGGTTGACCAGCTATCGCAGACGTTTGAACGTTTCCGAGGTCCATCGTCCCCTCATCATCCGCCACGTACATCTTCTCCTGATTTTGAGGATGATTTGGACTTCAATCTTGTAAATTTGGATGACCCGGCGCCTCAACGTATAGCTACTGATACCCAGGAACAGGCTGTGGTTTCGCCCTCTTCTTTCAAAACTGCAGTGGGCTCTCCGCCCCAAATCTCCTCAGGACATGATGATAGCGCTATCGATCTCAAGTCCCCAACACAAAGCAGCAATAAGGATAAAGACAAGACAAAGACAAAAGAGAGGAACAAGGACAAGGACAAGGACAAGGGTAAAGAAAAGGGCAAAGGCAAGGCTAAAAACACAGGCGAAGCGCTTGCTTCCAACATTGAAAGCCGGGATCAAGCTTCTGCTTCCCATGGTGTTGAAATCCCAGGCCAGGCGTCCACCAATCGTGAGACCAAGGGCTCTGACAAGTCGCGGGGCCCTAGCGCACGCGATCTTAGTCAACCAGCACCGCCCCGCTCTTCCCGAGATGCGGGCCAAATAACCACCTCTAGCATGCAAGGAAGCTCAGTTCAAGAAACCACGCCTGTGGACTCGCAATGTAAGGGGTGCTTTCTTTAAATGCTACTGCATGGCTGATATGCTCTTTATAGTTCCTGCTATCGCAAGGGACGCCAGAGGGTTCTGTGCTTTCTCCGACGTTGTCAAGCTACAGATTGCTCTCGAAACCAACGCGATCCGCAATGGAGCTCCAGAACACACACGTATCAGGGTAAGCGAGCGGTCTTCTCATATTCTCTAATAGACTGATTGACGGACCTACAGGCTACCATCGTCAACATGTGCAACTTTAAGGTCAGCGTGGCAGCCGGATTCCATCTGCTGGTGACACTCAGGGATGATCGCTCGCGTGAGGCCGCTGGCGAACTGCATGTCGCTCTCAGAAGCAATGTAAACCCCTTGCAACTGCATTTCAGCTTGGTATGCTCATGTTCCTTGTCTTTAGGTCATCGCATTCTTAGCAGAGACAACACCAGAGCAGGTTATTGCGACGAGCAGAGACAAGAAAGTCATACAGGATCTCGTAAGTAAGAAGATGATATGCTGTACAAAGTACTCATGCGGCAACAGGTGGTTGTTCCTGTGATTCGCCGCGCGTACAACAAGGCGGCCACGTTTGATCTGGACTGGTCTATGCTTGAGCAACACAAAAAGCTTCCCGGAGTCTGGATGCCAGCCGTGACGAGAATAACATTGAACTGAAGAAGCTTGCGGAGCACTCTCTGTGGTTTTGCATAGCTATTGTACGTATCCTTGCGAGTTATCATTCTCCCTACGGCATTTGCCCAGTGATGGCGGAGATCATTCAGTACAAAAGAGTTTTTTCAGTGAACTCAGGTTAGGAATCAAATGCGTCTTGTCCAGATTCGTTTGATTGGGACTTGCATGAGAGTATCTTTATGGTGGGACGCGGAGGCATTACACGTCTTTGAAGTCGGAGTGTCGACATGCCATGTGTTCCCAATGCAGCCCGGGTCGGCCCATCAAAATCGTATATCGGAGCCATGAGCAACATGGGATCATGGATTTTCGGTTTTGCGCTGGGATCCGAATAACCTTTCTTCTTTTTTTACGACACATCATTGTCAAATTTGTGTGCGTTTGAAAACAGGAAGAAAATACCTGAAATGTTTAGCTCGAAAAACAAACAAGTTGGCCTAATATTTATAAGAAGCTTATCATGTTGCCACAGCATATATAAGTTTAATATACAGTATTACTGTTTCATGTATAAGGTCTATGAGACACAATTATGCAGATATGCCGTTATCAATGAGTATACAAGTACTTCCTATTTGTTATCTCGTTAGAGGGAAATTACACATATAACTGCATGTACGGGCTGTCTAATGAGCTTTTTTGTTGAACGTTCCAAGGGCCCAATTTCAGTAGCAGCGCTATTATTGGTTATGAATTAGCACGAGGGACCTAAACTATACTGAAAAAGAGACCGGCGTACATATGCTAAGTAAATCCAACCGACAGGAAAGATGCAAACTACCTTTTATGAAAATACAGAGTCGCCTTCGATTTTCTCGCAAAAACAAAGACGATGGTATCATGAATGACATTTGGACAGGAACACCTGGCCATACTCGTCGAAGGTCCATAAAAAAGGGTATGACGTACGGGCGGTGTTACGGAATAAGAAAATCGGTTGCGATTTCCACCTTTGGACTTTTTTTTTCTTGTCCAGTACAATCAAATTCAGAGCAAAAGAAAAAAAAAATAGACGGGGGAAGAATACCCAAGATCGGGCCCAATAGAGATGGGGCCATATCATAGAAAAATGACTTTATCAAAAAAAAAGAGAAGGAGAATTATCTATTCCAAGATGTAGCTGATATTGATCTATAAGACAGGAGCACAGCATAAATGAGTGGGAAAGGAATGATAATAAGTTATAAACTAGTTGGCCATGTTTCCATAGCATATCGTGGCATGAGTGATGAGTGCCTGTGCAAATATACGTAGTGATTTGCTTGGCAACAAGGAGGAGTTAGCGTGTCTCAACGAATTCCCGACGCTGAGATTTTCCCGATGTGATGGGGGATTCACATTTTATTAGAGCAAAAGGGTGAAAGAGACTCTTTTTTTTTTCTGAGCGTCGATCACGGTCAGGTCAGGGCGATCCCTCTTGAGAGAAAAAGAGAAACAAATTTAGTACAAAACCTCCGCCTCTCAACCATTTGCAGAGTCTTTTTTTAGCGCGCATTTTTAAACCGTAGAGGTCAATCATTGGCTGATTGTGTAACTTGCGCCGCTGCAATCTTTTTTTAAAGGTTCTCGCCTGCCACCTTTTTCGAAAACTACCCATCTTTTACCGCTCATCATCATCATGTCTGAAGCTCGCATCGCTGCCGTCAAGATTGCCACCACCTCAAACCTCTCCATTGAAGAGTACCGCAGCCGCAAAGTTGCTCTTATCACTGGTAAGTAACTCGTTTTTTTTTGGTCTGTCATACGCGCACTATGTATGTTGTGCCCGTGGAGATGACTTGCACAAAAGGCCATCTCGCGCAATCTCGTGATGATTCAGTAGCTCATCTTTTCTGAACAGGTGTTACTGGCCAAGACGGTTCTTATCTGACCGAGTTCTTGCTCTCCAAGGGCTATGAGGTTCATGGTATCATCCGGCGGTCGTCTTCTTTCAACACCGGCCGTATTGAACACATCTACAAGGACCGTCACGATGAGGGTAAGTGGGCAAAAGAGAGAAAAAAAGACTGACGAGTATGTGAGATTCGAGATGCTGATCCGAGATGACCTAGATGTCAAGTTTTTCCTTCACCACGGTGACCTGACCGATTCGACCTGCCTGGTGCACGTCATCGCTCAGATCCAGCCCACTGAGGTCTACAACTTGGCTGCTCAGTCACACGTCAAGGTCTCCTTTGACATGTCCGAGTACACCGGTGACGTCGATGCTCTGGGCACCCTCCGTCTGCTCGACGCTATCCGCACATGTGGTCTCCAGGACCGTGTCCGCTTCTACCAGGCCTCGACCTCCGAGCTTTACGGTAAGGTCGTCGAGACTCCCCAGAAGGAGACCACGCCTTTCTACCCCCGCTCGCCCTATGGTGTTGCCAAGCTCTACGGTTACTGGATCACCGTTAACTACCGTGAGTCCTATGACATGTACGCCTGCAACGGTATCCTCTTCAACCACGAGTCCCCCCGCCGTGGCCGCACCTTTGTCACCCGCAAGATCTCCCGCGCCGTCGCTGATATCCATCTTGGTCGTCAAGACTGTCTCTACCTTGGTAACATTGATGCCAAGCGTGATTGGGGTCATGCTCGTGACTACGTCGAGGGTATGTGGCTCATGCTCCAGCAAGACCAGCCCGAGGACTTTGTCCTGGCTACGGGTGAGACCCACACTGTCCGCAGCTTCGTCGAGAAGGCCTTCGCCGTCACTGGCCGCAAGATTGTCTGGGAAGGTGAGGGTGTCAACGAGGTCGGTAAGGATGCCGAAACCGGTAAGGTCCGTGTCCGCATCGACCCCAAGTACTTCCGTCCCGCTGAAGTCGAGCTTCTTCTTGGTGACCCGGCCAAGGCCAACGAGAAGCTCAACTGGAAGCGCAAGGTCTCCTTCGATGAGCTCGTTACTGAGATGGTCGTCGCTGATATCGAAGGCTCGCTCAAGAACGACACCTATAACTAAAATGTCTTATCCCAAAAGCATGCCCTTTTCTCTTTCTTCATCCCTATCCTCGCCCGCGTCCTTAGACTACCCTCATACGATTACGCATCTTTTCCTCTCATCATTTGATTTGTTTAAATGAAAAACTGATAGTATTTCCCTGTTTCTATACTCTTTACTGTCGTCTATATTATCTGTTTCATGCCTGCATTATGTATGATCTATTAGTCGTATATAAAGGGCGAAATGTCGCTAAGATATACAGCAGAGTATAAATTTTCAAGCGGAGACCTAACTGCGAATGAGCGAGGGGCGAGCGTTTCAGCCCTCGTTTGCAACATACTCTTTTCGCGATTGCAATGAAGCTTTATACTGTTGCCCTGTTGTCATCGTTAGCATCAGCTGCCCTCGCCTTTGAAGGCTCTGTCCCATGTCTTGCCTGGTCACCGAAACAGTACGCCTTGACTTCCCCGTGTTTTTGTTTGTTTCCTGTTTTCCCGGTGCACTGACTTGCGCTGCTCTTTATACGTTTAGAAATTACTTGTCTGCCAAGTCTGCCGAGCAATTCATTTTCGACAATGCCTTGGAAGCCATTAGTGATCTGACTGGACCTGATATTTGTGCTGCACGCGTTGTTGCTGTTGTGGATCAGCCTGGTGTAAGTTCGACAACATGCGTTACTATAGAGACTTTAATGTACTCCTACGTGCTTCCGACAGATCCACCGTAATGACTTTGTTCACTCCAGTGATGCTTTTGCCACCCTCCGGGTAAGTGAGAAATGCAACTGAAATTTTGAGCAAAGGGAAATTTGAAGAAAAATACACGCTTAACGTATGCGACGATAGCAACACCATAGAGACGCGATTATGCGACGTGATCTTGAATACGTCGCGGGTGGTGTCGATATTGAGCAGCTGACGACCCACATTGCAAGCGAATGCGATAGCACGATTACTGTCGTTGACCCAGATAGTGAGTTACACTGACAGACGATCACTTGGATGATTTACTCACATAGTATTTGGAAAAGCCGTGTCAAGTCAGGATATCCACGTAGGCGATGGACTGCTGGTTGCTCAAATGGCGCTTCCAGCTGCCCATAGTGTGGAAACGATGAAGGAAAATGGTAAGCCATATTTTCGATAGATCGTAATCAAGATATTGACGTGTTCTTTTTGCGCCAATGCAGATGTCAAGCTCGATGCATTGTTAAAAGCAATTAAGAGCAGTGCAGGCGACGACTACATCGTGATCTACACTTCCAGCGTGGCGAAGACATCAGAGGTAACGACGATTACATCTCATTGGTTAGCATTTCAACGTAGCTCATGCATCATGCATGTGTATTTAGCTTGCCAAGCGAGGCAACACGCCGTTCCATCGCCGTGCACCGCAGGACGAGGGCAACAGTACATCTGCCCCTATCTTTGAAAAGTACCAGCTGTTCACGCCTGGTATCTTCATGGCCATCACCGTGTCTCTCATCGTTGTTTTTATCACGGCCGTGGGTGTTACCTGGCTTGTGGGTATCCAAACGCCTGTCCGATTTGAGGGCAAGCCCAAGCGTAGCTAAAGAAAAAGTGAGGAAAGAAAGAAACTATAACGAAACATCATTCCCCCCCCCCTCACATCCCCTTTACCATCTGCACAATGATTGAAAGGATTCCAGTATCGGCAGAATAAAGAAAACACACTCTGCTTGCAGTTTATGGTAGTCCCTCACAATTATCAAGGAGAAATTACCATTAACAACGAATGTATCCGAGAGGGCGCGCTTTTAAGACGTTCGTCAGGGGGTCACCTTCCATAGAGGCATGTGCCTAGATTATTTGGACAGCGTTGTTGCGCTTGAGCGCTATCGACGGAAGACGTGTGTCACCACTCGGGCTTGTACAACAGAGCAGATAATTCTATATTTCCTAAACGTCTCTACACGTTGCGTCCGAGCGCCTGCCTGGACCGGATCTGGCGGAGGGATTGCGAATATCTAATGATTCAATCCGAAAACAAAATAGGAGGAAAATGCAAACGGGCAAAGAACTAGGCGAAACAGCCACCTATATGCGATGCGCATACGGAGCAGGCATTTCTAAAGCTAGAGACGTAGAGGGAAGTACGGCGAGAAACCGCCCGCAGAAACAATTAGGGAAGATGAGTTTGGTCTATAATGCGACAAGATACAGTTGTTTTGAGCCAGTTTTCCATGTGTGTACTCAGAAACGTCCGGCTTCTAGGACAGATCGTAAAGATCAGCAAGATATCTGCGTCAAAGAGGTTCAGGAACACGGCGCCAAAAAGGATCGCGAAACACGCAAGCAAAATCGCGGCCGAAATCGGTGGCGATAGCTGTACCGTTACCCCGCATCACTGGTAAAACCAACTAATAGTGCATCATAGCAGGCGTCTGATTCTCTCCTTGAAGTCGCATGGGCCACGATCCCTGGCACCCAAGATTTGTTCGGATGGGTGGCGCAAGCTGCCATGCAGGAATATAAACCGCTGCTTTCATTGAGAATTATCCCAATACATCACCTTAGTCTCTGTCTGCCGCCACACATGGCAACATATGGATACAACAGGATCCTCGCAGTATGCTCCATGGGTGGCAAGGCCATTATTCTGAGTGAAGCGTGCATGACCATGCAGATCCTCCTTGGTGGCACCGACCGATAATGCAGAACGACAGCATCCAATTCTGGTGCTCCAGCATATCCATCAAATCCGGAGTGCAACGTCAACTCGTGGCATCTTTACGTAGTAGGGAACCATTAGCAGCGGTACTGCTCATCAGTCGCCGTCATCCAAGTCAGCCTTGGACACTCCCAAGTTGGGATTCCTGGAGCAACTTGTGCTCAATTCAGGCCATTTTCATATAAAGCGATGTATACGGCACTACCTGCCTTGTCAACCTCAACCGAATCTCGAACTCCCCGATACACAGGGCCGATCTGTCTCGGTTCTGCGAGGTGCTTCCACCTTAAGTGTGGAGCGCAGCCTTATACCTTCTGCACGAAATCCTGCACATGGGTCGCCCTAAGGTGTGGATATGATACTGGCCTGACGCGCTTCAGATCTTCGTAGATGAACATGAAGGGGCATACCGGCGCTTGTATATGACCGATCTAATTACTGCGAGGAACTCCATCAAGATTTCCAACGCACCTCTGACCATGGTGACCCTTTCTAGAACGGAATGACCTAAGTGTCCAGGGTCAACACAGTACACACATATGAGAAGGACGCAGAGGGCTATTAAAAACTATGATGGAATGGTAATACATAGTATGTCTGATAATATTGTTGTCAATCTTATAGCTTTAGAATTAAACACGCATGCAATCAAATCATAATAGATGCTGCGAGTTTTATATGGTTTGATATACGGGGACTGATAGTGATGCTTGCTATATAATGTGACAGACATGTATCAACATAAGAAGTAGATACACATTACTGGTTTCGCATATTGCATCAGCGTGCTTATTACTAAGAAAGGGCCGATTGATACTCCCACACATTCAGATCAACACCGCTTGCCTACAGAGACCAATCACAGACTCCACTTTGAATTCAAGCTGATTGAGGATATCATTCGCGGCCTTAGCCTATGCAAAGGCCTCCGGAGATAACTTCATCACGGTTGACGAATTGACTTCGGAGGTTCGGTGTTACAAAAATGAGGTAAGAGTTACGTCTCATTGAATCCAAGAATCTAATATTGGATCTACACAGCAACGTTCTAAAGGCATCTTCGGCTCGATCGAGTTGAGCGACCTTTACTCAAAAGCTGTATTAGGAACGATTCCTTGCTTCCAGTTGGAAATGCGTCGGCGTGGTCGTCAGCCGTGGATGCTGGCCTGACGACCCTTGAAATTTTGCAACTCTGGCTACTGCCGATCCGCATTGTGCATATCCTGCCATCTCTCCAGGCTCGGTATAGGTCTCAAATGGAACATGCCCGAGGCGAAGGCAGCCGAATGCTCGATCAGGCGCATTACTCATCCATGTTCCTGGATTGCAAGGGGCGCTTTCCTTTCAAGTGTCTTTACTAATAACTTCTATAGAGGTATGGATAAAGATGTTCATCCCCGTATCTAGTGAATCAAGCATTCACTCCTCTTCCCCCCCAATTAAGCATATCCGAAAAGATTTCGCGCACGCGTTGAGCGTGCGCGTGAAAATGTGAGCAAATCGTAAACTCAGCTTTAACACGAAGGTTAAATGGGTGGCATGTGAGCAGGAGCTCCAGACCAAGACAAAAGCAGAAGGAGGGAGGCATTTTTCTGTAAGATTCTACGATAGGTACCAAAGGGTCAAGCTGCAAATCTCGATTTGGAAGGATCGGGAAATCACCGTAAATCCTCCAAGATTGTATGCGGCTACACGGCGTTTCTTCTTTAGTTATTCACCTTAATTTTGTTTTTGTCACAACACAATTTTGACGTCATGCGTTTCTCATTTTACTTTTTACCCTTTTTTTCCTTATCTGCATACGTCCCTAAAGGTCAGGCACGACGGATATGCATAGTTTCGATCATAACATGGAACAGCCTTCGTTTTTCTATGATATAAAAATTCCAAAATATCCGCAGGGCAAAAAGAAAAAGCAAATAGCTGCGAATTGAATTGATCGGCAGAACCGCTTTTTTAACAAAGGGAAATAGAAGAAAAAAAAAAAGAGGTGACACAAAAAAATTAAAGTAAGTCAAAGGCAATGATGACGTGCATTGCATATGGGTAAGTGCGATAATGATTCAGTGATGCCATTGCAATCCAACTCAGCAAAAAAACCTTCTTGGTCCGAAGAGAAGCTTGTCGAAGACTTGGGAGCTAAAAAAACCGCATGCTTTATTAAACTTTTTGAGTTTACCCCCCTCTGTTTTGGGAAAATATTGGAAACTGCGCATGGGGCGCAATCGCCCAATGAAGGCCGAATAATAAAAACACTCTAACGGTTCTTTCATTGTCGTCGTAGAGAACCTGCGAGGCATGAAGAGGAAAGGAAGAAAGAAAGTACAAGAGGGATAAAATAACCCCCATCATTGGTTCATTCGTGAGAGACGTAACTCAGCCCAGGGTTGCTATGCCTTGCATTCATTTATTTATTTAGATCCACTCCGTCCTCAAGTTCGATGACGTTCCCTGCACACACACATAGAGACGCACACATACATAACACATAAACTTTCTTCATGCTTTCCCCCTCCCATTCAAGAAGTGCTCTGTATGACCTTAAGGGTATATGGAAGCAGAAATAAGGGCAAAAGGTGGAAAAAAAGTAGGGGGCCAATGCTCTGGAGGGGGGGTTGCAGGAGTTGAAGCGGGCTATTTTTCCCGCCAAAGAGAAAGTCAACGAAGGTCGAGGATGGCCCAGAAATCGAGATTTTGCCGCATTAAGAAATGCCCAAACTTTTTTAGTGTAACTCCCCCCAACGTTCGTTTGTTTTGCCCATGCCAAGAATGCGTTTAGTTGAAGTGCATAATGCGCCGTTTATAAATAGAGCCATCGTTCCGCCCTTTCCCCTCTTTAATTTCCTTCTTTTTCTTGCTTTTTTCTCTTTACAAAAATGGAGACTTACGTCGGTTATATCAAAACACCCCAAGACGCACTGGTCATTTTTGAGGCCTGCCGGCGCGGCCAACTGCAACGTGTCCAGCGTCGCTTGTCCACAAAGGAACGGTGCCTTATCCAATCCGGTTCTGTGTTCGCTTGGGACGAGCGGGAGGCTGGCATGCGCCGCTGGACAGATGGCCGCACCTGGTCACCTTCTCGTGTACTCGGCTCCTTTTTAACATATCGCGAGCTCGATACTAAGCGACGTCCTCGTCGCTCTTCCAGCCCTTCCTCGCCACACTCCAACAATCATCTCAACTCGCCTCAACAAAAGGCTTGCTCGTACAAGCCTGACGGTCTTGTCAAGCAGTCCTTCTCCATCTGCACCGCTACCAACCAGAAACTTCACTTGATTTCCTACTACAACAAAGCTGACGTGCTCGCAGGCCGTCTGCGTCAGCCTACAGATGATCCTCTTCTTAGCCAAATTTCTGTGCCTAAAGGTCTTTATCCTGAGCTGAACCCGCTCGATACTTCGGGTGGCCATTCGGCAACCATTCACAACATGCGTCAGCAGCAGGAACAGCACCACCAACATCCTCATCAGCAGCTCCTCCTCACATCACCGTCGCCTTCTCCTCCTTCGCTTTCTTCCTCTCCTGTTTCGTCTGACGACGATATTGAATACTCGCCTTCCCTCTCTTCCTCTCTTCCGCCAGTTAACGCCGGTTCGCCACCACCGGCATCACTCTCGCAGCCACTGCCCACTTTACTGCCTATTCAAGAAGTCCATAAACTTCCTTTCTCTGAAGACACTCGGCAGCTGAACGCGCTCCAAGGTCTCTTACGGTTATAACCAATTTTCTCTCCTTTAGCCCCTTCCTCTTCCTCCGTTCTCATATACACCAGACAGCCACCCTGCCACTAGAGAAAAGCGAAAGCCTCCATAACTTCGCGCTCATTCATCGCTACTCTCTTTACTCCCCACATCTTTCGTGTGTTACACCTTACTGCCCTGTATAGCCTCTAAAAAGTTACCTCCTACATGCACATCTATACATATTACCCATCATGCACATATTCACCCACGCTACACTTTTCTTGTGTGAAGATTCTCTTTTTAAACCTTCTTTTCATTACCGCAACACTAATAAAACAAAGTTGCATTCATCATGAAGAAAATAAGCAAAATGCGTGAGATTGTATGGGTGAGTCAGATGCGGGTTCCCAGTCTGCAATAAACTTTGACCCAGAAAAATTCTGTAAAAACCTTGCGCTCCCAAACCTTCTTTGTACTTTCTTCGTTGTCGGCGCCACCCTATTATTTTAGAAAGCGTCATGTAGAAACGGCGTTGAATAGCTTACTTGGTAATTGGTGACAGGGGGTGGGACCTTTTAAGGGGTTGGAAAAAGAATACCCACAATCCAACATACATTGATCACAACCAAAGCGTACCTTTAGTATATGTGTAAAATGTCAACGGGTGCTCCAAAGTGCCTTTTTGTTGTTCTTACTGTCACGAGAACGGTACAGACGAGGAAGTGCATTTGCATCATTCTTTTTGGCGCGCGTCCCATGCCCTTGGCGAAAGCATTAGAATATTCATCTTACCCCCCGATTTCCATCGCCCTTGTTCGACATGTCTCACGCTTGAACAAATCCGCCGGAGTCCGCCGCTTTCTCGATGGGGGGAGGACCAACCTTCTTTTTTTGCTGTGGTGGCCCGTGAGCTCCAACACACTCTTATTTACTCTCGTTCACCCACGGAAATATCCGTTACCTAAATACCAGGCATTTTGGGTTTTTAGTAGCACATGTTCGGTTCTCAAACAGGATAACGATGTGTGAGCATGTTTCAAACTGCTGTATGCAAGACATGATCACCAGGATAAAGCACATGTAGAATGGCGTGTGTGTGTTTTTGCTTTATTCAGTGAGTCAAAATGAAGCTACTTTATCTGGTGTATCCATCAGCGCCCCTACTTTGTTTTTCCGTGACGAGAGGAAAAAAGAAATTTTCGTCATAACGCCTAAAGGGGGACAGATTATAAAGAACTCTGTTTTAAAGTTTGGGCTTCCGCAGCAGCAGCAGACTGTCGGCGCTTGCAGATCTGCATGGCAACTGGCGGGTGGGTGTTACAGAAATAAGCTCAATATGACGCTAAATATGCTTGTAGATAGATATATACGTATTGGTGTTGTGTATGAGTATATTGTAAGCCTGGAAAAGGAGGCGGAAAAGGAAGCATCTATTACCATTTCTAGACCGATCAGAACCTCTATCTCTTTTTCTTTTGGCGATGAGTATGCTGGATGCAACCTTGTTAAGACTTCGGAAGTTACCGATCTAGACTTCCTAAAATCTTTTTTTTCACGTCCGAGGTCAGGACCTGTTTGGTCGAGACCGTTTCGCACTTAAAAACCATAGGTGCAACAGGCGTACTCATTATATGAAGCATATCTGCATTCCATCGGCTAGCCAACAGCGTATATTGAGCTATTTCTTACCAGTATAGACCATCAGTCGATGTCATCATTGTTTATATGCAAGGTCACAGTTTAAAATATGATACGGAAATACAAGATTAAGGTCCATGTGGGGCTTCTTTTTTTTAAAGTACATCGCCGATGAGCGGGCCAATCAAAAATATGTATCGGGTGCAAAACGGACTGCTGAGCTGCCCAAGGCCCAAAAAGAGAAGAATACGCACAGCTGAGCCTTAGGCTGAACCCTTTCGGACCACTGAGTTTGTTTTGGTACTTGTGATGCCGAGAATACATGCGTCGTTGCAGCCCCTTATGCATTTGCTCATTCTTTGCGTCTTGTTCTCGGTTTAATAACAATGAAATTACAGTATCTCGGCTATGCCCGCTGTGTACAAACCGAAACTATGGATCGCCAGGGAAATGAATGAATTGGTACCACCCACATATATATCATAACCGAAGCTTGACTGTCTTGTGTGCTGTTATATCCCACAGTCTTGCCTCCTCCGAATTTATCTCGGATTGATTAATATTGCTTATCAATGCATTCGACAAAGATAGAACATTTTTTATAGGAGCCCGAATCGAGTAGGAAACCTCTTTTCGGGGAGGAAGACGACGGTGATAGGCGATTTGCCTATCTTCTGACTCGCAGGACCTGGCCGATCGACAAGCGTATTACCTGTGTCCAAACGGGAAGTAGTAGTGATGCGAAGAGGCCATAAGTGCACAATGAACCGATCAAAGTGAAGAAATTCAACCGAGCGCGGGTAAACGGCGGGAGTAACTAGGACTCTCTTAAGGGATCATAGGAAGATATGCTTATATCATACTTTTATGTTGGGCTATCAGGCCTCCTTAAGACTGATCCAGGCTGCTACGATGTTGAATGGACAAATACGGATACTTCTCGGGTAGGCGTAAATTTGAAGAAGACTGCAACCCATGACGTCCATCTGTAGTAGCTAGCTGCTTACAAGGGCTTCTGTTTCCAAACAGCAATATTTAGCACCGCACGCATTCGTATTTTCCATGGAGTTTAACGTGCACAAAGGAAAATGACGGTGGAAAAGCCTCTTTGCATGATGGTGTCTGCATGATGGTGTAGTTCGAGCGGAGACTGACATCCCGTTGCTGCATATGAATGCTGGGCCATCATTGGGATCGTCAGCGACACAGGAGAAGAGAAAGCAAAACGGATGCGATAGCTTGTAATAAAACGAGTACTTTTCCATGTGTTATATTATTTTTTGCAGCTGCTCGATCCTAGCTGCATACGTACATGGGCGGTGAACGCTAGAATTAACATCACGCATATAGACGTAGATAATTGAACCAGCACCGAAGAAATTGAGACATCGTAGGCGACGCCCTCCAATCAGCCAGTCAAATATATAAACAATGAATTCATGGTTTAAGCTATGACTTAGAATGAACGTTGTTCTTTTCTGGGCAGCTAACTTAAACTGCTTCCATACGGAGGCATAGTGTGTCATATATCTACCTATGAAATTGTCATCTTCCATTGTCTTGCTGCTAGATTTACTCGATTTACCGATGAAAAATCAATGCATATGATAATTTCAGTGGATCGATCCTAGTATCCGTCAATTAAGGGACAAGATGGTCTCGCGAACAGATAACATCTAAGCGCTCAGGTCCCCGGAACGAAGCAAAGGCGGACTTCCACGGATAAGTGAAGTGGGGCCACATGCATTCTACATTTATATTTATACTGATTATTTGTGTGTTTGCTTGTACATTATAAGCGCGGAAAGGATGATATGCAGCTATAGCATGCTTTTATATTTTGGTCATAATTGTGAAACTGAGTGAGTATATGTTGGCGGACTATATTACAGGTAAGGTAGGGGGATAGAGATGGAAAAAGGTTTATAATTCTATATTTAGAGCTTGGGGCCGGCGGCAAGAGTCTCGGGCGCAGCCTCGTCCTCATAAGTCTTGAAGTTGTCAACGAACATGGAAGCGACCTTGTTGAGCGATTGGTTGTACTCCTCAGGAGTGCCCAGCCAGCCCTTGCGGGGATCGAGCAGCTCGTCCGGAACGTTGGTAACGGACTTGGGGACTTGAAGGTTGAAGACAGGGTAGTCAACGTACTCGGCCTTGGCAAGTTCGCCATTGTGAATGGCGTCGAGAATAGCACGGGTGTATTTGAGAGGGCAGCGCTTGGCAACGCCAGCCTTACCACCGATCCAGCCAGTGTTGATCAGCCAGGCATCGGCCTTATGCTGCGACATCTTCTCAGCAAGCATGGAAGCATAGCGTTGAGGATGGAGAACAAGGAAGGGAGCACCGAAACAGGCGGAGAAGGTGGCCTGGGGCTCCACAATACCATCCTCAGTACCAGGAACCTTGGTGGTGTAGCCAGAGATGAAGTGGTACATGGCTTGCTCGGCGGTCAGCTTGGAGACGGGAGGCAGGACACCGAAGGCATCGCAGGTTAACAGAATGATGTTGGAAGGATGACCACCCATGCAAGGCAGCTTGGCGTTGGGAATATGGTAGATGGGGTACGAAGCACGGGTGTTCTCGGTCAAGAAGTCGTCCGAGTAGTCAACGACGCGAGACTCCTCATCCAGGACAACGTTCTCGAGGACAGAGCCGAACTTGATGGCGTTGAAAATATCGGGCTCCTTCTCCGCAGAAAGATCAATGCATTTGGCGTAGCAGCCGCCTTCGATGTTGAAAACGCCAGAGTCGCTCCAGCAGTGCTCATCATCACCAATCAGCTTTCGCTTGGGATCAGCAGAGAGCGTGGTCTTGCCGGTGCCGGACAGGCCAAAGAAGAGCGAAACGTCGCCGTCAGGACCTTCGTTCGCAGACGAGTGAAGAGACAGGACACCAGCCTTGGGCATGAGATAGTGCATGACAGTGAAGATCTGTAAATACTTCAATGAGCATCCCAAGTTTTTTTTCCGTATCCTTTATTTTTACTTACGCCCTTCTTCATTTCACCAGCATACTCAGTGCCAAGGATGACCATCTCAGCACGCTTGAAGTTGACCGAAACCGAGGTGGTGGAGGTCATGCCAGTGGTGTAACGGTTGGCAGGGAACTCACCAGCGTTGAAGATAGTGAAGTCCGGAGTACCAAAGTTCTCGAGCTCCTCCTCAGTCGGGCGGATCAACATGTTGCGCATGAATAGCAAGTGGTAAGCACGCGAGGCGACCACGCGGACCTTAATGCGGTATTTGGGGTCCCAGCCAGCGAAACCATCAAAGACATACAGACGCGGACGCGTGTTGAGGTAATCAATGGCGCGCTCACGGTTAATCAAGAAGACCTTCTCCTCGAGGGGAGTGTTGACAGGGCCCCACCAGATATCCTTGTCCGACGTCTCCTCACGCACGATGCGCTTGTCCTTGGGTGAACGGCCCATCTTCTTGCCAGAGTAGGCGCATAGGGCACCCTCCGACGAGACAACGGTGCCGTGCTCGTAAGTCAAGGCTTCCTCATAGAGCACAGGAACAGAGGGGTTGCGCTTGATAGTGACCTTTAAAGATTTACATGTTAGCATGTATTTCATAGCATAGATCGTATAAGTATACCTTGTCGTAGTCAATACCGGCGACTTCGTGGAGTTCCTCTTCCACCTTCGAATGGGAGGAGCTAGTGGGTCTGGCAAAAGGCGATCCGGGTCTGGGAGAGGCAACCATGATGATGATGTGGAAAAGAAAGAATAATTCGGGCCAGATTGGCATTCAGGAAGCCCTACTTATACCTTTTAACCTCGGGTGCCGTCGAAAATGGCGTGCGCGTGAAAGTGATCTTTGCCTTACTTTCATCACGGGTAGCGGTCATCTTGCAAAGAACTCCGACCGCCGCCGCGCCGGGTACTGCCGGTTCCATGTGAGAATGTCTTTGCCCGGTCCTCCTCCCCATTGGCTGTATTTCCCGTTTTGCTCTGGGAGACCCGTGCTCTTTTTGCTCATTTATCGCACCAGGAACACACTATCGCAACAACCATGGCGTTCTCAGAAGACCAATCCGAAAGAGTCAACGAAGAGAAATTTATGTATTGATTTGAATTTTTTTCTGAACCTCGACATAGGTGTATGAAAGAAGTTGAAATAATGTGGGGAAGGCAAAGAAAATAAAGATACAGGTATAAGCGATTTATGACGTAATGGGGGGGAAGGTACTTCTTGAAATAATTACGGGAGCGTCGGAAGGCCATGGTTTAGTGTTCGCGCTTTTAGGCAACTTGCTTGATAATACGCTCATCCTCCTCCGCCACTGCCGCCGCCACCAGAAGACCGCTGTTGACGTTCGACGTCATGTGCTTGCGCGGTGGGGAATTGGCTAAAAGCAGTGTGTGCCTCAGCAGCCAGCCGAGAGCTCCACGGCGTGGCAAGCGTCATGTAACCTAGGCCCATCATCGAGTTGGAAATTTTGGTGGACCAGACTACCTCGCCCGTGGTTGCCTGTATGCAGTAGACCCACTTGCCGCAGCCGACGAAGACGCGTTGTCGATTCGCCGCCGAGGATGGCTCTACAAGAGCCACAGGCATGTTGTAGCCACCCTTCGGGCAGTTGTATTTCCAGAGTTGCTCGCCGCTGGAAGCATCGATGGCCACACACTTGCCACGAGTGCACCCAAGAATGATAGGCTTGCTGCGATCATTACTGCCCTCGTCATAGTCAGGTGGCGCGTCCTCCTCCGCCTCATTTGCCATATCATGCCGCCTTGGGGAAAGGATGCGGCTCGACGTGCTAATCACGCCAACTTCGTCATAACCACATCCCTGTATGCATGAGAAAGAAAGTGTTATTATTATCGTAGGCCGATCTTATCAATGACTTCCTTCTTTAAGTCTTGTTTTGTCCTCACATGCAGAAGATACATACTTTCATCTTGTTGACCCATATGGTCTCACCCGTGAACAGGTCCATGCAGGCGGTCTTGCCATTCCCACCCACAATCAGGCGATCGTAGTCCGTGACGAACAGAGATACGATACCGCCCATAGCTCCAGTGGGGAACTTTGCGCGCCAAAGCCGCGCGCCGTCCTCCTTGTGGATCGCATAAATCTTGCCGTGAGTTGCACATAAAAGTACTTCATTTCGATTGAAGCTCCGGTTACTGCAAGAGACGGCGCTGTCCGAGTCGTCGTCTTCAAAAGCCTTCTCTTTTTCCTTTCCAAACATAAGTGGCGTAGAGTATTAAGATAGAAAAAGGAGTACGATGTATTACTGGTTAGCAAATCTTAAATATAAAAGAAAGAATATGAAGCAGGAAAAAACGGGTAAGGCGTGCTGAGCACCTTGCAGTAAAACCCACTTTTGATGAGCCGCGGGTGGCTGAAGTTGCCTAGAGGGGTTTAAACCAAGCTCGAGATGTTTCACACGGAGATTCAAAATACTACTTCGCGCGCACCGAGGGAACTTCCTCGATCCATTAACCTGCGTATCGGCCTTCACTATATGAGATTGTAGCATCATATTACATCGCTCATAATCATACCTATAGAAATAAATCATAGAGTAAGCTGCTCGCTTATAGAATATCCATTGACGGATCCTGGCCATGTCTCTAAATGAGCTTGGATGACGCGCTTGCTTTGGTTGCAAGACGCGACTGCTACGCTAGGCGAGTGGCGCAAGCTCGCTTTATCCATTCGCCCAACGTCGCGGCCGGAATGCACAGTCGCTCGCATCACCGCCAATGATGCATGTTATATCAACTGAGAGCCAAGTCGTCCAACAATGGCTGCACATTGATAGTGAGATAATCCTCCCTTAAGGTAGCTGGATCGCCACGCAATCTCTTTCCACACATGACTTTATCAGCTGCTACAAAACCTGTTATAGCGAGCCCAAATGGCCGTCATCTTCTGAATTTCTCATTATATATCATGCTGTTGCCGATGGCAAGTTAACCTCGCTGATGTGACCTTGGATATGAGAGACAGTGATCACTCAGTGTATCGCATGTGACGTCGCTTCTTCCATACATGTATCTATCCATGATGAGAATCATTTTTATGTGTGCTTTCATTGTAAAATCAAATAGTCTATTGCGAAAACGTTCATTCTCGCTGCCGTCATATTGCCCACAAGAAACAGGGTCCATTTGAGTGAAGACGAAGATTGTCGTTCTGACTCCTGAAAGCTGAACCCGCGGTATGGACTAGCTTGTTTAATCTTGCACGCAATGAAGATACCCTGGGATAATATATCCTCGTGGCTACCTAACTATACATGTTTTCCCACCAAAGATGAAGTAATGATCAGACTCTAAAAGATCATATATACGTAGACGAGAGGTTACTTGTGTCGTTATAATACCACGGCAGAAATTTGACCAGCATAGCATTATCAGGGAGACATTTCTTTCTGCATGACAAGCACTAATTGTAATTGGCATATCGTATAAATGCGTGCTTGACGTATATTTGGGGATGATATTTCTGCATTGTCGTCAGGAAGCCCCAAATATCTTATCTCCTGTTTAGTTTTTGATGCGGATGAACGCACCGAAAAGAAAAATAAGGAAATACGATTTGGGGGGTGAATACGTTCTGATATAAATTCTCGCGGCATATGCAATGGTTCCGACATATGTACATACGATTCGTGCAAGTTAAGGTATGTGATGCAAGAAGTCAAGTAAATGAACGCTTGCTTCGCAGACGATTAAGTGCCGCATATCGGATGTTGCACATGGCGTAAGGTCTCGGTCTAGCTGGAATGCAAACAGCTTGCGGTGGTGCTTTACGTTACCGATCGTTCGCGATGCAGGTTGTTACTGTAGGGATACAAAATGTGGGGTACCCAGTAACTCGGCTTCTTCTAAGATGCTTTTTTTGAGTTCGCCTCCTTGCAGGCCATATATGCATTTGCTTTTTCTTTTTCTTCTATATGCATGTTTAGTCAGAATGGCGCCCTGCGTGCCCAGCAGCCACATGCACGTGCCTCAATATTTGTTCCTGGGAGTGTTTCGATAAGGCCGACACTGTTTGCATGTGTCCGGAGTCATTCATCGGTACACTAAAGTCCCAAATCATCGTATCAGAAGCATCTCATCAGGAGGGGAACCGGGGGGGGGAGGAGGAGATTATGAATATGGGGTTACGAAGGTTTACCTTGGATCAGTCAACGGGATGAAGTGTTTTCCTTTTTAGGGCGATTCAGTTGCTTCACACTAGAGTCTGGCTTCCTTTTATGCCAGTGACGAGCGGGACGGTGACGGCCACGTTCATGAGCGATACGACTAAACTTAAGTACGGCGTCCTGATGTAGGCCCAGACGACTGACAGCAGCATGATCGTCTAGGAGCCGCTGGCCTTGGAAAAGCAGACAATACGAGGTCCATATATGCTTCCTGTGTCGTGCTTGTGTGTAAGTTAACAGGTATTGACGCCGTCCTTCTTGTGTCTTACCAACTTATATGTTTGGCTGTCGAGAGAGTCTGTTCCACCTGGTCCTGGATTCGCTTTTTGATATCGCGCAATGTGGCCGCTTGCTCCACGACGATATCTAGATAGATTTAGAAAAGCGAACCGGTTATTCATAGGTACGTACAAACGGGAGGTAGAGGGTGGCGATCGACGCGAATGCGGAAAGCCCTCCCCTCTTCAGCAGCTATAAGTAATTCAATGTCATTGAGAGAGGCATTTTTGGGGACATCTTGCAGTAGATCGTCCTCGAGGAGCTCCTGCAATTGTAGCTTTAATTGACTCGTGTTTGGCATTTAGACAAAAGGAAAAGCTGAGGTTTAAAAGGAAGCTTTCGCGCATTTCGGAGAAGGCACCTTCTGTGTTGACACGCGTTAATGAAAATAGCTTTTTACTCTTGTGCGACTTCATAGCGATGGACTATGCCTTTCACTAAAGTCAAGTGATCACAGAGCGTGGATTAGAAGAATCATTTAAAGTGAACCGAACTCAGGTCAGCAGGAGAAACTGCCTAACTGCGCAGCATACAGCTAAAATGGAAGAAGAAAGCGAGCATTTTGACTTCTTCCAGGTGTTGATGATTCTATACTGTGGGTTGAGTTGTAATGTCTGATGACAACATTATATCGGTTGTTGTCATTGTTAGCAGCACCGAGGTATGACTTATGTCAAATTACCTTTACTTGAAGAGGAAATATCAGGATGACTGTGCCATAGCTTTGATTTTGGGTAAACGCAATAGACAAATGTAAGCAAAGTCAATAGTGCTGCATATTTTATCGATCCGTAACGGTCGCTCCATGCATCAGCTTATCAACAAAATAAGCATGGCTGTTAAGCGAGAGTTCTGTATCACGGTAAAGCAGTGTGGCCAAAATAATACTTTGCAGTGAAATTTCACGCCTCGATTTTGCAATTGCACCCGCGAGGAGGATTTCAAGAGAACACTCTCATTCGCTGAAGGTCGCATCGCATCCTTCCTAATGGTATAGCCAAATGGGTCTTTACATGCGTGTACAAGACAGGTGTACACAGTGCACAGTGCTTTGCATATTCGTGATAGCTCTTGCCATGATAACAAGACTAGCGTGCTTCTAGCCCAGTCATGTTGCCAAAAGAAAGGAATGGTGCAATGATGACCTTGTATATTTGCGCCTCTTCACACAACAACACCACCACCACCACCACACGACTCTTGTGAGCCTTGACCACACAACACACGGCTGTACGTACAGTATATTGACTAAGAACCACGCTTCCTAGTTTTATTTTATCATTTTAAACTTTTGTAAAAAGGGGTAGGCCATCAGAAAGCCAAGCCTTCCTGCACAGTCCATAAAGGAAAAGTGCGAGATCATCCATTGTCTAGGAAGTCTCATACGAGACAACCCGACACCCGTCACTCAAAGGAAGGTGGCAGCATCATCCACTGACCGGCAATGTGTGTCTGGTTTAGGAAACCGAGACTGGTTGTGTACTGCATACAGATCCTGTAGAGTACGAAACTGAGGAAAAAAGAAATTGCTTACTTTGCCCTCTTTTTTATAGTTTTGCGACAAAATTTTTTTTCACCCTCCGCTTTTGGTAATATCACCAATTCCTTTTCTTCCGCATAGACTCGCCTGGCAGAACACTTGCACAGATCCACTCGATCTATACTTGCTTCCTCTCATTGTACTTTTCGTGCGCTTGGCATTATTGGATCACCGTGACTTATACGCACCTTACAATTATAAAGGTATCCGCAACCAAATGATGATCCATAGCTACCTTGGCACTGTCATTTACTTCGTACCTTACGATCTGGCATGACGGCCTGGAAGTATCGACACGTTCTCTCAGCTTTAACGGCTAAGCGATGCTGCTGCTGATTATCCTATATTGGAAAAGCACCCGAGTAATAAGCATGATTATTTTTGCTGCAAATTCATGGAAAGCATCGATGACCTAAGCTTCTCGCATATTGTCAGCTATATCTCTTATGTACATGATGAATACTGTTCATCTGATGCAAAGTAGAGTACGTAGTCATGTTTTCTCTGGTTTCTCGTTCAATAAACACCCGCTGCGGCGAAAAGAGGCTGATAAGCCTGCCCTCATTAGCTGGTATCAGCGTTTCATTATACATGAATACATTCATATTTCGCTCATCGGTTTGACAGTGACTTGGATCATGATTTTCTGACTGAAGCACGAACTTCAAAGAATAGCTAAAAGAATGTCTTCCTCTAATTATGAGGATCACCAAGTGACAGCTTTTATTAATCAGCGGCGATGCAGTTTCTTATTATGGATAATGGTAGTATACTGCTATCCTCCTTCGACATCCCTTTTCATATGGCAATATGTACCCACTTCGGAAGAGGAACTCGTAAGCAAAGTATGCATGTTGGAGCTCAAGGCAATCTGTACATAATGGAAACATATAATACAGGATCAAATGCTACCATGGACACGTTCATAGATCCTTATAATACATACATCACATCTGATATAATGGGTCGCTGAACTTGCTTTCGCCCTAGAAATAGCGGCGGTACGTACTTACTATTCCCCGTTACTTCCTCATGTGTCCAATAATGGTAGCCGTTTCGACGCATATATATAATTACGTGTTTCTTCTCCTAAGAATCATAATGTGACCGTAAATATGTGCACCTTTTTATTGACATACTTGATTCGCTACTCAGATGGAACTGTTTTACTATTTGATTTATCGGTTTTATTACTACTGCTGAGAAACTTTTCTTTCGTCGCATTATATAAAATCGCGAAGTCAGTAGATAAAATTGTTGTAGTCGGACATCGGTCGATAGGTGAGCCAGCATACTGAAGGCTGTACTTATAGCTTCGTGCTTTCTCGATGGATGTGATATTAACGATCCGGCGGCATCGTCCAGGCTAATATCTTTATGTTCACAGTGACCGTTATTCGAGCGTTAAAAACAGGTTTCCATACCCATGGATATCCCCTTTTCCCGGGCTAATCAAATACACCAGCTGCTGATCTTTGACCGCCTTGCGTAAATAGGGTGCGTTATTTAAAATCATTCAAGTCACCATGACGGAAAAGTGTCCCTTACACGGGCGCAGCGAGTCCGTGATGAGATGAACTAGGACAAAGATTATTTATTTGTTAGGAGGCGAAGACAGGTATGTGCGAGGTTTGAGAGAACGCTTTTCGCTGAGCTAACACGGGTGAGTCAGAAGGAGCAAACTCCTTATTTTGCAGATAATTTCTTTCTTGAGAGAAAACATGACGATCCCGTCGCACTGCAGGGCGAAATTATGAATGCCATGCAGGTCGTGTAAAGATAAGTTTGGCTATGCAGGTGAAACGTATCTTTGATATTTGTACCGGGGATAATAGTTCAACAAACATTGCAGTCGCACCTTGAGATACGGTGGCGCATTTTCAGTCAGTTGGACACCATAATAATATAGGTGGCGGCGAGCGGAAGCTGTTGCCTTGCTCATCACAAGAATGGCAACAAGGGCTTCACAGGGGTTCTGATAACAAGGGGAGGGAAAAGATACTTATACGACGGGAAAAGTAAGAGAAAATTGATCATGGGGTGAAGCGAGGAGCGATCGGGGCCGAGTGCAGAGGGGAAAAAACTAAACCTGTGTTATTCATCATTGAACAAACAAGAACTCTGTTTCGCTGTCTCTTCTTTCTCTTTCTCTCTTCCACAACTTTTTTTATTCTTCTCCCTCCTCCTTCAGTTCTTTTCCGTTACCATGGGACTGATTGACAAGTTGCGCGCGCAGTACGAAATCCGTAAAATCTCAAAGTACACGGAACGAAGAGCAAACCAGTCCCACTTCGAATTTCATGACCGCGCGTATTACGAGAATGTCTATCGTGATGGTGTTTACATACACCCTGAAGGTCGCCCGCGATATTCCTCCTCCAGCAACTCCTCTTCTTCCAGCAATTTACCCTGGGTCGCCACACTGTCAGGTATGATCCGACGAAGCAGCCAAGGCAGTGCGCACAGTGGCTCGCTGGCCGCCAACCAGATGAAAACGTCAGAAACCTACACCGCCTCAGCCCGATAGAATTTTATCTCTAATGCGAATTCATCACCCTTCTACTCTTCAACCCACCCCCCTTTCCCTTTTTTCTTCGCCCCCTTCATGTCATTCATGCTCATGTTGTATATAAGGAGTATTCGGGAATGAAACAGCAACTGTGTATACAATAAAGAACTGCAGCATAATTCAGAACGATGGGTAAGTCGGAGACTTGCCGGCCCTTGGTCGGCTGACGGACTGTGCAACCGATGCACAAAACATTTTGCGTGTCACCTTTCGTGGACAGGGCACCCTTTACCATTCCAATTCAACTATCGAGATATAGACCCATTTCCCAGAAACGAACCACTAGCCTGCATCTTACGTAAACCTGACGGTAGGCATTCGGTATGCAATGTGTGTCCATCGATGCACCCAGCGGGACGAGGTTTTACATCCGTCACCGACGTATGTAGCGATTATTCTGTTGGCACATCGTCTGTACGCAAAATGCGATACTCCCAACCGTCTCTGTCCATCTCGATAGCAGAAGAACGAAAGTGCCCCAGTAGGTGAAGTAGTTTATATTTCGGCAGAGAAACTAGGGCTCCCGGCATCATGTCTTCATACATATACAACCTAGAAGACGGCAAGGATCGCCCGTTTCGGTAGCATCAAAAGGAACAGGACGCAGCTTTTGCTAATAATAACCCAAGCAAGGATGGTAACAGGTTTACACGGGAGAGAACCAGTCGCCGTTCTTTTGCCCGAGCAAGCGAATATGTTGAAATCACGTGTGGAGCCGAACAATGAGCGTCCCGGGGCTCCGTTACGTTGTGCGATCTTGCTATCCGAGCAAATTTTCCATGAGACTCCATGCATACCTCAGAAAAGAGCTTCAGTATGTTGTGCCAGCATTAATCGCACGGAGAAAGACAAAACCGTGGACCAAACAATGTATGCTTATGCTAACGCTTTATGAAAGGCAAGGGTAAATTATTTGCCCTTGCACTCATGGTCAGCTCTCGCTTGGTGTGACCTGCTGCTATCATACATCACTTTCATCTACACGTCGCAAGTATGATAAAGTTACTGATTACGTTGGAAAAGATGAGTATTTATTTTTTGGAAACGTCGGCAGCATTTATGGGGTTACTACCGCGTGTAAATACTTCTTCCCAAATTTGTCGATATCAGACATGACACGCGACACGGAGCGTCATCCTTCAAGCTTGTGGCAATCTTCACAAGAAGCAGCAAACAACATTTCAAGCTGTTGTGGTACTTATTTGGCTACTTTACCGCTTATGAATATACGTCTCTACTGTGTCTTCAATCATTTTTGATGGCATAAATATGCGTATTGCTAACGTAAGAGGAACAGCAGTATTCTTTGGAGATTACCTTATCTTTTTCATGTTATCGTGATTAGATAAGCATAGTCGTCTTCTAGTAAGCACACGTTTTATAGCAGCTATGATGTCTATGACGAGGACGGTCACATATATGCTATTACCAGGATGATCCCTTTTGCTTTTTACCCTTATTATTCAGTCTTGTCCCCCTTGACTTCACATTAATAAATATGACCAGTGTCTAGTACGTAATAATCTATCTGGTAAGCATGAGATCAATTACCTTTTCAACTGACTGATGTCCTGTCTTTCGGGGCTTTCACAATCGTTAGCATATATAGGCATCCGCGGCACCACGTCCGTAGATTATTTTCATTGCCGCTTTCAAAAAAGTTATCTTAGTATCTGCTAGTCGATTTAATCTTCACAAACACAACCCTGGTCCACCTAGGTCCAAGGATGGATTGACATAATGACATGCTTTTTGCATGGTTGTCCTGATTTTGAAGATAATCCCTTGCTCAATAGGTTTCTGGTCCCTGATTTTATCTTCCTGCCGATCTGATAAAAGAAAGGCCGAAATGATTGCGGGAGCTCATGTTCTTTGTTATAACCTCGTCAAACCATCAATAAGAGGAATGCTGAGATATGCAACCCCGCAAAAAAGTACACGAGAAAGCCAGACCAGATACACATGGCAAAACACTGGCGACGCCGTCTCAATTTTTTACTCATACGAGTCAGTCCTAAAAAAATTTATTGGCACAAAATGAGTCACCTTGAGGATGAATTCAAAGCCAGGTCAAGTGTTTCCATAGCGAGCGATCATGGTCGGGCGGATTACAAAGCGGGTTTCTGGTTGAGGCAAGTGTAAGGTAATGGGGTAAGGTCCGTGCATGTGAAAATGCAACTAAAATCTTTTACATTTGTCTTTTAAAGGTATATAGCCGAGGCCGAAAGCGACAATCTCTGTGTGTGTATATAGAGGAGAGATGACCTCCGCGGAGACTCGACCAATCGGATGATTTCAGACTGAATGCACAGAGGAGAACGCGTCCTTGTCAGCTAAAAAAAGACGCTGGAAAAAAGAAGGGAGGACAGACTGGCTAGGTCGTGTACAAATGGGCCAGGATAGTCATAGTAGTAGGAAGATCGAAAGCTAGGGTGGGTAAATAAAAGATAACAAGCATGTGGAGAAAAAGTGAGATTACAGGGAGTGCACCAGAACAAAGCGGGGACAGCTCAACCTTAATAACATTGAATTCCCGATAATCCGATTGTCAGCGGCTTTTTTTTTTTTTTCTAGGAAGGTCCACGAGCCTTTTTTTTTTTTACCGCTCTTTACGCCTTCTTTTTCTTCTCGTCCCACATTCAGCCATGCTGTCGGTCATCACGCGCACTTCGCTTAAGCCTTCCCTCCTCGGCTCGCGTGCCTTTGTCTCTACCTGGAGCAATGTCCCTCAAGGTAACTACCAGTCTTATTCTTATTATACGCGCGCGTAGGGGGCGCGTGCGCGTCTCTTGTCGACTACTGTCTCTTCGAGAAACCGAAGAAAAGCTACCTGCAAGAAATGGGCCGCTCATCGTCCACCTTCCTTTTCTTTTTTAAAGGTCCTCCGGATGCCATCTTGGGTGTGACTGAGGCTTTCAAGAGAGATACTGACCCCAAGAAGATGAACCTTGGTGTCGGTGCTTACCGCGACGACAGCGGTCAGCCTTATGTTTTGTCCTGCGTCCGCAAGGTAAGCAAACCGTCAATTATTACT
The DNA here is from genome assembly GCA_002105135.1 of Syncephalastrum racemosum. NCBI lineage: Eukaryota > Fungi > Mucoromycota > Mucoromycetes > Mucorales > Syncephalastraceae > Syncephalastrum > Syncephalastrum racemosum. The sequence continues at coordinate 1,926,716 of MCGN01000004.1, forward strand.
ATTCTGTTACATTTCAGGGGAATGCCTTTTGCTGAAATTCTGTTTACTTTTGTATCTTCTGTGATGCAGGCCGAAAAGATCCTCCTTGACAACCGCATGGACAAGGAATACGCAGGTATCACCGGTGTCCCTGCCTTCACCAAGGCCGCTGGTAAACTCGCTTATGGCGATAACAGCCCTCTGATCCAGGACAACCGCGTAAGTTGGTTATCATGGTTACTCTGTCTTAAATGTATATTCACGTCTTTATTTTTTTTTCTCTTTGATTTTTAGCTGGCTATCACTCAGAGCATCTCAGGTACCGGTGCCCTCCGCATTGGTGCTGCTTTCCTCAAGGAGTTCTACCCCCATGCCAAGAAGGTCTACGTTCCCAACCCCACGTGGGGTAACCACATCCCAATCATGAAGCACTCTGGCCTTGAATTGGAAAAGTACACCTATTTTGACAAGAACACCAACGGTCTCAACATCAGTGGTATGCTTGAGGACATCAAGGCTGCCCCCAAGAACTCCATCGTTCTTCTTCACGCTTGTGCCCACAACCCTACCGGTGTCGATCCCACCCAGGGCCAATGGGACGAGATTTCCCAGGTTGTGAAGGTAAGATAAGAAAAAGAGAAACAATTATATTTGATGGTCTCTATTCACACGCGTCACGATAGGAACGTGGCCACTTTGTCTTCTTTGACATGGCCTACCAGGGTTTCGCCTCGGGCGACTGCGACCGTGACGCGTATGCGCTTCGCAAGTTTGTCAGTGAGGGCCACCCTCTCGTTCTCTCGCAGTCCTTTGCCAAGAACATGGGTCTCTACGGCGAGCGTGTCGGTGCCTTCTCCGTCGCTTGCGCTGATGCTGAGGAGCGCGCACGTGTTGAGTCCCAACTCAAGATTTTGATCCGTCCCATGTACTCGAACCCTCCCATCTATGGTGCTCGCATTGTCGATACCGTCCTCAACTCGCCCGAGCTCAAGCAGGAGTGGCTGGGTGAGGTCAAGACGATGGCTGACCGCATCATCACTATGCGCGACAAGCTGCGTGGTCACCTTGAGAACGACTTTGGTTCCAAGAAGAACTGGGAGCACATCACTAACCAGGTATGGCAAATGTAACAAGACAAAAATTAGGTCAGCTCATAGGCTTGTCGCTTTTATCAGATTGGTATGTTCTGCTTCTCTGGTTTGACGCCCGAGCAGGTTGACAAGCTCAAGGATGATTGGCACGTCTACCTCACCCGCGATGGTCGTATCTCCATGGCTGGTATCTCCTCTGGCAACGTCAAGTACCTTGCCGAGGCCATCCACAACGTCACCAAGGATTAAATAGTCCCACATGTATTATAACACTTTTTCTTCCCTTTTTTCTTTTCTCTACTGCTTTAGCACATTTTGCCATCCACCGTTCACAATGCACGTCTCTTGAAAAAGTCTGCCGAATTCGTTTTTATTGTTTTGTTTGTGTCCGCTGATACCTTTATAAGAAATAAGGAAGCTGCCGTGGCACGGCTTGATTTCCGTCGAAAAGAACATAGAGAATTTAGCCAGGTAGGGAAGCTCTGTACGCTTCCAGCGACGGGTAGAAACACGTTGTCTGTAAGCAGCGTGCAGATGTTTGCGAGTTTATTTGAGACCAGGTTGTGCCCTAGGAAGAGTGAAGACAAGAACTACTGTCTGAAGTTCTCTTTGAATCTATCGACAAGATGGATCCGATATCAGTCCACGAAATGCATGGAGGTTTTTGCACACTTTACGTTGTCTTGAACGATGACGTGCCAATACCTAGGGCAGATCGCCATGGAAAGCACAAAAGACAGAGTGACTAATCCTCTAGCTAAGAGAGAACCAGTGATTAGCGGCTTTCCAAACAGCAGATTCAGAATACTCATTTGAGCGAAAGAGAACAAAGGCTAAAGATATAAAGTATGGGCCAGCAGACTATTTCTCTCGACAAGGAATGGTACAAGTTCGTACAAGTTCGTGCAATACAGTATGTATCGTATATTTAATGGAGCCCCGATTTATTTAAATGGTCTCATCACACGACGTGGCATGGAATCAGGACTGGTATAGGAGCTGTGAAGTATCAGCAAGCACGAAAAACAGAAAAGAAGAGAGCCGACGAAGCCAACCTGGCAGAGAATGCATGTTTCACCTGGTGTCGTGTATTACACGAAGCTCTGAGCGTTATCATTATTGTATGATATGCGATGCGTATACGAATCATGTGTTATCAAAGGTGCAGATGCCTAGGAAAGGAACGAAGGAAGGTGACTACAGAGACAACCAGACAACGAGCTAGGTGATAATATGACACGCTATGGCTGCTTAAATATTTTTAAAACTGATATCCGGGTCGTCACTCCAGCTTAGGAAGCGGGAGCGGTCGAGCAGCACGAGACTTGTGTCTATAATGACAAAGTAGTAATTCTTCGTTAGCCGATACTGCAAGTGACAATATACAGTACAGAAGATGTGAGGATGCTTCTCAGACATCGCAACAGGAGAAAAAACAAATAAGCAATGAAGCCTCACAGAAATTTGCGGTCTTACACGCTTGACTAGGAAAATAGGGCATCCCAAAAATGAACGGATGTCGGAAGCTCTCCGGGTTCAGATGTGCAACCATGGGAGTACTTATTCACCTTATGTCTCGCTAGATCGATTGACATGGATCGACGGAAAAAAACAAGTAAGTCAAGATAAACGCAGGCCTGACCCAGCTTGCACATGGATTACACGTAATAGACCAACCGGCAAAAGAACTGGGAAAACAGAACAGATATCAAAATGAAGAGTGTCGCATTTCAGATAGTCCAACATCGACATACTATCATGGTCTTTTCTCATATCTGAAAAGCTCTGATCGTAATAATACGGAGCTCCTATCCTACACAGAACAAATCTTTCGAGGGCTTGGCAATGAGTGAACAGATTTAACAACGGTAAAGTGGAAGATATAGATGTGATAGCCTTGAGACACCGGCCAGAGAAAAGAATGATTGTTTTCATCGTTCAACATTCTGAAATATGAGCGCTTTTTTCACCGCCACTTTCTTCTCCCCGGTTTCCTCCTGTTCCTCTTCACCACGGCAACTTTTTACACATGGTATCGTTTATCATTACACCAGTTTGTCCCGGCAATACGATTGTGAACTTAGAAACAGATGTCGAACGACCCACGTTCCTGAAGTCAAAAGGAAGGAGAGGTATCACCAGTTCGAAGTCTTACGAGGGCGTGTGCGGGCAGGCTTCAGCTAAGGGCAGCCGTAGAAAGATAAAAAGAAATTCTAAAACGTCAATGCCTTGAGCTCGCATCACATGTTATATCCACCGCCGAACATGAGAGCCATCTGTGGGATATGGGAGAAAACAAGAGAGACCTAGAGTATGGCGAGGGGCCGGTCTCCTTGACCCGGTTTAACTTACTGATGCCATACACGAATATTAACTTATCATACATTAGTCTTCTTGAACTGCCTCATTCTCAGAAACGTGTCGGAATATATGATAGGATACGGATTAATAGTACTGTGCATCGTATTCAACAGAATAGTACATGTCATCCGTGTCAGTCGAACGAGTCGGGCTGGGAAATGTCTGCATAAAGTATATGTGCTCAAGGCCAATTTATTGTTTTTGTTGTGCCCGTTTCTTTTGCTGATGTTGATACCTGTATAAGATCAGGAAACACCATTAACATCCTCAGATACTAGGTGAGACTGAACTTACTGCCAAGCGCGGAAACTCTGTACGCTTCCGGTCACGGATAGAAACAAGTTGACAGTCAGCAGCGTGTAATTTTTGGGTACGATGACCATCGAATATCGAGACCAAATGATGCCCGTTGCTGCTAGTGCTACAGGATAAAGCCAACACTTAGTTTCTTACTTGAAATAGACAGCAGCATTAACTTACAAAGATTCTGCTTTAAGCTTAGTTTATCAGCAGGACGTTGCAGATCTTTTACCCCCGCAATCACAAGAGCCTGTGACGAATGGCAGGGATGAGTATATTGTATACATAAACATGAATGTATACTCAATCGCATACCCATTTAGCGGCGGGTGCCCAGAAGTGAATTGTCTTTGGGCCGGCGGGTGAGTTGATGAAGCGCTGGAGCACACTTTGCGTCGAAGCCATAAAGAAGAGAGAAAGTCGCGCAACACTCTTTTCATGCAGCTGAGGGCGGCACTCCAAATAGTATAGGAAAAGAATAGATACCACTGACGTCAAAGCTCGTCTTTTATTGTGGCAGCTTTTGATACCGCTTCTTCGATCACTTCAGTGACCTTGGTAGTTATCTCAGTAGGTATTGCCGACGCAGCAGATGCGACGGAGGATGCGACGGAGGATGCGGCGGACTGGGCAACAAAAGACGCAGACGGAATCGCGTGTGATGCAGCACGCGTGGCATATTTCCCGTTTCCTGTCAACCAAGACACCCACGAGATACCCACGTCCCATGTACGCTTCTTGATGATATACAGCACTACCAATGTAAAAAAAGCAAGGCCGGCCATCAGCAGCAGTCGGTCGAGCCAGTCGGATGCCTCAAGCTGCGTCACGAGTCGTTTGGATATATTCATAAGGGAGCCAAAGCCTTGGTATTCGCTGTAAGTCGAGTGGAGGGTCTTTGACGATTCGGCTTCGATGTCGGACGGATATTAGTAAATGGTAGATATGGATTTTCGATACCTACCAAGCATTGTGGCAGAAATAGAGCTCTTTTCTAGTTCTTGCTGCATGAGACTGCTCGTACGGCGGAGGGCGTCAGTAACGTCGGATGATGCTTGCATCAGCCTGTCCTCTTGATGGGTACGTCCACGACGCTTCAGTTCAAATTGCTCTGTAAAGTCTTCGCCACTCCTTCCCATGAATAATTCCTGTCGCATCTTGCGTTCTTGGTCGTCTACGCGCTGTTTGGACTGCCATAGTGCCATGCGTGACGTTGTCTGCATTCTATAATAAAAAATACATTAGAACAAGGAGAATGGCTTCCAGGGCAAGGACGCACTGCCTGTATTGTGTCTCGTATTGGCTCAAACGCTTGAGAACCTGGGCCTTGGCAGTCTCATTGTCCTCCTGCTCTGCCATAAGCCGTGTTCGCTAATGCATTGGATTAGCTATATATGCATAAAGCCAGATGAGAATAACAACTTACCTTGATGTCGTCTTCCAGAGAGCGAAGGTCGGTGCGTATAAGGCTGGCTACTTCTTCGCGTAGTCGATGGGAATCAACCCGATCTAAGCGATGGATATGTCGCTCACAGTCTGCTGCTCGTCGATGGAGCGTTCGAAACTGCGAATCGAGCGACATTTAAGAATATTATATGAGAGGCTGAAAGAGGTGTGAACAGAAAGCATATATTTTCGTCGGAGTCGCGCGTCTCCCACTTTCATTGTCACCACCACATCATAGCCTTGAAGATATATACGACACACATGCAAATGCAATACTGGAGCTGATAGATGGTTCATGTGTATGCTATACATTCAACAGCCAGCTGGATAAAACGTAGAAACTACAACTACATATAAGGTAGTGGGGTAAAATTATGTTACATGAATGAGTGATGGGATAAAGTGATATGATAGGCCGGGTGGTATGTGTGTGAGCTTATTTTCCCTGACGCTCTTCATCTGCAGGATTAACAGAGCTTTCGTTGGTCGCGAAACCAAGTTGAGAAAGATCGTATCCGTTGGCTTCCAGCAGCTGGCGGAATTCGATATCTTGTCGCTCGAGCTTCTCAGTGTTCAGTTCGGGGATCTATCATAATCCAAATAGGTTAGGATCCCTATCTATGCAGCATCACCAACCCATGGACTTACAAAAATGAGAGTCAAAGCACAGCCTATGAGAGAAATACAAGCGCCAATGATAAAGACATAACCCTGCGCCTTGATCTCATCGCCGCCTGTGCGAACCGTCAAAGCTCGGAGGATAGGCGTAAAGACTTGGGTACCGATGGCCGCACCTGCTTTGCCAATAGCAGCCGATAAGCCGTACATGGTTCCACGAATCGCCGTGGGATACATTTCAGCAGAAACGAGGATAGTGCAGTCACCGGGTCCCATCTCACCAAAAGCCAGGAAAAAGCCATACAAGATCACAAAGAGGGGAAACACCTTGACGAGCTGGGGCGCAAGCGCACCGACGATAATACCCAGCACAGCCGCGGCAAAGAAGCCAGACGCCATCGTATAGCGTCGTCCCAGACGGTCCACCAGGAAAGCGCCGACCAAGGCTCCGAATGGGTAAAAGACATAGAGGACAATATTCCAGCACCATGTTTGCATGAGCGAGTTGCCGGGAACCGCAATGGACAGGATCGTGTTGGAGAAGATGCCAAAGGAGTAGCTGACAAAGTCATACAGAAACCAGATGGATCCGGTGATAGCGAGGCGGGACCAGTAGTTCTTGATGATAAGCCAGTAAGGGATATTCTTCGTCAGGGCCTCGCGCCGGTACATATCCGAGTTGAGCATCTTGAGACGAAAGTAAAGTACGCTGACAGGCAACAAGATACCCAGCCCAAGCGACAGACGCCATACGACGGCCAGGCCATCCATACCACAGATAGCCAACAGAACAACCGGTACGATGGTGGCCACCAGGAATCCAAAGCTGTTGTGCCCATGTGAATATCAAACAGAAATAAAATCATGGCTTCCGTAGGAGATTGCGAACTTACTCGATAACAAAACAACCACTGATACAAAGCCAGAAACCACGACTCCTTCCTGATTCTTCGGCAGCTTCACTGGTCGTAACGGAAGAACATGGATATTCGCCGCCAACACCAACACCTGTCAAGCCTCTGGTGCATATATCGTAGTGGGTAAGAACATACCGTATCAAATCTAAGCAGGATGCATATAACTCTTGTCTTATCTTTACCTTGCGACGACCAACATCCAAAAGAGTCCAGTCGGCGTCACACCATTAGACGCAGTGGCAAGAGCGATACCCTATGGATAAGATATCATCAAACACTGCCCAAGAAAGATAGATACACGTCACTAGCTTACCAAACAAACAAAACAGGTACAAAGTATAATACCAAACTTTCGTCCAAGTCTGTCAATTACCGCACCAAAACCGATCTATGGAATGAAAAGGTCGTAATGCATAAACATTTACAGAGTTTCTCTGTTTATTTCCTCTTTTGCACCGCGACGTACCTGGCCAATAATATCACCGATCAGCATGGCATTGCTCACGCGTGTGGACATGGTATCGTTGAAGGCAGAATCACCATAAATTCTGGATAGGCAGCTCTCGACAGATCCAATTATCATACTTTGATAGCCATCTGAGCCAAGTGCAATACCCGCGAAGAGCAACGATAGCTTTTGTGAGAGCTTCTTCTTTTCTGCCTCGGCATATTCGACTTCCTGGACTGACTCGCGCAAAGAGGGTGCTAGACCCTTCGCATCTTTGCTAGTAGGTATCGTCTCATTGATGGTGTCTGGCATTATAGTTATGAAACAGGAATAGTAAACAAGAAAACGGGATAAAAGGACACGCAAACAGTGACTGAGTAGTGAATCGCAAAGGGATGACAGGAGAATGCAGTCTATATCATGATGCATGTTTGCCACTTTTTATAGTGAAAGTATACTTTAGGTTTGTTACACTGCTCTTGCACCAAAGCAGCGCCCGGTACCTGGATCTCTGCCCCAGGGGCATGGGCGAATTCGCTGGCCCGGATGCTCGATATCTCTGCCTATCAAATCGCACGTGGGCTTTGAGTTTCCTTCCCGGGAACATTTCAGATCGCGACAGTTGTGCGAGCCTCGGATTTTATTTCCCTTGCTCGCACGTGTTGCGAATGTAGTTGCTCTTTCATCGCGCGTGTTGTCGAATTACAGCATGGTGTCTTGTATTTTCGCATAATCAAATCAAAATAACTTGTGCGGCAGGGCCTACCCTAAAAAGCATTTGGGTGTAAGAGAAGAATAATGCCGCTCGCGGTAAACTCCGTCTTATGTATGTGCGCGGAACGCATAATATGTACTAGTAAGGTTGTTCGCTGTATACTATTTGCCGCCACGTACAGTAAGATAATTACGTCTGTGCTTATGTGTGCATATCATACATTACTTAAAATGAAATGGCTTACCTGCATGGCGAACTCGTAGCCGTGTCTAATTGTAATACGTTATGGCCACTAGATGCATAGTTTCAATGTTAGAGTCTGGACTTATAAAGATTTCAGATCATTCTCTATGCTAGTACTCACCATGATTCCCCAAACAAACGTCATACTCAAGCAGCTTGTCGATAAATCTAGTTTATGGAAGGGCCAAAAAAAAAAAAAAGAAGAAGAAGAAAAGACATAGGTACCTTCCTGCGAGAGGGATTGACCGTGTCGTGCAACAAGGGTACATCCTCCATCAAAAACTGACTTATAGGCACCTGAGTACCCAGCATGCGATCCTAAGTATATGCTGAATGTGCGCAGCGTATAGTACATGAAATTAAATAGCTTTAGTTATTCCTAATCCAAAAGCACCGAAAGCTCGTCTGCAAGGTAATAGTGTTAACAAGAGCGAGTATATGCGCACCTATGACGGCCTTAAACTAGGTACTTGAGATATTTCCCGAGATTGTTTGTATACAAGTATACTGTCTACATATTATCCTTATGAGCGTGAAGTCAAAATTCGGTTGCGATTGGTTATCATAAGCTCATTGTCTCAATATTTTCCGCATTATAGTATAACCTTCATTTAAATATGTATCGCTAGGACATAAAATCTGCAGTATGTACTCTTTCATATATACTCTGTACGAATATTCACAGTAAATGCCACATGTATATGTTTTCATGGTAGAGTTCAACGATTTATTCAGACAAGGGTGCAAGGTATCATCTCAATCCGAATATTGATCTTCATTTGGAGATGGGAACATACGCGAGGAGTTCTTGGCAAGGAAGTCAAGAGAGTACTTGCCTTTTGCGCGACGTTGTTCAGCGATGCGTACAGCGGTGTCGTAGGATAATCCGTGAGTATCGGCGTACTTTTTGACGACAGTGATAATGGCCTGGCGTCTACGGTAGTAACTTCTGTCATTGGCGCGCCAATGCGAGCCCTTTGATTCCATGTAGACGACGGAAGGCCGACCGGGCAGACCTTCGTGCCATTCGCGCCATAGCTCAGGGACAGTTTTGACATCTCGGCTGAGGCGGTAAGTGGGAGTGTAGGGGCCAGAGCCGTCTTCGTCTTGATCAGATGAGGAAGTCGCTGCACCACCGTACCTTGAACGCTTGTTTGGACGCGAAGACTCAGGCTGAGATGCAGAAGGAGATGGCGAGACGGGAGTGGTGGAGAAACGAGGAGTGGATGGAAGACGGTCCCGAGCGGCAGGTGCTCCTGAGGACCTGGATGGGTGGGAGGAAGAAGCGGTGGAGGATATTCTGGACGCGGCGGATGTGACTTGCGTATCGAGGTTGTTGGAATGACCCGCGATGGAGAGGTTTACGGGAATGGTACCGCCTGTAGACAACACTTGAGCCCATTCACCCACTTGCGCGAGATTGGCCAGTTGACTGGAGAGATGAGTCACTTTGCGAGTAAGACTGTCAATCTTCTCAGTTTGCTGGGCCTGTTCTCGTTGAACATCGCCAAGCTTCTGTAACACGCGTTCCAGTTGCGAATTCAGTGCATTGGTGCGATCTGCCATGGTGTTGGTGTTCAAAAAAGCTGACCTTTTTTTCCTTCTTTTTTTTTTTATATATTCTTCTGACAAGATTCTTCTCCCTCTTGTCTCGATGGCTGCGCCCCCAAACTCCCAACCCACCACAAGAAAGTCTCCCCACCACCTCCTCCTCCTACTCCTCCTTCTTCGGTCTATCCAGCTATCCGTATCACCCAGTTTATCGTTTCAGTGCATACCATGCTATTTGTTCTGACAGTGGCAACTTTTAAACGGGAGTTGTTACCTTTGATAGTGATCGTGTTATGAAAAGCATAACACTGATGTCACTGTATCCCTCGTGTTCCTTATACTGCTACTGGATCCGTATACTACAGAACTGATACGAAGCGGCAGTGCGTGTTTATATGGATGTGCCATACGATATGACAATGACCCTGCAATCACCATACGTACTCACTACGTCCATAGCCATACCCCGCTTTAATAATTTCTGCTGATACTAAAAATAACTGCGCAAAGTACATCTTCGCGATGGTAGAAGTACAGTGCGATGAGCGAATGTCCACTCTGTTTGTCCAAGTAGCCGCTGTTATCAGCTATTATTCGTGCTTGAGAGTAAATAGTTAGATATAGGGAATGATTTGAAACAGGCGTTTATTTTTCCATTAAAGCAGGCTTGCATTGCTTCCTCATTTTGTTTTTGATGATATCAGGTGGACGTATGGAATGGATAAAGCTTTGCATCCAACCGGGAATGATCTTTTTCCACCAATATTGGTATAAGTAGACTGGTATTAAGAAAAGAAAATGATAGCTATTGGGAAATAGAGAGGAGAGGGAAAAGGCAAGCCAAGCACGTAAGGCCTAATCACTAGATTTCAATTGGCTGCATAAAGTAGAAGGCTTTTTTTGTTAGGACAGCGAGAACCAATCATCGTAATCTAGAGCGGCAACGCAAAAAGCCTGAAAAAACAAAAAGTTATCCTTTCTTCCCTTTCCTCCCTTTACTTTTCCTCTTTTTCTTTTAACAATGGCTCTTTTCATTGGTAGAATCCCTCGCTCGATGAGCACTGTAAGTTTCGATCAATCGAATCACTTCATCTGATAAGGATCCTCAACTCCTACAATCTTCTCTCTTTTTCTTTTCCTTTTTTCTTTCTAGCGTGACATTGAAGGCATCTTCAACAACTATGGCAAGATCGTCCGTCTTGACATCAAGACTGGTAAGTGCGCAGATATGAAGTTTTTTTTTTTTTACTTTTCTAATTTTATTGCTCCAGACTTTGGTTTTGTCGAGTTTGAAAACAAGGAGGATGCTGAGAAGGCTATTGAGAAGGAGAATGGCAAGGTACTAAAACAAGCTCAGCCAATCCGCAATAAGGGTATAAAATTGTTAACACCGTGATATAGGATCTTGTTGTCGAGTGGGCCAAGAACGGTGGCAAGCGCCCCAACGAGAATGAATGTTTCAACTGTGGCCAAGAAGGTAAGTAGAGAAGAAATAAAGAAGCCTCTGAGCGGAGGACAGCATACTGATATTGTATTTAGGTCATTGGGCCAAGGACTGCCGTGAACGTAGCCGTGGCGGTAACGGTGGCGGACGGTCGCGCCGTGACATGGGCCGCGACAGAAGGTACCTTTCCTCCACCACATCCTTTGCATCCTTTGCTTTGTGTCATCCTGCTTTGGTCGAAAAAGCAGCAAGTGGACTGTCGATTCCCGCTGTTTCGTGATATGCGTTTCGCTTGCTGTTTCTTGCCGCCCGAATCTCCAGGATTCTTCCCATCTTTCCGCATTTGCCAGACCTCTGACACCCAGCTCTTGCTGTTTTTTCTTTCTTTTTTTCTTTCTATGTCCCGATTTGCTTGCTTCCTCTCTTGCCTTCCCTTCGCTTGCCGGTAAGTCATATACGACCACGCGGTTGTTTGTTTTAATGTCTGTATGTCTTATACATGGTTTATAGATAATCAGAGACCGGTATGATGATCGACGCGACCATCGCCGTGACGACCGCCGCGACGACCGCCGCGATGATCGCCGTGGTGGTGACCGCTTCGAGGAACGTCGTGATGACAGAGATGATCGTGATGATCGTCGTGAACGTCGCCGCGACTATGATCGACGGGATCGTCCCTCCCACAAGGAAGACCGTGAGCGCAGCCCGGCTCCCAGAGAGCGCGTTGAGCGCATGTAGGATATTGCTCTTACGTTTCTGAGGAGTGAAGAGATTATTATATAATCATCTTTCCTCCTACTACTCTCCCTGTCTTTGTCTCTCTCTCTCTCTCTCTCTTTCTCTCTTTCTCTGTGTCTCTCTTTTCTTTTTGCATACTTACTACAGAAGTTACCAAAAATATATAAAAAATGGATCACCATTATGAAGTATGGGAATGTTTTATTCGGGTGGTGGGCGGCGTGATCCCAGACGGTTTCTGAGACTTTCTGGTAAAGCTTCCCTTGTTTGTGGTGAGAGTGAACGTCGGTCATCGCGCTTTCGGTGCCGTTCGTAGGGTCGTCCGCGCTCAACACGTCTTCCAAGGCGGCTAAACACATCCCCTTCGCCTCTCCGACCATTATCACGATGACCGAGGCGATCTTCGATATCACGTTCTCGTCGTCGTCGTGGCATCGACTCTTCTTCACCATGGAGCAAATAATAACGACTGCGTTCGCGGGCACCCCGTTCCTTGATATCCCAGAGTGTCGCAACACGAATATGTAGATTGTCGAAGACGCGATCGCCCTCTTTGCTAATGGGCTTCGCTTTTCTGAGGATTTTGCTCGTCAGTTCAGTAGGTTCCAAGAGCAGAGACTGGGCTGCTTCCTTGGCTTGATCTTCATCCGCATAAACCAAATTGCCTAGTTTCGCGAGATAAGCAATACAGTTTTAATAAATATTGGAGGAGCTTACACGACTGGTCGTTGATCCATTCAATCTTATTAGGCGGGTGCTCTTGGCAGTAAGTCTCGATATCCTTGGTACTAAGATCATCCACACCATGCAGCAGGATGGCCTCGGGCCGATCGTGGCGTTCGTCCTCCGGGCCAGAAGTCCGTAAGTCTGACGTGTCTGCCTCTGCTACGGTAGTTTGGTCTTTATTCTCGCTTGTGTTCGCTGCAGCTGCATAATCTGCCAGTTCTTGTTCAAAATCAGTGGTGTCCAGATCACCAATCGTGTCAGGCAAGTCAGTCGAGTCCAGCATGTCTGGTGATGGGGCGCACATACGCGAGCTGTGAGACTTTGGTAGACTCGGTATATAACACACTAGTACCTATGTCGAGATCCATTTTGTCGGCCATCTTCTCTATGAAAATAAAGAGTTGTTCTGTTCTGCCAAAAAGATCGCGCTTATTTTTTACGTCTGCTCTCCTTGATTCTGTGCGGATGAAATTATAAGCGGTGGTGGCCTACTCATTCACTTATTCAGGACCAAGTGCTCTTTACTATTGGGAAGTCTATAAAGTAGGGTGTAATAGAAGGTGGACAGCAATCAATACAGGCAGAGAGTGATATCGCATGCTACTCGGGATGATTCACTCTAACGTTTCGTCAATATGTATAAATGCAGCAGACAGTATCCATAGAGCCAGGAGCCTGCGCTTAGCGCCATGATACTAATATGTCTGCGCAACAGCTATGGCCAATTGAGGAATTCCTCAGTCTTGTTTATAACGCACATTACTCTAAGCAAAACAATTCAAACTGACCTTTCCGTTTCTATGAAGAAGCCAAACCGCATGAAAAGAACGGGTTTATAGGACTGAAAATCTGTAGTTGTAAGATGCTATTATGGTTATGATGTAAAAGGCCATGTGTATTTGAAATCTTAGACACTAACATCAACATGTAGGAGACTTTTGAACGATAGATATGTAACTTTGTTCTTTTACTGTGACAGATAGAGGAGAAAGTTTTAATTCGACAGAAATAGCATATAATAAACTGGCTGTGTGTTGTGGGCATATGTATATGATGAGGAAGGATGGATGGAGGCATAAGTATGAAAAACAAATATGTACCGTGCGATGGTTTGTACAGGGAGTGAGATAATTACGTTGCTTTTGCTGGAATGAAAGTGTATCTACAAAGGGCGAGAGGGACAAGGGAGAGGACAAACCGAGGAGAATGGGCATACAAGAAATAATAGAACCGAAATAAATATAAAGAAAAGGATTGTTTACAGAGTCGTCTGGCGACTGTATTCGACAATTTGACTCTTGAGCTCACTGCGGAAAAAAAAAACAAAAGAGCGCTGATGAATAACCATGTGCAGTCAAGTTGTATCATCTCACGTACCTCGCTCGGCGCTGCCAATAATCACGCTCACTTTGGGCTTCTTGCAGACGGCGCTTCAAATGGCCCTCCGGATCGTTGACTAGCTCGGTGCCTGCCAGAGCTGAGATTGACTGCTGCGGCTGGAGCGAGTACCGGCGTTGTTGCTGCCTTTGTGGCTGTGTCTGGCCGTTGCGATAGCTTCCGACCATGCTCGCGATCTCCTCCAGTTCCGCGTTAAATTTCTAAAAGTGTAGAAACTTACGCGTGAGTAGGTGGATGTGCTAGGTTGCAATTCTTTACATACCTCATAAAGGTTCTGACTATGAGCCGGCGTGTCGTAGTGGAACTCGCGATAAGCCTCGTCATCTTCTCGTCTTTCTTGGGAATTCAGTCGCTCCGTGATACGATGGATCTGATCACCCAAGACGCGGCACTTGTCCACAAGGTCCGTCCAGCGTTCACCCTGCTGAGCCCGTTGCCCGGGCACGCCTCCAACCAAGAAGCCATCCGACATGCGGGGGCCAAGGTCCTCTGGACGCTTCTGGGCCGGAGGCGTTCTTCGCTTTTGCGCCGCCAAAAGCTCTTGGACTTTGCGTGTCACCTCTTCGTTGCTATCCTCACCCGCAACACCGAAGCGTGGGGGTGGTGAATGCTAATAAGGTTGCGTATGTGTGAAAAGGTGGAACTCGAATAATTTTCTTTTGAATTTGTACCTTGACAAAGTCCAAGTCCTCCAAGCTCACAGAGCTGCGCGTACTGTGGCTCGCTAGGGACGAAAACGCGCCCGGACCGCTGCCGCCACCACTGTTACTATTGTTGTACTGACTATACGCCAAACTTGGCGTAGATGATGTGGTACTATTTCGGCTCGATGGCCGGGAGACCGGCTCGTACACCGGGGACGACTCGCTGTCTCTCCGACTGGCTAGGTTCGCATACAGGGCCTGAACATGGGCTTTGAGGTGATTCATTTCTTGGTCCTGTGCTTCCACCTATAAGAAGACGGTCGGGCCAGTCTGTATATGCACGAGGTATGTGGTTGTCATTTTTTTTTATTGTTTATGCTTACCTGCTCTCCGGAGCTGGTGCTGCTGAAGCTACCATGCCCGCGTCGGTTCTTTTTCTAATCGTGAAAAGTGTCAAAACTTGCTCGATCAAGACGGAATGAATACTAACCAAGCTGCCGTTGGTCGGGCTTCGGGATGCTGATGAGCGGCGTTCTGTTCGAGAATGGTAAAGAGCAGGTGTTACCAATGGCGTGAATCCCAAGATGGGTTACATTAACATTACCTTTCTGGATAATCGGCTCCTCAAGCGATACGTCGAGTGACACGGGTGATTGGACCAAGTTGACCGACGAGACTGCCTTGCGCGTCGGCGTCCTTTTGACAGCGTCCGTCGTCTTAGTCTGGGCGAAATCATGCGCAGCAAGGGTGCTCGTCATGCTCTGCGAACGAGGACGCTGCTTCTTGTCGAGCGATGTTCGGCGTGCAAAGCTGAGGAGATCCTTCTTCGTTTGCAGGATGGGTGATGAGCGGGACGCGGTCGGCACCACTTGCGGCGCTTCGGAAAGCCGCCGGGAGGGTGATGTCGAGCGTGAGCGACTGCCGCTGAATATCTTGCTGAGGGTCGGAATGCTGCTCGATCGCGAAAGAGACCGTGTGCGCGATCGGGGTCGGCGTTCCTCGCCATCGACTGCGCGGGAAAATGCGTCAGAAGTGCGGATGTGACGCTCGCAGAGAATCACTATGACATCAAAATGTTAGCGAGCCTCATTGTCTTCCTGGATGCACTATCCTACCGTTGTTCCAGAGGATGCTTTCAAAGTCCACGGTGGGATTCGCATCGGACGGGCGGCCACGCGAGCGCGGAACTCGGCTGCAGAACGTTAGGCGAAAGCCGCGCGAATCGCCTTGGACGAGTGCAACAGCCCATGGTGTCATAGCGCTTGCTCCGCCTCCACCGAAGAGTAGCCGTACATCCAATTGTTCAGGATCCTCGTCCTCGAGATATACGACAGCAATATTGTTCTGGGCATGTGATTGAATAACAATGCACCGAAGATCATTCGTGTATTACCTTGTGAGGTGCCTGTGCATAGGTGTCTGTGTTGTACATGTTGCTGTAGACGTCCATATCTTTCCATTCTCGATAATATGTTTCGTCTAGCCATATGTAGCAGATACACATTAGTTGCATACGTCTAGACGTCTGTAAAGACTTACGAGACTGACGCGTCAGGGCCTGGGCATGCCGAAAAGCCGAATGGAACTGCTGGGCTGAGTTGACATAATGATCGAGCGTATCGAGCTCGTCGGACTCCTTGGGCGGGATGACGCCATAAAGACGCGGACCCTTATGGAAATACTTGCTGTAACGGTCCCCATTGGGGTCCTTGTTTGGTAATGTGCGAAGCAGGAATGACCCCGGACGATCTGCACAATAAAAATTGAAAATAGGAGGGCGAATGGTATCAGATGAAATATCAAGGAATATCTTATGGTGTGAGATTAATACAATACCTGCCGCGCCTTGAAAGAGCTCGATCTGCTCAATTTCGATCCAGCCCTTGAATTTCAGACTCTGGTCTTTTTTAATGGTCCGCATAAGCGAACCCGACGACGGTAAGTTGTCCTCTCCTCCACCGCAGAGGTCAATGCCGCGACACTGGTGCGAAGGCCGGTTCGCAATCATGAGCCTGTCGTTGAACAAAAACAGCGTGACCGCTTGTCGCGGCTTGTTCGTCTCGCGGTGGATCTCGGTCGCATCCAGGTACGCAATGAAAGAGCGGCTTTGGTTGATGAGTGAGGCCTAATTAAGGTCGGGAAAGAAAAAATAGATTTCAGCGTCTAGAAGGAAAAAGGGAAGCGGGGATGGTGTGGGAAAAATGACGTCGATGCGCGTACCGGCGAATCCTTGACAGATGTAAACAGGTTATGACACATGATGGCCACCTTTGTCGGATCATCGTCGTCAAGCGTAGCAATCTCGCTGGCCTTGACCAGCGCGCGCTGTAAGCCGTCAAAGTCACGATGGGTTGATGGCGTGAATCGCAAAATATCTGTCAAATTTCAAAAAGCGTAAAACGCAAGAAGCGTGCATCAGCAGGTCTGCGGCATTTTGATTCTCATGTGCTGTTATTTTTTTTTACCTTTAAATAGCATAGTATAGCGACTAATCCGCTGTGGGGGCTGAACAAGCAAATCTTGCAGCTGTCGACGCTTGCAGCGCGGATCATCCTTCGCTTTGATGAGGAAGCTGCGGTACGCTTGGTTGTTCTTGAATTCTTTGGCGTGTAAACGTTGGGCTTCCTTGTACTCGAGGGAGTATTTTCTGTAGCACTCAAAGTTGGCCATCTGGGTGTGCGTCACGTAACACAAAGGCACGGCATAGACCAAAAGGAAAGAAAAGGAGAGGGATTCCGTTAGAGAGCTACAGGTGACACAAGGACCGTAATGACACACTTACATGTTCGGCGCAGACTTCGCCAAAGCGCACATCCGGACGCTTTAGCTCGGCCAAAAAGCGTTCGTTGGCCTCGAGGATCTGCTCAATATTTAAGAAGATATGCGAGAACTTGAATTGGTTGAGAATATTTTGAGGCTGCAGCTGCCGCGCAATAACGCTGACGATCGTTCGGAGCGTTTCAACATACGCCTCCTCGCTTGAGATAAATTCATTGAGCTGGTCCATGCGGTGCTCCTCATCCTCAATATGCTGCGGCGTCGATTAGCTTTTTTTTATATAGTTGTATGTGGGAACTTGCCGAATGCTCGCCGTTGGCCGCGGGCTCTGAGAGTGCGGCCGGTACGCCCGCTTCTGCATCGTGACCGATCAAGAAGCTGGGTAGCTGCTTGGGGCAAGGTTTGCCCAACATATGGAGGAATTGTTGTAGATCTAGGATAATGGGACATACGCAAAAGAAAACAACCCGAAAATAATTATAGTAATCATGAAGTTGATAATCGTAGTAAAGTGATATATAAAAAAGAAACACCCGTTGAGAATAATGAAATGGTGTGACGGGATATGTTGGACTCACTCTGATCTCGTCGTGGTTTGGCAGGCATGATTATGTCGACATTCTGGCACTACATGCATGAAATGATTACGTTGGTTATTCGTGCGTGTCGCAATGCTTAAGACGTACGAGAGGGCGCTTGGTGTTCGCGAGAAGCTGTGCGTAAAAGTCATCGTCGGGAGGCGGGTTGGCGTTCGCATGAGGGGAGAAATCCTTATCCTTCACGAGTTTCCAACTGTGGGAATAGCCCAATTGGCCAAGATGTGACTCGAGGGCCTATGGAGGTAACCGTGCCGATGTGAGTAATATAATCTCTCAAGAGAAGAGATAGATGATATGTACCTTGAGTTGAGTGGAGGGCATGACTGAAACTGTGCGGAGAGGGCACCCAGCAAGAGAATTTATAAGAAAAAAAGAAAGAGGGGGTTGCGATGCAATATTTGTTTTAAGATAGTTCGCCTGTGGCGAATGCATGCTTCGCTTGCCAGTGTAACAAGAATATCTTTTGTTGTTTTCTTTGTTGGTGTATGTGGGTATGGTAATAGAAAATGTGCTTTCCCTTTGGTCGGAATCCATGCGGTCTCTCCGATTGCACGCGTCAAGAAAGGGTTGCTATCCTGACGCGAACACTATGCAAAGTGATGGGCTCATCGGCTCGGTGGACCGAAACGCCACCGGGCGCAGAGGCCACCGATCCCACTCATTGTTTGTTAGGTTAACCCTTCGACGTAGCACCCCATGCCTCGGAACACGGGTCCCTTTCCCGATCTCGCCGCGTATCGTTACACTTTCAATACTGACTTTTTTAGCCAGGCGTACTAGAGATTGAACACCCTTCCGTATCACTATTTTACTCATTTTTGGACGTCTATATGTTTGCTTCTCTCTATTTACAAAGGGTAGTGGCTATTCTTCATACTCGATGCTGCAGCCTTAATCCTTGGCGCGTCGTTTGAGATGACGGGCACGGGCGCGTTTACTCGCGGCTGACTTGGATGGCATCAGCATCTCGCTGGTCTCCTCGGCATCCTCCACCCCAAAACCGGTCCCTGTGCCCTCTTCTTCGGACGATGATGCGCTTGCAGATTCGGATGACTCGTCCACAGCTCCTGTGAACACTGCTGCCAGCAGGTCATTTTCCTTTTCGGTATCAGTCAGTCCTGCCATCCCTTTTTAAGGCGCAGCACACCTTATTTCTCCCATAATTCTCTTACCTCAAAGTGTCTCACCAACCCTGCGCCGAGACATTGTCGGAAGGCACGCAGTTCCATGATTTGGGCTAAATAACGTTAGAACTCGTCTGTGAATCTTCAACAACCATATGTGCTTATTATTTGGTTGTTTTTCTTTTGTTGCTTCGATTCGACTTACCCCATCCACGTATCATTAGTCGTTGGTGCCCCAGCTTAAATTTATGTTTTGGGCGCGTACCGTTCTCGACAGTCTTAACAACGTCGCGGAAAGCGCTCCGCTGTTCTTTACGATCTTGTTTGTTGACCCTGCGATTGCTGTCCGTGGCGAGGCGCTGCAATGCGTCTGTCAAATCGTCGATCTCTCCGTATTCGGGTATCTCCGCTATCTCGCCTTCCTCTGCTTGCTGTTCGACCTGTGTATGTACCAGTAGCATGGGACGTCAGCTGCTCTTCTGGGCCATCCTCGAGGGTTGCTGGATCCAACCCAATATATCAAACTTACTTCCTTCCGCAGCATATTCACGCAGTCAAACATCAATGCCACGTTTTCTCCTGCTGCCACGCGAACAGCTTTCGAAGTTGATTGCAGCATGTCGAGATGGGCAGGCATCACGCTATGTTTTGATTTTTACCGGATTTGAGTTGACAAGTCCATAGCCAAATTGCCACCACATACATACCTTTCACTTTCGTCCCATGCCGACTCCCATGTCTCGCGGGCATTACCATAGATGCATGCATATAGCAACCCGTACGCACGGAGCGATGCATCCAAGAGCGGCTCCATATCATTCTTGGCGATAGGTTCGTCTGGTTGGATATTGCCTCCCTCAGACACCAGAACTTTGTAAAAGTAGTCCATGCCGCCCTTGGTGTCTGCATCTGATGCGGCGACAAATGTGATAAATGCCAGCGTTTCTATGCACTAATCCTTGCAGTTTAGGATGGTGCTGAAAAGTCGTAAAGTCGATTTACCTGGTGCTTAAGTTGAGGGTCGAGCGAATAAGTGATGGTATTTTTAAGCAGTGGTAGCACCATGGAATAAAGTTCCTCTTGATCCCCTTCCACCATATCGCTTTGATTCACAAAAGCAAGAGCGATGCCCCGAGCAGCTAAAAGAGCTTCAAGTGGGCTGCCAGGCTTGCGAAGGGAGCGACACAGCAGCTGGAGAAGTGCCTCTTGGTTGGCTTGGCTGGCGGCAAAAAAGTTGCCGCAATAATGCAAGCTGAGAATACCGTTCAATTTAGTCAGCGCTGCTTCTCGCGTCCTATACATGTTCTATTAATTATATGCGCATAATGCCAAAATTCCAAGCAAAAGGGTGAAAGAGAAAAGAAAAGAAAGCGTACGTCGCACGTTTCTCTCCGAGATCTTCAACGCAACGACGAAGATCGTCTGCAATGGTGGCATCGTCCGCGCTTGCAGCCGATTCAGCAGTGATTTGGGAAGTGTCTGACACAGAATCGAGCTCGTCCTCCACTTCTGATCCGGCCCTACTCGAAGAAGGTGTGCCGAGCGTGTTGAGAGCGGCCATCCGTGTTTGCTGTTTTGTCGCTTTTTTATGGAGATTGCGAGGCATGGTAAATAGCCAAAAGACGCTTTTTTCTTTTGTTTCCCTTTTGTAGAGTGAATATGATTCTAAGCGGTCTGCCGATGACGTAAAAAATGCTTCATAGCCGGATTGTTTTTTATGCGTGTACAAACAAAGGAGAAACCAAAGAGCCCTGGAGCAAATGGAGATAAAGGACCGGTGCCGCCTGTAATGGGAAGAAAAAAAAAGAATTAATGCATGGATCAATGGGTCCAGTGTGGCAGCTGGCGCGTCGTGGTATGATGAGACGATGCAACGCTCAAAAGGGCACCCATGGGAAGCGGAAAAATGACCCGTAAACGCACGACACGAATGTGGGCTGCAGAATCACAGAGGCCCCTGCCCTCCTTCTTTGGTCACACTTTCCACTGCATTATCATTTACCCGTCAACAGAGGGAAAAGGTTTAAGATTTACTACTCTGATGATTTGCAGCGGAACCGGCAGAAAGCTTATGTACACAATTCTACAGTCTGCTCCTCGATGAAGGGGTTTCCCATTCTGACACAAAAATTAGCATTTCGCTGATGTCCCCAACCCCTCACGCCCCGCTCATAATTATTCTGGCATTTACCGCGTGTTTTCCATAAGTTGCTATACGATTCTTCTTCTGTTCTCCCATCCTCTTCTTTACCTAAACAAAGCCTGAGTAGATGATCAGACATTCAACGAGTGAAGGAGACAGTCAGCGCCAAGTTTTCTACGACTGACGGATCAAGTGAAAGCGTAGAGCGCCTGATTTTTGAATTTATGCTTATATGTGTATACGCACATCCTGGATCGGTCCTTCAATCTCCCAGTTTTCCATGGATGCAAGAGACACAAAGCCAACGTGACCGAAGAAACTGAGAGTACAAAAGGAGAATCGCTTGGAGAAAAAAGAAGACGCTTCTTTACTTTCTCTTCTTTACCCTTTTTGCATTTATCTTATGGAAACAGAACCAGCCGTACCGTTGACGCCCCCAGAGACTCGGAAGCCATCCTTCAGCTCTTCGACAGGTCTTAACTCTCGAAAACTATCCGTCACTTTCGACTTGTCCAATCTGCCGTCTACACCACGCGAAGAGAAGGACATCCAGCTGTTGTCACCTTCCAACTCGATTGACATTTCTGCGCAAGCTGTTCCAGATACGATCCTCGTCGCCTTGCTGGACCGCGACCAAGAAATGCGCCAGCTCGTGAGCCATAACCATGCTTTCTTCTCTGCTCTGCGCACGCACCTTCATCCCAATTGGGACCGCTTCGAAAACACACTATATTGTCCGCGTTCGCAGATGCCGGACGTGGACTGGATCAAACGGATTGAAAAAGCTATGCAAGCCGCACCGTCGTTACTCCAGCAATTCTATGATCTTGTGGGATATGTTGAGCAAGAAGATTATCCCTCAACCTCTAGCGAGCCCTTGGTGGCCCATTTTGACATTGCACGTCTGCGGAACTACCCGAAACGACTAGAGGCTCTCCCGACTGCATATCCACAGCTCTTTGTCAACTGCCGCCAATCAATGACAGAAGACGAGGCCGATGAATTCATGCGGCTTCTCTTGACACCCCGGAGTAGCATGCCAGACGACCTTTGGGAAATGGCAATATATGATCAGTTAGACCGTTGGCCGAACCTGGTAGACCAGCTTCACGAAATCATTGCCTATGAAGTTGAATGCGGTGAACACGGCGACTCATCTTAAGTCTGATACTTATACATATCCCTCTTGTCTGCCCTTATGATAAACAAACACATGTGATATACATAATATCACATTTTTTTTTATTCCTTTACACACGGCCAAACTGGAAACCTTGTATTCTCTCATTCAGTCACCGCCGCCGCCAAAAAAGAAAAAAAAAAGGCCTCGGGTGCGGGCCCGTGCTTCAATCTTTGCCCTTTTTGCCCGCGCCCGCCACCCCTCAATGTCACGAAATAGGCATCGCGAAAGTGGTCATTGGCAGAAGCCGCTTTCCATGCTTGAGTCTCTTCAGGCTTCTTCCTCCCAACTTACTACAACTGCTGACGCTGTATGTTCTCTACTTAGAGGGGGGTATTGTTCTTTTGGATAACAATAGACATATTCGATAGCTCGCGGAATCAGTCAACAACCTCAAATCCATGACGAGCGATTTCAGCAGACTCGACACTGTGACCAAATTTGAAAAGGTCAGTTGAGGACCTGTCCGACTTATATTCGAAATGAGAACGAACGCCAGCTGACTGCTTTCTTCGTTTCTTGATGGAGTAGAAATACGAATTAGTGTCAGATGCCGACATTCGATTAGCTCAGCAGGCACTCACAAACAAGCTTCTTCCAGAGATTCACGTCATCCTTGAAAATGCGAAAACCAAGCACGATCTGATGCGCAAAGAAGAAGAGGACTTGGCTCTCAAGGTTAGCAGACAAAGAAGTTATTCCTGCATATCTTAAAATTGTTTTCCTTTTAAGATTATGTACCAAGAGAAAAGAATCAAAGAGCTGAGGCAAGAGTTACAAAGCAGCCAAGACTACTAGTGAACCCGTTCCTTCCAAAAAAAGATGTATATACATAACAGCGCCAAAATAATACTGCATATACCTTATTGTTATTACCATATTCTTATCAGCAACGATCAGTGAATCTCGGGCAGCAGTAAAAGGAGCATCGTGTCACCGAGCCGGTAGAGTGGGCTGTTCTCTTGGGAAATCGATGGGTGCTGTTTTAGCCTCAAAATATCCCATGATCAAAAGGAGAAACTGGGCGCCAGTGTCTCATACTTGCTCCCTTCGGTTTGGGACTTGTTCCATTACCATGCGCATGGGTCCCTGTCGGTTGGTCACTTAACTTCCTTTTTTTTTTTTTTTCTCAATTGGATCTACGGAAACATCTTCTGGAAACCTGTGCTACAAACAATGCATAGTCACCGTCAGTATATGGAGGTTATTGGGCGATCTGCTATTTCAGAGATATACTAGGATTCACCTCTGTATGTATAACTAGTGACCCTTTTGGCCTTTCCCGCCAATGAACAGTCACCAGGTCTAGTACGTACGCTGCGGATTGCATCAAATACGATATAACTATTGATGAGCGCACGTGTGCAGGCGCTACACATAAACAATATGATGTATTTACCATAGTTGAAAAGCATCATGACATAGTTTACAGACAATAAAGAGCTGGACGAACTAAATATCGGTTTTGCTATAAGTGTATTATCCATACTTATACTTTCAGTAACGCTTTTGGAATTTGATCTTCAGGTCGATAGGACGAATGACACCGCTGCCTGTAGTAATGACATGGTCTTTGTGAGGTGAGTCCTCTGGAAGAGACCAGGTATACTTTCGCACTGGATAAATATGCAGTCCATATTAGTTCTATCTCTCATTTCCCAATCCATCACTTACAAAGGAGAGGGAGGAGGACCCGCTGCTCGGCAAGGCTAAAGTTCATGCCGATACAGCTGTGAAAATCAGCGATAGTCAGAGTCGTCGTTCCATTACTACACTGATTAATATTAGTAACTTACTGTCTTGATCCCGTACCGAACGGCATGTATGCTACTCCAGTGCTCGCGAGCAATTCCGCTTCGCCACCGGGAGCGAAACGGTCAGGGTTAAAGATCAGAGGAGAGTGCCAGTATTCTTCGTTATGATGAAGTTCATAGACGTTGACCGCCACACGTGCACCTTTAGGAATGACGGTATCGTTTACGACAGTATCTTTGACACAGATGCGAGAAGTCATGGTAGAGACGGGTGGATTGATACGCAGTGTCTAAACAAATAGAAGCGAACAGGCAATTGTATAAGGACCGATACATGCGGCCAACTTTCCCGAACGACATATCGCGCTGCGTTCTAACTGACCTCTTTGATAATTTGATTAATGTAAGGCATATTTTTTGTCTCTTCAACTGTCGGCAAGACATCATGAGGCTCATCACCAAAGACACTGATGGCTTCTTGCCGGGCTTTTTCTTGAATGTCCTATATAAAACATTTAATAATCATGTCATCAACTAGTATATTATCCTCCGTACCGGATTGATCGCAAGATAGTATGCGGCATAAGCCAACGCGCTCGAGGTCGTGTCGTGTCCCGCCAAGAGGAAAACGCACAGATTACTCTACAATGTATAGTATATGAATACATCTAATACAGTACGACAGCTACCACCGTTATGCTCCGTTATGCGTACCATCAGCTCTTCATTGCTCAATATACCACCTTCATCCTCACTTTGCTCAATCATCAAAGTGAGAAGGTCTTTCTCATTATCCTTGATGTTTGATTTGGCGCCCTCCGCAAAAGCAGCCTGTTTTTTCTCCACCATGGACCTCATCAAATCGAGGAGCTCTGTGAGATCCTGATGCTGCTTATGCCGCTTCGGAAGAAGCCACAGAAAATATCGCTCCAGAAATGGGAATAGGATATAGAGAGTTTGGAACATGCCAGTGTTGATACTTTCATAGGTGCGCACCCATGGACTCGATTCTGATACGATCGCTTGGAAATCAAAATCGAAGCCTGTTCCTTGAATGTAAATTTACACCGATATGTGAACATATATCATCTATATGTTACTGACCTGCCAATCCTAGGGCATCCAGTGTCCAACGCGTCGTTAAATTTTCAAAGTTCACAACAGGCCCAGTTTCGTCCATGACCTCAAAAAGCTTGTGCGATAGCCTGCCAAACAATTCAACAGGCATGGATCGGTGGAAAGCTGGATTGGCAATCTTTCTGTGACGTCGCCATCTTTCACCGCTCTCGTAGAGGATATTAGAGCCAATAAAAAATCTTCAAAATGATTGAGCGACTCAAGTCAATCTCTTCTCCCATCCACCATTCTCCTACCTGCCGAATATGGTACCACGCGCCTTCTTCTTGCGGTCATCGAGATCTTTTGGGAAGGCGTCTACGTAGTTCATATGCATGTATCAGAAAGATGAGTACCCTTAGTGTTTTATGAAGAAGAAAAGAAATGGTGGATGGATACCTACCAGTGCGGTTCAAGACTATCTTTACGGCAGATGGACTAGCAACATGAATGGACCATCCGAGATTATCATATTGCTGTATGTAAAGAACCCATAGTTAACATCTTTGAGGTCATTATACATGCGAAAACGGACCGTATAGAGACCCGATGTGGACCGGGCAAGGACCGGTAAGGCGACGCCATAGGCCAACTCTCGGACAGGCCGTTTTTGGAGCATCTTCCACATGTAATCGAGATACGCCACGCGCGGCAAATGGCGAGTACGGCGAGGCGGCTTGAAAACAGCATCGTTGATGTACAGGACGGCAGCCAAGGCTACTGCAGCGCCAATCGAAAGCGCTTTGTTTTTCTGGAAGGCATCTTGACCTTTCTCAATGAAGGGAACGATATATTGGTGGTACGCTTCCTCTATCACGTTCGATCCCATTTCTCTGCGTTATGAGGGTTTGTCCGGGAAAGGAACACCGAAACTCGAGGCAAGGAAAAAAGATCTTAAATCTAATTCAAACGAGAAGCGCGTATACAATTCTACCGTTCTCCAGTCTCTGGCTTCTTCATCGTAGCGCGTGCCACCTACTTGTGCGTCACACAGGATACCCAATCCGGTATTGCGCACGCTGTAGTGGTAGTCAGCTTTCCAATACGCATCCCACTCAGCCATTGGACTGCTTACTTGTGCGTATGATTAGAAGGTTAAGTCGTTGACATTCGATTGGCTGTTTTCCATGTTTGTGAAGAATAAGCTCATCCTGTCTCTTTAATATCTAGAGGTCACCCATTTCTTTTGCCAAACTGAAATAGAGTTTTCGTGCACATGCAATGAGTGTCCGGCAACTTCTTTTATTATATCGTTGTGCGACGTTGTGTAATCCATAATCCCATTCCAGCGCTTTGACTCCGAGAATCCGGTTGCAGTCAATCAATTTTGATTGTATACAACACCGCAGGTACATTTATTTCGGTTTATACAGAATAGCATTCTCATACTGCCTTTAATGCCGGCGATAAGGGCAAATGAGGGATGGCTATGGATATTAACTGCCGATGATAGTCAGGCGGTCTGACTGCCGCTCTACACTATCCATCCACTTGTTGGTTGGAGAGATTAATTACTGATTGGCTCCCTGCAGGAATTTCAAACCTGGGGAGTAGACGCGTAGCTGTAATTTAAGTTCGAGTTCAAGATTTTTGGCCTTCTAACATAAAGGAAGGGAAGTGACGGCTTGAATAGGCCTGCATTAAGCTTGGGTACAGCATGATGACATGTTATCTCATGTTTACAGCTTTCGCAAGCCGCAAATGCACAGCCTGACATCAGCGGTTCACTTTTCCAATCGGTCATAAAAGCTGAACTGTCAATCCAGACCTATGTATTTATCAACTTGCTTTATTTGGCGTGCCAGATAGAATATGTCTAGAATAATATAGATGCAGTATTACACTGCTGCTGGGCGCTGTGTTTGACTACCTGTGAGGAGTTGTCGATTGCTGCAACCAAGTACCGTAGCTGACGCAT
The DNA here is from genome assembly GCA_002105135.1 of Syncephalastrum racemosum. NCBI lineage: Eukaryota > Fungi > Mucoromycota > Mucoromycetes > Mucorales > Syncephalastraceae > Syncephalastrum > Syncephalastrum racemosum. The sequence continues at coordinate 1,953,950 of MCGN01000004.1, forward strand.
GCCAATTTCACGAGTATGCAACTCAAAGCACATTGAAAGGAAGGTGTGTAAGGCGATCATGTATGGTTGCAAGGGGTGTACGTGGTTTGATGGAAAGATGAGAACTTGCGGACGGGCGGCTCAATGGTATATCGTCCTCGTGTACCGTACTATCGTTTCGCACATAAATAATGTGGTGATGGTAATTTTCGACATGAAATAAAGGATACACGCGATCGAGCTAACGCAGCAGTCAATTAATTATGTAAACCTTACTTGAATGGATAAGCAAATAAAGACTTCTGTATGCATGCGGTCTAGGCACGCTGTATGGACGGGTTTTGATAGTTACAATCAATGGCAGCGCATGCACTTACAAGGCAAAACAGGAGGATTAAAAGGAACAAGTCCACTAAACCAGTTCTTGTAAAGCTACATTGAGGTAAAATGGAATAATCAAGTGCGTGAATATGTAAAAGAGACAGCTTATTTTTATTTGATAGAAGAAAAATACACGTATTTCAAGAGGAAAAAGGAAAGAGAACGAGCGGGGGAAGCCTCGTCGACAGGAATTTTTTAACCTTCTCGGGTTGTTTCCTTTTCACGCACTTGTCTTGTTCATGTTCAGTCCATTCAGACAACTTTTGCCCCATTCTTCCGTCCAATAACACCTTTACTCTTTCCACAAAGCATCTTCATACATATTCGAAAAAAGAGAGAGGGAGAGACAAACAAAAAAAAAAAAAAAAGAAGGAAACCCCAAGCATTCCAATTGTTCCCATTCATAACCCACACGGAAGCATTGTTCACACCCTTTTTAAAGACTTATATATTCCTTATCTTTATACGTTTTTCTCCTTCCTCTCGGACGCATTCGTACAAGCACAAAGCGCATTTCCCTCGGCATACGCCCACTCTGTAAATACAACTGCACGCACGTTCATGCCATTCCCTTCTGTTGATGGACCAACCACACCAAGTCTTGTCTGAAGCTGCCCATTTGCTTGACGAGGGCCACGTCAAGGTGAGTTTGTCTCTCATATGACTTGTGTGATATCTAATTGTTATCATCACAAAAAATGAAACACAAAAAGTACTGACATCGTATATCATATATTATCATATCATATAACGTCGCGCTATATGATGGTTAGGATGCCTACATGCGGTTTCTATCTGCCATTGAGCTATCGTCACAGCAACTCCATGGCGTTAAGTTTGTACACCACAGTGAGTTTCTGTTCGTTGGCGTAGGGGTGACAAGGAGAACAACGTTTTGATGGGCAAGAGAATAGGGATGGGGGAGCTAAAATATTTGATTGCAGCTGTTGTAGGCAGACCAGCCCAGTATGACGAAGCCATTACAGCTATTCGATCTAGCCTTGACTGCCTCGAGAAAATCGTTGCTGAGCACTCACCTGCACCGTTGCCGCCCAGGACAACATTGTCTCACGAACCATTGAACGGTGTCAATCTGCCAACGCCTATTCAAGAGCAACCGACGGGTGAAAGCGACACTCAAAGTCTCCGGAGCGATCGGAGCAGCAACTGGACAAAGACACCGCCGCCTCTTCCACCAAAACCACCTAGAATACATAAACCCGCCATACCACCTAAACCAAGCAAGCTGCCGGCAGCTGCTGCTCCGCCTCCTCCACCGCCTCCGCCTCATCCACACCCTCATGTCCATGCCCATGCCCATGCCCATGCATATCCTCCACATCCTCCTCTTCAATCTCCTTCTTCTTCTACTACTACGTCCAATGCATCCAATGGCTTATCCTCAGCCGTCTCCTCGACCTCTTCTGCTTTTTTACCGCGGACTCCTGCTTCTGCTTTTGTGAAGCGCAACAACCGTGCACGAGGCAATTCCGTCAGTTTTGCGGAACAAACAAGTGATCATGAGATCTCCGACGATGATGAACCCATTCAGGACCCCATCCAAGACGATGAATACGACGACGACGACGACGATGACGATATAATAGACTTTGACGGAGCTACAGGTACGACAAAACAAATGAGTTATATTATTCTGGGCGGGGACCGTTTCGCTCATACAGGTAGAGTAGACGAAGATGCTCGGAGTGTACCCGATAAAATCATCAATGACATGCCCACGCGGCCGCACACCATGACCGACGCACATCCCCAGATGCCCATCATAGATACCCGCCGCCGATCACTCACCGCGTCCCACCACCAACGTCCCGCACGCTCGCCTGTCGACGTCCTGGCCGACTCGGCTGTCGATCCTCGCAACCTCGTACCTGCCCAAACAAACACGGGTGATAGCCTAGCTCCGCCTTCAGCTACGCAGACCACGGATTATGTGCCCAACATCCCGGTGCCACCGCTCCTTTCGACTCATCGCAGACTGCAGGACCAGCTAGATGATCTGGAAGAGTCACTCGAGGAATGCAAGGCTCGGAAACGGGCTCTCAATGTTACCCCTGGTGCTGCCGATCAGGACAGAAAAGCTGCGGCTTTGGACCGCGAGCTCGGCGACACGATTCTGCAACGCACTGCAGCCGTGGCAGAAACCAGGGAGACTCTAAACAAAGTGCGCACACTCTATATGAGTGCTGCTACCGTCCCAAGTTTGATGCAATTCCCGCCCCATCTCGTTGCCTATCAGCTCACCTTGATCGAAGCTTCCATATTTCATGATATACCTCCCGAAGCCCTCCTCACCCATTCTCCGCGTACCCCCCACGCCAAGGTTGTCGCCTCGACTGACTTCTTCAATTATATCACGCGCGCAATCGAGCACTCGATTCTGCTGCCTCAAGAAGCGTCACGAAGAGCGGAACTCATCAATAGATGGATCAAAGTCGCGACTAAATGCCTTGCCCTCAGTAATTATCAGACTCTCAAGGCCATCGTATCCGCGCTGGGAACACCTCCCGTACAACGCCTGCGGCGCACTTGGGATTGTATTCCGAAAAAGAGGATGGGAAGACTAGAACTATTGAATGTCCTAATGTCCGAGACAGACAACTATGGTCGGTATAGGGAGCACATGGGACTCGAGAACCGCCGTCGATGGAACAAACCGGTGGTACCATTTCTGGGCGTCTTCATCCATGACATGACCTACCTACTCGCTGCTGTCAAGGGCTCTGCTGAAGGCGATTCGCGCGTTCAAGATATCCTCACAATTATCCGCGGCTTCCAAAGTGCCCCGAGGTACCCGCAGCGATTGCCGTCATCTTATGTCAAGGCGTCCAAGAAGCATTCCTTCCGGCCTAACGTCATCACCAATGCGCTTCACCGTAGCTCTTCTGCCAAGAATCGCATGAGTAACTCGAGCCTCTTCGGTGTAGACGCCGAGGACCAGGACAAAAGCGTCGAACTTGAACAGCAGCTAATTACTCAATATCTCCTCATGCGGCCGTGGGTACACGAAAAGATCATCGACGAGCTCAGCTTGCTTCGTGAACCACCAAAGCCACGTGCCAACACATCGCCTTCCTATGCACGGTCCAACAACAACGTCAGCAGCGTAGCTAATATGAGCACTAACTCGCATACGAGCTCGATTCTGAGCAACGCAAGCTCCCTCGTCCGCCTTAGCAGCAGCTACAGCACCAACACGTCCACGACAAGTTGGGAAGAACAGCAAGATGATACCACCAAGCGCACCGGTTTCTGGCCTTTCCGTAAGAGCTCAGAAATGACCCGTCCAACGACGCTGCAGTCCGATATCTATGTCGAGCGGCGGCGCAGCAATAGTACCTGGAGTGATGACGATGAAGAGGAAGATGACCAGACTGTCATGACCGTGACCCGCGACGGTGCGCAGCCGCGGTCGTCTGAATCGATTCCCAGTCGAGCAGCTTCCTCCACTAACAAGCTCTTGTCAGGACATGTGCGCAGTCTTTCTTTACCGTCGGCACGGCCAGGCGTACTCGCCGATTCCTGCACGACACGCAAGAAATAGATACTTGTATTTGCCTGACTCTATCCGATGATGCTATGATACGATAGTTGATTGGTTGTAACTGACTAGGAGTAATGTTCGGGTATGATCTTGCGGAAGACACCTAAAAAGCAATGGAAGAAAAGGGAAGGGATGAGAAAAGAATTAAGAGCTATGAAAGAAGAAGCTGGAGTCATTACCGTCCAAGATGAAGGAGGTCAGGCCCCAGATTTCACGCTCGCCCTCGATGTGGTCCGGCACTTTGAAGACGGTATAGGAATGCTTGGTATTGCGGAAGAGACGTGTTTGGCGGACATCGGGACGAATGAGATATTCGATGGGCAGTGTAAAGACTGAGGATACTTCCTCGGGGTTAAATCGCACGTCAGCCGCATCGATCGGATTTCTAATGAAGCCCAGGAATGGATGCACGCGTAGCGATCCTGTCCGGTTAGGCATGGGCGAGTAGCATCCCAAAATATCAATAGCGGATGGCGGAAGACCGACTTCCTCATGGGTTTCTCGCCGAGCGGTATCTTCCAGAGAGGCGTCGGTAGGGTCTACGTATAAAGCGTTCAATATTTCGTATTCTGGATAATAAGGTATAGAAAATATACCTGCTTTACCGCCGGGGAAGCTATAATAACGACCATAGTCATACGTGTTGTTAGACAGCAAAATACAATCAACTCTTTTCCCCGTCTGCCGATCAACTTGCCTGACTTCACCACGATGAGTGCGCATGTTGAGATTGCGAATGGTGAAAAGAACGCTTGGGACGCCTTGATGGGTATTGCAGAGTGCCATGAGGACAGCTGCCTCGCGCACTTGAGGCTGATAGACGAACTTGTATTTGGGGACGTTCAACAAGCGCCTAGAAAAGAGGGACAGGGTCTGTGTCTCTAGCGCTCGTCCAAGTGGCTGCATATGTAAAAAGTGCTATGTGATTAAGTGATGAATGAGGGAAAGGGAAGGGAGGAAAGTGACACAACAAAAACATTGCACCTTTTCGGGCTGTCGAGCTCTTCCTTTATTTTCAATCCATACGACGTATTATCCTGCTTGTCTTGCCAACCCTTTTTATTGTTCTCTTTTGGACTGTCGTCCCTCTTCTAGCCTTCTTTTTCTCTACTTTTCTCCTTCCCTCTCGTCTTTGATCCGCCTTGCATGGATTTTTACCTCTTCCAGCCTCATCGGAAGACGAGAGTCAGTCATACAGGTCATCAAGCATTACGAAAATGCTGCGGGTGTATTCACCTCCGCGTTGGAAGCGCCATTGCATGTATCGTCTGGGCGGTATGTTTGCAAATCAAATATATACACCTGGAATCACTCAACGATGGTTTAGGCGCTTAGTTTTTATTTTGCCATCACCTCCTTCCAGAGCAAGAGCCGTAAGTGATCAAAATAAAGGATACCTACAAATAGAAAGAGAAGAGGACAAAATTGGTATGAACGCCTGCTGAACCATCATCATCGCAGCATTTTATTCCCATTTGGATACAGCAGCAATCCTAGTGTTCGGTGTTTGTAACCTTATCCACGCCGTGATCAGCCTGGGATGTCTGGGAGCTCTGTACCTGGCAAGTCATAGTAGCTTATAATGTATAACTTCTGTGCTAACGTATCTATTTACTTTTATAGGATCGATGGGAGTTCATACGATCTGCATCACACTCAGTCTTCGTCGGCGTGTTTCTCGTCCTTGTCGACGGCCTCATCAATGCGATACTTTTCATCACCCGCCGCAGCGAGTATACCCAATGGTGCATCGACAGTACCTCCAATCAGCTCGGCAACAGCATCAATAATACTTCGTTGGCATCATCACAAGACTTTTATAACTGTAATCGGACCTGGCAAGACGAGCTCAAGTTTGGCTTAATGGCCATTTTGATGATGATTGCCTTTTATGCAAGTATCACAGCAGAAAAATAATAACAGACGGCGATTAACCTCATCTTTTTCGCGCCCGTAGGTATACTGGGCTCTATGTTTTTACTCATATTATATCAAGAAATATTGCATCCTCCTGCGGATGGGTGTTTTCGATCCAATGATGCCACCGCCTCCGATGCCACCAGGTATGATGCCTCCAGTTCCTCCTCCTGGTGTCCCTCCGGGGATGGGTGGTATGATGCCACCTCCTCCACCAGGGCCGCCGATGCCCGGAGGACGACGCAATATCATCGTCTTGAATAATGAAAAGCCGAGTAACAAGAAGACAAAGCAAAAGCACCTCGATGAGCTGCCTCACTGGATACAGCCACCGCCTTATTATTCTTCTACACCGGCAAGACCGGCAGCTTCAGTAACAGCACCGGCAGCAGCGGTAGCAGAAGCAGGATCGGAAAAGAATCACGCGTAGTTTTGTGCTCGGCGAAAAAGATCGTTTGCGTGTTACCCAAACTCCCACCCCCTCGCTTATAACCTTCTTTTCTTCTTTCTTTTTTCCTCTTTCACACCCTATACGATTATACTCTCCAGGCAGAAAACGAACGAAAAAAAAAAAACTCTTTATTCGGGGAAGAAAAGGCATTCTATTTTTTTTCTGCTTCTTCGTTCTCCATGTCGTCCAACACGGCATATCATCCACGGCAGGCGCCCCTCTTTCATTTCCCTTCCTCCTCCGATAGCAAATTCAGACGCAACCGACAACACCAAAACCTCGATCGTCTCCTATCGCGGGTTCCGCCCCAGGCCAACTATACCGTCAATTATGATACCTTTACCATAAGAATACCCAACTACTCCTTTGGAAAACCCTCGCTTCTCACTGGATCAGGTGGCCTCATTGCCATTGCAACCGGTATACGGTACATTTACTTTGCCTTTTTTCGGTCATTCGAAACCAAGAAAACGTTGTCCCTTACGCTTCTTCTTCTTTTTTCCTTTTTTTTTCTGCGCATTATTTTATACAAGATTGGATGATGAAACACCTGTTCTCGTCAAGCTTTCTCCCTATGCAGTGAGACTCGAACGTGAATATTACCTCGCTCGGAGGTTGTACAAACAACAGCCGGAGGGCGAGCAATACGTGCCTCAAGTGATCGAACTTGTTTCGCTAGTACAAGATGGTCTGACCGCTCTTATTTATCTCGACGAGGGATATACCCCACAGCCAAATGTCATGTCCGATATCGGCCAGTTTCTCGACTTTGCTATCCAATGTTGCTCCTGCCTCCATTTTCTGCATGCCAGCGGGACAATCCACGGCGAGTTACGACCCTCAGCCTTCCAGCAATGGCGTGGTACGGTGAAGATCTGGAATTTTGGAGCTGGCCTCAAGTCGTACGAGGATATGCTCTTGACTAGCGTTGGATGGCGCAGGGCCGTTTTAGCCGCCGCTGCTGTAGCCGCTGCTACTCAGACAGACGATGTCGACACACCGTTACCGCCTACGGACGAGATGTCGCCGCCTATTACCGATTCAACGTTTGCTACCGCGCGCTCTTCTTCCCAAGAAGGATTGCAGAATGCACTGGCTTACGTCAGCCCTGTAAGTTATTTGCACACAAATTCTTTTTTCTTCTTCTTTCCAACCTTTTTTCTGGGTGTCGTGTGCCTGTCACTGATGATCATCACAAGGAACAAACAGGCCGGACTTCAAATGTATTGGACCACAGAACCGATCTCTACTCGCTTGGGATCATGTTCTTTGTCACTCTGACGGGCCAGATTCCCTTTAGTGGCTCGCCCATGTCCATCATTCACGCTGCTCTCTCTCAAAATGTACCGCTCGCTCACACCGTGCGTCCGGATATCCCTCCCGTGCTTAGTCTCATAATCGATAAGCTCACGCGCAAGGTACGTGGGACAAATTTCTGCATGAGATTAATATTTATTTTTGTCTCACCCATCCGGTCTCTTCACTTCGCAGGCCGTCGATGAGCGTTACGACAGTGCTTATGGTGTACGCGAAGATCTCCTCGAATGTCGTCGCCGTTTGAGCAACTCAGACTCTCCCAGTGTAAGTCCCTCTCTGATCAATCATCCGGCATCAACGAATATGTACAATGACATGGGTAGCCCCATATAGTCCCTGCAATTCTTTCCCCTCGGCATGCACGATGTCAAGTCTATCTTTCAGTTCCCGCCTACTATTTACGGTCGTGATAAGGAACTGGAGACAATTCGGCTCGTCACTCGAAGACTCCACCACCATGCGTCATTTTCAACATCCGATACATCGCCTACACAACAACAACAGCAACAGCAGCCGTACCCTCTTGTGTCACAAGAGTCAAGCTCAGGCGAATCCTCGCAAACATCGGCAGGCACGCCGCGGTACGAAACGGGCGGCGCAGCATCCACAAACACGGGCAACAATCTAACTGTCGATCGTGCAGGCTGCCAAGTAGTTGTCATTACGGGGCAGGGCGGTATAGGTACGCACGAACAAAAGGAGTAACAGAAAAGAGGATTCATGAAAACATATAACAAAAAAAAAACAGGAAAATCGACTTTGGTGAACGCCATTCACACACATGCTCGACAGTATGGCTATCTGGCCTCCTCCAAATTCGACTCGGTGCAGAAACGCCCTTACAACGGTCTCTTACGTTGTCTTTCTTCTGTATTGCGACAGCTTCTGACCGAGTCTGAAGCGGTCATCCATGATTTCTACCAAGAGCTCAAGGAACAGCTGGGCCCGCATTTTAGTAATGTTCACTTAATGGTCGGTATGGTACCTGAGCTCAAGCCCATTCTGAGCGATCACGACTGGAGCAATGTGGAGCATGACGATATGATTCCAAATATTAGCACTGAATCGCGATTCCATGCGGTAAGGCTTAGGCTGCGGAGAGGGACACAGCCGATTCATCACCTTTTTCCTTTTTGTGTTTCGTTCGCTAGGTCTTTCTAAACGTCATTCGCACGATCACACGCAAGAAGCCAATCACGTTGGTCAGTAGACCTTTTCTAGTTTTGTACAGATGAGATACTCATTTATTTCTTTTATCTTCCGCTTCCAGTGTCTTGATGATCTGCAAGAAGCCGGTATGTGATTCCTACAGGATCCGTCAGTATATTGTGATTTACTCATCCTTTCCCCAAGACGAACCTTCACTCCATCTCATTTCCAGCTTGATCGCCTCACGTATGCGGATGCTTATAATTCTGACGTGCCGCGACGGGAACTCTTTACCAGAATGCATTCGGGAGGAAATTGATCCTGAGGATGACACACCCGACGTCGAAGTGACATTTATTAAATTGGCACCACTGGGCGTCGATGCCCTTTTACAGCTCGTCAGCGATACCCTGCATCGCTCGCCCGAGGATATACAACCTCTGGTCGATATCATCTATCATCGCACACATGGCAACCCGTTTTATGCCAAGCAGTTTATGCTAATGATGAAACGCAAGAACGACATCTGGCTCGATTGGGACGAAAAGCAGTGGAAATTTCGACTCGACAATATCGCCGAGATCTTGTACCCACCTCGTCCTTTTAACCGTAACGGCAGTGGCGGTAGTGGCATGACAACTACCCTTGATGATGTGTTGGACGTGCGCCACCTTGTCTCACACCTCAAAGACATGGACCCGCACGCTCAAGTTTTTCTGATGTGGGCTAGCTTAATCGGCAGCGTTTTCGATTTTCGGCAGATCAAGTGGCTCATGATGTCCACCGATCTCTTGCAAGACGACGACCAGTGCAGCGACCTCAGCGACTCAGTGAGCGTCGGCAGCAGCTATGCCGATATTTGCACACCTCCTTTACACACTAGCTCAGCTGAAACTATACCACAGGCAGGCGATCTCCTCGTGAATAATGGAAGCAGCACCACCACACCCCCGGCCTCGGAGACTACATGTACTGATGAGGAGATAAGACGAGACAATCAGGCAATGGCCGGACTTCAGACTGCTCTGCAGGAGGGAATCATTCAGCCAAAGATGAGCAACGAGTACCAATTTGTGCACGACCGGTATCGCCAAGCGGCCAGCATGCTCGTGGATGAAAAAGACCTCGAACGAATGCACCTTCGGATCGGTCAAATGCTCATGATCATTAGCGGAAACGACACCGACGTGTTCCTCACTGCAGATCACATAGTTAAAAGTACTGATTTGATTAAACGATTCAAATCACGTCAGAAATATCGCCAGACGCTGATGAAGGCCGGCGACGAAGCCCTCAGCTCAGGCGCTCTTCAGGTCGCACGTCCGTACTATGAATGCGCCATGACATTACTCTCTCAGTCACCCTGGGACGAGGATCAACCCGATGCATCCTACCGGGAGACACTGGACTTGCATATGCGCGTGGCCGAACTCCAGTGGTGGGACAACCGACGCGAAGAAGCCAACCGGCTTTTGGATCAGATCATGACGCATACGACCGGTCGCCCTGTCGAGCGGGCGCAAGCCTGGCGCGTGCAAGCCCGCATGTATTTTCAGGAACAGCAGATTGACCGCGGCATTCAAGCCATCATGGATGCTTTGAAGGAGCTAGGCATGCAAAATCTGCCGCGCCTGGACCCGCAAGGCTGTCTCTACGACGTAAATTCGTATCAGCGCGTGAAGCAGCAAATTTTAGACGTCGGTATCGAGAATCTTGCTGACGGCCAGCCTGGTGTGTGTCTCGACAGACGAAAGCTTGCTATCATGACACTTCTCAGCGAGGCCTGCACCGGCGCCTATTGGCTCAGTCCTCATCTCGTCGATACCATTGCGATCAGACTCGTTCAAGCGTCGCTCGAACACGGATACGGCGCAGCCACAGGTGGCGGCTTCATTTGGCTAGGTTGTACAGCCATGCGCGTAGGCGAGTATGCTTTTGGAGCCGAGCTGGGACGTCTTGGTATGGGGATCAGCGAACGTTACGGGGGTAACTCGGAGATAGCACGATCCATCATCATCCATTATGGCATGCTTTCTCAGTGGTCTGAGCCGGAGGGAGCCCATTACCGGGAGGGCATCCCGCATTTCCAGCGCGCGTTCAAGTATGCCATTGCAGGCGGCGACAAGAGCTTTGCGGCCATGTCTTTGTTTCATACTTCGACCACGCTGTTTTACACGGGATGTAATCTGGCCGAGCTCCAGTCATTACTGAACGAGCAGATTGAGGAATACGAGGAAGAAGAAACCAAGCGAGACGTGCTCTATACCCTCAATGTATCCTTGTGGCGAGCCGTGTTAGCTCTTCAAGGCAAAACAACAGTAGAGACGTCTTGTCAGGTGCTGGACGACTGCGATTTTGATGAGCTTGGGTTTGTCAAGACTGTGCGCAGCCAGAGTGCAAATCCTGGCAGCCCACTCAATTGGCACTGGAGCTTCAAGATTATCGTACTTACCCATTTTCACTGCCACCATGAAGCTGCACAGCTGGGTTTCAAGATTTTGGAGACTTCCATTAATCATCCGGGGTAAGAATTTATGTTTTGAAAGTTTCTATTATTCACATATCGAATCATGCCAATTTAGCCACCGCCATATCGGTATTGCCTTGTTCTATCACTGCATTGCCATGATTGAGGGTCTCCGTGATCCAACACTCGATGATAATACACGTGCCAAATACATTGCCCAAACGGAACAGAATAGAGTCCTACTCAAGGAGTGGAGCACCTACTCCAGTGTCAACTACGAAATGTATTATGTCCTGGTGGTAAGATGCTTGCGAATTACAGAGTGTTTATACTCACGTTTATTTTTTAGGAAGCAGAGCTGTCGTCTTTATCTCCCGAGACGGCCCCTCTGGCACCTAAATTATACAATGATGCTATTGAGCTTGGCTCAAACGGCGACTGGTTCCCTTTCTTGGCGCTCGCCTATCAGCTAGCAGGCACATATTATATCCGGACGGGCATGAAAATGCTAGGCGCGCCCATGATCAAACAGTCCCTGGATATTTACAACGGCTGGGGCGCATGGGGCACGGCAAGGCATCTAGAAATGAAGCATCAAGATATTCTCAAGACGACGCCTTTTGCCGAGAGCGCCGTCAGCGTCGCCACTCAGACAGATGAAACAGACTCGCCTCTTTCAACGTCGGCAGCTGATAGCGGCGTGCTTGTTTGGGAAGAAGGTTTGCCCGACCCACCCATTGACAAAGTACCCAACGATGATGAGACGTCGGAAGCAGCCATCCTTTCCCTGGATATAGTTGATTTGACATCCATCATCAAAAGCTCACAAGGTAAGAAAACATAAGGGTGTGGTACCGCATAGCTCATGCTTGCAATATAGTCATATCCAACGAGATGAACTCCTTTGACGAGCTGCTCAAGAAGATGATTGGTATCATCATGACTAACTCGGCAGCGGAGGCAGGCGCGATCATCATCAAGGAAGGCATGTTCGGAATTGCAGCCCATTCCACGCGCTCAGGTTGTGAAACGTTCGACCCGCCCATGCCACTCAATGACCATAACGGCTTGATATCTACGCTAGTAGTCCACTACGTAATTCATACACGGACAACACTTTTTATTCCCAACATTGCCGAAGATACCCGCTTTGCGACCGGCCCTTGGTTCACCCGCGCTGGTGCCAATAAGTCCGTAATCTGTATGCCTATCATCCACAAAAGTACACTCGTGGGCGTCCTCTACCTGCAAGCCAACCTGAATGCATTTACCCACAAGCACGTCACTGTGCTTCATATCCTGTGTCACCAGATTGCCATTTCGGTGACGAATGCATTGCTCTTTAAGTCAGTCCAGCGTGCGACACAGGTGAATGCGCGCATGATTGAGAGTCAGCGTCAAGCGCTCGAGGAAGCACGCAAGAGCCGAGAGGAGGCGCTCAAAGCGACAAAGCTCAAATCAAACTTCCTGGCCAACATGTCGCATGAACTTCGCACGCCTTTTTCGGGTTTCTATGGCATGATTGTGCTCCTTAGCGAAACGCAGCTCGATGCGGAACAGCGGGAATTTGTAGGGATTGCCAAGCAGAGCTGTGAGATGCTGCTCCAGATTATTGGTAAGTGCCAGAGCAACGTCATGCGCGAAGTGCTCTACTAACCGGCCGATAGATGATCTGCTTGACTTCTCCAAACTGGAGGCTCGCAAAGTGAAATTGCACTATGGTTTATTCTACGTCGAAGATCTCATCGAGGACCGCCTGGAGCTCCTAATTACGCTCGCATCTAACAAAAACCTCGAGTTAACCTGCTTCACTGATCCGTCAGTACCTCCCATGGTATATGCAGATGGCAACCGTATCGGACAGTAAGTCGCCGAAAGACTGAACACCTGATGACCTACTGAAAAATATCTATAGAATATTAATGAATCTTATCGGCAATGCCATCAAGTTCACTCAAAACGGCGAGGTGGTCGTGAACTGCTGCGTCGACGAAGACACTAAGGATCTGCGCGAACCTCTAAAGGAAGACGAGCTCATGCTAAAATTCTCTGTGAGGGATACCGGGATAGGTTAGTATAGTGCGTATCCTAGATGTTTCAACCAACTCCCTGCGATAGGCATGACACAGGAAGAAACAAAATGTTTATTCCTGCCATTTAGTCAAGTCGACGGCTCAACAACGAGGTAAGCAGCAATGTCGAGAGCAATAAAGAGCAATGCTCATCTTCTGTATAGAAATTTTGGTGGCACAGGCCTCGGACTCTCCATTTGTCTGGAGCTTGTTCGCCTCATGGGCGGTGATATCTGGGTCGAATCCCAAGAAAATGTCGGTTCCACATTCCATTTCAGAGTGCGTGTCATCCATGCATCAGTTGTCGCCGAGCCCGGCGTCGATGCTGACCGAAGGCTGCACGAAATGGACGAGATGATGCGTCAAATTGGCTCACCGCGAGTGCTGCTGGACACCTCGCGGCGCCAAGCGGACATGATCCTCGCTATGCTGCCTGACCTTGAAGTAGAGTACGTCCCGCCTGCACTGCATGCTCTTGAACTCGCGCGGGATGCTGCGAAACAAGACAAACCATTTGACTACCTCATCATCGACGCACCCTTAACGGAGACGCTCCGCGATATGAAGCGAGCTATTGAACGTGATCCAACCCTCGCCGATCTCAAAATCATACAGTTATACTCGCCCGTCTTGGAGGGGATCCGCAAGCGCCAGTCTCGCCTTGGACCTGAGCTGCAGGACATCACGCGTATCACAAAACCTGTGCGTAGGCTGAAACTACTCAAGGCGTTGCTCCGTATTCAGCGGCAGCAGGACCACGCAAGTCCGGTATCGCCTGTGCCGCTCTCAATAGCGTCCTCCTCTGTTTCGTCCACCTCGCTCATACGATCGACGTCAGCCACGCCACTAGCGTCAAGCGATAAAAGTACGCCCAAAGATGAGGCCGACAGTTTAATCAACACAGTATCAGCTGGGAATGAAGCCCACGAGCCCTCGTCAATCAAGCCCTCCTACTCATCGACCTATCTACAACGAGGCTGCGAGGGCTTTACACCGGAAGAGCTTGCCATTTTCCAAGGTCAACGAATTCTGGTGGCTGAAGGTAGCGTAAAAACATGCGCATTCAGAGACTTTTGCTGACTCGAAGTCTTACTACAGATAACCCCGTGGCCCAAAAGCTCATCGTCAAGCAGCTGGTGCGACTCGGCTTCCAAGTAGAGACATGTAATAACGGCCATGAATGCATTGAGCGCTGGCGACAGCGTGGTCCCGATTACTACTTGCTGGCGTGGATCGACCATCATATGCCCGGGTGCGATGGTACAGAGGCTACCAAGGCCATTCGCAAGATGGAAAAGGAGATGCAAGTAAAGCAGCCCTTACCTATCATTGCCTTGACAGCGGATGTCCAGACAACGGCGCAACAGAACTGTTTGGATGCCGGTATGACGGACTACCTTGTGAAGCCGCTCATGCAAAAAGATCTGGTATCTGTATTACGGAAGTATGCTTTGCTATCGCCGCTGCTGCATGGTACAAGCACTGTTTCTGCTCCCCTTGCAGTCAAGACGACGACAACAGAGTCTACCTAATCCGCGCACGCGCTGCATACACCGCGTACTTAGATTCTTTCCTGTTTTCATATCTTTGTCATATAATGTATTTGTCGAAATATTACAGCTTTTTGCATAGTCACATATTACTTAGGCACTACCGATGCTCGCGCGCCACATGTCTCCATAGCGAATATAAGGCTTTAGGGTACCAAAGGCTGATACTGCCCCTCTTAGTTATGTATGATTGCATTCTTTTCTTTTTCGTTTTTGTATGGCTCGTATGTGTGCCATTTATTTGATTTAAGGAAATCAAACCTCATATCGCAGAAGGACGTGGTCGGGGCAAGTAGAAAAAGTGAGAGCGGACGGTGAGATGTAAATTTAAGACGGTTCTGGTTATTACGCAAAGCTCTTGAAGGCGTGGCTGGCTGCAGCTGCCATGGCCCTGGGGACATACGCATATATGTCGAAAATCAAGGCCTACTGGGCGCGGCGTATGGCCCGGACAATACAAGCGTAGAGGACTTAGTGGGAGCCGGGGAACGTTGCAATAAGAGTATGATTGCATTCTGCTACGTACAGCGAGTTACGATGAAATTGATGAATGGGGCGCACTTCTTAGTTAATAGCTAATAAGACGCGTTTTATTTGAGCAGCGACCGAGCCATGAATCTATATTTGATGCAGAGCACAGATTATCTCATTCCCGTTTGATATTATATTCTGTCAACGCTCTATCGCAACTATGTTTGCGTTGCGTTTTCCGTCAGACGACACCCGCATAGCAAGAAACCTAGCGAAGTCATGTAAAATATGGCGTATATGCCATGCTGCCCTGACGTCTATCACTTGCGTCTGAAGAACAAGTAGAGGCGGAAAAGTTCCATTAACATGGACGGGCGCAATTGTGTATTTTCCATTATTATTGTTACTACTTAAATACCCTGATTCCTGACAACATAGGCTTGGATATAGCCGAGAAGCATAACCAAGATAATATGCGTGCGTGTTACATTGCGTTGCTAGGCGGAAACGATAGGAATGACTATAATTATATTGTATGCGGAGGGATGGAACATCTGTGCGCCGCATTAGCCGTTCCCAAAAGTTTAAGGGAAGTGGCTCCCCAAACTTTGTTCTGTTCCAGGTCTGAATCCCATCGTAAGGCAACTTAAATACCTTTATTATTCCGCACCCAGTACTACATATAATGAACTAGCTTGTGTCTCCGTAGATGAACATGTGCTTCCTTGACTTGAGCCAAGAATATGCCAGACTTGGCGTCTACTCCGGCTTCGGGTCTCATACTTTTCTTCGGGCTTGTCGCGCGGTACACCAACGCGCGATGCATGTGTCCCAGTGCAATTTCAGGCCGGAGAAAGGCGCTTCTGCGATTATGGACTTTGTGCTTGACAGGTCGAGTTACGTATGGTCAGCTTTTCTCTTTTACAGGTCTTACGATGTATCTTCATTTTTCCGTGGCTTGCCACAATATTGTTTGTCGGATGCAAGTCGGACTGGGCATGAAATGATGATGTTGAGTGTCTGGAATGCCTATCTAATAGCGCCCGTTACTGTTCATCCAATCCGGACGCCATCCTAAAATTTGATAGCACTCTCTTGTTGGATTCGGCGTAATGCATAAGATGCGTTGCAGATTCGAGCGTGAAGGGCACATTTTCACTGTCTCCAATAAAGGTCGATGTTGATACCATTTCAAATGGTATATTTTTATCCTGGATGAGATAAATGCGGATTTTATGGGAATGGCGTATGAGAGTGTATTTACAAGTTACTGTAACCGCTGGGCAGCTAAGAGGTAGTTGACTTCGAGGTTTTCAAGGCCACAAGGTGCAGTGAGGCCCTTCTGCTGACTTAACCACCATTTGCGTCGAAGAGGATCCCAATATATACCACGCATATCTTGAACAGTCCAATCTTGGCCGAGACCACGCACAGCTTCCGCGAGCTCCTGGCTCTTGATGTACTTGTGCCAGTCGTGTGTACCTCGGTGTACGAGACGGAGGAGATCCTCCGCGAGGAAGACGGTCAAGAAATGAGCAATGAAAGTACGTGACATGGTAGAGAGAAACAGATGACCACCAGGACGAACCATGCTCGCGCAGGTCTTGAGGAATTCGTCAGGGCGGCTGACATGCTCAATAATCTCCATAGCGCACACAACGTCAAATGTCTCGCCCTCGGCATGCAGGTCCTCTATAGTACAGTTTGGTTACTGAAACAGGCAAGAAGAAAGATATAATAAGATGAACGAATGGCATACCTGCCGTTGTATTTCTGTATTCAAGATGTTCACTCAGTCTCGGGTCCTGCTTGGCGTGTACTTTGGCCATTTGGATATTATCATACGCAGCGTCTGCACCTAAAACGTTGCCACCCAACCGAACGAGCGCCTCGGATAATAAACCACCGCCACAGCCAATATCCAACATACGCAGACCTTGGAATGGCTTGGGTTCTGCTTTTGTTTTGCCAAGCTGTTCGCGTACATAGGAAACACGTGGTGGGTTCATGAGCTGAAGCATGGCAAACTCGCCGTCGGGATTCCACCAGTCTTCGGCCATGGCGCTAAACTTTTTGATTTCACTGTCATCCACACTGCTTGGCTTGGTGGAGTAACAGGCACGCCTCGCCGTAGTAGCAGTCAAGGCTGCCCGTCGAAGTATGAGAGAGCGCATGATAATAACTACAAAATCAAAACAAAAATCAGAAAAGGGCGCGTGGTCGGAGAGGGACAACGGCAACGGCAGCGGCAATGGCAAGGGCGGCGCCTAGCTCCGTTTATTGTCCGTCTCTTACTTCCTTTCCTTATTATCTGGACCTGTCAAAGAAGACGACCATAACATTTCATCATGTCACGCACTGTAGGCGATCTCTATTGCGTCGTGGCTGCTGCTGCTCATGTTGGAAAGCGACTCGTGGAAAACCAACGCGATCAGATATGCTTACATGTCAAGACCTCGTCGTTATTGAATCCCACTCCTGTCATTCACGCTTATCATAATAACCACCATGGAGCGCACCATTCCGACACTCCAGCCACCAGCCACAGCTCAGTTGCAGCACAGAACATGGCAACAGACCAGACAGCAAAAAGCACTGTTCCCGAGCCCGAAGCACTTGGGGCCACTGAGCTCGAGGCGACCGCATTTAAGCCGGAGCCACCTGCCATAGATATAAAATCTCCTCCAAGCACACCCAAGACCACATCCACTGCATCCACCAATTCATCATTCATAAACCAAACTTCCACGCCGGATGAAAAGAGATTGACTCCTGATTCTGTTTTTATCGACGAAACCTTGGCATCCGCTACCGATACCGTAACGCCGCCGCCACCTGAGGCCCGCAAAGTCCTTAAAGAATCACGGATACCCACCACGCGTTTTGGTCGCCTGTGGCAGTACGGCACCCTGGCAACCGGCCTTGGTGTAGGTGCTGTCAATGAATCATTGAAGCGTGCTACGGGTCTCTCAAGTAATAAGCAAGGTTCCGCCATGCTGAGCAAGAGCAACGTCGATTTACTAGTTGACAAGATATCACGTATGCGCGGCGCCGCACTCAAGATGGGACAAATGCTCAGTATCCAGGGCATCCAGGCCGCAGGAGAGTCGGAGAGTTGGATTCCTCCCGAGATGGAACAAATTTTGCTGCGTGTCCATGACAGTGCCAATTACATGCCAAAGAAACAGATGGAGGTAGAATCGATATGAGAACGAACAAAAAGAAATTTATATACTCATATCGTTCATTTATAGCGCGTCATGACAAAGGAGTTGGGTAGTGATTGGCAATCTCAATTCAGTAACTTCGACCCTGTTCCTATCGCCGCAGCCTCCATTGGTCAAGTGCACGCGGCGTCCTTGGATGGCAAAGACGTCGTGGTCAAAATCCAATATCCCGGTGTAGCAGAAGCCATCGATAGCGATTTGAACAACCTCAAGGCGATTGTTACGTTTAGTAACTTACTTCCGCGGGGACTGTACCTTGATAATACCATTAAGGTTGCTAAGGAAGAACTGGCATGGGAATGCGACTATATTCGGGAAGCAAACAATACTATCCGGTATGGTGAACTGCTAGCGGGCGACGAGCGGTACAAAGTACCCAAGGTGTACAAGGACATGTGTACACCGCGCGTTCTGGTGCTCGAGCGGCTCCAGGGCCGTGTGCTCAGCAAAGCAACAGAGGAATCGCAGGATCTTCGCGACAAGGTATATACAGCCTAACCATGTGAATTCATGTCTTGGTTTACTAATCGTGGTGCATCCTTGCTTATTTAATAGCTGGGTGAACACTTGTTGCGACTTTGTCTGCGAGAAGTCTTTAGTTTTCGGTTCATGCAAACCGACCCCAACTGGTCCAACTTTTTCTACGACCGCAACAAGGGCTCCGTCGAACTGTTGGATTTCGGCGCATGCCGTGAATTTGGGGATATTTTCCTTGCTTCTTATGGCCAGATTCTCAAGGCGGCAGCGCGCGGCGATCGCAATGGTGTTTGGGAGTGGTCTGAAAAGCTGGGTTTCGTCACTGGCTACGAGACGGGCGTCATGCGCGAAGCTCACATTGATAGTGTGATGACCCTCGGCGAGCCCTTCCGCCATGATGCGCCTGACGTTTTCGACTTTTCATCGCAGACCATCACCGCTCGCGTACGGGAAACCGTGCCGGTGATGCTCCGTCATCGTCTCACACCGCCACCAGACGAAACATACGGCCTCCACAAAAAGCTATCCGGTGCGTTCTTGTTGTGTACAAAATTGGGCAGTCGATTCGATACCAAAGCAATCTGGCGCGAAGAAGTGGAGCGCGTGTTCCGATAGAGCAAGGAGAAACAAATCTATACAGTTATTTTCCTTGTTTTTTTTTTTTTTTATAGAAGAATCAAAAATGTATAGCACTAATAGCACAACTAATAGTTCTTGTGGGATAAGGGGACAGTCGCACGCGCCTCGGCACTGCTGCTGACACTCGCGCTGGCACTCGCGCTCGAGACAACCTGCTTGCGAGTGTCACCGCCAGTAGTCTGGTTATGACGCTGCTGATATTCTCCGTCATAGCCATCCTCGTGCTGTACCATGATATAGCTTGCTGCAACAGGTGTCAGCTGGTTGTCAGCTATGAACTTTTTGAGGTCGAAGAAGGCGCGGTGAATTTCGGGATTCTCGAGCTCAGGCACAAAGGTTTGATTCACCGTGGGCTGTTCAAAAAGCGTAAACACATAGCGGTGGATACCCGAACCGGCAGGTGGAGTGGGACCGTGGTAGGGTGTATATGTGTGCAACGAAGTCTGATCGCGCATATCCGTGCCGGGCTTACCACCATCAATGTTGGTAGCAATCCAGTGGCGCACCTGAGGCACTTCAGCATCTGCATCAATCTATGTAAATAGAACGCTGCGTCAATAAAGAGTAGGTAATGGGGGTGGGGAAGGCCTTCGTACCATAGCAATGGTATAGTGTTTGTCCTTATTCGGAGCAGGGAACCAGATATGAGGCATCTCAACCACCTCGTCAGGGCGCAGCTCCTCGCCAGCTTGGACCATCTTCTCTTGGTGGTAAGTGATCTTCATGAAGGAAGTAGGCTCAAATTCAGGAAGGACTTTTAAGCTATGTGAGTATGTATCTACTAGTAATATACGGCGGCAATACATACTATCAGGGACAACCTTGGCATTACGAAGGTCTGTTTTCATTTGACGAGCGACATAGCCGTCGAGGGCAGAGACGAAGTTATTGCCGACCAAAAGGACCACAGCGGAGGTCAGAAGAGGAGTGAACTTGACCATGAGAACAAGGAAGAAGGATGGGTGAACAACGAGGGTGATAGATAGACAAAGAACCGTCTTATATTTATATATATGTTTCTACATTCTTGAGTGTGTGTTATATCGTTTAATGCGAATAGCGTAAAAAAATTTAAAAGCACAGAATAGGTTCAAAATTTGACGTATTCCTTGTTCGGCAAGCTTCCTTCTTGAGATTGCAACTAGACCGTTCTTCCTGGAGTCTATGCCAAACTGGGCCGAGAAGAATCTGCTCATTCATCGTTTGACAGGATCCAATGACTTAAAACGTACTACTCTACGCGAATGGCCCTGGGTATGTCGTGTATTTGTTTTATTTGAAAAGATATCACGATTGCATTTACACATTCCAGAACACAGCTTTCCAGGGCGACGTGTTTGCCAATGATTTAGATGTCCAGGTCATTCTAGGGTGCATGGACTCGACTTTTGCCTGCGAAGACCAATCCATATGGCTGCAGAAGAGTGTCAATTTTATTGTCTCTAAATTACCTGAAGAATGCGGATGTTACCTGGATATCTTTCATGCCCTTCTCAAGAGACACCGAAAGACTCCCAACGCTGTTGGCCAAGCCCTTTTGAATACATTCGCGCATCATCCCTTACTCTCCCATTGGGTTTCCTCTGGCCTAGATCATGAGGTATGGTCACTTTTCTATTATTATTTGTTTATTCATTTATATATCCAGAATGTATCATTCCTCGTACTTCTGATTGATCTTGTCAAAGCTAAGCAAGACTATGCAAAAGAAGCATTGCTATCGTACCATCAAAAAGTACTCCACTTGTGGTATGCCTCTCATATCACTGTGGTCCGTCGGTCGATAGAGCTCGTGCTCCGGTTGCTGAAGCAAGGCTCTTTTCCGCCCGCTTCAGCACTGCACGGGCTTTATCATTTCATGGATTATCTTGCTCAGTCTTTAACGCTCGAGCAACTCCACATCTTACTGGCTCCGGATCGTACAGAATTCTACCATGATCCTGTCATCCCGTCTATCATCATCGATCGCGAGTGCCTGAAACTGCTGTCCCAAGCCTTTCTCTCTTCGCTCCTTCTCCCGCACGCTCAAATACCCGCAGATATAGTTGAACATATATCGCAACGTATCCATGGTAATGAACCACCATTTGACTAGATGTACGTATAGCTATGGTATTAATACTTTAGTTTTGTGTAGTGTTCCGCCAGGAACTCACTGAAATGGACATTCTAGACTTGATATTTCAACTACATGCCAATAACGATGATGATGCTGTCAATCTTCAGCTAGATGTCCTCACCTTACATGGTAGTCATACCAATGCACAGTAAGTCTTTGTATTAGGAGTCACATGAAGCTTACATCTTACTTTTAGGGTGAGTGGCCTCCTAGATGCTATGGGACTTGAACCCCATCGACTCTTTCTTTTTTTCTGCTACCGCTCGGGGATGGATCACAGCCTTCTCGTGGATTTTCTTCTTTCGAGCGAGACCGAATTTCTTTTCTTTTTCTTAAGATACCTCAAGCATGCAGCAGCTCATCCAGAAAAGCTCGTACGTGTCTGCAACAAGCTTGGAGACGAAACAGATGGCGAGATTGATATATATGATATCTACGGTATGATGCAACGCATTGTACCTGTGCTAAAAGCGGGTGGATTTCCCTACAATCCCGCTCCGTTGATTCATCGGTTGGAACAAGTGCTAAAGTATTTGGAGCCATATCTCAGTTGATCGAGCCGTTATACTGTGGCATTAAAAATAGTCAGACATGTATGTAATGTCTATTAAAGTTGAAGTATTTGAGAATATCTCAAGGGACACAGATCGGCATTTTGAGTAGCTGCATTGTTATGCCTCAATGGTACAGCATATAAAGAAGTGTCAGGCATACGTTCTAATCACCCCCCCCCAAAAAAAAAAAAAAAAAAAAAAAAAGAAAAGAAAAGAAAAGAAAAGAGAAGACGACATGTATTCTGCGCCAAATGTCCGTCCACGCCCACCATTGAGTATGGTGACTTGTAGCCGTAACTATAAAGCGCATTAGTGCCAGGTAATTGCAGTGTGAGCGTGTATTAACGACCCCGGCTCCGGCCACTTAGGTACGTAAATAAGTGAATATGAGTGTCCACTACAATTAACTTTGGGAACGAAAAATACATAGGCTAGCTAGACATATGCTAATGATATAATAAATCAAGCAAGGCTTATCACTTTGCTTGGTTATATGCTCAACAACATGATGGACATATTAACAAAGCTATTACAAATCTTTTAACATGATACATCAAGCTAGTAGGTATTGCTTAAGTTTATGCTTCACTGACTTTTACAAGTGGGAATGATGGAAATGCAATAGTGATACGGGACCCATCGGTGAGCGCATCTGCAAGACATGGAAATAGGGAAGGAAGACGAAGCAAAAGTACATACAGTAGTTTGCTATTATTTAAAAATACTACAGTAGAGGATTATGAGTGAGAGGATGCATGGTTCAAACCAAAAGATGAAATGTTGCTGCTGCTATGCGTTCTTGCTATCCGGGTGTCTATCAACGACGGTGACCGGGGAAAGTAGTTCAGCCTGTTCTCGCTCGCGCTCAGTAGCAGGGTACTTCTTTTCCAGATAGTCTGAGAGGCCCATGCCTACAGTGGCAATGATCATACCACCTAATAATACCCATTTCAAAGTGAGACCATGGCAAACAGGTGCTCGCACAAGTCATGTTCTGTCCTGTCATGTACTTTACCAACGCCGATCCAAACACGCGTGCGCGGGTTGATTGATCTATAAGCTTGCCACAGCGATTTGTTGTTTTGCATATCCACCCAAACAAAAGAAAGAGGGAGAGCGCGCTTCAATGACCGACCCGTTGAATGAATGCGGTCTTGACAGCATAATGATAATACTGTATGACACAGCAGATAGGCGTACGTACCCATCATTATACGAGTGTACACGCAAATATGTCTACCAATATTCATTCATAGAAGACGCTTAAATCTATACTGGATGGAGGGTGTACCCTTGCCACTATGTGGGCATGCTACAGTATGTAGTACCACATCTCAGCGCTTCTTAACACAATTTTCAGATAAAAAAGGGATGACTCGCTAGTATTCGGATAATGCGTATCGACGCGTCGACGTCTTCCATATTGTCTGCTTCTATAAAAACAAACACTTGGTATGTAGTAATAATACTGTCTTGTCCTCTACTGTCATATGGGATAATGGATAATGTATTTACTCGGACATGCATACTTGAAAGTTTAGCCCTCCGCATCAGTTTTCCAATTTTATTCTAGCCGTAGTCCCAAATTGTTCACTCTTTTCTTAGCTTCCCCTATTCAACTCAAATGAGGTTGATGCTGCCGTATTGGCTGGTTACAATGTATGTTTTGCACTAGATAAAGAAGGATACGTTTTATTGAACTAGAGGACGTTTCAAAAGCTTTCTCGTTACGTCCTGCTTGGGGTTTGAATGGAAACGAGCACCACCTTTCAGTGAACCGAATGCAGTGAACAATAAGAATGTCCATCTCGGCAATTATACCCACTCGCACGAGGATGTAGAGGCTCCTACTTATACTTGCACTCCCATCGGTGAATGTGATGTCTGTACTCCCTTGGAAAAGGTATGTTTCTTATCCTTTAAGTCTCTTTATCTTTCAAATAGCTGGTTGGTATGGATATGTCTGTCTTATTATTATATGTATAATAAATAGAAAACAATGCCGCATTGCATGGAATACGGCAATAAGGAACCCGTCCGCTGCGAATGGGATGATCCTGATTTTGCACCCGATAAAAACGCAACTTTGGATCCAGATTCTATTACTTTACCGGCGTTCCGTGGTTGTCCTCATGTCAAACGCATCGAACGCTGGAAGACTATCCGCTTCGAGGTATTATTCTTAATCTTTTTCTTTCATCTTCCGTCTTACTAATTGCATCGCTTTTATATAGTCCGTCAATTTTGTCGTGGCCGTCCTGGCTGTCATATTCGTATTTTGGCGTCAGCGAAAACTTGCGAGAGAACAGTATCAGCGTCTGGCTCAACGCATTGGCGTCGCTACAGCATAAAGTCCCGTTTCTTTCATCATGTACATATATACTTCACCTTCCCCTCTGCTATTTCTTGTACCCATATTGTTTGCATAAAGCCACTCTCAGGCTTTCTCGGTCTCAAGACTTCTATTAAAACAGGCCCGCTACATGAGAAAGATGTTTATATTATAGGTATACAAATGATTTCATGATGCAGAGAAAAGACGCAATATCAGGTACATGACAGATCCTAAGAAACGAAACGCAGCCAGTCCGGCATTAGTCCATAGTATGACCGCCATGTATGTAGTCCCTGCTGACTCCACATAGAGCGTATTGTATTGACTGGATGTCACGAGCGCAACAAGAATCACATTACACGCAATCCAGAGTAGTACAAGATGCGTACGGAATGAGCGATAATAGTCTTCTTGTTGCCGTGGTGGAGGTGCCTAAGGAATGGCCAAATCAGCAAAACTACGTGTTTCGTTTACTCCTTACACATACCGGAAGTTCTACATTCTTCTTTTCAAGCTCTTCGAGTGCGTCATCGTATTGGCTATTGATGTCGACCTGATCGGCAGGTAGCAGGATTTCTACTGTAGCTTCTCCGCCATCCTCTGGTTTACTTTTCTTGACGACGCCCAAGTCTCGCGAAATGCCAGAGTCGCCCTTGGTGCCCCAGCTATATAATCCTGATAAACAAAAAACCTCGCATTGGACTTCCATGACTTACCTGACATCGTGCGTATTGCAAAAAGCATAAATGTTGAGTATATTGACATAGCCGGGAAGGAGGATCAAGTACGGCAGAAAGCTTGTGATCATGTGTCCGGGCTGACCATAGAGGAGACTGGAGACGAGATAAAGACCATATGTGGCCATTACAGAAACAAGCATGTTGCGGAGGCCAGGATTATCCAACGCCAGCCGGATATCTGCCCCCGCATCGCCTGTCCAATGGATACTCTCATTGGCTGCCTTGACACCTTGGTAAACGAGCCAAGAAGAAGCGAACAGCATGTAGCACATGATTATGGAGAACGCGACGAGACAAGCGGTGAAAAGCCATTTCGACCTAGAAGCATACACCCAATGAGATACCTGATTCAAACTCCTTGATGCATGCTTACCCTTGTGGCCGATTTCCCAAAGAACAAATGAAAACAACGACGACAACGAAAAGATAGATATAACGCACTACGTCAAAGATTCGACCTCCCCATCCATTACCGAATGGATCGATAGATTCATCAGTCAAGCTTTTGGTGATAAAGTAGAATGTCACGTAGAAGTTGCCCTATAAAATATAATATCTGAGCAAAGCATGCCGTATATTTCATAGATCAGACGACTTACTAGAGCAAACCAGCTGAACAAAAGGCTGATAACACTGTACACCGTTTCAATCGCGAGAAGCACCATACGTGTGAACGAGTGTCGACTTTTCCACACGGATCGGAAATTCCAGAGACTATACACACCTGCAAAGAAGCTGCCGTTAAGCCACCGCCGACGCTGGGAAATGAATTCAGGCAGCTGGTCAGGTACGTCGGTGATAGCATAAGCCGTGTTACAATAATGAAGCAGCCAGCGTTCGCCCTTTTTGGCAACAAGTTCAAAGCAAAGAATGCGGTCCTCAGCGAGGTACATATTGGCCTCAAATAACCCGCCGTTGCCATGGAGTGCCTCGCCTTTAAAGTACTTTTCCAGAGGACCATGTCCGTTGATGTCGTTTTGAACGGCACAGTAGCGGTAAGCGGAGAAGGCGCCAGGTAGGACCGAGATGTAGCCAAATACGCTCTCCATGGGTTTGTCAAGGATGTTGGACATTTTGTATTCGAAATTTTGCGCGGCGACGAGTGGGTTGAGCAAAAACTTATTGGCAGGTCCAAGCATGGCACGGATTTCACCGCACGCGCCGCCGATATGTGCATGCCGATCAAAGACTTTCCAAAGCTGATAGATGCTGATATAACTCGGCCGTGTTCCAACATCAAGAAGGACGCATACATTGGGCTTAATCAATGGCCCAAAAGCGTTGAAGAACCACCGATGCGAGTTGATCTTTTTTGCATTCTTTTCCTTGAGACAGAAGAGGATTTGTACCGGTACAATGCCCTAATTAACGGTATGAAGACTTGCTGATGATATGCGCGAATGTATTGGTACCTTGTCTGCACCTTTGAGTTTCATGTCTTGGTCAATGGATATCTGACTGGTAAACTATAGAATGGAAGTTAGATTACCTGTGCTGATGCAGTTGCCAATATCATACTTCGTAAAGATGTGCTTTGACAGGTTTGTCGTCGACCATGTTTTTAGCCACACCTTCTTGATACACGCCCATGGCCGCGAGGACGCTCAGGACCCGTTTGTTGATCACCTTACGTCCGTCGGCCACTATTGTGACTACGACCTTTTTCCAGCTATCTGGACCCCAAATGTGGTGGTTCTGCAGACTGCAAAGATGTGATATGTTCTTCATCACACTGTGCATAGTGCGTACGAACAGGACTTCATCTTCCTATAAGGGAGGATACGTGAGCAACAACGAAAAATTAATCAGATTTTTTCGTACATTGTACATAGTCATGACAATGAAAAGCTCTGTGGAACGCCCATAGTGTTGTTGTCGCAAAGTATAATTTTTATGTGGGAAATCGTCAGGCTCACAAGTTACCGCCGTATAGCGCATCGTGCTGAATTCGTGGGCCTTGCGCGGTATGGCGCTTAGGAGACGATCGGGCAAGGGCCGTTCGATGACGAGGTTACCATCCGTAAGACGAATATTTTTCTTTGCATAGCGTCGAGCGGTGTGTACGGGAGCCGGACCATAGTGGCGCTTATGGTACGCTTCTTCTTCTGCAGATTCCATATCCACAAGCGTACTCGCCGCTGAAATTCTGTTATTACGATGCTGATATCGAGCTGCAGTTACTGGTTGCTGGGCGTTGGCTGCTACGGTTGTAGGCGAGACAGATGCCATGTAGCGTCTATGTTGCTGCTGATGCTGCTGCTCCTGGTGCCTCCGTCGAGGCGGTGGCGTGGGTGGGATCTCAGTAGCTTGTTCCGAGAGTTCATTGCTCCGAAAAGGACTTGTGTAGGTATGGGAGGCAACTGGAGGGCTAACAGAAGCCATTGGCGTATTGTTCTCAATTTGCCGCTGCTGCTGCTGGTTTGGCGGCGTGGGCTCTGGTTTGCCAAAGACAAATTCCGCTATCCACTTTGTGATACCATCTGTCTCTTCTGCTGCACGAGAG
Source organism: Syncephalastrum racemosum (assembly GCA_002105135.1). NCBI lineage: Eukaryota > Fungi > Mucoromycota > Mucoromycetes > Mucorales > Syncephalastraceae > Syncephalastrum > Syncephalastrum racemosum. The sequence goes on from MCGN01000004.1 coordinate 1,981,860, forward strand.
GACGCTCCGTTAGAATTATCTTGAGGAGAAGACATGAGCGAGACAAGAAACGAGTGGAAATAGAACAAGCGAAAGTAAAAAGTAAAATTATGTATGGAGAAAGGGCCTAGAGAGATCAATAATAATCGTCGGAATTGGGGTGCTTGCCCGAAAAGGCGTTTGTTTTGCACCCACAAATGCCACGCACGGAAAAAGCTGTGGCGATGCCAAGTCGCAAGTCCAATGTCATTTATGAAAACTGGACTGTCTACTCCAAGCAAGGCAAACGCATGTTTCGATGCAGTCTGTAAGTGTATTCAAAGCAAGATCTTCTTTAATTGTGATAGTAACAATTCGAAAGCAAAAAAGCAGACTGGTATCTTGCTCGGGATCTGGCAAAACGGTGCGAGACAGAGGAAAAGGCGATTCAGCTCACATTCGAACCAAAAGGCCAAGGTCACTCAGAATCGGATTACATGATGGAGGATCGTCTTAACCAGTGCGTCGCCTGCGCTTCCACCAAAGGCCTGACTCTCCACCACGTCGGTAGGTCCTCGAACCATAAGGGAGGTCACCTGGTTCCTAAGATCATATATCGTTATCGTGATAGTACCTGACGTATATCGTCGATGCATGCCACTCAATATCAAATCCAAGTCGGTAAGATAAGACAAAACGCAAAGATGCACATTATACTAATTCGGATCACTATGCAATTTCATACACAGAGTCGGGATTTACTGTTACTATGCAAGCAGTGTCACGACCAATACGAACGTCATGCCATGGCACTCAAAAAAGCTCTCGCTGTCAAGTACGACGTTCCGCTTGAAGGCAAAGGATGGGTTATGGTTCCTGAGAATCGGATTGCCCGAAAAGCCGCGTCAGCTCTGCTGCGTCCCGATTCGGTGAAAAAGATTCCCGAGGCACGGCTCGCTGAACTGAAGCGCGCTGTCGAGGCATACTGTCAAGATAAGGAGGAATGGAACTGCCTGCCGTGGGACCAAATCCTCGTGAAGTGCTGCGAGCTTAAAGATATGTATCCTGGACCGGAATTCGCCGAGCATGGCCAGACCGTCGTGAGCGAGCTCATGAAAGAAGAACTAATCGAGGATGGACATACACGATGGCCTCAGCTCGAACAATTCATCCGTGAATGGCGGCTCCATTTTCTGAAGCACGCACAGCCCAAATATCTTAGCTCAAGGTGGGGTGCCGAAAACGAGATCTATACCCACTGAAATTGTGAGATACGGTGGTGCCACAAACCTATGACCGAACATTCGGGGCAACTGTTTATCTCCTTTATCTTGCCCGGATAAAACATATCGGCGATCGCCAGACACACTTTGTTACTAATAGACCTACTCCACTGGCCCGATTTTACTTACTTCTCGGATCTCCATCACCCAAGCATTGGGTTCCGTTTTATCATTGAATCAATAGGCATAGCTAAATGTCTATTAGTATTCTTCGTAATCCGTCCCTTATTCAACGCATTGAATGGTCCATAGACATAATATTATACTATCTACTCATACTATCATTGAATGTGGTCCGGCATGGGAAATTCGGATGTGATACATTAAACAGAACCTCGATAGGGGGGGATATGATATTTACGACGACATGAATGATAGGAGATAACCGCCAGAGGTGTATGGGCTTGATTGTACAGTCCACCAGCCTAGCTGCTAAGCGCTCTGTAAGCAAAGCACAGTCCTGTCGATTAACTTTACTGGGCGTATTGATAATGTTTATCGCTATCCCGCACACGGTGACAAAGACATCCGTGGATATATCTCATCAAGGATAAGGATGAAAGACATTCCATATAAATACGCATTGAAAAGTACGTCGTCCAAGTCATATTTGACATCTATATATTCCTATGGTATCGACTACTGCTACCTCGCTATTCCTTCTGGCTACTGCGGCTCTGCAGGCCATGGCCGCCCCGGCATCTACCGCCAAGATCTATGTACCTGATGGGCTTGAGGCTGATTCCCTTACAAACATTTATCTGGATTACGGCTCTACTGTCATTGGCGGCAAGATGTCGCTTGCTTTGAGCGACTGTGCATCAGGCACACCAGAGCACGTTATCGGTGTTACCGAAATCACATCTGATTTCCGGCCTACTAAGTTCGCCTGGCTCGTGCCTTCTGACGCAAAACAAGGTTGTCTCACAGCAACCGATGGCGAAGGCAAGCTCATTGCAAAGAGCGAATCATATACTATTTCCCAGAAACTTTACAAGCGCGGTCACCCCGAGCTCGAGGATATGTATTTTGATGCTGTAAAGTATTACAAATCCAAGATGGATAAACGTAGCTCTCCAGCAGCCAATAGCAAGGATACAAGTACGTGTTTGAAAGATAGTTATGATGTATCAGACGACTCATTTTTCCCTCCTAGAGATTGGCATTGTCGGTGCCGGTATGTCTGGTCTGTTTAGCGGCTACTTGCTCGATGAAGCTGGCTTCTCGAATTACGAGATTATTGAGGCAAACGATAGACTTGGCGGGTAAGTTCTTCAGTGAAAATAATTATGATGATGCAAGGTGCTAACATATATTTTCATTAGGCGTGTTCATACCGCCTACTTTAACTCGTCAGATCTGTACCAAGAAATGGGTATACATTTGCAGCACCCTCTACCTATCTGCGTTCTCACTCTTAAGCGAATACATAGGACCGATGCGTTTCCCAGTGGCCTTCAAATACAAGAACAAGACACTCCCAGTCACCGACCACGACATTGTCTTCCAGCTGGCTGATGACCTAAACAAGAAGAATAAGCACAAGGATAAGTACAAAGTCGAATTCATCAAATGGGTCCAGTCCATGGAGAAGTAAGCGCTTTGTCTCGCCGAATAATAAGAAACGTCTGAAACTCATGCTGTATTCTAGCAACTTGTACTACAAGAATGGCGTCCGTCTCCCCGATGGCAGTGTTCCTACCGTCAGCGACGTGACTAAGAACAGCACACTCAGCATTCAAGGGAAGGGGATATCCAAGCTCTCTGACGAAGCGGATAAAGCCACGTCTCAGTTTTACACAAGTGACTGGGACTTGCTCATGTCCAAAGACCTGTATGAAGCGCACGATGTAAGTGACAGCGAACCTCGTTTATCAGGATGGCGCCCACTCAACTTTTTATATAAACCAATAGAAAGCTATCAAGGAAGGCTATGACGACTGGTCCGAATGGGGCTGGATGCACAACAAGATGGGAGTGAGCTTGAACGCCACGGAACTTAGCACGGGTGGATCAGCAAACCAGATTTGGGGTGACATGTACGACTCCTATACGTTCAGTGCAAGTGACTGGCGCACCATTAAGGGTGGCCTGAACCGACTCCCTGAAGCCTTTGGTCCTGTTCTGGGGGAAAAGGTCACTTTCAACACCCGTGTCTCCAAGATTGACTATGATGGCAAGAAGGTCTCTGTGCAGTGGAAGAAAAACCCTTATGACGAGAACTACGAGTCAAAGGAGTTTGACAACGTAATCGTTTCCGCGCCTTTTACAATCGTTCGCGGCTGGCATATGCCTGGTAAGTACATAGACAAGTGTTCTTTTTACCCTTTGCAGATTATTTATACTAACTTATGTAATCGTAGAACTCTCGTTCACTCTGTCGCAGGCCATTCAAAATCTTGGTTACAGTCAAGCGTGCAAAGTGGCACTTGAATTCAAGACGCGCTTTTGGGAGAAACTCGAGAAGCCTATCAAGGGTGGCTGTGACTCGACCGATCTTATTTCCGGCTCGGTCTGCTATCCCAGCTACGACATTGGCTCCGATGGTCCGGGTGTCATGCTGTCCAGCTACGCCAGCGGCAACTTCGGCCTCCGTTTTGCGGCCATGACAGAGGAACAGCATGTGGCGCGTGTCTTGGAAGATATGGTCGAGCTGCACGGTGATATCATCAAGGAGCAATACACTGGCAACTACAACCGTAAATGCTGGATCCAGGACGAGTTTGAATCTGGCGCCTGGGCAGAGCCCGAAGCTGGTCAGCACAAGCTCTACATGCCGTCGTATTTCAACATGGAGAAAGGCCTCGTTTTTGTTGGTGAACACACCGATATCAAGCATGCCTGGATCAGCGCCGCCCTCGAGAGCAGTATCCGTGGCGTCGTCATGATCCTCGTGGAGCACGGTCATATCACTGAAGCCAAGAAAATCGTCAAGGAATGGAACGCTGGCTGGATGAAGATCTAAATCGATCATATTCAACGACACGGCGATTTCATATTTAAATTTATAGTAGAATAGACTCATTGTCGTTTATTCGTTCAGATTAAACGTCTATCTTGTATGACATATTATGCTTTACAGCATGAGCCTTATTGTTGCGTCTGGAGATATTTGGCTGGGGACGCTGTGCATGCGTCATGTTGCATGTGTTCAACTATTGTGGAACTAAAGTGGTCACAGATTCTCGGTAAACCCCAAAGAAAAGGGCAGCCTCGATCTTATCAGTTCAAAGCGGCAGAAATAACAAGCGGTGATGATTTGTTTAGCGATGCTGCGCACAGACGATGAAATCAAAGGTTGTTCACCAGTCGCAAGAGAAGTAACTACGATCCGCCACATACAGTAAAAAGCGTGGTATCGTTAGAACTGCACGGATGCTATCGCCCGCCGGCATTTTCCCGTTCAGACGTCGGCTGCATCCATTCTTTACGTGGAACGGGTCCGGCTCGTATCTAGTGCTGCGTATTTTACCTACCTCCCTCCGGAGGTCGAATCCGGCTGTACGGCAATCCAAATTACCGGTATCCTGACGCTTATCACTTTCGCAAGCAACAAGATATGATATGAACGTTTCGCCGTACTGACGTACCTGTAAAGTCAATTGCACTGGATTTTCACGTCGCACAACAGGCCATGTGGCGAGTGAAGGGGCCGAGGAACTGACACCTTATGGGCCGTCATGATGATATTTTGGGTGCAAAGCCGAAGGACACTCCGTACTCCGCTGAGCTTTTTTTTTTTGGTGCGCAAACCGGCCAATAAAATTGTGCGACGCATGAACTCCGCCTAGCTCTGCGAGGGTTTGGGGAACAAAGCGTGGGGCCGCACTAGCATGTGAAGGACTTCTTTCACTTTCTTTCCTCTCTTCCTATATAAAACCGACACTATCATTTTTTTCGTGCATGCCACCAGTTCGCACTCATGATTCCCGACTCGTTCATAGCGAGACATATCATCTACGCCCTCGCTTTACTCCAGACAGCAGTTGCTCCTCTCGCTTTTGTCTACTACGTCTTTTATATCGTCACTGAAACTCCCCTGTTCGTGACCGACCATGCTTTGCCGAACGTCTTTTTACATTACTGGCTTGGATGCGAGCTCATTTTCTATGTTTACTTCCAAATCACGCGCGACCGCATGCAAGGACATTTGCAACCCACCTTTCCCGACCTGAAAGAACGACGACAACTGTATCACAATTGCGTTACAAACATTGACGATATCGACGAATATTTGACGGGCTGGTTCATGAAAGCCAAAGATCCTCTTCAGCACCCGGTACGGCATGAGATACGACGCGAAAACCTTGCTGAATGGTAAGCCCCAATTCTGCACCGGCCTGCTAAATTTTCTGAACCGCCCTTTTTCAGGATTGCATGGGCCTTTTTTGCTCAACCGCTCGAGAATGTGCTGGAAGACGAATCCCTTTCGCTGGAAATGTACTCGATGATTGATGATTTTGAGAAACATTTTGGCGTGCATTTTGAAGAGGGGTACGACGAAGACATCGTCGCCGTTCGCCTCACCCTCGATCCTGTGCAGGCTTATCACCGGCCGTTGGCATTTTACCTCTTTGTCTTTGGTCTGCATCACCTCGCCAACTATCTGTTCACGTCGTGGGGTTTGGAGAAACATGGCCCTGACGTGCCCTCCTCCTTTTCTCTGCACGATCCTGCAACGACGGCCGCCACGACTCCTTCCATACTGACGACACCCTCCAGCTGCACGGAAAAGGTGGCATATTGGTTCCGCGATGGTGATCGCACCAAGAAACCCATTGTGTTTATTCACGGCATCGGCCCAGGCTGGATGCCCTACCTCAAATTTGTGCAGGATCTACTTGCCTTGGATGCTCCCGTCTTTTGTGTTGAGCTGCCGTTCGTGTCGATGCGATGCACTGCTGACGTCCCGACTATGCAAGAAACCGCGGACGATTTGCAACGTATGCTTCATTACCACGGATTCACCGATGCGGTCTTTGTAGCACACTCGCTCGGCACTGCTGTCACCTCTTGGGCTTTGAAGCTTATCCCGCGCTGCATTTCTGGGACCGTTTTACTCGACCCCATCTGTTTCATGCTCCACTATAAGGATATCTGCGTTAACTTTGTCTACCGCATTCCAAAGACAGCCAGTGAGGTACTTGAAAAGAAGAGCACCTTATCATGATCGCGTTAACTCATATGCCGTTTACTTTGCAGAGCATCGTTAAATACTTTGCGTCGAGTGAGTTGTACATCTCGCACTACATATCGCGCCATTTCCATTGGTTCCAAACTGCACTGTATGTGTCCCCTCCAGCACCTGAAGAGCCCCACACCTCCACAACTGTACCACGTAACACAAAAGTCTTCTTATCCGAACACGACAATATCGTCAACTCAACCCGCGCGCATGCCTACTTGGAACGTAACCAAGTCGATTCGGTTATTATGCCTGGCTTGGACCATGGCTGGTTTCTTTTCAAGTCAAAATGGCAGAAACAAGTCCTTGATACCATCTCCAATTTTATTGAAGCTTAGATTCTCCCTTATCCTTCTTGTACAGATTTCTCAGCAGTTATTCTTTTGTTATTTCATCAGTGTAGATATACCCTTTACTTCTAATACCATAATCCCTCCTTCATCCTTAATGCTAAACTGCTTTCTTCCTCTTCCCCTTTTTCATTATTTCTATAAAGAAAAGTTGGTACTTACTGTTTGCATACATAGCCCCGCGATATTCCATGCGCATGCATGAGTGTTTTGTCATTGGTCTACATACACGCTGTTTATACTCTCAGTGTAACTGATCTATAGGAAGGCAACGTACTCCAGACGATTTATTTTTCTTCTCTTATGTGTCTAATTCAGAAGGAAAAGTCGTCTATATCACGTGATGCTATGTAGAAAGATCACAATGCTGTCCATTGTTTTTGTCATGTGTCCCGGAGCTGTCATCCGGTGTGGCACGCACTACTTTATGCAAGACCCTTCACACCTTACATGTAGCGGCTGCAGAGGAGTACGAGGACCCTACTTGCTACTCCATCATAAGAGAAGGTCACTGTGTACTTGTGAGTACCAACAGGGCCACGTCAGCATAGTCAGCATACGCTTGCAAGCAGATGCCGTACAAGGAGCCAGTAACACAAGCAGCAGTTCATGAATGTGTAATAAAGTCCGCCAAAGCGGCTTCTTTTATGGTCAAAAGAGGATCATGTCATTTTTGCGGGCAAAGTTTCTCCACATTGTGCAAGCGCAATATGAATATTACTGATGATCTACGTGGTTTATAGCTGCTATAGACAGATGCATGGCATTGAAAATGGAAGTCAGTCCACGATTTTATGGTATAGAGGCAGAGCAGAAGTATAATGGAGATATACCGTAATCATGGACCCAGTATTTATATATTACTTTTGTATAGCATGCCGAATAGTGAGACCCATCTCTATTTATCAGTGACACAAGACGAGAGTTCTTATTCCCCACTAAGGCCAATGCCGTTCGGACCTGAAGGAAAGAAAATAATTCTAATACTTCAGTTTCCGCGGTAAAAAGTATATACAGAACTTCATAAAACATAACGCCATGAATAGTAGAAGGATAATAGTGTATGTTAGAGCGAAAAGAGAAGAGAAAGGAAGGCAATTTATTACGGTATGACGGCAGGCTTTTCTTCCGTGAGAGGAAATGAACCAGGGCATGTGAAAGCGTAGGAGCTCCAGTGGGTTTTTGCGTTTGTCAGCGAAAAGAGGAATCCGTGAAACCCCGCCATTATATTCGCAGCGAGGGCAGCCCTGGGTTGATGAAGTTGGTTCTTTTTAAATACCCTCTCTCCACTTGGAAACAACCTTTTTGCCCTCACGACTCTTTTCACTAGTGTCATATCATGCCTGCCATCAATTTGGATAAGCAAACGTACGAAGTTCCTGGCTCGCGTAAGCCCGGTCAGACTGGTAAGTCGAAGCTTTTCCAACTGGAGCCTATTTCGCTTTACGTGAGCAGAGCGCCTCCCCCACCCCACACCCCACACAAAATAGACGCATCCATGGACAAAGTGTACAAGGATTATGTTCCTGTGTGGGGTTTGCGGGGAAGTGAGAATCCTGCACAACGCCTTCTTTCGACTTGCCTATTACAGTTTTGTAACCTATGCAATGTAGGCATCTACCGTAGCAACCAGACAAAGCAGCTCGAAGAGTCCATTTCGCCCAAGGTCAAGACCATGTATGATCTCTTCAATCACGGTAAGCTAGTCATTTGGTCATAAAAGCGATTCCATGCTTATTTGTTCGCAGGTCTGAAGACATCGCGTGATCGCCCGTGCCTTGGTCACCGACCTATCAACCCCAAGACAGGCGAGCGCGGTCCGTACGTCTGGCAAACCTTCCGCCAAGTGTCGCACCGTATCACCAACTTTGGCTCGGGTCTTATGAACATGATCAACCATACCCTCAACGAGCCACGCACGAAGGGCATGCCTATCGGTATCTGGGCCAACAACCGACCCGAATGGACCATTGCTGACCTCGCTTGTGCTGCCTACGGTCAGTATGCCGTGTCGTTGTATGACACGCTCGGTGCTGACACCGTGGAATACGTTATCAACCACGCCGAAATCGAGATTGTCATCTGCTCTGCCGATCACATTGCTGAGCTGTTGAAGCTGCGTCACAAGCTGCCCAAACTCCGTGCCATTGTCTCCATGGACACCCTCGAGGATAGCATCGTCCCAGCCGGCAGCGCTTCCAAGAGCGAGATCATCAAGGCCTGGGCTGCCGAGAAGGATATCTTCCTAGTCGACTTTACTGCACTCGAGGCCGCCGGTAAGAAGAACCGCCGCTCGCACAACCAAGGCAAACCCGACGACCTTGCCTTCATCATGTACACCAGTGGTACTACCGGTATGCCCAAGGGTGCCATGCTCTCTCACCGTAACTTCGTCTCTGCCTGCTCTGCTTCCTACAAGAACATGGGCCCCAGCCTCGATGACGACGTGACCATCTCCTACCTCCCCCTGGCTCACATCTTTGGCCGTCTGATCGATATCACCGCGCTTGCTCGCGGTAGCCGCATCGGCTATTTCTCGGGCGATATAACTCAGATCCTCGACGATTTGCAGTACTTGAAGCCTACTATCTTCCCCTCTGTCCCGCGTCTTCTGAACCGTGTCTACGCCAGCATTGTGCAGAAGACTGTCGAGGCTCCTGGTGTCAAGGGTGCCATCGCCCGCCGTGCCGTCGCTACCAAGCTCGCCAACCTGAATGCCGGCAAAGGAAACACTCATCCCGTCTGGGATCGTATCATCTTCAACAAGGTACGCCAGGCTCTGGGTGGCCGCGTCCGCTTCATCGTTACTGGTTCTGCCCCTATCGGTCCTGATGTCATGCAATTCTTGCGTATCGCCCTGTGCTGTGATATGCGGGAGGGCTATGGTGCCACCGAGACCAGCGCCTCTAGTACCATCCACAATGAAAATGAGTACCGCGCCGGACACATTGGTGTTCCCTTTGCCTGCAACGAGCTCAAGCTCGTCGACGTTCCTGAGATGAACTACTTCTCCACTGACCCCTTCCCTCGCGGTGAGTTGTGCATCCGTGGCCCCAATGTCTTCATGGGCTATTACAAGGACGAGGAGAAAACGCGTGAGGCGCTGGACGAGGAGGGCTGGTACCACAGTGGCGATATCGCCACCCTCAATGAGTTCGGTTGTTTCGTCATCATCGACCGCAAGAAGAACATCTTCAAGCTCGCCCAGGGCGAATACATTGCTCCCGAGAAAATCGAGAACGTGTATGCCAAGGACCCCATTGTGGCCCAGATCTTCTTGCACGGTGATTCGCTCCAGAACAGCCTTGTTGCCATCATCGTGCCCGATCCGGATGCCCTGAACGCCCTTGTGGCCTCCAAGCTTCCCGCTATCGCTGCCAAGAAGCTCAGTTACCAGGAACTGTGCAAGAATGCCGATGTGAACAAGGCTGTCTTGGATCAGCTCACCCGTGTCGGCAAGAAAGCTCAACTGCGCGGTTTTGAATTTGCCAAGGCGATCTACCTTGAGTCCAATCCCTTCTCGATCGAGAACGAGATTCTCACTCCTACCCTTAAGGTCAAGCGTCCACAAGCCAAGGCCTACTATGAGACCCAGATTGCTGCGCTGTATGAGCAGCTGGCTAGCCAGGTTGACCCCGCTAAGGCCAAGTTGTAAACTACCCGCGTCTTTTATTTTTCGCTCAACTAGATTGTCCTTTGTCCTACCGTCCCTTTTAACCCTACGAAAAAAAAAAGAATATCACATTAAACCAAGAACCATGTTTTAATTCTCTTAATTTTTTTGAAATGGGTGCTCAAAGTGAAAATATAAAATATGTGTAAATTCTGCGCCCAATCATTGCGAGTCAATTGATACCGCGACCATGCGTCCCTGTCAAGGTACGAAACTTTGACGCATTATATGCTAAGAATGTATCCAAGTTCCATTTAACCCAATAGATCAGCAGGCGCTTTAGATAATATAGATGTCCTAATGTCCCAGCTATAAGACAAGCTGATACGCGTACTCATGACGCCGGACATGACAGTCTTCGCAAGCAGTTAATAAACTAGTATACATCCACCAATTTCTTATTTTCTAGTACCGGTATGTATATATCCTCCGCCGTTTCATACAGTATACATCTGTTTGCACAGCAGTCTATAATACAATCTACAGAACTGAGTTGCGTCGAAGAATAGTGCGACATCTATAATACTAGTTTAAGTTATCTATCGGCGGCGGAGGGCTTTCAGAAGTTCCTCAATCCATCCAAACCACATAGATGAGAAGAACACTTTTGCTAGACGTGTACCGTCCTACTGCGACTGTCAAAGATTAGTATGTACTAAATGAAATGTTGGCGTTTGAAGGCCTATGTGACTAGAAAATATATGCATGTTGTTCGCATAGCTGGTCGAGAAGGAAACCAAAGCGACATAAGCATGCATATGCTCTTTTCGTTGAAACTCTGTATGGAGATAAGTACGTATTTCTGATGTAAGACATGACTGCTCTGTGCATCATGCAACGACGTCTGAGCTAGTATTGTCTTCGGAAACACCGCGATGCGCACGGACTGTCTCGGATCTTAACCAAGCGGCCGAATTTAATTTCTCTTCTGTCATGCTGTCTAATGAAAAGTAGTATATGGATATTTACAAAAATTTGCATCGTTTTATTCATGTATTGCTCATTCGATCCTCCGCTTTTTGCCATTGCCTCCATCTTGCTCGGCCTGCGAGGGCACAGCCCACATGAATTTATTGCCATCATCCGATGGCATAATACTGATACCTTGTGGCTGCTGCTGCGGCTGCTGTGACCACTGAGATAGGAAAGGTGTCGTTGTCGGTACGGGGGATACAGACGTGGAATAGGAAGTCGATGGATAAGACAATGACGAGGACGATGAAGAGGATGATGCTGCAGCAGTGGATGAAGATGCTATCACAGGCATTACGGACGCTGACGTAGACGCAGAACTCGCGGCTACTTCACTTGTTGAGGTGATTTCTTCAATGTATCCGTCAGAGGGCATTATGGTACCTAACCCTCGGTGCACCACATTGGGCTCCTGGAATTGTTGGATAACCTTGAGATGGGCACAGTATTTTTCGAGCATGCTGTATAGCGTCCGCTTCGAGAACGGCTTGGGTAAGATGTCAGTCATGCCACTTCCGACGTATTGCATGATATCGTTGTCGGTAAAATTGGAGGTCATGGAAATGATGGGTGTCAACAAGTCATATTGCCGGATGTTCCGCGTGGCTGAAATGCCGTCCAGATTGGGCATCACGATATCCTATTCCGTATATATGAGGAACGTAATTCGACAACGATGTATGTGCATGCCTATGCTTACCATCAAAATCAGATCATACTTCTCGAGGCCCATTTTCTTGATGGCTTCTACACCATCTTTGGCAAGATCGATTGTGCAACCAATCACCTGCAGCAACTTGCCACTCAGATCACGGTACACCGAATCATCGTCAACGAGTAGAATGCGTGGCGGCACGGTCCAACCACCATTGCCGTTGGGCTTCCGCCGGACGCTGAGGGTATGTGTGGGTTGTGGGGTGAATGTGGGATCGGCCATAGATGTTTGCTGGGAGGAGCTCGTTCCAGGCATGGACGATTTTGGCGCCATCGCTGGTTGCGTATGAGGCTGGATCTCCAACGTTGGCTTATCGTTGTGGGTTGCCATGTTGGGGGCGAGGCGACCGAGTGTAACAAAAGTAACGCCGTCGGCTGTTTTGAGAGGAGAACCAATGATACTTCCTGCGTTCATGCTGGCGGCAGCGGCAGCAGCAGCTGCTGTGGGTGTTGCTGAAGAAGGGTCGGGCGGATACGGCGTCGGCATCGGATTGGATATCGGTTGTGAGGGTATCACAGGTTGCACAGGTTCAGACACAGCAACAGCCGCCGGTGCTGCTGCTGTCTCACTGTTACTAGTATTGCTACTACTGTCTTGGGCGTCCCAGCCCATTTGTTTCTTGACGGTGCCCATTTGATCCTGGCTATTTTGCGACACTTGTGTGTATGCATGGATGAGCTTTTGCGTCGCCGGTGACGGCATGCCATCCACTGTGGAATCTGGTTTGAAAGGTCCATTAATACTCCTTGCGAAAAGCCTCCCAAAAAAAAGGTTAATTACCTTTATCCCGCTTGACGACCAGATCGAGGACTTCGCGTAGCAATTCGTCCTTGGCAAGCATGCTCTTGCTAAAGTTTTGGAGCTCAGTCATGACCAATTCATCGTTGCGGGTGAGTCTAGTCATCTTTTCCTCCATTTCGAGCTGAGAGCGCTGTAGTTGGTCGATACGTGCTTGTAAAGACTCCGTCAGCTGTCGAAATTCGGATATGGATTCATTCTGATCAGATTCGAGTTTGATGGCCATATCATTGGAATTGGTATTAATAGAGGTAGCAGAAGCATTTGCGGCAGCCGAAGCAGTGGCGGCATTTGCGGCAGCCAAAGACGAAGATGAAGACGCATTCGAGTCTTTGTTGGCGCTATCCTCCTTTTTTTGCTTTCCGGGTGTCTTTCTCCGAATCTCTTCAAGCAAGTCTTTCCGATCCCGTCTAAACTTTGGATGTACGAACTCCCAGGCCTGTTGCATATTCCATTGGTAAGCCCCTCCTGACCCTTTAAAAATATATACAAATAATGGAATTTTTTTTTCTTTCTTACCTGTTCACCATAAGGTTTTGGGCCATCGTCAGCGTTCCTCACTTTATGGAAATCGTACTTGTTCAATTGGCGCACGAAACTCGCAAAGTTACAGTGCTTAAAGTGCTTGGGTAAAATAGATTTGGAGAACTCATTGGTATCCTTGACGACAAAAGTTGTACCGTCAGGGCCCCAACAAAAAGTATGTCGAAATGCCTTGTTTTCGAGCATTCTGATAAAAGGTTGAGAAACAGGAATGGAGCAAGACGGAATTAGCAATGTAGTATTACCGAAAGAGTTTCTGAATGAATTCGGGCACGGAACCGGCGGCCGGTTCATTTGACCTGGAAGAAGAGGAGGTGGTGTTTGACATTGTTGTTGGGGTCGTGGAGGTGTTCGGCTTATTCGGAGTAGCAGTAGTTTTCCGGACAAGGTTCCCGTTGCTTTGTCGCTTGGAGGGTATCATAAAGTCGTGATTTGGAATGTTGCTATCCATTGTCAGCACTTGGGTCGGCAATGCAGAGTAGAGCCGACAAAAGGCTTAAGTGTCAAGGACAAGACTGGAAAGAAGCGCGAGAATAAAAGAAAAAGAAAAGGAAGAGAAGTAACAAAAGCAAAAAAAAAAAAAAAGTTACAGACAGAGAGAGGAGAGAGAGAGAGAAAGGCAAAAGAGGGAAGGCACACGGCACAAACTGCCCTTTTTTTTAATTTTTTTTTTTTCTTTCCCTTTTGCTGGCTTTCCCATTAAAGGTTTGGACCGGTGTTCCAACTCGCGTAGACGACGAGGTAACAATTCCGGTACCTGTCCTTGCCCTTGCCTCGTCCTGAACTATCGCATTTTATACAGTATATTATACTATAGTATAGTGCTGTATTATATTGTACTGCCAGTCCTTTCAACCCGTTCCCCCAACCATTTGCTCTGAAATCTCGCGCGTCATGGAATTCACGTCAGCAGCTCAAAAGTTCATCACCGCTTACAAGCAGGACACTTCAGCTAGTCTCAAGCTCATTGACTTCTACCTCGTCTATATAATGTTATCCGGCATCTTTCAGTTTATATACATGATCATCGCCGGCTCATTCCCTTACAATGCCTTTTTGTCTGGTTTTATTTCGACAGTGGGAAGCTTTGTCCTTGCAGGTATATGCGGAAAAGAGTATATGAAGAGGAGTTAGATAATATCTCACTAACACTTGTTTCGAAATTAGTCAACCTGAGAATCCAAACTAACGCGCAAAACAAAGACCTGTTCACTACGATATCACCTGAACGGTAAGCATAAACAAACACATTCAGTGCAACATACACATACACGCGTGTATAATATGTATGCTGATCCCATTTCATTCCATTTTTGCATTTATCTTCTTATTTGCTTAGTGCCTTTGCTGACTTCGTCGTCTGTTCTCTTTTACTGCACTTCTTTTGTGTCAATTTTCTTGGCTAATTTTAACGTTATGTCGCACGATCCTTTCCCTCTATATCGTTTCCGAACCGGAAGAAACAAAGCTGACTCCATTTGGCATAGACATTCTCTATAAAAAAAAAAAAAGAACTGGGTGCTATGGGTGGAAAGGTTGAACTCCTCCAAACTGACGTTTCTTGGGTATTATCGTCCTGTCTTTCTCCTCACTGACAGAAAAGACAGCGAGCTGAGAGACAAGGACAAACCGCTCATACTGCACGTCCCTCTCTGTATTGGTGAACATTATGTCAGGTCGATTTTAGCGTGTTGGGGCAATGAAAAAGCTCTACAAGTAAATAGGAAATTTAATATCGTGCTCTGTTTGGTAAGGTCAAATGGAATGATGAGGGGACGTCTGCCACAAAAATAGAGCATGTATCCACAGATCTCTGAAACACGTCCAATCTGAATCCAGAACATTATATGATATCGACGATCTCTTTTTTTTTTTTTTTTTTTTTTTTTCTTTGTCGTCCCAAACTTATTTAAAGATAGAA
Organism: Syncephalastrum racemosum; assembly: GCA_002105135.1. Taxonomy (NCBI): domain Eukaryota; kingdom Fungi; phylum Mucoromycota; class Mucoromycetes; order Mucorales; family Syncephalastraceae; genus Syncephalastrum; species Syncephalastrum racemosum. The sequence goes on from MCGN01000004.1 coordinate 1,997,258, forward strand.
ACTGTATAGGACCAAGTTGTTATTCAGCATATGTGACCACTCGTCTTTCGATAAGATCGGTCAAGAAGAAATAAGATTCGGACAATGGTAAGACGTGGTTACATTCAAGTGTTACCCAAACCCCCAAAAAAGCAAGATACTCTCTTACTGTAGTATCTATGTTCACCAAGGAGGGATCTTTGGTAATTCTCAACTCGAGGAATACTGATTGTTGAATGCTTTTGGTATGTTTCCTTTATTTGCTGCGGTGGGCTAGTTTACATCTTCTTTCATCATATAAAGTATCTCCTTCAATTTTTTCGTAGCACGAGCGATACCAAATTCTTGTCAGTGACACATTAGCTGCCGCAGCAACAAGTTGATATTCTATATAAGGTGGGCCCTCTTTTGACGTTTTGCATAGTCAAGTATGACGTCCGAGACCTTTACTGTGTATCCTACACAGAAACATAAGCTTCCTGTACCTCCGTCCAAGATCTACCTGCATGGACTTGACGCTTTCAACAGTCCCATTCAGATACTAAATCACAGATTCTACCGCGTTCCACCTTCGTCTGCATGCAACGTAATCAAGAAGCTCAGGTCAACACTTGCTGAAACGCTCGAATTTTATCCGCCTATCACAGGCAAAGTCACGACCTGCCCGCAAGGCGAGCTTATTATTGCCCTGGATAAACAAGAAGGAACGCCTTTCCTAGTGCACACAAAAGATACGCCTTATACCGGTGATTCGGAGGATCTCTCACCTCGGCCAGGGCTCTTGTTGCCACCAGATTCTCCTATACTGGCTGTGAAAGTTACTGTGGTGGGTCATACTCGAATCGGGACAAGAGCTTCTTTAGGTGCTAATTTTTTATGCGGTTTCAGTTTGCGTGTGGCACATTCGCCGTAGCCACATCGATCCACCATCGAGTAACCGACCTGCGAGGCTTCCTTGATATCCTTGAGCTTTGGAGTAAGCTTATGCGAGATGAGCCCGTCGATCTAACGCGTATTCCCAGCGATTGGACGCGTACGCCCAGTCGATTTTTTCCCAAACCGAGTTCCCGCGTTCCTGATGTCCCTCCTCCTTTCCACGTTCTATCGGAGCCACGGACTGGTCCCGCGCCTTATCTGCTTGTACCTTCCGTCGTTACCCGATGGAAAATCACAAAAAACGATCTTAATAATCTTAAACGTGATGCATCGCCGTCTGGGAGCAATAAAGGTAAGAATAAGGGGTTGTCTAATACCCGAATAATAACTTATAGGTATCTCTATTAGACAAATGGATTTCTTCAGGCGATGCACTTGCTGCCCTTCTGTGCGGAGCGGTGACTCGTGCTCGCAATCAAGCCGGCATAGCAAGGGTGGAAGGCCGGTCGACCGAAGAATCCAGCGTTGAAATCCTTGCCATGGCTGCAGACGGTCGAAGCCGTGCACCGAAGGGCGATATGATAGGAAAGTACCTTGGCAACTTCAACAACCTCCCTAGCGTCACCTTTCCCCGTGCCGAGCTCTTGTCTACAAGCAATGTGTCTCTCTCGGCTGCATCACTCATTATTCGAGATGGCTTATCAGAGCAGCTCTCACCGCAAGCGATAGCCAACCGCATTCAATTCTACGAAGCCAACAGTCCCGCACTGATCGACTTTAGTGCAGATATTATCTTGACAAACTGGTGCCGTTTTGATCTCGGGGGCCCCGAATATGGTATATAGAAAAATCATGCTCATTTTGCTGCTGTTATTCAGTACATTCTGTTTGTAGATATTGGATGGGGTAAACCATTTTACACATCCTGTGGCGCTGGCAATACTTTTCCACCAGGTTATAGCATTATGACCAAGGATCACAGCTCAGGCGACGTATCTGTACTGCTGACAATTGAGAAAGACGCTGCCGACAACTTGAAAGAAGATATTGTACTGACAAAGTATGCCACTCGCATTTCGTGCTCTGAATAAAGTGCTGTCATATTTAGACGACGCTCTCGTATAATCGAGCAGATTTAAAAGAGGTTGAATGGATTGTATAAACCTATGCGGATATATTAGAGAGCGCAGATAAATGAGAAGATTCTTTCTCAACCTCAAACTAAGCATGCAGATACCGTACGTCAAGTCGGGGGCGAGTACCGCTTTGAGCTCAAGAAGGCAGCAGCATAATAGCCTTTTGCAATAGCTGTGGGATTTGGAGGTGATCCGTTCTCTGGATTGGACCAGCGGTATTACAGTATTACAAAGGCATACAGTATACTACGGTGTTAGCAGATGTATGACTATGATTTTGTACCTCCAGCAGCGTCCGTTGCTTGCATTCTCGCCAGCGCCAAATCATGGTACGCGACCGCTACTGGAGATGTTATTAGTGGACTTAGAAAAAGTGACATGACATTATCTTCCTAACTGCATTATGAAATGATGGAAGATAGCCAAACAATAAAAAGGGGACGTCATTAAAATAAAAAGTGATCGACATCGTCCAACTTGTACTAAGCAGCGCATCGTAATAAGGAAATACGTAGCAGCTAACAGTGTAAAAGTGCGTTATTTATTATACATTGTCATTGACTGGTAGCAGGTGCTCCAGTATCTGTCAATTCCAGCTGACCCAATTCGACAGTGGTGCCATCGGTTTCACGAGTAATGTTGAACTCGACCGTAACCCATTCTGTGCCTCGTCTGAGAGAGGAGAAACGTACCCGTCCGCGCTCACCTAGAAGCTCATGTAAGCACAGCAAGCAGATATAGTAGCAATCTATGTTTACCTGTGGCACCAGCAACATCAAAGGCAATAGCGACCTCGCCCTTCAAGTGGTTGACGGTTCCGGTGATCCAGGGCCAGGAGTCCGCATAATCGATCTTGTCACCCAACAGCGCAATGACACGAGGATCGTAGCGCACCATGAACATGGTTCCCTTGACAACACTACTAGACAGGCGCTGGTAGTTGAGAGCAGCGCCGAGACCGACACCCCAGAGAGCGCAGCCCAGGATGGCACCTCCAATGTAATAAGGTGTCCTTGATTTCGTGGATGGCGCCTTGGGTAATTCACGCTCAACCACGTGCGTCTTGTGCGCGAATTGGCGTGTCACGACCGCACGCGTCGAGAGTGTAGAGCGCGGCAGGCGTTGCCTTGTCAAAGATCGTAACATGGTGACAACTGGCAGTCGGCAAACACCCCCCGCCCAGCTGAATTTTGCGTGAAGGAAAAATAAGCAGCTGCAATTTTGGCCCCACAAACTTGTATATTACTACTTCATTCTCATTTTCTCATGCACCGCGCCTTCCGACTGCTGCACCAATTGCCGCGATCTACGGCACCTCTCAGAGGCACCCTGGCCCTTCGTGCTCAGGTGAGTAAAGCTACTACTTATTTTAGGCATTCGATGGGCTCATTTCCACTCTTATACTCGTATGGGGTTAGCCTGTCGTGCATAAACGCAGCCCTCTCGTCTGGATCTCTGCTGCAGCCGCTGCTGGTTACCTAGGTTACGAAACCTATAGATCGCCTATATTTGCAGAGGCCTCCTATGTTGGCACCGTGTCAGGTAACTGAGCCGAAGAATACGCGTTTGATATTGTAACTAAAGTCCATTATGGTAGAACCCAACACTATGCTCAACTTTCCTATTTATCTCAATACTGACGCATCGTGGAAACGGCTCGTAGGCCTCGGCGTTCGCCAAGTGAGCTTTCTTAACATCAATGTTTACGTCCTCGGTCTCTACATGCCCGCAAAGGACATTGAGTCCCTCAAGTCGTTCAAGCAGTGGAAGGTATGTAGTACTAGAACTACGTTTTCCAAGTATACGCCGCTGATTGATAAAACCTGCGCAGAACTTTGATAAAAGCGAGTTCCTCTCAAAGGAAGATATGGCCATGTCTCTTTTAGACCAGCCTGTAGATGTCAGCATCCGTATTGGTAAGTATTTGGATCAATATGTAATAGAATTACTAAGTGTCTTCGCACGATTAGTGCCTGTTCGTACCACAAGCTCACAGCATCTGCGCGATGGCTTTACGCGTTCTTTGCTGCAACGCATGCGCGATCAGTCGGCTGATATGACAGAAGATGAGGAACGAGAAATCATGCAGGCCATCCAGGTCTTCAAAAGTTATTTCCCTGCTGCCAAGGTCAAGAAAGACACAGAATTTGTGTTTACAAAGACCCGTGATGACACGCTCAAGATGGAGTTCGAGGGCAAGGAGATGGGTACGGTAAAGAACAAGTGGTTAGCCAAGAACTTTGTGATGGGCTACCTCAACCCTGTCCAGCCTGCGAGCGAATTGGCTCGTCAGGATATCGCAAGCGGTTTCGAGAAGCTGTTACGAGAGCAAGAGCAGGAGTCTGAGGATACAAACAAAGCATGATAGATACTAGATATAGCGTATCCACCCAAATTTTAAAGCATGAAGCCTCCTTGTTTTTTACCCGGTATATATTGTATATTCTTTGATTACAGCTCAATATCCTTAATACCGTCCTTGTCGACGACCTTGACCATGAATCGTGGGAGGTTGACGATGAAACGGGTCTTCAGTTCCTGAATGCAACGGCGCATCAGTTCCTTGGCTTCTTCGAGGTCCATGTCGGCGTAGTGATAACGGTCCATCAAGGATGTGCAGAAATAGGCACCGTAGCCCTGAGCACCATACGGTAACGAAGCCATCGCGCCAAGATAATCGACCCAGTAGAGTTGAGGTGTATTCGTTTTTACGTCGAAACCACCGAGAAGCATGTTGACTGCATAAGGGTGCTACATTAAAGTAAGAGAGATTTAGATCGACACGTTCAATCTGTGCATTGACCCATTTTAAGGGAAGCATACCCTGCTTCGAAGAGAATCGGCCAATTCGCGACGGGTAAAGTTGGCAGCAGCTTTAGGAGACAAGTCCATGCCATTGCGTATTTTGTACAATTGAATGTTGCGTTGAATGTATTCGGCAAAGTTGACGGTGTCGCCTGGCTCACCCGTGAAGAGCATGACGGTATGTTCGTTGAGGATTCGGGACTTGTTTTCATTGCCCTTCATTACGACGATGCTACGAGCGGATGTAGTGTCAGCAGCAAGGAGAGTGAAATCCTTGCCCGTGATGCCAAAGAGACACTCCATATTTTAGAATAGAAAGAAAGATAGAGACGCGTAATAAAGAGGGGAAGACGATTGGGAGTAGGCCAGCGGAGCGCATAGACGCGCGGCCCAATCCAGTAGCCGTGAAAATGACGTCTCAAACGCACTCCGCTTGGCTGTAGTAAATGTTGTCCCCTGAGCTTGGCCCAAGAGTATTATTATTGGGAGATACTGGGCGGGCGGGCCAATTGAGTTGGATCGCCCCACACAGCAAATACTCTTTCTCTCTATTTGAATGTAAGTAACCCATACATACACCGTGTCCATCCACATCCCATCCTATCCATCCATCCATCTACCGATCAATCCATCCTTCCAACCTATGCCGGATCTACCTTCCGAAATACAACACTCGATTTATACCGGATGAGGATGAGGATGGACCTTGCAATTCAGCTACCTTGTGATATTCTTTGACCTGACATTGTCATTTCGATGCGTAGAATGTCTGCCCAAGTCGACGAGAAGCCCGTTGAGCAGAAGCCCGTTGCGGTTGAGGAGGTCGCCGAGGAGACGACGACTGAACAGGTCCCCGAGGAGGTCCCCGAGGCTGCTGTCGAGACCCCTCAGTCGCGTGGCGAGAAGAAGGCCCGCAAGGCCATTCTCGGCCTTGGCCTGAAGGCTGTCCATGGCATCAACCGTGTCACTTTCACGCGTGCCCGTGGTGTACGTGTTTGACGAAAGTTGTCTTTTTTTTTCCTATTATTAATAATGTCGCCGTTATTGTAGATTGTCTTCGCCATTGGCAGACCCGAGGTTTACAAGAGCACCAACTCGGACACCTACATCGTCTTTGGTGAGGTCCAGGTTGAGGACATGCGCGCCCGTGCCCAGGCTGCTGCTGCCCAGCAGCTTGCTGCCGAGGCTGCCCAGAAGGAGTCCGAGACCGAGGCCAACGCTCCCTCGACCGTCGCCGCCGAGTCGTCTGCTGCTGCCGAGGAGGATGACGATGAGGAGGTCGACGCCACTGGCATTGAGGAGAAGGACATCGAGCTCGTCGTGAGCCAGGCCAACGTTTCCCGCAACAAGGCTGTCAAGGCCCTCAAGAACAACAACTCCGACATTGTCAACGCCATCATGGAGCTGACGATGTAAATTTTACCAACATCCTTTCCCAATCCAAAAAAAAAAAATCCACACCAGTAAAAAGGCTTTTTTTTACCGTATTAAGGCTACTGCGTATATATGTTGTGTACCATATTTGTAATTGCAACTGAAAGGACCAGATTTGATACGGTGGTTGAATTGGAAGTTGGATAAGGTAGTTATACTTACTGCGGTGACATATATTGCGTTTTGAAATGCCTGATATCTTTATCCGAGAGGATCAAATGCTAGATCCGTATGCATACTGCCCTTTCTCGGCTAACTTGTCGTCGGGTGGGTTATTGCTTGCAATAATAAGCAGGATTGCGAGATCAATATCGCGAGAGGAGCTACAGACACTTCTTGTCGAGCTGTGCGTCAGTTTGGTGACGGGGGTCAATTCCGAGCGCGTGATATATAGAAGATTACCTAGAGCGTTGTGCCTGCTAGGCATGGATGGACAGCTGTCTCTTTAAATGCTAGTGCTGCTACGATAATTTATGCAATATGTATCAAGGGGAGCCAAAGTTTAGTCCCGTGAAGCGTACAAACGTTAGGCACTACTGTATATGGAATATTCGATGTAGGACATATATCGGCCGGATGCGCGTGTCCAGCCTATCTCTCCACAAAAGGCGACCAGAAGGCATGGAATATTGTGCTCTCATACGTGCGTGTATGTAGTGCCACTTTTAAACCTAGTTCTTTCTTTTTTCGGCGACCATTTAGAGCGACTTACACTTCGTTGAGAATACCTACAGTGTGGAGTAACCTGTTCCCATGGAGGAATAATAAGTGCATGGCATATTTTTGTATCTTGCATTTTTGCATGTGAAAAGGATTTCCGAAGTCCTAATATGCATCAAGAAATAAGGTGTGCATCAGTTGAAGTCTATGAGAGTGACATATCATCGGGAGTCACGTGCAGAAAGGAGAAAGCACAAGACATGCTACTATGGTTGTCACCGTCATCTCAATCATTTTAGCACCATTTGGAACCCAGCAAGCCAGCATTCATCACGACTCTTTTGATTCGCCTTCTTGCCACTGCCCCGCCGCATTAGTATCCCTTTTCCTTACTTTTTCTTTTTCTTCCCGACCTTTTTCTATCTATTTATTCGATTCTTTGTGCTTTATTCATTTGGTTTCAACTGTTGCATGTTCTGACGTGATTCCACCTTGGGCTGCTGGTCATTGCTCACTCCTGTTTTCACCACTGACCTTGATTGCGTGGCAGCATTGCCGCCGCCATTGTGCCTGAAAAGAGAAAAGGACGAGAGAACCTGTCTCCTTTCTTCCTTCCTCACAAATCTTTTTCTTTCTTCTTTCGTTCTTTAATTCTCATCTATTTTTTGCTATTCAAACAAGTCTCTGCGCCGTATCTTTAAATGGCGGATGCCGCGCAGTTGCGAGCTAAGCTGCCGTCGTCTTCGTCGTCGTCTTCCTTCTCGTCGAGGAGCATGAATTTTGCAAGCCCGTCTGGATTTGTGTTCGCGCCTAGCTGGTTAAACGACGGAAAGCGTCATCCCAAGCCCTCCTCGCTCGCGTTTTCATCTTTCAAAAATAAGAGCACCCGTGCAGGTATGCACACTTTTAGCATGATAGAAGGACATGATATACGGCCCTAAGGAATATTAGATGCTACTATGATGAATGCTGATATCCTAATATCACATAGTTAATGATACACACGCATCATCTACCGACGCAACAGCGACGAAAACACTACGACTGGCAGACAATGGGTCAGGTAAATATACGACAGGTATAGAAGGGATGGATGGGCGTAAAAAAGGAAAAAGAAAACCGAATACCGAAATATGCGCAGAGGAACTATCTTCCCCCCCCCCTTGTTTACTTCCCCGTTCATCCCTTCTGCCCTTACTTGTTATCTACCTCTTGTTTTCCTCACCATCTTCTCTTTTCATGCTTGTTTTTCTAGCACGCAACCCCAATATTAACCACCCGCACCATCCGCAACGGCCCTCGCCCCGCTCCTCCACGTCCTCGCCTTACCCTGTCTCGCAGCCCACGAAGACAAAACTCCGTCCAACTGCTTCCCCTCTCCATACCGCATCCACGACATTTGAAGACGAGTTTCCTACGCTCGTTGACATCAAGGCTCAGCCTGATACACATCCTACCGCCTGGAATGACTCTCGTCTGATCAAGAAAAAAGTACACTCATCACTCTCGCTCGATGGAACTGCACCCGTCGTGAACGAGCTCGAGATGGAACGCCTCAAAGCCCTTGTGCCGCGAAAGAAACAAACCATGTCTGCGTTTGCTTTGCAATCCCAAGCGTCGCCGAAGAAACCCCAGCGCGTATATCATAGCAAGCAGGCGGCCATCGTTCGTTTACCTTTATCCAAGACGCGGTCGGTCCCGACACCACCCATGGTGGAAGACGACGCCTCGTGGCAGAGCGAGGATGATGACTTACCGCCTGGAGTCAGTGGTAGCATTACAAGCAGTAGTACTACCACAAGCACATTCGACAGCATGGATGATAGAAACGAATTTATGCACTGGTTCCAACAATGGGTCGGCCAGCGCACTGCTGATGTTGTAGGCGCAGATGCTCGCTTCTTTGGTGCGCACGGCTCTTACTCATACTTTGGCCCCATGGGCAGCTACACCTCGCAACTCCAAAATGATTCTCTCTTTTTCTCTGATTAAAGCACACGTGCTTCTTTTGCTGTTGTAAATGTTATCTTTTACATATAGCAAGTGTCATTAAGAAAAAACAGAGCTCGAAACCTTCATAAACGTAGTTTTCTAATTAAAAATTGACGTATTATTTCTCGTGGATTACTTTTCGGGTGCGGCGTGTTTTAGGCTTGCTCTCATGATGCATGGCACGTTCTTTTTGCCGGCGTGGCAGTTTGTTCTGTTGATTATCATGCTATGCAAAAACAAATGAGTACAGGTTCATTATCTTTTCTTTGTCATTACTGTAATACATACGGATGCTTTCTCAGCAGGCGACGTAGCCCTGGCGGAAGGAGACGGCGGAGCAGAAGACATCATTTGATCGGCGACGGTCTCTAACGGACTTTGCATGAAGACAAACAAGTCAGCTGAACCAATCCTGTACGAATTATCAATGAATACATACCTTGCCTGACACTTCGTTTCGTATTGCATAGCCAGGTCCTGGTAGACAGCAGGGTCTTCGCTAAAAATACCCATGCGCAGAAACTGTTCCATTGTGGCCTTGAGGACGCGCACCTGGTTTTGAGCGTGCTGGAGCTGGCGTCCATCGCTATTCCTTTGTTCCAGAAACATGTCTTTGTCCGCCATGAACTGGCTGATTTGCTCGCGAGCCTGGGCGAGCTGGTTATGAGCCGCTGTGAGGTCCCGCTTAAGCTGCTCTTGTATTGCCACCTGGGTTTCATACTTGGCCATCCAATCCAGGCGCTCTGCTGTCAATTCATCCACTGACTGACTCAAGAAAGCGATATCTTTGTTGCATGCTTGAAAAATAGAAACGGTCAATTTAATCAGTCCTGTCACCGCGGATTTTGCTTACCTTCTTTCTGGAGCTGCAATGCCTTGACGACGGCTCGCTCCTTTTCAAGCTCGTTTCGCAAAGAAGATACGTTTTCTTCTTCCATGACCACTGTGGATGATCCATCGCTATCTTCCTCGGCCGAAGAGAAGCCTGTCTCTTTCTTTTGCAGAGGCAGTGCGGCGGTCGTGCTTGAACGACGCAAGAGGCGGGGTGAGCTGGGTGGTGATTGAGGTGCTGCGGGCTGTCCACGCGGAGATGCCGCGACATTTGCGCACGACGCAGCGCTTCCTGAGCGATGTTGCTGCTGTTGCTGTAACTGTTGCAAAGAATGTCGCTTCTTGGTATCATTGTCCTTGCGCGGCATACCCACGTTCTGCGAGATGGTCCGAATGCGAACGCTGCCTGTACGGCGGCAATCCATGGGCGTGGCCCCTGGTGGAGAGGGCGGCATCTTTTGGTAAGTTGCTAAGTTCTGTACACTCATGGCATTCGGCAGGATTGGTGAAACTTTGGTCCCATTTGACTGCCTGCGGCTGGATAGCAGAGCGCTGTATTTATAACTGTGTTAGAACCACTGGTCTACGTCTGTGTATGCGCTCAACGCGCATTTATTTCCTTGCTCGTCGTGTCTCCCTTTGTATGCAAGGAGAAAGGGGCTAGGTATCCGGGGGGAGGTAACTCTATGTACCTGAATCGCTTGCTCCTCGGTTTCGCGGTTGTCGGATCACAAAGACTTATGGTATCGACGGAGAAGGCGGATCCTAAGTAGACGTTAACAGAATACAACTATTAGTGATCCGAAATACATCTTGCTGAAAAGAATGGGAAATTGATTGCGACAGGCCATATGCACCCTACCTGCTGGGCTAGGCGGTCGATGATGGGGTTCATCTGTGGGTTGGCTATTTTTGCCGAGTGCCAACTTTTTTAGATGCCAAAACTTCTGGCCTGACCGGCCTTCTTTACTTTTTGCGAGGGTTTCCATAACTTAGAATATGTGAAAGCCAAAAAAAAAAAAAATTAAGCGACTGAGCGGAAGAGAAACAGAAAAAAAAAAGGCTCCGGAGGTGCCAAAGGGTGAGACCTTTATATATATGACAGATGCGCTTCTGGGTATTCATTACCTGAAAGGAGCAGCAGCATGAAATAAAAAAAGGTCAGCAAGCCTTACTATTTCTCTATTCTCTTTTTTCTTTTTGAGGGATTGTTGCTTACATTCTATCGTTGACACTCCTTTCGATAATTTTTGGACCACGCCCAGCGGGCAAAGAATCGTCTCCCCATTTTTGCGGAGAAGGATCATTTAAATGACTCTTTTGTCTTTCGCACATGAAACTTTCTGCTTATTGTACGACGGCAATAATCTGCATAGAGAACTTTTTTTTTAACTATGTATCGGTGTAAACTATAGAGGAGACTATGTCATTTATAGTGTATATCATAGTTCATCATTGATCCACCTGCTGCCGCACGGAACATGTTCTAACAAGTTTCCTTGGATGTAGCTGCATGCCTCGGCGCACGTTTGGCTGCAGGGATTCTAGCGGTCTGCACTTAAGCTGGTATCTCCTTTCAAAAAAAAACCGCTTTTGGTGCATATCAGAGAGAGAGAGCGAGGGTGCCCTGATCCTATTCCTTGAACCTCCATCAACGCCCATGTCTTTCCGACCGCTGATCAAGCCAAGAGCACCCATAGATATGGAAATGCATGCATTATTTTTGATGGCATAAACGTGTGGACTTATTATCAGAAGCCATAAATCGCATACTCACATAAGAGGATGGAATACTGTAAGTCAAAGGCAAAAAGAAAGGCTGACCGCGCATCATGACGCACTGTTTTCTTAGGGAAACTCTTGCTTTTATGAGGTTACAGACGGGAACCATCTTTGCATTTGTATGATGCAGCAAATTACTCAAGTAACGACGCATGACCGTATCACAACGATCTGTCAAGTTGACAGCTCCTTTCCCATCCACGCGTGTGCATACTACAGACCGGATCCAGGTTGCAAACTTCTTTTTTTTTTGGTTTCTATTTACGTGAAACTCCCACGGAACCACGAAAAAAGGACGTGGTAACAGATCGTCGTAGCACGGACGTTGGAGTTGGTCCATGATTTAACCAAAGGACGCTCCACTTTTCGCATACATATGCAGGACGGGTTGGGGGCCCCTTGCTCCCAGACAATGAGGCCAATGATCATGAACTCATTCTCTAGCGCTCATTCTTTTTTTAAGAACCATACCAGATAACGTTGAAGATATGATAATGAATATATAATACATGGGCTATACAATTTATAATGCGAGTTGAGTGAGATCTACGTTGGGGTCTTCTATAGGATGGGATTCTTTCTTGGGCTGCTTGAATTGCTGGCGCGCCATGCCTTCGCGTCGTTTCCGCTCGCGGCGTTGTTCTTTCGTTTCTGTATTGACTTCGATGGTATGCTGCTGGACTTCTTTCTCCATAATTTGCTCAAAGGCCTTCATGCGGTTCTGATTGGAGGTGAATTTGTCGTTGGACATCAAGACTAAGGTGTACAAGTAAGTGGGGTCGACTAGGCAACGGATCGAGCCGTCGTTGTCGAGATAAGCGATAGGCGTATCAATTTTATGAGTGCTTCGAATAGCAAGCATGTGGCGACGAGAAGGAGTGATGCCGCTATTTTGGTATCCGGCTTGATAGGCGAGATTGTTGAGTCGCATGCATGCTTCTGCAGTGGCGGCTTCAACGTGCAAAATCTACGTTGTGTGAATGAGTACCTATATATCAAACAGGACACACATGAATGGGGGTTACCAGAGGCTCGAACTTGAAATAGATCAATCGATGGTTGAGGACGTTAAGAAGTGGTGCATGTTCGCGTTGGACAGGTCGGTTACCGAACAATAGACCGACAACCCAAGCGTCGTCCACTTTCTCTGGAATGGGCACTGGATCATGGGTCACATACAGCCATTCACCACCTTTGGTCGACTTCTCTGTCTCGTTCTCGAGGCCCTCGCAATAGACAGCAACCCGGCCTGAACAACTACTAGTAGTGTAGTACTCGGGATGCCGGTTGATTATGTGCATGAGGTCCAGGATCGGGGCATCGATGAATCCCTTGGGCGACTTGTCCCTTCGTTCAGCATCCAATACTTCTACAAGTGAGGACACCACTGCCTCTTTCCGGGTGGCAAATGTACTATTGTTATTTGAGTTGGTTTCGGCCATGTCAAAAACACGGAAAAAAAAAAAAAGAGATCAAAAAAATAGCAAGATAAAATTAGAAGTCTACCGCCGATGATGGCTGTGAGACGATTCGGATCGTTTCAACACAGTGCTATTCCTAGGCGTGCTCGCAGGAGTGCTGGCGCTGCCGTAGCGAATGACAATTCCCTTGAGATTCAAATACAGGCGTGCTACGAAGGGCGGAACCGATGCATGCTTACCCGGCAAGAGCCACTCGTCGACTCTGGCCGTCGTCGAGTGGATTGCTTCACGCGTGTAGGATGAAAGATAGTATCGTAGGCGCAAAAAGTGAGTAAAAACAATGAGAGCAAGAATAGAGGTCTGAAATCTAAAAGAGAGGGTAAGTCTGTGATCTGGACGAAAAGAGAGTACACTAGTATTTACGTGATGACACCAATCCCGAGTCTGCTCAGGATAGCGGCGACTTCCGCATAAGCAGCCGCTTGCATGGCCGTCTCATGGTGTTGATCCGTGTACTGCTTAATGGATTTGAGCATGTGCTGAGTGGTCGAGTTGGTGGGTGCAAAGGCGGGTATGAGGGTAGATGAGATGTAGGCAAGCGCATGGAATAAGGAGAAGATGAAGAATGGTATCAAAGTAACTAATACCATGGTGATGAGACTTCTGAGCATATTAATTACAGCATATTCCATACCGGTGACAGGTTGGTAAGAGTACCAGTAGAAAGCAAGCGCGAAATATTGGACATTTTCATCTCGCACGAATTCCATGTCAAACCGACGTGGGAACTGTCAGAATAAGGAGTAAGTACCCTATTCTCAAAAAAAGAATACCAGTTGATACGATATAGCCCTACCCCGATCGTCTTCCAGATCACAATGGCGTATGAGACGAGCGCGCCTGCATATGCTCGCTTATAATAATACGCATAGTCATGGAGGGAAAGGACTGAAGTGAAATGGAGTAAGGCGTTGCTAAAGAGACAGACATGGCCGCACCACCAATAGAACTGAGGATCCTGATGATGCCAGTCAGCATGTGCATTGTAGATTGGAAAAGAAGAAGCGGATTACCTGCACGAGGCGAGAGATTCGACCCAGGAGAGAGGCGGATTCAAGGGAAGCCTCGGTTGTTGTTGTTGAAGTGGTCGAAGTGTCGGTCATGAGCAAGACACCATGTCCAGGAACAAGGAGAGAGAAAGAGAAAGCGAGGAATCACTTCCTGCGCGAGGCCAAAAGCACGAGCCCTAAGCCAAACTGGCGCATTATGAATTGCCTTTCTCGGGCATTCCTTTTTTTTGCCTTCTTTTCGTTTTTACTTCTTTTCTTTTTAGATTCATGCCGACTTTAGAATTGCTCCCAGACGAGGAAGAAGCTCAGTCTCCGTTCTTGGTCAACAAGCAGCAAAAGCCAGTAACGAATGACTTTTATGCATTGTCAAAAGAGGAGCAAGGTGCTCTCTTGGATCACGTCGCAGCCGAGTTTGCAGCCGATCCACGCGCGATGGAACGACTCGCGTCTGCCTTTCTAAAAGAGACACGCACAGACGATTTTCGAACAGCCACTATCCAACCTGAACCTGGGTTTGTCATCAAGACGCATATCCTACGGTCAAAGAAGTCCAAACCCAAGACGCGTGTGTACGTGAATGTGTGTCACGCAGCTGACATACCTCCGCCACCTGTCATGCCCGAGTCGCAAATCCAGAAGGCCATGAATGCCGAACCAGATGCCACCTACCGCGTGCCACTTAGTCTTACCCCGCCTCGCTATGAACAAGATGAAAGTAAGGCCGTCGCTAGGAGGGAAGGGAAAAGAAGGGAAGGGTTGTGGAGCACATATCCTAATATGTATTATTCACTGTATTAGGTGGCAATACAATCATGATTGCCGATGCATGTATCAATACTCAGGCCTACCTACGCACCGAACGCGATCTCGATTATAGGCTCTACATTATCGAGCTCTCCATTGAATGGGTAGAAGAGAAAGAAGACCTCGAGCTAAGTCGCGAGTTTAGCATGCCAAGCATCCGCTCCAAGGGCACAATACCTCCTCGCACGCTTCGGTTACCCAAACCTGCCCTGATATCTGCCATTAAACAAAAGAAGACCAACAAAGGATGGGAATGCAAGCCTGAAATCACACACAAAGGTGATCGACTGGCGGTCGTGCTACCTAATATGCCATCCACCGTAAGTCAGCACCAAAGAAGTGAATACCATCTCATCATGAAAAACCATCTGAAAATAGAGCCCGAGTTCCTGGACGCTCGACATAGAACCTACGCAGCTGATCCTGGCTGTCAATTCGGCACCAACTAAAATAGCATTACCAACCACAGTCGATATTCAGCACCCACAGACTACAGCAAAGTTTTACAAGGAGAGCCGACATCTGGTCGTGAATCTCATTGTATCTTCTCGATCAAGGAAGCAATACTTGTAAAAGAAAAAAAAAATTAGGAAAAAGAGATGCATTATTTTGGAATGGGTGGTTGGTGTCTAGAACTTTTTTTTTTCTGTGGGATTGTAAATTTACAAGGAAGCCGCAACTTCCTGGATGGTCTTGAGGTGTTCCGCATCGCCTTCCAAAGCAGCAAGCTTCTGCAGTGCTGCCTTCACCTGTGCGTCCGACTTGATCTCAGGTTTTGATGCTACTTCTTGTGCGGTCAACGCAGCCTTGCGCAATGCTTCCTCGTCTCCTGACGCGGCACAGCCCTCGAAAAGAGCAGAGTACATTGCACCTGTGGCATTCTGCTTGTAGCGAGCGACTAAGCCAAGGGTAATAAATGCGTCGTCGAGTTGGGTGGGTGCAAGCGCGTTAATGACATTGGTAAAGTCAGCCTCGGTGGGCAAAAGACCGTAGCGTTGGCGGTCCGCGAGAAGGGTGTAAGCGATATCAGCCCGGTTTGTACGGCAGCAGACGTCGATGAGAGTCGTGGACGTGTAAGGCGTGATGGGGAGACGCTTGTTGCGCCACTGCTCGACCAAAAGAGGCAGTTTCTCAGCGTGGTCGCCCGTCTTGACGTGGTGCAGGAGGTTGTTTAAACGCGAGTGCTTGGGCATCTTGAGCATATCTTTAGGATCAGCTGTCTCGGCCAACAAGACGTCGTAGAACTCGACAAACTCTGCGTCTTCGGCAGACGAGCCATGATTCTCGTTAATGTCATTTGCAAGACCGCGTTCGCCTTCCTTGAGCAGTTCAGCCTCAAGCAACTCCGGATCGTTTTCATCCAACAGCTCAACCTGACCGGCCTTCTTTTTCGCCTTCAGCACTACACTAGTTTAAGACGACATGCACTGCCACTCGGGAAAATGACTTACGCGTGAGGGTGGGTTTGAAAGCATGGATGGATCGCCATTGGCTGCCAGCGGGAGCCACTAACAAAGGAGAAAAAAGGGAACATGTGAGAATGATGCAATTATAGCGCTGCGATCCTTACTGCGAAGCGCGTTTGGCTGCACTCGGGGGCGTGTTAGGCCAGACAATGAACGGATCGCAAGTCGGAAAGCCATAAATACTATAAACAAAAGAAGCCTTGAATAAATTTTACGCCCGTGATTCGCCCGCATTAATACATCGACATATACACCACTAACTTATCACCTTACATGACCCGACCCCTGACACATCATGATTGAGAAAACAAAAAAAAAAAAAAAAAAAAAAAAAGCGAGAAGGAAAGAAAAGATGGACACAAATAAAGAAACAAAATCGGGCTCTCTTATCCAGCCAAATGTTGTCATCATTAGAAAATCGGCTGTGTGTATTGGCGGTACTTCATGCTGTCCCTGGCTTCATGTGGCTCAAGGCAACGCAACAACAACAACATTAATGTACAAGCACATACACCTGGTATGATACACTAAGGTTTAGGAGAGCGCAAAATCCAGGCCAGCCTTCTATCTAAAAACTTACGTGTCCCTCCGGTGCATCTTGAGCATAACCCCCTTTTTCCTATCCTCCTTTTGATGAAATGGTATGGATATATAAATAAACTCGTCATTTGCATAATACCCTCTTTCCACGTCCTTTATTCATACAGCGTATGTTACCTCTTCTAATTCTATTAGCATCATGGACTATATTCCATTTTGTTCACGCCGTGCCTGTTCTTCCGGGCGTCTACATGGTCGAATTCGCCAATGATTACACCCAGAGCCACAAGAACCTTTTATCCAATCTCGGCCAGGATTTATACCACATTCGTCAGACATACTCATCAGCTCTCTTTCGTGGAGTCTCGCTGCACTTGAACACACCTGTCGACCAGGGCGGCATGGCTACGAGAAAGAAAGGATTGCTCCAGCTCGTCCATCCCGCGCTGCACCAGCTCCTCGCCAATCCGGCCGTTCGCAGAATCTATCCTGTCTATGAAGTCGCACGCCCACAATGGTTCAAAGAAAGCGACAGCGGGCGCCGTCTGCCCTTTGAAGACTCACTCAGTCAAATCAGCCGCGTGCATCAGGAGCTTGGCTTGACAGGGACAGGGATGACTATCGGTATCCTGGATTCAGGTACATGTTGTTCTTATTATTATATTATTGTTTTTATTATTGCAGATGCATGCGACCAGCTTGAAATATGTGCATATCCCATCTTAACTGTTTTCTCTTTTGTTTTCCTTTAATGCAAAGGTGTCGACTACGAGCATCCGGCTTTGGGTGGTGGCTTTGGCCCAGGATACAAGTTTCAATTGGGCCATAACCTTGTTAGTCCTGCCGACGACGACAAAGATGCTGGCTCGCACCGACCAGAGAACGACCCATATGACGTATGCACAAGCAATGAGGGTGGTAAGTAAAGAAGAAAAAAAAAGGTTAAATATGCGCTAGCCTGCATGGCCAAGTAAACCAATCATGAAATGTACCTTGACACACACACGTAACTATAGGGCACGGTACTCATGTCTCTGGCATCATTGGCGGTGTCTACCCTGAGAAGGTTTGTTATCCATCCATGTCACTCGAGAAAAAGTTTCAAATTCTCACAAACACATGTGCAGAACTTTGTGGGTGTGGCGCCTAATGCCACGTTGGGCATGTGGCGTATCTTTGGGTGCACTGGCGGTGCGGGGGAGGACACGGTGATTAAGGCCATGGAAATGGCTTATGCTGCAGGTATGTTTACTTCAAGCGACTTCAAAACAAAAACAGCTCACGTGCGTCTTAAAAGGCTGCGACGTGATTAATCTAAGTCTCGGTGTCCAGAACGCTTGGCCCGAGGATCCCATGGCCGTTGTGGCCGATCGGTTGTCGCAAAAGGGAGTGACAGGTATGTTATACAAAAAAATATTTTTATAAACTTAACCGAACGGAACGACAGTGGTGTCTGTGGCCGGCAACCAGGGTACAGAAGGCGCCTTCATGCAAAATAGCCCCGCATCGGGATCCCACGCTGTGTCCGTAGCCTCAGTCGACAACACCTTCCACTTTACTAAAGTGATGCTCGTGCAAGAACTCCCAAATGATACTTTTCGTAAGCTTATGAAAGTCCACAGGATGTTATTGATATATTAATATTATGGTTTGCTCCCTCCTGCATATACGCAGCTTTCCAGCTTTCGACGTCGACCTCGCAGATGGTAAACGGGACGCTAGCCATCGTGAACGACAACTCGGATCAAGTGACGCAGGCCTGCGCAAATGACACTATTTCGGACGCAAAGGACAAAGTTCTTCTCGTGCGACGCGGTGGCTGCACGTACGACGACAAGGCCAAGGCGGCAGCTGCAGCAGGTGCCATCGCTGTGCTCTTTTACGATGCAGCTGCGCAGCAGAACGGTACATATGAGACGCCAATTTCGGCAAAGACGTCGGACGTTGCCCCGATCCCGTGTGCCGGTATCACCTTAGGCACAGCACAGACCTTGATGGCAACGAACGCGTCCCTGCATGTTCTCTTTCCGGCTGAAGAAATGGCGGAGGATATCAAAAGTGCTGGCCAGGTGTCAAGCTTCTCCAGCGTTGGCCCCACATACGAATTGGACTTGAAACCGAGCCTGGCGGGGATTGGTGGCCAAGTCTACTCGACTTTGCCGCGACATATCAGCAATGGATGGGGTACGCTGTCAGGCACGTCAATGGCTTCGCCGCATGTGGCCGGTGTCATGGCGCTCATGAAGGAGTGGCACAAGCGTCACAACAGAACAGTCGATACGTTGTACATTACGGAGCAGTTGCAAAATTACGGCCGGCTCGCGCAGTACGAGGGACATGCTGAGCACCCGCTCAAGCAAGGCGCTGGTCTCGTTCAACGTGAGTTTTCTTTATGTGTATTGTACCAATTTCTTACTCCAAAAAATTATTTTGGACAGCTTACGATGCAATTATGAATGGCGATATCCACGTGTCGCCCGGATATCTCAGCTTCAATGACACGAGCAGGTCTTTGGGGAGCCGGGTACTTCACGTCCATAACGGTGGCCAGGAGCCCGCCAGGTTTGAATTGCGCCATCTTCCCTCCAAGGCAGTTACAACGTTCGCCAATGATTCGACGTTTGCACCCTCCGAGCCAGCTGGTCGAGAGGATGTGCAGGTCGAGCTCATGTTTACCCCGCCCAGACTTACGCTCCAACCAGGGCAGTCCGCCGACGTGCATGTTACGGTTATTGATCTCCCAGCCATTCGCTTCCACTATCAAATGTATGGTGGCTACATTGAACTCACCCGGGACTCTGGAAATGCGAGCCGCGTACCCTATTTTGGTGTTCTCGGTGAAATGATCAAGCTACCCTTGTTTGATACCGGCTTTCCCTATCTGGCTTCTTCCAACAACGACACGATAAAGTATGAAACCACCGATGTGTATAATTTCAACACGACCCAAACCGACAAGCAGCCTCAAATTGTACTGCGGCTCCTCAGCCCGACTGCGCAGGCTGTGATTGATGTCATCGATACCCGAGGCGCTTCTCTCGGGCAAGTTACGGGAGGCCCCTTTACATACTGGGAGCGCAATCACCTTTCGGGAGACGACTATTATCGGACGGTACCATGGGATGGTAAAGTCGTGGCTGACTATACCACTGCAGACAATCCAAAACAAGTTCAGCACGGAACATATCGTCTGCGCGTACGTGCCCTTAAAGTATTTGGCGACCCTAACAAACCTGACAATTGGGAAGAATGGTCCTCAGGGCCTATTCTTTTACAATAAGCTCTTTTTCTTTCCCCTTTCATCTGATCCCCTCTTCCTTCTTATTATTATTCATTCTATTGATATAATACTCCTTCACGTGTATATCCCACTTACCATCGCATGTGTATATCCATACAATCATTGCAATACAACAGAAACCTAGTAGTAGTAGTGTTCTACGCAGGACAGTGTGTCTTTGAAGCATGTGGCCTAAAAAAGATTAGTATTGACAACTTTCAAACATGAGTCGTCGTGACTGACTATTATGTCCGTTTCACATGTACTATGTCCTGCTTCTACGCTTGCATGATGTGTTGTTTATCTTTTAAAGTTCAACTATACAAACACAATACGTACTGTGGAGTATATGGGACCAAGGGTGGGGTATATCTTGATTTGGTCAGGATTTTTCATTTTTGGTTTGGGTTACAAATATGACGCTGTGAGCCTAGATTGATAAATTTGATTCGTCGTAAAAATAAACTCAGCGCAACAAAGTTTTTTATAGCCAGTACGCGTCTGTGTGTCTCTTTGTTTTCTTTTATTATTCAGCATGCCTATCGACAACCACCCCAAAGACCTTAAGGAATTCAGGGAGCTCATTAGCTCCGAGAAGCTCGTAAGTTTGCCAATGTGATTGGATACTCTGCAGAGACGGGATCGCTGATTGAGAATGAATAGGTCCTCGTTGACTTCTATGCCACTTGGTGCGGTCCTTGCAAGCTGATCGCTCCCAAGCTTGAGAAGCTCGCCGAGGCCTACCCTGATGTCATTTTTGCCAAGGTCGATGTCGACGAAGCTGCCGTAAGTCCAGGACATTCCTCTTTTGCTTTCGCTTATTTGCTTCTCATATGATAACATCGGGTGGGGTCAATTCGTTTAGGATATCGCTGGTGAAGTCGGTGTCCGTGCTATGCCCACCTTCATGTACTACAAGGCTGGCGAGAAGGTCGGCGAGGTTGTCGGTGCCAACATTGCCAACATTGAGAAAGAGCTCAAGAAACATCTTTAAATTATAATCCTTCAAGAATACAAGAATAAAAATCAAACTTAGTGATTCTCTCGCGCATTTCCTATTGTTACCTTCTAGGAACAGCATTGGTACGCGGAGCAAACAAGCGCCATATCTCAAGTTTCACATAAAAAGGACCAGATTCAGAGTAGAGGAGACGGAAAGAACTATGAATAATCGTGCAGAATAAACGGGCGTTACTATAATAAGATCCACGTCACCAGATTTCAGTCTCGCAGAATGCATAGTCTTCATTTACTGGCTAGGAAAAACTAGAAATCCCCACAGAAGAGACAAGGAGGACAAGCAAAACTCACGTTGACACAAAAGCCAATAGTTAATAATGCTGTATATGGCGTATCTACTGATGAGGCTTACCTTCGACTTGGTCGGGAGGACCTCGACAGGCTATGTTTGCCTTTGTAAACTTACATCTCTACGCATTTGAACATGAGGATACTTGTCAGTAGCATACCCATAAAATGACCCATTGTTATCATCGCTGATGAAAGTCGTTGCACCAATGGGAGCACGAATATGAAGTAAAAGGTTGTGGGAAGTGAAAACCCTTAAATGTGTTCTGCCTTCCAAACAGTTCATCATTAGCCTCCTAGTACTATCGCAGGATAAACATTTGTTCATTAGATAGAGAAGCAAGAGAAGAAAATAAAGCATAATAAGATAAAAGCTGGCAGCTGAGGTTGATAGCCGTTGCATTGGAAAATGGGCTATAGGGTCGAATGTGGGGCAATCAGAATGAACGTAGGCCAGTAAGACTGAGCACTGACAAGTCAAGGACTGTAAACTCGGGAACTGCTACATTATGCGCGCTTAATGTTAGACAATTAAATTAAATTAAATATTAAATATTAAATAATGTATAAAAGAAAACCCACCGCTGAAACTCAGCTAACTTCCTTACTAAAATATAAATAAGGCAATTTTTAGGAACTAGCAACTGGCTACCGGCTAGTGCAGTAAGCAAAATAGGAAACATATGTCGTAAAGTTGATAAAAATAATTGTTGCATGCCATGCTCTTCGTTGCTTTTGTATGTACTTTCATATTCACCTGCTCTCCCCTTCAGGAAAGAAGTTACGGTTCTCTTTGGGGTGGACTCCGTTTACAATTGTCGCCAGATAAAGCATTTTTCTTTTTCACTTATGCCTCCCTTTCTTTTCCCTGGACGTCGTGGACGACAAGGGCCTTTTCCAAAGAAAGCTTAAGAAGATCGACGACATGAGTCTCGGTGACAGCAGATGAAAAGCTCATCTATGTCAGCAAAAGCTCTTGATAGTTCATTTCGTTTGTTAACCGACCCTTTTGGCAAGCTGTATGCCACTCGGATATGGCTGCGCCTCTTGGTGACAAAACCGGTCATTCTTATATATTCTTGACGTCCTTTTATCTTTCGCTCTTTACTTTGGGTTTGTGCCATGTTGAGTTGTCTCAGCTTCACTTGAGGAAAGATCGCGAGGCTCCACGCTTTCTGCAGCTATTTTCTGCTTTTTTTCTACTTTAATATAGCGCTGCTTCTGTCTCCTGTAACTTTTTCTGCATAATATTTCAGTGCAGCAGAGAAAATCAGCTGCGTTGGCGGTCATTACATCCGCATCTCAAAATGCAAGTTTTGTCAGGCGAAGCGGAAAATCCTGGAATTTGTCGCCATTGGGGATGATGCGACCCTCTGATAAAAGACACAGTGCGTCGTCTCATGTTTCAGCATGAGAGTCTCTGATAAAGTCTGTTGGTGCTAATAGAAATATACGCACATTTTTTGTTTTTCAGGGTCTACCGAGGAAATTTGTAAATCGTCGCTATTATGCAATTTGTTCTTTCCATGTAGTGTGACACTGGAGCAAAGGATTCTGTTGTTTTTTATGGCCTCTCATACCCGGCCACATCATCTAATCCTGCTATATGATGTTCTAAAACTGAGTTCAGGCACGAAACCAGTTTAGCATTATCTCAATTATGGGGCGCCGAGACTCCTACTGTCCTGCTTCCATGAGTCGTTCGAAAAATGTAAAAAGGTATCACGCCGTTTGTTCAAAGCTGTGAATCCCGGAAGAAGACGGGTGGCCCATGGCAACTAGGCGACTTATTTTGTTGAATTCGGCTATCTCTCTCGGAAGCGAGTGATGTGGTTGTTCCATTTTCTTGCCAGCCGCGCACGCTTCTCTTCCACAACCGCGTTTCCTTCATGGGAGTCAAAGGTCTCCACTACCATGCAAGAAAGGCTGAGGCGTACGACGACGATATCCCTCTTCTCCCATATCTAGACATGGAGAAGGTGGACATGGTGTACATTGACGCGTGCTGCGTGTTCTTTACTCTCCTACAGACCATCGTTGGTCCAAGCTTACTCATATATGATCTCAAAGTTAAAAAAGGTCAGGAAATCAGTTCTCATTGTCTGTTCGACAGTCGTATTGAAGAAACTCCAATAGGTATCGATGTAAAGGGCGCGACTGTGGCCGACTTGGAGAAAGATTTGACACAAGCGGTGGCACAATTTGTTGTCGAGCTGAAACAATCCTGTCGTCGATTGTTGTCCCACTCCCGCATGGCATGTCTCGTGTTCGACAGCCAGACAGAGTTTTGCCCCAAGAGAAGCACAAGCACTCAACGCTCAGCAAGAGCCAACCAAGCACTGAATGCCGCAAAGCGCTCCTATCGGAAGCGTCATACTCGCGACCGCGTCCTCAACTATGCATCCGCATACACTCGCTTTACCAGAGCCATCAAAGGCTTAATTTTTCAGGTGTGACAGTAATACATACAAATCACTTTTTGACGGTGTACTCAACTTTCCCTTTGGCTTTCTTTTCCCTCTAGATGTTGCCCAAACACCAGTGCCACGCATATGACACCGATAACCCGGTGCCCTTATCCTTTCTCGTGGCCGACCGAGAGGCGGATGCTCAAGTTGTACATTTGGCGGATACTTGGGCGGGGATCCCTGCAATTCTTTCGCGCGATGGTGATCTTTTTTGTTACGGTGGGGCGCTCAATTGCATGGTGCGTATCATGCGTGGTCGCAACTTATATAGGAAGGTCTGACAATTATGATTGCTTTAGCGGATCTTGAACGTCAAGTGGGAGGAAACGAATTTGAAAGCTAGAACAACGACGAAAAGGCGGTTGCTGACCAAACTTGGTTTGATGCACGAAGAAGAAAAGAGTCACGAAAAGGTACGTGAGGTGTATGACATAACAACTATACATTCAGTGCATGCATCTACTAACTTATTCGCAGGCCGAAATGAGGCTGGCAGTAGTAGCGGCCGTGGCAGGGAACGACTACGCAAACAATCCGAAAGGGGTCGGTTTCAAAACGCTTTGCAATATGGTAAAGCAAGTAGACATCTCAGGTCAAGATACAGCAGCAGACCTCCTCATGGAAAAAGTTAGTATAATATGCATTATTCAGCAAGAGAAAAAGCGCACTTACATTAATACGGTTGTATTTCGCAGCTGCTGGAAATGGTCTCACGCGTGTATGAGTTTGAGAAAAACCGATATGCTGCAGCACTACTTCAGTTCTGTCGACCGCGAGTTCTCCAAGCCTCTTTGCAAGACACTTTATTTACGGCAAAAATACCCATAAGCGTGGATTCCAGCCTCTCTGACCAAATGTACGCACCTTTCTTACGTAAAAAAGGTAAAGCGGTATACTTGATCAAGATTTGTATGCAGCTTTAGCTGATGTCAAATTCAAATAGTTCCGCCCGGTCCTCAGGAACAAGCTTCACGATACACACCAGTCGCGACTTTGTCGGTGCCAAAGTCGTTCACACAACCAGAAAGAACCGAGCCTGTCGAAAAGAAAGGTTCTCAAGAAAAGCGTGAGCGAGGCAGCTCCAGCCGAAGCCTCAACACTCCAGATGATCCAGATGTCGCCAAACCGCGCAGCTACAAGAGCACATCGAAAAATCTTCCCCTTGGACCTGATGGGGAACTCGTGGCCGTTCATCCAATGTCGCGTGCCACAAGTACCTGGGCAGCGGGTCTTGCTTCGTCGGTCCTTTCTGCCGCGCACAGAAGGCATCCTGAAGATGTTGACCTGGCGGTCTCCCAGGCAAGAGCCATCACGTCTGCCGTACGAGCAGAGGTGGATACAGCCAACGTTCTTCGAAGCACTGCATTACACATGGCTCGGATTGCTCTGCATTCGGTTGCCACAAGCAGCGTCTATACCCTTGAGGCAAAGCGACATATATACAAGAACTTTTTCCAGTCAACACGCTGTGCCAGAGCATCGAAGAAACTTTCAGCACAAGTATGGGAAGGATTTGCGGCAGCCGGGCAATCCGATTCATCGGTATCTTGCGGACAAAAGACGTGGACGTGGATCATTTCCATGGCGACAAGTCATGAAGATACCCGCTCATCCAATTTGAACGATCTGCCCAGAGGCTTATATTCGGCGGCTGCCCCTGCGTTGGATAGAGCAGCAATAATCGCCAATCCGAATAATTTGATAGCCTACCCGCAAGACGCAGCCATTCGGTCTCTCGCAGGCATGATGTCGCCCAACCCACCTCTACGCAACATCCTGCTGTCGGCGCGACACACTTGGTGGCAAGGGTACCATGGCCATTGGGAAGACGCCCCTAAGGTGCCTTCCTCGGTCAGCCGCAGGCCCCTTATTGAGACACTGTCACGGGAGCTTGATAACGCATTTCGCAGCAATATCATGCATAACTTTGTGCCACGCTCAAGCGAGTACTATTCTGTCCTACTGGCGGATATGGCCCGAACACCCGACGGATGGCCAAAGGATGATTCCTTTCCTTCTTTCTTGCATGATTTGATACACGCCACGCCCCTTGACCTTCCCACTGTTTCTGCGGAGATTAAGCGCAGGCACCCTAGACTCCAGGCTCGAATTATCAAGTCCATTACTACCTTTTCTCGACGGCTGCGAAGCGACAGCTCCATCGACGATATCAGGAAATCTCTTGCAAAGAAGGCGATTGCACCTGCCGGATGGCCACAGGATACCGCAATGGGAGCGTACATGGCTGCGTGCATATACCGGATACCTATGAACGGCTCCAACAAGCTGACCGCCGATGTGGAATCAGTTTTAAGAGTTGACGAAATGGTACAAAAGCTCGGAGCAAGAAGCCGCGCGCGACGGGAGATTCTCAATTTTGTGAATCACCAAAGAACAGTCCTGGAGACATCATGCGGTGTACGTTTGCTCGTAGTCAGAAAGGCAAGGCAAAGGCAGTCGCAGACGAGATGGATATCTACGACGCGCTGGGCATTAAACGGCCGGCTGCGAACGAGCCTTCATCAGCTTCGCAAGCGCGGACCAAGCGGACCAAGCCAATTGATGCCCATCATTTGTTGGCGCTGACTTTATTCATGATCAATACCGCTCCCAGTTCTTCCTCGCTTTCTTTCCCAGTGACGCCCACTACGAAGCCAAAGGATGTCTCTATCCTTTTTTCGGATACATGCTTTGATGTTATGATACGGCACATTGGCAAGTTCTGCAACGACAATGATTCCGCAGATAGTGTCTTGCAAGATTATCTAGCTTATTGCCAAGGGACAGGAAAGAAGGTAATGGCATATCCCATGTGTCCTATTACTATATTATCAAGATGCTCACTATTTGCATTATAGAGTTCCATGCAGTTTGCCTTGGACATTTCGACCATATCCAGTGAGCGGCGAGGTGCCATCACCCTGCGAAAGCGTGCCTACTGCAGAAGTTACGGAAAACTGTCGGAAACACAGATCAACCTGCCTTCACTATTGGGTCGTCCTTCAGGACGGATGGTGTCAGACTAATGGTAGCCTTTATTAACTGGCTCAAACCTGCTTCAGAGGACCAATGGCGGAAACATCTCCCGGAGATAGGGTCTTTCATCCGAGACAACGACGCTGACTCCCTGAGGTGTATTACGAGCGTGATTGGTGTTGACCTGGGAGAAGTGTGCCCCGCTGCCACATTTGCGATGCCTGCCCGCAGCGAGCTATGGAGTCAAGGACAGCAGTTTTGGTTTCGCCGCAGGGAAGCATACGGCAAGAACTCCATGAATGCACGGTGGCTCGAAGAGCGAAAGGACCGCGCAAAGATATTTGAGGTGGAAAGCATGCTCACCCAGGAGGGCGCCAAGCAGAGCGGGCTCCCCAACCAGTCATTAGCATATATACGCGCCTTGCAGACCGGAGCAACGAGCGCACATCTTCGATCGTTTTACAACGCGAACACTGTCAAGAGAAAGTCATGGGGAGTGTCCCACTCTATCCGCTCCGCGCTTGACGGCCTCTCCAATCTGATCCTCGCTTCTGTACCACCAGCCAACAGTAATGCAGAGCAGAAGCTACTAGTCGGCATTGGTATGGATGGCTTCTCGCAAGGCACAAGAAAAGGCCACCAGGCATCCATGGATGCGAAGTTGTTAGATGCTTTATCACGAAGAACCAAAGAGGCAGCGCACTCTCTCGTCCGCGTAGATGAATACCTCACCAGCCAGACGTGTCCTGAATGCCTCCAACGGGGAGAATTTGCAAAGACTGAGTACATGATGAGAGGCGAAGGTGAACAAGAAGGTCCTCGAATTCTGAGAATCAAGCACTGTCTGCCATGCCGAAAGTATTTCCATCGCGATGGATTAGCCGCCCACAACATTGCACATATTTTGAGAAGTATGTTAGTTCATGGGCAGCGTCCAGGCTGCTTCATCTCGCCGGCAAGAAAACTAAACACGTCCTCGAGAAAGCCATCGGTCGCTGAAGGCTCGTCAAGGAGTGGTAAGCGCCTACGTAGATAGCCCCTTAGACAGGGTGGCTAGGGCCGAAAGGCCCGTACAGTGTCAAACTTGTAGTTACGATATACTTTTAAGTTCTTAACGCAACAATACTCTTTCGTGGCTGCATATCCAGCTGATACCGAGTCGCTGCTATACTATTGTGAATAGTGTCGGATCACACTATTGGTATAACAGTTGAAACATTATCAGACAAAAGTATTCTCATGTCCGCCTAAAGGACAGTATTATCGCGATGCCCTCAAGATGCTCGGCGACTATAACTGCGGAGAAAGTCAAAATAACCCCATAACCAAATGGTAATTTACAGTCTTATTAAAGAGAGTATCACTATCCACTTCTGAGCTTCACAGCGACATTTACTATTGTATGAAAGCCATACAGTACAGTGCATGTTTTATAAGATAATGTACAGACATATAAACATCACATAAAGAGCGCAAGGAGTACGTTCTATGCGCCGAACGGCTTCGAAGGAACGAGTTATCACACGACATACCATATGTTTGGCGTGTACAAGAATAACGAGCTGAAAAATAAATCAAGACGTAGATGGAGAAGGTCGTTCAAATCGAAGGACCAGATAATAAGTACGGCTGTTTGTTATTGCTCGACGGAAAAGGAGACTATAGTGACCCAACGGGGAGGATGAGGTAATCGTAGCGGAGGAGATGACATTCCTTCGGTGGGAAGGCTTTGTTCTGAGATAAAGAGCCCCAGTGGAAATATTTGTATTTATGTAAGGAGAGGATATCGAAGCAGGCTTCGATGGCAACGACAATGTGACTTTGGGAGTAGTGTTGAGAGGTTTGTTTGGTCATATATTTGCATGGATAATAAAGGGATCTGCCTTCGTTGAGTCAGACATTCATGAGTGTGGCAGACCGAGAAGGAAAGGACTGTAAGACCATATCATTGTTACCAATATCCCGTTTGTAAGAATGGGTTTGACTCTTTGTTGTAGGTTTTGGCTGTGAGCCCAAAAGGAAAGACCAAAGCGACACGCGAATCCGCATGGGACAAGCGGTAAGGAGAGCAACGATGGGTTTGTGCATTTTTACGAGATGGAAGAAAGACTCAGACAGATCCAGTGCTGGTAACAATGAAATCCAGGATTGGATAAAAGAGCCCGTGTAAGGAAATAAGGCTTCATGTTCTAAAGTCAAAAGTCAAACTGATTGTGTCTTCATTCATATTAATATCCTATCGCATTCATATACAATAGAAGTGGAAGAGAAAAGCGAAAAAGGAAGCGGAAAGGGATATCACCATTCTACACTCTGGAAAGCATTTCATCTTACGTGCGAAGGAACGTACCTTGCTTGTGGGGTGCTGAGCCAAGATTTCTCGCCGTTGACGTGTCCCGGATGCGTCTGTTCAGTTGATTTCAATATCTTCTGCTGACTGTTACATGTTTTGGCAGCTCAAAGATCCTCAAGCCTGGCAGCAACCCACGCTGATTTTGCTTGCTTTTGCGGCTCTTCAGCTCTCGTCGTCTCGGCCGCGTCCCTGTCCTGGATGGCGACGATAAACAAACGTGAAAGACATGTACAGCTCTGAATGAGAGCACAGCTTCTCAAAGGTAATGGGTCGCACGTTCTGACCGCCTAAGACGCAATCAAGAAGCTCGCTGACGGCGTCTTGGAATCCTTGCAGTTGCTCTATGGCTGGATAAGTCGGCGCAAGTCCATCATCTGCGATATGCATGTATGTGTACTTGGCGGCGGAGCAGTCTCGGAAGACCATATTCAAGACCGAGGCTGCACGGGCCTGGAAGCATCCGGACAGCGAGATGAAAAAGGGGGTTTTCATTAGTCGAGACAAAGATGACCTCAGGTGGCCGTAGGATAGCCGGCACCGTTCTGGTGCCACCCCGTTCGTCATTGTTGATTGTCGACGGCGAGCAGCGAAAACTCTCTGTAATTCTTGGAGGGGCTTGTTTCCGTTGCTGGTGGTGACAAACGGCGATCCTGTCACAGGCTGTATGTATGTGAAGAAAAGGGGTTGGCATAAATTCCAGGAGGCGGGACATTTTGTTCCCAGATGGATAACCTGCGTAAAATAGCATACCGTCGCAATCGGCCTGTCGGAACCCTTGGTAGGGTGGGTCGGCATCCCTCAGAGGTTGTGTAATGGGACCGTTCGACTGCAGCGGAGATTGGCAGGTCCGGCTTCCGAGGCAGCTTCGTCTCCAACCATGTACTCCTCTTTGTCTGCAGTTTTCTTTCGGACTATCTCCCGGTGTCGTACCATAATACGGCGAAGATCTGGCAGGTCACGCTGAGACCTAGGACTGTGATGCGCTGGTGAAAGGCCTTCCGCTCCTTGTTGAACATTTGGAGAGGATGTAAGAACACAACGGCATCTGTTTCACTGCAAGTTAAAGTCCATAGGAGCTCGATCTCTTCTGAGAGGAAACATATGTCTCTTCGTCAAAGGAAGCAGGAAGTAGACTGCAGTCAGTTGGCTCACACCGTGCTTTCTTCCTCTTTCTGGCTTCCATGAGCAGCAACTTTAAGAGACTTCCCACTGATTTGAAAGACTTCTTGGGTTTAAAAACGATAGGGGACTAGAGTAAGGTGGCGGTTGATACGTCGACACGACGAGCAAGCAAAGCAAAAAGAGATACTGAAAAGGAAATACTGAAAAGAATGGCGGAATTTATGCTTGGAAACTTGTGGGCCGTACGGCGGACTTTCAACCAGGCAAATTTCGCTGTCTGCGGCTTTCCCACGGGCATTGGGCTTCTTTTGTACCCCACACCCCGTCTCCCTTTTCTCGTTCTTTTTTGTGCTTTTTTTCTTTTCTTATTTTCATGTTTCGCCTTTGTACGCAGTACAATACGAAGCCATGGCGCTTCTCTCTTTCCGCCCGACATGCCTACTCCACTCAAGGTACCATATCATTTCCCACCTTCTCTCGAACTTTGTTGCCTCACACGCGTCTTTTTCATTTTTCTTTGACAGCACGAAACACCCTCTTTGAAAAGATCTTGATCGCCAACAGGTACTGTCTGAGCTTACTATTTCGTCTTGAAATCTCATTCGTATGTGGATAGAGGTGAAATCGCTTGCCGTGTCATGCGCACCGCCAAAAAGCTGGGCATCAAGACTGTCGCGGTCTATAGTGAGGCAGATGCCAACGCGCAACACGTGAAAATGGCAGATGAAGCCTTCTTAATTGGCCCTCCTCCGTCTGCTCAGAGTTACTTGAGCATCGACAAAATCTTAAATGTCGCCCGAATGACGGGCTCTCAGGTATGAAGTTTAAGGATAGGGAAACAGCGGCCTATATATTAAACTTTTCCTCTTTAAAAAGGCCATCCACCCAGGCTATGGCTTCCTCTCGGAAAACGCCGAATTTGCCGACCGCGTTACTGCAGAAAAACTAGCGTTTATCGGTCCTTCAGGCGACGCCATGCGATCCATGGGCTCAAAAAGGTGAATAGCGAACGCTATTACTATGACATCCTGACTGACGCATTATTTCCACCCAGCGAATCCAAATTCATCATGGAAGACGCAGGTGTACCTGTTGTGCCCGGCTATCACGGCGAGAACCAGGACGTTAAGTTTCTCAAGGAACAGGCAGACAAAATCGGATACCCCGTTCTGATCAAGGCCGTCAAGGGCGGTGGCGGCAAGGGCATGCGTATCGTGCGCTCGCCGAGTGAATTTGAGGAAATGCTCGAGTCGTCCAAGAACGAGTCCATCAAATCGTTTGGCGACGACAAGGTCCTTGTCGAAAAATACCTGGAACGACCGCGACACGTCGAAGTGCAAGTGTTTGCGGATAAGCACGACAATGTCGTCCATCTCTTTGAGCGTGACTGTTCCGTCCAACGTCGCCATCAAAAGGTCATTGAGGAAGCCCCCGGTCCCGGTTTAACGGAAGAGATCCGTGCCCAGCTGGGTGCCAAAGCCGTGGCAGCCGCGCGCGCGGTCGGATACGAAAATGCGGGTACGGTGGAGTTCATTATGGACAATGTCGACAAGCAGTTTTATTTCATGGAAATGAACACGCGCTTGCAGGTAATGTATCCATTTGCATCGGACTGGGATTACGAGATATTTAAACAAGTATATTCTGACAGGTTGAGCATCCCGTGACTGAGATGGTAACCAACACTGATCTCGTGCACTGGCAATTGGAGGTAAATAGAATGTTTAGGGTACGTGTCTCGGTTCTAATATGACATGGTAGGTTGCGTCTGGAAACAGACTGCCCATGACACAGGAAGAACTGCGCTTGATGGGTCACGCATTTGAGGCCCGTATTTACGCCGAGAATCCCTCCAAGTAAGCTCATAAAATGGGGTTTGTGTACTCTTTCCTTGCATACTGACGTCTATACTTAGCCACTTCTTGCCCGATACCGGCACTCTTTTCAGCGTGCGCACACCTGAACCTTCTGAGGATGTGCGCGTCGAGACGGGCTTCATCCAGGGCGACCAGATCAGCGTTCATTATGACCCCATGATTGCCAAGCTCGTGGTCCGCGGTGAGGATCGCAACGAAGCTCTGCGTCGTTTCCGTCGCGCCCTCGAGCAATACCAGGTAAATGGGAATATTCGGCTCAAAGCACGTGGAATGCTCACTGTTGTAGATTGTCGGCCTCAACACGAACATCGATTTTGTCAAACGTGTCGCCGAGCATCCCGAGTTCATCAAGGGTGAAGTCGAGACAGGTTTCATTCAGGCAAGTAAGCCAAAGTGAAGTAGAAAGGTCCCTCCTGACATCTGTTCTTTACAGCAATTCGAGAAAGACCTATTGAAGCCCGCCGAGACGCCTTCACCTTTGACTCTGGCGACGGCTGCCAACGGTTTGCTGCTGCAGGAATATGCTCGCATTCAAGTCAGCCAGAAAGGTAAGAAAGACAGCCAGCATGATGTTTGGCCCAGCTCATCCAAATATCTGGAATAGATCCTTTCAGCCCGTGGTCTACCCTGCACAGCAACTTCCGCCTGAACGGCAAGGATCCGCGTGAGTTCACTTTTATTTCCTCCCACGGCGAACACAAGGTAGCCGTCACACCGTCGCAGCAGGCTGGCAGCGTCGATATTACCGTCACCCTCGGCCAGGACCAGGCCCCCACGACGTATACCAATGTGTCGAGCCATTGGACCGACGATGGCCAGGTTGTATCGAGTATTGATGACAAAAAGGTCAAGAGCAATGTGGTGACCAAGGGCGAAAAGGTTACCGTCTTTGACGAGGTATGTTGTCTTATACCAAGTATCCATCCTGCTAAATCCCTCATTTCTGGTAGGCCGGTCGCACCGATTTGACGCTGCCTACGCCAGGATACATTCTCGCGAGCGCAGCAGGCGTTGCCGGCACAGGCTCGGTCAAGACGCCTATGCCGTGCAAGATTTCCCAGGTACTGGTGAAACCAGGTCAGCAAGTCGAAAAGGATACCACCTTGATCGTCCTGGAGGCGATGAAGATGGAACACGTGATCAAGGCTCCTATGGCAGGTACCATTGACCAGGTCCTGTACGCTGTGGGTGACTTGGTGGACGAGAACAAAAACCTTGTCACTTTTGCAGAGTAAATTATAAATAATACGTGGAACGCAAGTAAACAGAGAGAGAGATAAAAAGTTCATATATGTACAAATCGCATCATGCCAAAGATAAAAAAAAGATGGAAAAAGAAAAGAAAAATGAAGAGGAAATATGTCTTCCTTCCTACTCATACTACTGCTGTTTGTGTTACTACCACGACTGCTACTAAGCTTGGGTCGTCATCTACAGCCAGTTACACTTCCTCATTTGCTTTGAGCACCATGTTCTTTAGAAACTTTTGCAGGACCAAACGCATGCGCTGGGGCGTAATCTTTGGTGAATAGCGTCGTATGCGGTACTCGAGGCAACGCGTAATAATGTCCTTGGGTACAAATGAGCGCTGCATCTGTTCCGTGTCAGTTACGCTGCTGCCACCTGCGCTGCTACTCGCACTGGCGCCGTCGTCGGTCTCATGTCGCTTTGGGAGCATCACGGATGTGGCTGGACGACTGTAGTAGAAGGAGGGCGACATCCAGTTGGCGTGTGCGTTCTTTTGTGACGAGGCGGAGTACCATGTGGGAGACATGGACATGCTGGGTAAGATGGTGTTGGTGAACGAGGGCTGGTATATGGGCGGAGGAGGGGGCGGTACGGCTACACGACTGCCGCCACTGCTGCTGCTACTGGCATTAGGTCCCAGGGTGGCATCCAGCGACGGCAGACGTCTGCCATCGTCCACAGAAGATAATCGTCGATCGGACTCGCTCGCTGCGGAAGGTGAGGCGGGTGAAGAAGGGACGGAAGGAGCGGCATTGGCGATGTGACGGTACGAGCTACGCATGGCAAACTCGGGCGGTATAATGTCTAGCGTCACGGTGTCTGACTCGTGCAGCTGTTGAATGGTTTGGAGGATATCGGACACATAGACAAACTCTAAAAAGTCACGGTTCTTGAACACCCGTTTTTCTTGCATGCGCCGCAGGATTTTCTGCCAAAAGTTTGTGCGTACCGCCCAGTAGGGCCAGCCATACTGCATCAGTACAATCATGTTGCCCGCCTTTTCGTCCCATCGCATGGCCGAGTCAATCGAAGCCATGCCGCCTCGCTGCTCCGATTCGCTGTCAAGACTGACAATCAGGTGTTTGATGCACCGCACGACCAGGCCCTCCTGTGTAACGCGCATCATGCCAAACTCGTGCCCGTGAAAGACGTTCGCGGCCGTTCGACAGTCTTCCTCGTCTGCTACAAAGTCCTTTTCGTTCAGGTTCTCGGGAATAGGGAATACGGAAAGGATAATGGCGACTTCCAGTGTGGATTGCTACAATAAACAGACGGGGTTCAATAAATCGCACGAAGCGGCATTGCTTAAATACAATTTCTTACCTGTATGCTGCCCACAAGCAGATAGATTACGCTAATATTGTAGAGGACGCGGAAAGCAAACATGAAAGGGATATCATATTCATCCGCTTTGTCAGCGTCGGTCTTCTCCTGCCGCCGCTGTATCTCGATCCGGTCGCAGATGCTTTGGGACAGCTTCAAAGCCTTGGAAAGGTTGCCAGGTACCGAAGGCTGTTGCGTATGTCAGACAGACTTTAACCCGATAAAACGTCACTTATTTACCGAAGATAAGGCTAGATCGCTCCGCACCAGCAGGACAGCATTGCAAATATCGAACGGGAGTTTGTAGGAGTCAATGATCCGGCATAGCTCTGCAAGCGAATTAGCACAGTACAATCCGCCATGTTTCCTTTCCGTACCTTGCTCCCAGCTTCCATAAATGCTAGCCCAGTTTGTAGTCGGTGCGGTGGAAAGGCCCCATTGCCAGAGATCTACGATATGCCGCATGCAGTCAGCTGCCTTGCTTAAAATTTGCAGTGCTTCGTCGACGCCGCGCATGCAGTACGCATTTAAACCTTCGCCACGGTCAGGCACGTGGCTCTCTAGACGCGGCTTCTTGTTCCCCCGTCCTTGCGATAGGGGTGACGATCGTGATTCTGCAACACCTTCGCTCTCGGAAGCTGCGCGCTTTCGAGTAGGGTCGCCTGACGACGAGGGAGAGACGGTCTCCTTGTTTTGTGGGTTGGACTTGCTGCGTTGAAAGCTTGGCTGGATGGCACAGATGGGGATCAGGCACGACTTTTCTTCGCGGATATCATCGAGAGCACACACTGCTCGATAGTACTCGTAGCCAAACTGGACCAGTTGCGCGGATGCGGCCATAAATTCGCACATGAAAGCGACCATGATTTGAAGATCGTGTGGACTGTCCAGATCAGTACCATTGTTACTATTGCTACTGCTACTGGCAGCGACTGGGTCTGCCTCGCGTTGCTCATCCGGATCGAGCCGCACGTTTTGTCTTTGTTCGCGCATGTACTGGAAGCGATTTGCATGGGATA
This sequence comes from Syncephalastrum racemosum, assembly GCA_002105135.1. NCBI lineage: Eukaryota > Fungi > Mucoromycota > Mucoromycetes > Mucorales > Syncephalastraceae > Syncephalastrum > Syncephalastrum racemosum. The sequence goes on from MCGN01000004.1 coordinate 2,033,028, forward strand.
AAAAGTCGAGACGAGCAAGGCCACCGTATCTGTCAAGAGGTCATTAGTGTTTCCTGTCTATGCATCTCGATTGGGGCTCTGTATATTTACCCGCAGCAATCCAATAAAGCGCAAGTGAATCGGGTGAGCTCAGCCCAATTGTGCCGCTCGATGTAATATTGCTGCCCGATCATCATGTACTGCTCAAAGAGCTTGTATGGAATGACTATATAATGTTTGCTGTCGGTGGATTTGACGGTAGGTGCCCGATCATGTCGTGTGAGGAGTATTCGCTGCTTCCATAGACGTTGTAACAGCTCGGTAACTAAACAATTGGTGAGAAAACAGGATATCAGGAGGGAAATATCGAGGACGCTACCTAGCACGGTGAGACACTTCTCCTTGTGGCGAGGTTCACCGCTCTCCATGGATTTCGCACATAGAATGAGGAGGTCAATGGCCCGGATCTTCAATGACAGGTCATATGAGCAGGATGCATAATAGAGCAAGACAAGACCTACCAAGTATTTGTATGCATGACGTGGATAGCCTTGGATATAGTCAAAGAGAACTTGGAAGGCGCGTAGGCTGTCGATTTCCTCGAGATAGGCTAAAGGTGGATACATGAGGGGTCGATAAATAGGGAATTGGGTGTTTGCTTACCGGCCGCACTTTCGACAATGGAGGATTGGATCAAAGCAGGTAATGACCCAAAGAAACCTGGAACAACAAAATCAATTATAATGAAATATAAAAGAGCACAGAAGAGTAAAAAGGGCAACGTACGGCTCATGTCAGAGTCTGTGGTAGGATCGATATGATCAGCGAGCTCAATGAGATATGTCTGGAAGGTCTTGTGCTGGGCACTGTTGGTCTGGCTAAAAAGGTACGCAAGGTGAGTGACAGAGGAAGGGACAAAGGAATATAATGAAAGAGACGTACAGCATAATAAAGCTCTGGATAGCCTTGTCTGTGCTGCCTTCCTTGATCGCTTGACGATGACTTGCAAACTGAAAAAGACATGAGGATACAAGGGAGTTGGAAGAAGAGACAATGGGCTAACCTCAGCATTGAAATTGTAAGAGTCTTGCTCTGTTTGTTGTTCGGCAGGAGGAGAGGGAGATTCGGAGCCGAGAGTGGTGGAGAAGGATGCGACGGGGACCGGGCGATGTCTTGAAAATGAGAGACGCGGTTCTCTTTGAGAAGAGTCGTTATTACTATGACTATTACTACTGCTGCCGCTGTTGTTGTTGTTGTTGTTGTTATAGTTATTGTTGTCATAACGGCTCGCGTCTGGCGTCGGTGTGCCGTTGGCTTCAGTTGTGCCAGGCGCTTGCGACATTGTGCGAAAAGACGAAAGAGACAAGAGGACTTTCCCAGTTTCACAAGGCGACCTCGATTGATTTACCGTTTCTCCACACACCACACATACGCAGATACACACACACACACACACACACTCACACACGCTCTCTCACTCTCTTTCACTGTCTTCCTCTCTCTTTTTCAAGCGTATCTCCACGACGCCATATTATTTGAATATACTATTCGCGCGGTATTAATGAAGATGGCTCCAACGTGTACAGAAAATCATATTTATATTTTGATACGATATATGCTTACCTTTATTTTCGGAGCAAACCAAACAATCAAATAAAAAGTGTGGGGTCCTTTTTGGGGACAGGGAAATAAAGACAAGAGTTCCAGACGCCGCTTCGTCTTCCATGGAAACGACCTTTGAGAACGTTTTAAACCATGGCGCTTCGAGAGAGGTCAACTGTGTCCAATATTCAGTGTATATTCCTCTTCCTGACGATCACGAGCTTGCAACCGAAACACTGCAGACCACAGCTGCCTTGATCTCTTCTTTCCTCGAACCTGAACTCGAAGCTTACCTTTGGCAGAAAGATCGCTTCAGCCTGTCCATTGCTCAACATGAATCAAAAGGTAAACTCGTACGACGGCAGATCCCTCTTGATCACGCTTATTTATACCTACGCCAGACCCGTCATATAGCTTTCTACACGGCATTACGCGGTTCGGTGACTGTATCGACGATGAATGGTTTGTTGTCCACCTGCTTTACACCATTTCTGAACGGATACCCGAGGCCGTGATCTCTGTATTTGACAATGACGGCGATCTTTTGTTGATTGAAGCAGCCATGGCCCTTCCAGCCTGGCTTGATCCGTCCAACAGTCTCAATCGCGTTTACATTTACCAGAAGGCGCTTCATATTATTCCGCTCCCTACGTCGCCTGCTGATTTTATGCAACTTCCTGTGGGTAATGCAGAGGGCAAACTCTCCCGTGAGGAAGCCATCCATGTCGTGCGTTCACAGCATGTATCCACCCGAGCAAGCGAAGCAGTTCAAGCAGCCATCCATGCGCGCATTGGCAACTATCCGCAAGCAGCACGTGACAACGAGCACCGTGCGCGATGCGTGCTCCCTTCCAAGGCTGCCTATATCCTCCTGCGCGATCCGCAATTGGTGACACTCGCCGTCGAGACTTTCTATCTACGCGACCCAATCGCCCTGAAAGCATGTGCCAAGATGGAGCGCTTTCCTGCTACAACGCATGTACATCCCACCCTCAAGCTGACCAAGACCGCCTATGCCCAAGCTGTTAGCCAACGTTTCTACCCTCCGAAAGCCTTCCAATACTTTCCCAAGGGACAGGACGCTGAGCTAGGTATCAAGGTTGCCTGCGGTCTCGAGATGCTCTATGCCAATGCGAGCACACAAACCCAACAGGACACGCAGGTCGATAGCAGACGCTGGAAAGAATACCTGTCCAAATTGACACGCTTCAACTATTTCCGAGGCGAGCGCGAAGGCTCGCAACTATACAATGAACTCAAGGACAAGGCGCTTCAAGCCTTCCAGTCTTCACAGCGCTCGGACAACGTCGTTTCGGAAGACCTGGATGTGGATGATCCTGGGCCTTTTTCGGGAAGACTCCTTTACGGCGAGGCGGGCCCTCGTGCACGTATCGATGCGCTTTTGGAAGACTACTCGGACGAAGCGCTTCAGCAGCTTCTTAAAGAGAATGAAACGCAACGCCCAGACAGTGACGCGTGGATGAACGTCGACCCACAAGAACTTGAGGCTCTCATGACGCAACGCATGGGCGAGCAAGTCACGTCCGAAATGGAACGCGACTTGGTGGAGGAAAACGAAGATGGTACCGCCGCTGCGCCCGGTGTGGATCTGGAAAGCATGCTGGCCCAGTTTGAAAAGTTCGTGGAAGGATCTAAAAGCGGCATCGAAGGCGTTGAAATACCAGGGTAAGTCCCCAGATCTATTTTTCCTTCTTTACCAACGTGTTCCTTGACTTTCCATAACCCTTAGACAAGGAAACCCTGACGAAGAGGAGATGGATAGCGAGGAAGAAGATGACGAAGACGAGGATGACGAAGAGGATGACGAAGAGCAAGCTGTCCTGTTCGACACGGAGCGATTCATGAAACTCTTGAATGATACGCTGAGTAAGTTATAGACTCAACCCTGCGCGTCCAACGTTGACTCATGTTCGTGTAACATAGCTCCAAAACCGGCATCGGAGCCAGAGCCCTATGAAGATATTCTACAGCAAATGGATCAAGAAGTCTACGCCCACGACAAGATCAGAGGATCTTTTGCCAGAGCAACTGATGTACACACAGAAAGTCAAGAAGAAACGAGGAATATAAAGGCGGAAGAAGCGGAAGAAGAAGAAGAAGAAGAAGCAGAGGAAACAGAACCTGTGGATGTGCAGCTTAACCTGCTTAAGAATGTGCTGGAGAGTTACAAGAGTCAAGAAGGCTTGCCTGGACCTGTCGGAAATATCCTAGGCCAGCTGGGTATACAGCTTCCAGCTGACAAGGATGAGCAAGAAGACTAAACACTCATCCTATCCCTTTTCTTTATTTCTTCCTTTCTTTACATCATTCACTTTTTGCATCCTTCATTATCAATACACTTGACCATTTTTTATTTGCATGAACAAAAATCGAAGGGAAAAAGCGGAAAGTCCTATGTTTGGGCAGTCCATCGCGCATCATGATGACAGATGCTATACTCACAAAAAGACAGACGAGGGCATAATGTAGAACGTGACCTGTATGTTTTGCGTTGAATCATAATTTAAAGCATGAAAGCGCTTTCCGCTTTTTTGGATATGCTTTTGAAACCTGTCATATGGAATGGAAGCTCGCGTTTACTTTTGAGAAACTGAACGTTTAACAAGCAACCAGAGCTTCCATGGTCTTTCAATAGGATCGCGTCTTTTACTCTGATTCCTTCATCGTCGATATGTTAAAGTATCATTTTGTCGCCATGTCACACAATATGGACGGTATTGTAAACGATCGCGAGCCTCGTGTGCTGTTGCAAGATGTACATCATCTTTATTTTATTGGGACGCGATTGCATCTAGTCATTCCTTGTCATGCGCTCATATGATACTGATAAAAAACTCGACCTGGATGAGCGGTTTTTTTCGATTTCTTCGATCTTATCTTTTTTTACGTATTTTCTGAAGCCCTAGATGGAAGATTGATTTTTTCCGGCCAGGAGCAGTGAGACATGGATGAAAACTGTATGAGACGCTTTCAATGCGGTCTTGTAATAAATGGGCAAATATGCTGAGGATATGTGTATATGATATTTCTTTTTTTTTTTTTTAATTTAGAAGAGGGAAGTGAAGAACAGAGAAAAATAAAACAAAAAAGAACAGCTTATAGTAAGGATTATGCTAGCATAACAACATCATCCACACGTGGCAGGTGTTGCGGGGAGAGTGACACAGCGCGCAGGTAAAGTTGCCCAATCTGGCCCTTTCAAGGCCGTATTTTTTTTCGCCTTTTCTTTTTTTTTTTTTTAACTACACCCCACAACCCTTGTCCTTCCTTTTATTTTTTTTTTCTCTCTCTCTTTTCCTGTTTTTATATCAGCGCAAAGGAATAACTACTTCAACATCCACAATGCACAATCCAAGTGCACGCGATCATGACCCTGACCAGTCTGCCTTGTTTGGTCACTCACTCGATTCTTCCTTCCACTTGCCCAACGCCGATTGGAGACACCAGTTTGAAGGCGATCCAGCCTCATGGAACGATCTCGCCCACAGTTTCCATGCTCAGTCCCTTGACTCTTCTTTTCTCAACGATACCCTGTTCAACATTCCCGAATGGGAGCAGGACAATCTCTCCAACTTTGATCATCTTGACACGCGGTCCAACCAAGAGCAACAACAAAACGACATGCCAATGACAACGAACGGGCGAGCCGTAGGGCTGCCGCTCGAACAAGACATTCTGTTTTCCGACCCCAACTTTTTGCGACAGCAGCAACTGTTGCAAGACCAGCAAGAGGCAATGCAAATCCGTATACAGCAACAAGCCGAATCCGACGAAGCACAAAATAAGGAATATGACACGCCGGCTCGGTCTAATTTATCCGCGATGCTTGATCAGCAGCAGCAGCAACAGCAGCAACAGCAGCAACAGCAGCAACCACCACAACAACAACAGGAGCAGCAACTGCGACAATCAGCTCCTCCGCCGCAGCGCATACCTTCTCAGCCTGCGGCAGCACCTAGTACAGGCAAGTTCCAGGTGAAACGGTCTGGGAGTAAGAGCAAAGCGATCCCCATCTCCGGGTCCGCCTCGTCCCACAGCAACACAAGCACAAACAGCAGTGGCAGTAGCAGCGGCGGTGCAGCCGGTAACCGGGCCTCGTCGATGCCAAGCGAAGTCGACCATCAGCGACGCTTTAACGAACTTCAAGCCCGCTTCCGGGTGCAATATGCGCGGAAGACGCCCCCCAAACCGACCGGCCCAGGTGTCAAGCAGCAAGCGGCAATGGCAGAGCACGTGTATGGATCGTCGATGCCGAGTTCGTTCTCGTCTTTGCCTGAGCCGCATGATGTCGAACGGCGACGGTCCATCTCGGGATTGGGCGACCTCAGGCGGGCAGGGGGACGGAGCAATTCGGTCGTGATGGGGCAGGGCAAGACCGTCGCAGCCCCTCGCAACGCCGCCACGGGCAATACACCCATGTTTCCTTCGCGGACCATGCCCATCCAGATTCAGCGTGTCCACCGCCAGAATGCAAACTTGCCTTTTGATGCCGAGGAGCGCCAGCGCAAACTCGACGACCAGCTGGTCAAGGTCAACTTTGACGACATCACTGTGACGGAGCTCAAGGAGCTCTTGCGCCAACGGGGTAAGTCCGCCACCGGTAAAAAGGCCGTCCTTTTGCAGCGTCTCCAGGACGAGCAGGACTTCATTAAGGCCATCCGGAGTGGTCAGCACCCTTCCTCTATTCCCAATGCTTCCACGGCAGCAGCGCAGGCGCAGCAGCAGGCTATTATGGCGGCTCATCATCACCACCAGCAACAACAACAACAACAACAACAACAACAGCAGCAGCAGCAGCAGCAGCAGCAGCAACAGCAACAGCAACAGCAACAGCCATCCTATCCACCCGCGGCACCACCCTCCCCAGGCGCGTCCTCCTCGAGTTCTCTATACCGGTCCATTGCGGAAATGCACATCGGCTCGCCGCCTGCGCAGCATATCCGTCGATACACCCCGTACGGTCCTCCTCAGCCCGCGTCGCCTCGCATGACGGCCGCTCAATTTTCGTCTTCCGTTCCTACCGGCTTCATGTATCCGTCTACCAATGCGAACATGAGCGGTACTGCTGGTGCTGGAGCTGCTGTTGCTGCCCCTGACCGCCGGCCGCACAAATATGCGCCGTTCATGTCGTCGGCGCTGGCTACTCCGGATCGAGAGGAGGACCAGGACCCCTTTGACCAATTGATATCCCAAATGGAACCCATGGAGATACCTTCTGGCGCCGCCAACGGAGATGTGTACGCACAGAACGCCTTTATTGAAAGCATCTTGAACGGCAACGCGGATGACATGGTTTTGGATTCTCCCCATACGTACACTGCGGGTCAGCCGAACGGCATGCTGAACGGCAATAACCCGTGGTAGCGGAAACAACTTATACTTCGGTCGATCATACCCTCCCTCTCGCTATCTCTCTATCTCCTCCGTTTTCAACCACCCCTGATTTTGTCTTTTTCCTCTTATCTTTTGTGTTTATGTTTTCCTTGCACTATCTATTTGTTAGTCATCTTCCTTTTTTTCTTTTTCTTTGCCGTTTAATTTCTTGTCTCGACCGATACCCCCCTTCTTTTTTCCCCATCCAAACCCCCCCCCCCCATGGTAGTAATCGCGCATCTGTAGATAATCGTACACGCACAAGCCTTCTTTTTTCCTTTATTTTATCTTTTTCACATTAGATTCTATTAGAACACGTATTTTGTTGCATCGCTTTCTATTACTGTTGCAAGCGTTTGTTGCGATAACTATGCTCGAATGCGCTGATACTGCGTTGCATGATGACGTACTCGGGACTAATAAATTAAACATCTTGGTCGTAAGCCATTTTATTGGTATAATGCCTGGCCCTTCACTTACCTTTGCGAGAACTCTTGTGGAGACACGCCATTGTGTATTGCTACTCGAGTTAAAGAGTCTTGCAAAAAGCGCTGTAATTTGGGAAATTCTCCCACAAATGTATTTCGCAGGAAACTCGATGCTAAGTGCGTTTATCAGTATCTCTTAAGCTCGTGACCCCGCGCGTGTAACTACCTCGTGTGGCTTCCTTGAGCTCTTTTTCAAAATTGACAGCAAGTAGACGCCAAAATCGGCTCACAAGACTCGTGGCGTCCAGCGTCTATGCAAGAAAAAGCGAGAAATGAATACAAGAGTATTATTGTCAGACTCCAGGTTTACCTTGAGTACTTCCTCCAGAAAGGAGACCTGGGTTAAAGGATCCTTCTTGACTTCCAGGACTTTTTCAAGTTCGTACACCTACGCGAGGTTAAGTAATTATTTCCTCTTTCAAAGACTGATCATCATGAACTCACCTTAATACAGCTCTGGCTCATTTTGGACCCGAAACTCTCCATGCGGGACCAGATGGCCTGAGTCCATGCGCTCTGATTGCCGAGGGTTGGCTCGTGGTTTGCCCGCCGTACAGCCGGCCCTGTGCTCGCGCTTGTGCCTCGCACTTGCTTTTGCAATGACTGCATGTCGACCACGTGTTTGATCTCCTGTGTGATCTCATCTAGTATGGAATTTATAAGTTTCTCGACGCGGGTGCCCATCGTTTTGACGTTGTAATAGATCTGCAGACCGGCTGCAATCTTGGTTTGGTTGAGCCCGTTGATGCCATTGATGCCCTCATTGAGCAGTCGTTCTGCTTCAGCATCGACAAGAGAGCGTGCTTTTTCGATATAGGGTAGTTCAGCCGTGACCAGGTCGATTTCGGCGAAGATGGGTTCCTGACCGAGGATGGATTCGAGTTCGTGAAGCGTCAAGGCAGCAGAAACAATATCGCGTTCGCTAGAGTTCTGTGAGTCACGGTTGGGCAGCTGAGAGTCGAGTCGGCGAGTGAGAATGACGAATCGGTGGAGGCGTCGCAGAAGGTCGGTTGTTTCCTGCATGTTTTCGAGTTGTGTGGTATATGTTTGTAATTGGTTATAGGGATCACGGATTTTGGCACCCAAACTGTGGAGTAGTGGTGGTTTGAGTCCATGCAGGAGAGTAATAACAGATATCTCTACCTTTTGAGAGATATACTCAATTCGGTAACGTTGTTTTGTACAGTGGATAAGACGACTTCGAGTTCACGCGTGCCGCGAACCTGGTTTAATAAAGCTTCATAGTTCCCGACGACCTAAGGACTATTATGAATAGAAGCACAAGTGGGCATGACTTTATGATATATACTTCTGTCTGAATCTGCTTGTTAAGGGTATCGATGCTGGCAGACATTCTGGCAAGGGCAGCCTGGACGTGGGCTGCATCTTGACCATCGGTTTGACTCACGATGGTATCAGCGTAGGTGTTCGGGTCAAAGTCGTCGGCTAAAAAGGCGTCATGGTCTGCAAAGCAAAAGAGACAGGTGATAAGCACTCAGTCTTAATGAATAGATAACAGCAATAATACTGTACCAGCATAGTTGCTCTCATCGTTTATAAACGCGGTTGAAGGGTTGGCCATGAGCAAGCAAATATAAAAAAAAAAAGAGGAATGAGGCGCGACGTAGTACCACAAGAAAGACTCGAGATTTGGAAACCTTAACTTTTCCCTTGGAACACCCCGCTCTCGCTTTCCCGTATTTTATTTTTTCTATTTTTCAACATGGCAGCCATTGATCGTAAACGCGTGTTTGGACCCGAATCAAGTGTAGCTCCTGTTCTGATTGACGACGAGAAGTCACCAAAGCTCTTTGACGATGCCGGCAAGCGACTCGATCAGCGTACACCGGCGGATCTACGACCCATATGTATGTAATGGCGCTTTCTTTGAATGATCGCTCTCGCCTTACACTTTTATATGCAGTTCTGAAGACAGGCCTCGTCACACAAGCAAATGGATCTGCGTATATCGAAGTTGGAAACACAAAGGCTGTCTGTGCCGTGTAAGACCTCACTGACTCTTTTCCTTGACCGATCGTGTATTCAATTTAAAATATTAGATATGGTCCTCGCCAGCTGAAACGGGCGGGTTTCTCGAGCAAAGGTACCCTTAACTGCGAGTTCAAGTTTGCCACCTTCTCCTGCGCCAAACGACGCGCTCACATTCGAGTAAGTGCGTGCCTTCTGTTTTGATTCATCGTTCTTATGCTTGACATTATAATTCAAGGATGCACAAGAACGAGGATTCGCGCAGACATTGGTCCAAGCCTTGGCGCCTGCTGTCCGGTTGGAACTGTTACCCAAATCGTCCATCGATATCTACGTTAATATCCTCGAGAACGACGGCACCAACTCGTGTGTAGCTGCTGCCATTATTGCTGCCAGTACCGCCCTGGCTGATGCCGGTATTGAAATGCTCGATCAGGTCACGGCTTCCTCAGCTGTAAGGAGCTTGTTTAATGCATATAAATGGGAAACTGAGAAAGTGAATTGGAATATGCTTAGGTATTCGTGGATCAGGGTATCCTCATGGATGGCACCGAAGCCGAAGAGAAACAAAAGAAGGGAGCACTGATGGTATCTTACATGCCTTCCTTGAACGAAGTTACCCACATCTTGCAATCCGGAAGTTCTGACCCGGCCATTACGACACAGGCACGTCTCTCCCTTGCATGAATTGAATGTGTAACTAACATGGCAGACATCAATATGATTAGGCTATTGAGCAATGTATCGATGGAGGATCCAAGATATACAGCGTCATGTCCACCGCACTTCTCCAGTCCTTGGAAAATAAAGCATAATTGCAAAATGTCATACTGTAAATTAATGTGTAGGTTGCCATGTTATCGGTCTTTAAATGGAAATTACAAGTCAAATCAAATGATACTGTGGTGGTGTCTGCGTGGCCTGAGACAAAGAACCTTTCCCTCTCTTTTGTAGTTATTTTGGCAACAATGAGTCTTTTTCCTGCCGCACAGCAGCCACGACACCTCGTTGAATTCAACGCTGGCAAATGCATTTACGAGGACAACATGCTCCGTCCTGACTTGCGTAAAGGGTACGTACTTCTTTAGGAGGCTTCTACTCATAGACGCGTCAGCACTGTGGCCAGTTCAACTAACATTATTTTATAGCGTGATTTACATGGATCAGGTACACGATTGCCCTCAAGCCTCCAAACACACAACCACTCACATTTCCATTCTTAAAGAGCGATGACCAGTTGATGCACTTTTACTGGAAGGAGCGCAGGGCGACTGAACCCGAAGAGGTATGGAAAGAGGACTATTATCTATATGGGCGAGCTCATCTTGACTATTGGGTCATTAGGATCTTATAATCTTCCCCGATGAGGCTGAGCTTGTGCGCATTCCCGAGTGCACTACGGGTCGTGTCTATCTTTTGAAGTTCAAGTCGTCTGAGCGCAAGCTCTTCTTTTGGATGCAGAACAAGAATGATGAAAAGGACGAGGAAAACGTCAGCAAGGTCAACCGCCTCATCAACGACCCTGAGACCGCTGTCCGCGATATCATGAGCGGTGCTGGCTCATCCCGTGTTTCCGGTCTCGACATGGACTATGGCGATGGCACGCCTGCGGATGTCATGCAGCTTCTTGGCGGTTCATCTGGTGAGCAGCCTTGGGAAAGGATACAGTTTGTAGTATTCTTACTGATTCATCGCCCTAGAGCGCGTGTCGCGTGATAATATCCTGCAGTTCTTGCAGCAGGCTGGTGGTTTCGGGTAAGATTATATGGAGGTTGCAATGGAAGCGGTTCTCATCATCTTCCTTAAACTATAGCGGCACTGTCCCGAACCCGATTGCTGCGGGAGGTGATGGGCCCATTGATCAGGATACCGATATGGGTGATTCTCAAGAGCAGCGACGCTCATCCACTTCGCAGCAGCAAGAACAAGGACAACAGCACCAAGACGCATCTTCTACCGTCAACTCGGAGCAATTGCAGCAGCTGCGGAATGCATTGGCCAACGTCCAAGTGCCAGGTACAGTTCAGGTCGCCCGTGTCTCCTTCCTTCTGCTAATCAAATACATCTGGTGATACAGAGGGCCATAGTGCAAACATGTCGCTGAGCCAGGTCCTGACGCCACAAGCCCTGACACCGCTGCTGAACGATCCCGAGATTTGCGCAGCGTTGTTCCCTCATCTACCTGAAAACAGCGAACGTACCCCAGAGGAGGTCCGCCAGGTCGTTCAGAGCCCTCAATTTCAGCAGTCCTTGGATACCCTGAGCTTTGCCCTGCAAAGCGGTGAGCTCGGCCCGCTGTTGACACAACTGGGTCTTCCCGCTTCGGCCGGTCAGAGTAAGTCACTGATTTAAAGGATATCGCAAATGTATTAACCCGAATGATAGATGTCGAAGCATTCTTAAACGCCATCGAAGAGCAGGCAAGACGTCGCGAACACGACAGAAACAATGACGATGCCATGGAAGAGGACTAAACGCACATGCATAAAATAAAGTGTCTCCCTTCCCTCTTTTTTTTATTGATTTCTTTTTACGCGAAACTATTCGGCTAGTTCATCTGCAAAAACTAGTACCGCTACATAGTAGCAGCATGGTGGAGAGGTCGCAAAGTACATAGGTTGAATTTGGTTGGGGAGAAGAGAACGAATCACTGAACACTATGTACATCATCATCCGAGTAAGGGTAATAGCCAATGTTGAAAGGGCCCCGTGCCGAAGCTTGAGGACGTTTCACAATGCCGCCACAATAGGCACGCGAGGTCTGTGCAAGCCTGTCTTGAAAGCACGCTCATGGGCGACAAATCGATCAATGTTGTCCTTGACGTTGCTAGCCCAGACCTTGGCCGAGCGAGCCGTCATGGGCTTATACTTGCTTTGGGCGGTCAGCCACGCGAGAAGAGCACCATCATCGACAGGAGGGACTGCTATTTCCTTGAGGCGCTCTTGAACAAGCGCGACGTTATCAGCGAGGACTGTGTTTTTTGTCAACCGCGTGACGAATATCTTGACCGAGCGGTCCGTCATCGCCACCTTGCTCTTTCCCTTGGCAGTCAAAAGTGTGACCAACACATGTTCTTCAATAAGTGGCAAGCGACTGTCCCGGATATGGGACTGGACGCGTCGCATGTTTTCGACAAGCAGGCGACCGCGTACATTTGGGTTGAGAAGCGTGGTACACTGTTCCTCACTGGCGGGTTGGGCTAATTTCCATTTGACGAGCTTCTTCGCAAAGGAAGCCGACGACTGCGTGTTCAGTAAGCGATACTGATGCTTGATATCGAGAACCATAATCATCAACTCCTTGTCCATGATTGTCACCAGGTTATGCTCCTTGAGATACATTTGAAGACGGGTCTCGTTCTCGGGCAGAAACGCTCTGCGACTGTTTGCTTCATAGCGCGCGACGTCTTCCAGAAATACCTTGTACCGTTCGCGTTCCTCCGGAGTCGGCTCGGGTTTCGTCTTGTAATGAGCCGGCAGCCAAAAGTACCACTCGCCTGATACTTGAGTCGCTCCCCAGAATTGCTTCGGCTTCCGGTTGGAGGGCCCACGGGCGATGGTGAAAAAACACAAGTAGCAGTAGCGAACGCCTTGAGGCCAAAAGACACAAGTGCGTTTCGCTCTTCCGCAGAGCTCGCAGTCGTAGTTGAAGTACAATGACATGATACGCTTCTCCGAGTACTCTGGGTGACGCGGGAGCTCAAGATGCCGCGTCTGCTGGTCCCAAACATGGCATCCTTCCTTGCCGTTGATAGACAGCAGCTCGGTCAGCTTCTTGCAGCATCTCTCGAAGCGAAATAGATCGGGAGGGAGGAGAAACCTGAAGAGGCGCGACTATAAAAAAAATAATGTTACTCGACGCGAATGCGATGCTATACAGAAGGTTCGAGCCTTCATCAGGTGGTATCAGCTCGACAGTGCTTTATATATACGTACAAGAAGTTCCAGCGGAAACGCCAGAATTTGGTCAGTCAACGACATCTTCTCTTCTTCAGCAGGCATGAAGAGACGCAGAAAAAAAGTAGAAAAGCGAAAGGAAAAGGTGATCCTTTTACAGGTGAGAAAAATCAGTACTTTTTATTTCTTTTCTAGCATTATCGACTTCAGCAAATGTTGTCATTCCAGCCCAGTGGGTTGTTAATCAGTGTTATGGTAGTCGCTTGTTGTTTTTTCTTCATGTTCATTTTCTTATCGCGACTTTTCGTCCACGTTGCAAACATATAGCAGACAATAATAATGAAGGCGAAGGGATTGAATTTATTAACTGCATTCGATTGTTGTCAATAATGTAGCTCGTCTCCGTCTTTTTTTTTTTTTCTTTTCTTTTTTTTCCTCCGCATTGTTCAGAGACTTCCATAGATGGATACAGAGCAGACTCTTTTCTTTATGTTAGACAGGCTTTGGCGCATTGGTGTGATATTCCGTCTCCGGTCATGCCGCGCAGTGATTCAGATAAAGTCAGGTCTCTGATACAGTTGACAGCGCGTGAAAAATCACGTGCCGGTACGCAATAAGGTAGTTTTTTCTCCAAACTGGATGGCTCGACATTCTTGCAAGGACATGCAGACATGTCGTAGTATACAGCCTCTACTGAAACCGAGGTGTAAAGCGCAAAAGGATTCATATGATGATTGTATCGAGGTATGCTGATGACAGAAATAAGAAATATGGTCTCTGCTGATCTAATGGTAGTATCCCAATAGCTAACTGGCGGATTTGGACTTTGTTTCAGGTTGGAAGAGATGGAGGCCTGACAGATAAATAATGACATGCTCTTTACTGCACCGCATCAATGTGTTGAAAGGTATTTGAAATGGACGCGCAGCAAAGTGGAGTTTTGATGTAAAAATATGAAACGCGGTACAGACTACAAAAACACGAATTTTTTTTGGTCGCGCTCCATTTCTTCTCTCCTTTTTTTCCTCCCTCTCTTTCTTGTACATATCTATTTAAGACATTAGAATGGTGTCACCTCGTCTGCTTGTCAAGCGTCTTTCAGAGAACGCAAAGATCCCCACCCGTGGCTCTGCCCATGCTGCTGGCTATGATCTTTACAGGTACAGTAACAAGGCAGTAGAAGAGGAAAGGGAGAAAGAAGAAGCTAAACTGTGAAACAGTGCAGCCTCGATCGTGATTCCTGCGCAGGGCAAAGCCATTGTGCCGACCGATCTCTCGATTGCAGTTCCTGAAGGTTGCTATGGTCGTGTCGCTCCACGATCGGGCCTGGCAGCGAAGCACCATCTTGACACGGGTGCTGGCGTTATTGACGCGGACTACCGTGGCCCTGTTGGCGTTGTCATGTTTAATTTGTCGCAGGTGGACTATCAAGGTACGTTTGGATATGTGTCGCATCATATTGCTCTTGGCTCACCAAAGGTCTCCTTCCGTAACATGCAGTGAACCAAGGAGACCGTGTTGCGCAGCTTGTCCTGGAACGGATCTATACCCCGGATGTCGTGGAGGTCGAGGACCTGGAAGCCACCGCCCGTGGCGAGAACGGTTTTGGCTCGACTGGCCATCAGTAAAAGAACCAGCACACTCATAGATCTAGTGTATGTCATGTACATAAGTTCGCCTGCTTCTTGGCAGGAATACATTTTTCATCCCAAGATGGCGGAAAGAGGAAGGTTCGATCCAAAACAGAGATTTATGAAACCAGACCTTTCGATGTGAGAATAATTTCTTTATTAATCAACGGCTATGCGCCTGTATGTCGAGGAAGAATGCCATGTATTGCATGGACGAATCAGTAGTATGGATATGTATTAAATGGGCTCTGGGGGAATATCTGCATGTTCGTAAAGTCTTCTGTATCTAAGAAGAATTATCGTCAAGGTGCAAAATTGGAGGGTTGGGGAGAATAGCGCACAAGGATCAGTCGGGGCCTCTTTATTTTTCTTTCCTTGCACAACTCTTTTTTAACCCGCACCCGACGGAACCGATCGCGCCGTGCAAGATGACCGCGCACCAATTCCGCCAAGGTCGTTCCGGTTCAACATCTCCTCAGTCATCCTCAAATGTTGTCGGTGTCCATTACCGTGTGGGGAGAAAGATTGGCGAGGGCAGCTTTGGTATTATTTACGAAGGTATGCAACTCGTTTCAATGACCACTGCTACATTCTTGGTTTTGCTCCCACTCCACTCTACACTACTCTACTCTTGCTCTGCTCTGCCCCATTCTATGCGACTTTTACATTACTCTGTTATATCCTGACTCACCTACTAACAACGACTTTATTAGGTACCAACCTTCTCAACAACCAACAGGTTGCCATTAAATTCGAGCCTCGAAAATCAGACGCTCCTCAATTGCGTGATGAATACAGAACATATAAAATACTTGCCGGTCTCAGTATGTAACAATCGAGGAGTTTCCCGCTCCCCCCCCCCTCCCTTTGAATATGGCGCTATGCAATACTATGTTATTAACACCTACTTGGCTTTTTTCCCTCCCTTCCATTTTCTCCAATAGCTGGCATACCCACTGCATATTATTTTGGTCAAGAAGGACTGCACAATATCCTCGTGATCGATATGCTCGGGCCAAGTCTGGAAGATTTATTCGATATGTGCAACCGCAGATTTAGCGTCAAGACCGTCGCTATGCTTGCGAAGCAAATGGTAACACTAGGTTTTAGTTGACATCTACGTTTCAGTTCTGACGTCTGCTGTTGTCTATCTGTCCCACTTTATAGATCTCGCGTGTCCAGAGCATCCATGAAAGAAATCTCATCTATCGCGATATCAAACCAGATAACTTTTTGATTGGACGACCTGGTACAAAACACGCCAATACTATCTACATGATTGATTTCGGCATGGTACAGAAAACACCGCTCTATCCGCTGCGAGGATACTAACTCCTTTTTTTTTCTTTTGTGTGTCCCTTGATGAATAGGCCAAGCAATATCGTGATCCAAAGACCAAACAGCACATACCCTACCGTGAGCGAAAGAGCTTATCTGGTACAGCACGTTACATGAGCGTGAATACCCACTTGGGTCGGGGTACGTTCATTTCATCCGCACTTGCCTATAGAAGACTGACCTTCAAACAATCATTAGAGCAATCACGACGCGACGACTTGGAATCACTTGGCCATGTCTTTATGTACTTTCTGCGCGGCGCCTTACCTTGGCAAGGTCTCAAGGCCGCAACGAATAAGCAAAAGTACGAGAAAATTGGAGAACGGAAGCAGACAACTGCTGTCAAGGATCTCTGCGACAGTTTCCCTGGTAAGACAAAAGTTGTGCTATAGACGGTGGATCGAATATCATTAACTTTTGATCGTTTTCGTTATTTTTCTCTGTTTTTACCGTGATCAGAGCAGTTTGGGATTTACTTGCAATATGCCCGCAAACTGGGGTTCGAGGAGACGCCCGATTATGATTTTATGCGCGAACTGTTCAACAAGGTGCTGCAGTCCATCGGCGAGACCGACGACGGTGTGTACGATTGGATGCTGCTCAATAATGGCAAAGGCTGGGAGCACCAACGGCTGCACCGCAACCAATCACACCGGCATCATGGTGCAGTCGCTGCGTTGAATAATGCAGCGGCAGGCAGCCGAGGGGCCCAGCAGCAGCGCCGTCACTCGAAGCAACATCAACGCCATTCAAACGCCTATCGATCGTCACAAGGTATGGTGGCGCACCCACCCGTCACTTACCAAAATGTCGACACTGGTGCGCTTCATCACTCGGCTGCCCAAGATGCCGAATCGGTCCGCAAAGGCGGTTTTTGGCATAGTCTCTGCTCTCTTGTCACTTGTAACATGTGCACTTAATACCTCTTTTCCCTTCCTTACATATCTCTCTCCCATCTTTCTCTATCTCTCTCACTTCCTCTATTCTCGCACCGTCTTTTTTAACATCGACTTTTCTACTGTTCTTTTTTTTTTTTCCTCTCTCTCCTTTATTTGACATGCCCCAAGTTCTGATACCTCTTCCTTTCAAAAATTCACTCTCAGTAACAAAGTTCCTAACAAATTTACTTTCTACATTTTTACTTTCCTGAATCCTTTTGTCTGCTTCCTTTCCTTTCTAATGGCGTCGTCTCCTCCCGCCACTGGGACAAAGAAGTCCATTGCTGAATCCGTGTATGCTCTGCAACAGCAAATGACGCGGTTCAAGGAGCAGTTGACTGTTATCCAGAAGGACGGCAACGGAAATGAAGCCGACCTGCACGGTCTGGGTCCCATGAATTTAAGCGAATGTCGACGCCAGTTTGCCCATGAAATTGACACGATCCGTTCAATCTGCTCACAGTTCGAAACACAAGTATTGAACGATGTCATCAAGATGGGTGCTGGGGCCGATCCCGCGTTTCGAAAGCACTTTACGCACCTCAAAGAACAAGCAGCTTCTGAAAGCACCGTGCGACGCGTCACAGGCACGCTCACCAAAACCAAAGAACTACTCGAACAGACACTCAGCGAACGCGAATCAAGCCCTGTCAAGCGGCAAACCCATCTCCTCGAGAAACTCGCGCAACAAGCAGGTCTTGTCACGTTTGTCGACCATGAATCGAACCCGGGTACCACTACCATCACGCTCGGTGGTACAGTTATTGTGATTGATGTAAGGCGTTCAAACGTTTACTCCTGTACCGTTCTTACTCAACAGGGAATCTCAGATCGACATTGATAACCATGGCCACGTTCTACGCACAAAAGCCTCTTATGTTTCTGAGGTGTTGCAAAGCGATCACGATGACCGTGTCGATCGCTTACTCGCCAAAAACTTGCAAGCACATGGCATCGATCGTTTCGAACGTAATCTGCACGCCCTCGCCTTGCCTGACAAGCTCAATGTGAAACACCCGTCGACCGACTTCTTCTTGGTTATTCGCGGCTTGCTCACCGACTTTGAGACAATTTTCGACCAGGAACTGTAATGCCACGCGAAGGACCATAAACATATGCATCTGCTAACGCACGGATAGGCTTTTCTTCAACAATGAGGTGTCCGACATATTGATGGAAGGCCATGGCGTACCCTGCAGACATCTGGATTATCCTGGACTTTCCATCGCCTATTTTATCGACAAACGCTCGCTACTCGAGACGGACTGGACAGCGCTTCAGAGCTCATCAGCCGATCAATCAGGTTTGCTGGGCGCAGCACGTCTCTTGATTTCGTTCGAAGAGGCAGAAACACCTCAATCTTTTTTACCCGCCGGACGGAAGCAGTTTCTCCTGCCTGTGGAGGAGACCGATGAGGAATGCGAGGAAGATGGGTAAGTCAGCACAGATGACAATTTAGCTATGCGTAGTCGTCGTTAAACATGAAAAAAAAGCAAGCACACCAAAGTCGTCCGTGAGACCGTTTGGCCCCTCCCTTGCAGTCCGCTACGTTTTGCCCAAGCATCAGCAAGCGCCTCCGATGCTGTACCGGTCCGCTTTGTGGCCAAGCTCGATCCACCCATGGCAGCCTCGCACCAGGCCCTGCGTTTCCTGATGGTGGCTGCAGGCCTTCCGACCCCGGCCGAGGTGCCAATCACCGAGCCAGCCATGTCAATATCTCTAGAGAAGATGCTAGCCGAAGGAGAAGTCAAGGGTGCTACCTGGACTGCGGTAAGAAAAAAAAAAGAGATCCTGGAGAAAGCCCTATCTCGCATTTTATCTGACTTGTCATATGTAGGAATTTGAAGACGTCCCTGATCAAATCTACAAGTGGGCCGGTACACAAGAGACTATGGGTAAAACGGTCACACGGATCCCATTTACCCATCCGGTGCAGCTGTATAGTATTCTCAGGGTAAGCGCGTTCTGTCCATGGATAAAGATGATCCTCATAGCTGTTTACACTGTTTTCTTTCATTTTATAGTGTCTCCGGCAACAGCAGATGTTCAATACACTTTTCACCAGTATCACTCGTAATACATCCAGCCAGCATGTCCGCGAACAAAACCAAAAGGAGCAGCTGGCCCATACCATGTCGCTCGACGAAATTATGGAAGCTAACGAAGAGACGACCCCGGAACAGGTCCATTTGAGCATGACATCGCTGGACGCGCCGCGCGCGCTCGATGTTGCACTGAATCTTCCACTTCAACTCACAGGCTGTCCCCTCCTCGCCTTTTCGATCCGTATACCCTTGGAAAGCCCAACACGGCCTACCGTATCACTCCATTCTCCTGTGCCGGATGCGAACTGGCACCCCGATTTCTTGGATGAAGGCACTCTGACTCGCGTCATTCAAGCCGGCTACAGCGTCCCTCTCCTTGTTCGATGGATCTGGAAACGTCTTCAACGCCATACAGGCCAGTTCCTCTTGCGCAGTGCCAGTCCAGCGGATGATGCGCATGACTACAAGCGCATGCGCTTGGAGTAACTCTGCTATATACACACATACACTCCTACTTGTCCTTTTCCTGTTTGCGTTCTTTTAGCATCGCCGTTGCGCCTTTTCTTTTCCAATGATAGTGGGCAGATGATACAAGATGCATATATGTACATACTTTGACTAAGCGCTATTCGAGCTTCGCAAAAGTGCGTCCTCTAATGCTGTCCCCCGCTTTCTCCGCAATACAAATGTGATAAGATAAATTCCAGCACTGTGTTCAACACTGTAAGAGTTCATTGCTTTCTTTGTGTGATCCCATTTCTCTTGTGCTGAACTTGAAACTATATACAACAGGAGGGACACGGCGTCTAGCATTATGGATGCTATTGCGACACCTGTAGATCCACCTGCTCCCGTGCCTCTTTCCAGGACATTGCATTCTATAGTCAAAGAAAAGTATGTCGCCTCAGAAAACGTTTAACATGATCCTCTTTTGAAATGAAATGGCTTACCTGCTCACAAAAGGCAATGTGCATCTTTGCGTAGGCTATCATCATGGATCGCAGTTCACGTGCGCACTGTTTCTCGTACATGTTGATTTCGCGTTGAATGCCCTCCGACACTTCTTTCAGTTCGCTCTCTGTCTTTGTCGCTGCGTCTTGAAGCTGGAAAAAAAAAAAGGAAAAGGGACATAGTCAGTGCTCACTTTGATACATCTCAGAATGCCATGCATACCTGGAAAACAGTATTCTTCAACTTTGCAATTTGGTTTTTCCGTGTCGTCTCAGGATCAATATCCATCATGCCTTGAATGGTATAGCTCACAGCATTGAGGAACTTGCGTGGAGACGACCATTTCTTGGATCTATCACGTGATGCGCGCAAGGCCGATGCACTGGCATTGACAGGGTATTCGTCGCTTTCGTGGCCATTAGTAGCTTCTTCAGGCGGCACGTCTGTAGGTATATCAGTAATGTTGGCAAATCCGTCTTCGATGGAACGTGTCTCCAGCGAATCGCTATCGGCGGCCGAGACGGCTTCCTCCGGCTGCATCAGCGTGGCTTTGAGCTGGGAAGCCTTATCTTCTGTCTTGAGGAGCGCATCCAAGGCTGTGCGCTTCTCCTGTAGAGCGTCATGGATCATCTCGAGTTGAGCTTGCTTCAGCCGGCGATATCGCAATACTTGCTTTACAATGTTCGTATATTGCGCGTATTCTTGCATATGTTCCGAAAATTCTGTTTGGATGGAGCGTGCCTGATAATACCGTCAGCTTACATTCATGGATCATTTCCAACTTTACTACCAGCTGTCGTAGCTTCACGCTGGTGGTATCAGTCACTGAGCCCAGCTTTTCGATACTGGCAGCAACATGTTGTGTCTCGTTAAGACCAATAGCCGTATACACCGTGCCCAGCTCGGCATAATCATAGGAAAGCTCTTTTTAAGAGGATCCCGTTGTTTAATCACTCGGTATAACTAGTGGTATACTTTTGATATTACCTGTTAGTCTCCGTAAGTAACGTCGCTGTACACGATCGAGATTTGTGCTGACGCTGACATGCTTTTCTACTTCGGCTTCACGGGTCGTAAAACGAGCATCCGGCGCTTTGAGTGCGTAAGATAAGGAAGGAACAGGTATAACAGAACTCGATGTAAATTGTGGTATAGCACTCGTTTCGTTAAGCATATCACGGGGTAACGTCGAGAGCGGAGGCGAGTTCAAAACTTCATTCTGTCATCAATCCACTCTATGAGCCTATTTCTGTTCTTTTTGCTAAAGCTTTTCCTGTCCCTTTTTTTCAATATTTACCCATGGTACATTCCCGTCAAGAAATCGATGAAAAACATGCTCATGGTATAAGCGAGGGTGTGAAGCCACACGAACGAGGAAACGATGGAGCATGCGTTTGCGTTTCTGGACTATCTCATCCTCGTCCTTTTTGGCGTCCGTTATGCGTTTGGTAGGCACTTGCGCATAATAATCAGCTGTATAAATATCTGTATGTCAGTATAATAACTAACTTTGGAGGCCAAAAAGTAATCTCACTTAGCGAGTGCTTTTCCGGGATCGGAGGCACAAGGACATCAGGATAAAGTCGTGTCAAGGCTTGCCGGAACGAGTCAAAGTCGCTGTATCGTCTTTCTGCAGTTTTATCCTATGAAAAGGCATTAATTTATCATCAAGATGATGTCGCTCAAAGTACGCTTGCCTCGAAGCGGACGAGATAGACAACAAAGCCAGAACTGTCGGAAGCGGGTTGCTTTTTCTCCGTGCTGACAATGGCGAATGCATCCGAACCGATCCGCTGCAAAGTCTGACTGATGGGACAATCGCAAGGTCGCATGGCGTGTCTCGTCAAAGGGGCAAAAGCAAGGATATACAAGTATCAGTAGAAGAGCAGTAAAAAAAGAAAAAGAAAGGAAAAAGTAGACGGCAAACGCTGCAGAGAAAATAAAGAAAGAGAAAGTGTCGTCAACCAAAAGAGATCGAGGAATTCATGCTCGTCACTTTTCCCTTTTGGGTCATCACGGGAAAGGGGGGCTGTGAATGCCAGCAGATGTGCTGCGGATAATGTGCAAAATTATAAACACTGTATGCATATACAGTACATACAGCGCCGTATGCGCGGTCTGTGCTTATACCGTAACTAGCCTTCGGGCTTTCCTTTCCGAAATCATCTATAGTGGAGCTAATATTCAGTTTTCCTACACATCTAACAGCAGAAGCCGGTATCCTTAATACACGCTCGCGGCACGCAGGCCCCCACCTCACCTAATAATAAGGCGTTTTTGGGTCATGGTTTTAGACTGTCATCAGGTTTTCTTACCTGTGGGTTGGGAGCAGATATTTGGCGTAAAGCACATGACTATGAGGTGGGTCGTTCTAATGGTCATTAGGGCCATCGAGCGCCTAGGCTAAAACACGCGACGGGAGGAGGAGAAGAATGGGAAGGGAGCAAACAGAGAGTAGAAAAACGATGGAGCAGAAAAGGAAATGGAACTGAAATCATGGCTAATATTTCAAAGTCATTGTGTTACAGTGGATCCATTTCACTTATTGGCAGAGGAAAAGGCGGGAAAAAAAGGACCTCTGGAGGGGAGGAACGCAAGCGGACAGAAGGGAAGAAGGCGCAGGGCGGAGCAGAGGACAGCAGGAGAGAAGAGACGCAGAACCGCAAGCTACGTACACATTTTAAAGGAGGGGTCAACAGGTCTAAAATGATGTACTTTTGACGCGGCAACTTACTATCATGCACATCGGTGCAATACACGGTCAATGGGCGGGAAACCAGTGGCAGAGGGACCTGGAGGGGGAACCTGTATGTTTATATTGCCCTTGTTAGTTTATGTTTCTAGTCATTATTCTATGGATCGGAATACTTACAAAGAAAGGGATCTTGAGGGGAAAAGAGAAGAAGAAGGAAAATAGACATAGGAAAAACGAATGTCTCTATTGAAACGGGACTGCCACCCGTCGATTACGAGACGCCAGGATGATCGATCCTATCCTCTACTTAGCGACCAACCTACGTGACAGTCGTAATCTGCTGAACTGGCGCATGTGCTGGCTTTCCTCTTCCCTCGTCGACCGTACACCTGTGGCCACCGTCCTGCAGAACGATATCACTTCTCGACCTGCACAGACGGGCTCCCTGGCCTGTCACAGAAGACCACTCATGCAGTGTATATCGGACAGTATATCAAACAGACAGCTCCTCGACACACGCTCAACGTGCTTCGATTCCACGCCATGCCGCCGCTTTCAATAAAGGACAATCGCCTCAATAGCTGGCCACTACATACTTCCGCTAATCCTTCTGGATATTGCCGAGGCCACATATCGTACCTACAGCGAACAATCTACGGTTGACGAAGATGGCCGAGCCGCGCCGGTTGGACTCCTCGCTCCAACGGAGGTCTCTGCAGATACCAACATAAAATAACCCCATAACATCTTCTTCTTTTCTTTCCTACTGGGTTCGTTTATACAGACAGAAAAGATTACACGCGCTACAAATCTATGTGCATTACACATAGGAGACTACACACGTTACAAAACGCTACACACCTTACAAAAGCCTAAGCAAGTTGCAAGAAAAAGGTAGAATAATGTGCATCATCAATAAATGGAGTGAAGGGGACTGCAAGCGTTACAGAAGACTAACTACTTTGCGAAAGATGATGTGCGTTACGAGAGCATGTGCATCACAAAACATGTCTACGTGCGTTACAAAAGAATAGATGCGTCGTAGAAATAAGGAAATAAAAAGGGCCCACGACCGTCAGAAATAGGAATATAGAAATGAAGCTCGCAAGCGTATGAAAAGACGAGGATTGACTATTGATCACACGCGTTACAAAAATGGCGGGGAGCCAATACTAAAATGACTAGATTTTGTAAATTTTTGTAACGCCTGTAGTCTTCCCAAATAAATGACGTTTCTGTCGCAAATGCGAAAGAAAGCAAAGTTGCATGTGTGTTAAAGGACATTTTCTTAACCCTGATTGAACAGTTTCTGTTTTTATGGCCCAAAGAAAAAGATATGGGCGAGTTGACAGGAGTGTCGGCGTAGTAATTTAATGACTACTTAAAGCATTCGCATCATGAGCGCTTACAATATGAACCTACATGGTTCTGCAGGGAAGTCCTGGCACGAGGAAAGAAAGTTTTGACTGTGCTCATTGCTCTGGTTCGACGAGGTCTACAATGGCCTGCCAACTGGCCTCTGTCGGGCAGTACGTACGGGTAAGCACTAGTTTTCGTGTATGTAACTTGGAGCATTTCTTGACAGCACCGCCAATTCAATAAGGGTTCTAGATGATGAGGAAATAAAGTTTACTCACGTGGCATCCTGCAGTAGTTTAGTAGATTATGAAAATGAAGCAGCGATGAGTCAAAATTCGTATAGGAGATGTATTCGTCCAGCACAGGTTCTCTCAGTATGCAACGTCGCACGTGCATCATATATATATTCCGGCGATTGACAGGGTATTAAGGGAAAAAGAATGTGATTGATTGAAATACTATGATTGATTGAGATAACATGATTGATTGAGATGATATGGTAGATTGAGATGATATGGTTGATTGAGATGATATGGTTGATTGAGATGATATGGTTGAAAGGTAAAGAACACGTGCAAGAGCAGCATGATAGCGCAAGAGAAGGGGGTTAACATAGAAAGTCCTCAATGACGATAATGACTCGAAACAGATTTGCAACTTCGGTTCTTGGTTGTATCGACAATACAGAATACTTGATCGTTGCTGAGGGTTGATGGGTGATCATCAAATCCGTGGGAAGGCGAGGCTACCACCTTGTCAAATGCGGCGATGACATTCGTGATGGTATTTATCTGGGCGAGGTATAGCGGGATCTCCTTCAACGACAATGGCATTTGCACATGCCCTATTTCAGGCATAGTATACATTGACTGGTGCCGCTGCACGAGATAGAAAGTGGCGTGATTACCTACTCGCAAATGTAGAAAAAAGGTTCAAGTATACTGCATAAATTCAGGTATTCAGCCGAGTCCTTACCAACTACAAGGAATGCGAATGTTAAGGTGGTGCCGTTGGCATCAGATGCTCCCTTTGCTAGTCGTCCGATGCGCTCCAAGTCCTTGTTGACTAGGCTATGATTCATAGCTTGCGCTTCTGGCTTGACTTCTCCGTAAGCAATTGTTTGGCCAAAAGATGCACCGTCAACTACACTGATAACCGCGTCTGGTTTCTCATCGGAAACTGATTTCCCGTCGCTTATTGACGTCCTGTTTGCAGCGAAATCAGTAAATGCTCCGGATTCTCCTGCGCATCGCCACTGATCATATCTGCTGCATAACTGTAATTTACGTACCAGCGGAACATGACATTGTTGGTCAGATCTTCGAAGAGAGGTGTCAGCGTCGCCTCGAGGTAGCGAGTTATGAGTTCTGTCTCCAGCGGCCCGCCATCCATGCAATGCTCGGGTAATCTTTCAACCCTAATAGGCTAATCAGACATATAGCCTTCACCCAGCGTATGACCTTACATATTTCGAACCGAGAGGAGTATGCGGTTTACGCTGGTCATACTGTCATCACTCATGAGGTTACTGATGGCGCGCGACGCAGGCAAACGCGTGGACTCGTTGGGCATGGACTACAAAGAACAAGTCAGATTTATGTTGCATAAGTCGGAGACATGATTACGGAGATGCTGCGTTCGAGCTCTGTCCTCATGGCCTGGGGGAACGAGCTATGACCGACGCCCTGATCTTCAAGTAGCTTCGATCGAAACTTGCAGCAGGTGGCTCGACCAATAAACTCGTACATGTCCGAGTGTATGCGGCCAGGTTTGAGCAAGAATATGGACGAAAGTCCAAGCAGGTGTTGTACGTGCTTTTCGAAGCGAAGGGGACCTCTCGACGCCATGCGTTTTGCATCTTTTTGGAAAAGATGGAATTGGCTGGCCACATCCATCTGCTCGAAGATCAGTGGTGTCGTCGGCGCTCGGATATCCACTGCTTCTATATACTCATCTGGCAACATATGATTGATCGGCGTGTACGACAACGTAGATGCCGTAGATGAGGATGTAGATGCCGTAGAGGAGAATGTGGAAGCTGTAGACGAGGATGCGGAAGCCGTAGACGAGGATGTGGATGCTAAAGAACGAGGTAATGGAATATCAGGCATAGCATATGGAATGCCGTGGCGGTCCAAGTGAGTCGAGAACGTCCTGGTGCTCTTTGCAAACTTTGAGCATTTCGGACAAGCAAAGCCAATAATACTGCCGTGCAAAGTTCGCTCCGTGAGCACTCCATCTAGATGCAACCAAAGTCAGCTTGGGTCCTTTTGATCTACTTCAATCCATTCACATACCAACTAGAATGTAGTTGTTATGCTCATTACGGACGTGCGTATCTCTTGTTCCTTTAGTTGCGAAAAAGGCCTTGCAATGCGGACAAGGAACGCGACCTTTTGCCATCAGAAAGACTACAGCTGAGAGTACACGAAGAGAATATAAACAGGAACCGCGTTGGCGAAAAGGAACGGGCAATGTTCTGTCACTGCTCAAGCCCTTCGTCCTCCCTCCTCGGGGTTTCGCTCTTTTCACCAATGCGCATATTAAATGTTTATCAGTGACACCCTTTTCCCCACGGTGGCGGCTATTAACACGCTTTGCAAATATCGCAAAAACTTATCATTTTAGTAGAGGTGTTGTCGAAATGCATCTCGTCGTTTGCACCACAATTCATCCTTCGTAAGTCACTGCGTCTTCGCCGACTTACCACATCTTTTGCTATGATTTTCGTCTTTTGCAACGTACCTAGCCTTTTGCCAGGCGTCTCGTCGTTTTCTAAGAAGTTTTGTCGGATTTTGTGCTGCATCTTCCCTTTTTTCCTCACATGTGTCTTTTGCACAGCACTATCGACGCGTCGTAGATATGCAATTACGAGCCTTTGTTTATTATATATGCAAGATGAGAAAAAGAGAGCACCTATAACGTTTTCATTCCATTGACACGATGGTTTATTAATGCTTTTAAATCGCTTGCGTCCTCAGTGAAAGGGGGCGACATTATCAGAGCCTTTACTCTGTTCGCAAAATGTTGACCGCCCTGTTATACTCAGCATTTCGGGCTTGCTGGGTGGGTCTAAGAACCACTTCTGAGGAAAGATTGTCAGCGTCAATAGCGTGTCAGAATTTATGCGTAAGGGGGTCCCAAATATTATTATGTGATGTTCTAGTGTAGCATAGGATTAACCTATTACAGGAGAGGTCTGCTACGGATTTTCACCCGACCACTCCCTTCACACTCACAAAAGATGTACTAGTAACTAGATTAACTGTCAAAAACCTTTTATTCTTCGTGAGTGAACGGAGAACTAATCCACCCGCAAGCAAACCTCGAAATGTAGACGAGGGATCACAGCATGCGCCGCAAAATACAAAACTCTTTGTGCCCCGATGCCAAAATGACCAAAATAAAATTTTATTGGGCCAAAGCGGCATCCTTTTCTTCAAAGTGGCATCCTTTTTTTCAAACCGGCATCCTTTTCTCAAAGTGGCATCCTTTTTTGAAACCGGCATCCTTTTCTTCAAACCGGCATCCTTTTCTTCAAAGTGGCATCCTTTTCTTCAAAGTGGCATCCTTTTCTTCAAACCGGCATCCTTTTTTGAAACCGGCATCCTTTTTATCAAATCGGCATCCTTTTTTGAAACCGGCATCCTTTTTTCAAAGTGGCATCCTTTTTTGAAACCGGCATCCTTTTTTTCAAACCGGCATCCTTTTTATCAAACCGGCATCCTTTTTTTCAAAGTGGCATCCTTTTTTCAAAGTGGCATCCTTTTTTCAAAGTGGCATCCTTTTTTGAAACCGGCATCCTTTTTTTCAAACCGGCATCCTTTTTTCAAAGTGGCATCCTTTTTTCAAAGTGGCATCCTTTTTTCAAAGTGGCATCCTTTTTTGAAACCGGCATCCTTTTTATCAAACCGGCATCCTTTTTTTCAAACCGGCATCCTTTTTTTCAAACCGGCATCCTTTTTTTCAAACCGGCATCCTTTTTTGAAACCGGCATCCTTTTTATCAAAGTGGCATCCTTTTTTTCAAACCGGCGTCCTCATATTCATTGTGGCATCCTTTTATATCGACGTTATATAGAGAGGAAAGAAAAAATTGCACGAAAAAGTGTGTTTGGGAGGCAAGAGGTACTGCTATTCATATCGACCTCTATTTGGAAGGGTTGTGCATCAGTTGCCATTCGATAGCCTTTTCGAATGCATCATAAGATGCGTGACAGGGCCTTTTGGAGTAAAACAGTATTTTCTACCCCGAATAAAGGTAACACCCACGTCACCTTGACTGTGAAGAATACTGGATCAGCATACCCTCCCCCCTCCGAGTAAACCAGTAATTAAGTGGTTAATCATTTCCTAGGTGTCTGTATCCAGGTCTGTTCGTGTTACTTGCTGCTATTTGCTCATTAAACATGGGGTCAGAGCCGTTGCTAAAACCCATGAGGAATGTCAGCTCAGGTTAAGAAAAATGAACATACTAGTGGCCGATCTCAGTTGGACGCTTGCAAGAGAAGAGTTCTGGCATAATTGGATGAATAAAGCAGCAGAAAGGCGCTTCGGACAAATTATGGCTCTCAAAAATGGATGCGAGTGTCCTGCCAATACCCATTTTCAACGCCGCGAACAAGTCCCCGTCCTGCTTCAATCAGAAGGTCACACGAAGCAAGCAACTACATGCGGCACGCTCCCATTAAGTGCACCACCCTATTGCAAAAGTACGATTTGGCGTTACACATAAGGTCTTGATTCTTGAGTCTTCTTCGAATGCCGAAAACATCGTCGACGCAGCCCAGAAAACGGGCTCGTCAACAAGATCCCATTCCTGACTTTCTAATCGAGTTAACAACTCTCTTTGAGAGAGCCAACACATTCTGTGCTTTTTGTGACGCCCGACTTACCACAGCACTGACCCTCGACAAGATCTTGTCCTCGGTCAATGATTTGCAGCTACGCGATCTGGCTGGGATCAATGCGATCCTGCCTAATTTTATTCATTACTACAAGGAAGATACAGTTGTTGTTGTTCAATTTGGTAAACCATTGAGCAAGCAGACCATGCGCGAGAAGCATTCGGCCGCCATGGCAAGCCGTGGTGACGACTGGCAATTCAAGCAACCTAGACCCGTCAAACCAGAGGCCATTCAAAAGACGATCCAGTCGCGCAATAAACAATTTCAAAAGGCTGTAACTACATTCACAAACAGGTGCAGGAAAGAGGTACTGCATGCTGCGTGTCTCTGATAGTAGCTCATACTCAGGTCAGGGTGTCGATCCAGAAGCTCGTTATGCTGCGGCTGTGGAAGACAACTTGCGGCAAATCCCGACAGTCGCACAAGAACCGGAAACTGATAACACTACTGCATCTACCACGGTGACGGCCGTACCGGATCACTCTTCTATACCCGAAGTCATCCATGGATTGAGTTTTCAAGCATTCTACGACCATCAGCTGGATGACAGATCGTGTTGGCGCGAGATACCAGCACGCGAAGCCAATTATGGCAAGTTCTGCTTTTTGTCCCTGTCTTTTCCTAATGCTCGACTTTTAGGCGAGTTGGATCCGCCACTGCTACCCGAGATGAAGGAGGCTTTGAGGCAACGTGGCATAGACTCGCTTTTTGCCCATCAGGCAGATGCCATTCGGGCTCTGCGCGAGCACCATCATGTCATCGTCACTACCGCAACGGCGAGGTAAGGTTTGAATGAAGCACAGCCGTCATCAGCCCAAGTTCAACCGAGCCTATTTAGTGGGAAATCGCTGATCTATCAGATCCCAGTGTTGGAAAAATTGATGACTGATCCAGCAAGTCGTGCCATTTATATCTTCCCTACCAAAGCGCTCGCCCAGGATCAGATGAGAGCGCTGCAAGAACTCATGAGATCATGCCCCAGCTTGAACGATACTCAGGTGAGCGATTCATGCTGAATTATGCGTGCTAAGCATTGTTAGATTTCTACCTTTGATGGTGATACTCCAAGCGACCAGCGCGCGGCCATCCGAGCAAATGCTAGTGTTATATTTACTAACCCGGATATGCTGCATCACGCCATCCTGCCAAATGCGAACGCGTGGCGCTCGTTTTTGAGCTCGGTCACCTATGTGGTCGTAGACGGTACTAGTACGAGTTTCATAAGGGGCCATATATTAACATTTGTTTGGGTAGAGCTGCATGTATATAATGGCTTGTTTGGGAGTAACGTGGCTCTGATCATGCGGCGTCTACGGCGTCTTTGCCATCACTTTGGCAACCATAGCATGCAGTTTGTATCCTGTAGTGCAACTATTCGAGATCCAAAGAAGGTATCTGTCATATAACGCCACAGTACAGAATAATGTAAAAAAGTGACACATATTTCTTGTCGTCAGCATATGCAGCTTATGTTTGGTGTAAATGATGTTGCGGTAGTTCAGCGTGACGGAGCCCCCTCAGGCAAAAAGGTAAGAAGAACTGGGAATCTAAGCACCGAGGCTAATGATATGTACTCTGTTTGTGCAGAATTTTATTCTTTGGAATCCGCCATTGACCCACCCATCTGATCCGCACTCACCACGACGGAATGCGATATCGGAAGCAGCCGATATCATTGAATACCTGCTGATCCATAACGTGCGCACCATCGCATTTTGCAAGGTATGTCTGAAGTCAATTATCGTATTTTGGTATTGACATCAAGTTCCACAGATACGCAAGACATGTGAGCTGCTTATGAAGCATCTCAGGGAAAATCTAGAAAAGAACCAACGGAGGCATCTGATGGATCGGGTTCAATCGTACCGCGGGGGTTACATGCCCCAGGACCGGCGCCAGATTGAAAAGAAAATGTTCAGGGGCGAGCTGCTCGGCGTAGTCGCTACCAATGCGCTCGAGCTGGGTGTCGACATCGGATCGCTGGGTACACACACATACATTGGATTGTCGCTTTTACATGATTGACATATCATTATAGACGCTGTGATTATGGTCGGCATGCCATGGTCCATCTCTGCCATGGTACCAGCCGCTCTAACATACACAGATAGGTACTGATATTTGGAATTTAGTGGCAGCAATCCGGCCGCGCAGGTCGACGAAATGCTGACTCGCTTTCGATGGTCATTGCGGACGGGAACCCCCTGGACCAATATTATTCTGCAAGTATTCCACATAGTCACGGGGTTTACGTATTCCTGACTTTCCAGTGTAGCGTCATCCATCTGTCCTCTTTGAAAGAGAACCGGATGACATCTCCTTTGACGTAGAAAACGGGATGGTCTTGGAAAGTCATCTCCAATGTGCGGCAGAAGAGCTGCCCGTCGATACCGACCGTGATCGTGTGTATTTTGGAAACCAAACTCAGGCGATTTGCGAAGCGCACTTGACACCCATTGATACGCTGCGCGGGGTAGGTAAAATCGAACTCGGAAACAGGGACTAAATTGTCATTATCTAGTTGTATCGCCCGCATATGCGGTTTAGACCTCATCCTGCCCAGTTTGTTAATGTGCGGAACATAGTCCAGGACACATACCTGGTCATCGATACGACCGGGAACAGAAATTCTGTACTAGAAGAGATTGAGGCTTCCCGGGCATCTTTTGAGATCTATGAAGGTGTGCACGCCAAATGCGAACCTTTTCTGAGGATATGCTGACCTTTGTGAGAAAAAAGGCGCTATTTTTATTCATCAGGGACGGACGTATCTCGTCGACGAATGTAACACAGATCAGCGCTATGCGTGCGTCCATCTTGTGCGTGTCGATTGGACAACACAGCAGCGTGACTACACGAACGTCAATGTGATCAACACCTCAATGAGCAAACCCATCCATGGTACCACTCACTCTGTGGGATATGGCCGTGTGCAAAGTTAAGCTTATATCTTACTACGAGAGCAGCATGTCTGACAACGCTTTACTGCAGTTGAGACAGTGGTATTTGGCTATTACAAAATGGATAAGCGCAATCGAATCATGGACACCGTCGAGTTGTACATGGACCCAATTCTACGCGAGTCGACAGGTGTGTGGGTGGATCTTCCCAGTCGAACCCTGGCTGATCTCGACGCCCAAGAGATTGACAGGATGGCGGCAGTGCACGCCTGTGGTAAAACGATCATTATGGAATGCACCGTGATATGTATTCATTCATATGTTTATGACTGCAGCACATATCATGATTTCGCTGTTACCCAGGTTCACAACGTCAACCCAATCTGATGTACGGACGGAGTGCAAGAGCCCCCACGCGACACGGCCACGGCCGCCTCGGATCGCCTTGTATGAGACCCAGCCAAGCGGCATCGCACGCAAGGCATACGGTTTCTTTGACCAGTTGGTACAATCATGCGTGGAGCAGATTGAAAAATGCACATGTGAAGAGGGCTGTCCTTCCTGTAAGTTGTATATTATTCATTGTGTGCTTAATTTAAGCGTCGTGTAGGCGTTCATCTCACGTCATGCTCGGAGCACAATGCTATGTGTTCCAAGGCAGGCGCGAGCCTGGTTTTACGTCAGCTGCTGTCTTCATGAACGAGGCTTTAAGGAAAATGTGCATGGATGATGTACCCAGGGCAAAGACTTTGGCCACCCTAGTAACACGAAAGCTTCAATACTCCATATTTATTCAGATTGGCTTCTTTTTGTTTTTCTGTTCCTCGAAAGAGAACGAATGAATACGCGGGGAAGGGGGGGTCCCGCGGGGATGAATTTGTATTGGAAAATGGAGTCAACGTAAAATAGAAGATGTCCTTATTTCCGCTCTGCGCTCGGTTTGAGACGTGCTAATGCCGTCTGAATTTTTCATGGGACGCACCGTGCATCACACGTGCTCCTTTTGGTCCTGTGTATCGTCCGGCCGACCGTGCACTATTATCACATCAAGAATCTTCTTTTTTATTATTTGTGTGAAAATTTTTTATGAATATCTCGGGACCTGCAAGAACTTTGGGTACGCATCGTTTGTACGACTGTAGCGCTGAAATGTGCGGTCCGCTCTAGCCGACAAACATCATTTGTACAAGTTGAGTACCTCACAGGTTCTTAACCCCTTCTCTTTCCATTTCCCTGCCGCACCCCTATAAACCCCCTTTATTTTCTATCTTTACCAACCGATCACCGTTCTTATAGTAGTACTCTTGATGGTTGCTCTGAATGAAGTTGACTATCAAGGCTGGCTGTTGGTGGCCTTGTCTTCTCTTGCCTGCATTGTCGGTGGTAAGCGATTCAAGAACGAAGAAAAAGTATGTGCTGATCTTATAATGTCTTAGCATCGGTGGTATACATTGACGTCTGGTTCCCATCGTCCCACGGATCACGACTTGAACGACCGAGCGTGATATCAGGGTCCATGTCCCTCGGCGCTGGCGTGCTGATATTCTCAGCACTTTTCACACTGTTACCTGCCTCGCAGAAACGCTTGCAATCCGATTGGATGGTCTATATCTGCTTCTTTTCGGGCGTCCTCATTACTGTCGCCCTCACACGCATTATTCATACCCTCGCCCCGGCTGCTATTCATACTTGCGGTCCTCACGAAACAGCTCAGGTCCACACAGTCGACCATCACAGCCAAAACCATAACCACCATAACCACGTCCATACGCATCATCACCACAGTCATCACCATGGTGACGATGAAGAGCAAGCCAAGTTATTGATACCAAGTTCATACGGTACAATCGCCTCAACGAGCCATCCAGATGACCCTTACCAGCAAGAAGATTATTTTCGTATCGGCGTGCAAACCGCGATAGCCATCTGCATTCATAAATTTCCAGGTAAACATGAGGAGATAATAACTCTAAATAAGCCCCATCAAAGGAAAACAAAACAGAAACGCACACGTCCTGAGTGGGTTTCTGCCTTGTTAATCCTGAATAACAATTATAATATAGCTCTTCTTGGGAAAAGAGACTAACCCCTTCATTCCTTGTTTTTGTTTCATCCCAGAGGGCTTGATCATGTTTATCTCGAGCCAGGCGAGCCGACAAATGGGCCTGTCCGTCTGCGTAGCACTCTCTATCCACAACGTCATCGAGGGCTTCATGATTGCCCTGCCCCTCTACTTTGCAACTCGTTCCAGAGCCCTCGCATTTGGCTATGCAGCTTTGCTGGGCGGAATGGCTCAGCCCCTGGGTGCTGCTGTCGGTCTTGTCGCGCTCAACGTGCTGGATGAGAACCGCCTGTTTGGGATTGTATTTGGTGTCGTCTCCGGCATGATGTGTCTGATAGCCATCCAGGTAAACGAGAAAAGAAAAAGTTATGCAATGCATGCTTTCCTGTTATTGACAAAACCAACATCCCATTAATATAGAGTATGCTGCCACAAGCGATCAAAGCAGACACACGCCACGTAGCATTCTTTTTCTTCTTCGGCATTTTCATGATTGGTCTAGCGTCACTGCTGAAATCCGTATAATTTTAACGATACCTCAATGCAGCACGTACATGCGCTTGCAGACAGCAGCCCGAATCAAACACACACGCACCGCGCGCACATTTGACGCTCACACAATCGGTTAAATCATCACCGCGACAAAAAGGCGCTTTTACCAATTCATACATACACATATTGCACATCCACACTTCCATACATACCTCCAACTTTTATTTTGCTCATCTCCCCTCTTATCTGACCGTCCCTACTGTTTTCATCTCTTTCCTGCCCAGGATCGACATCCAACATTTCCATTCTGTTTCTCTTCTATTCTGCTTCCCACTCCTCGCCAGCTGAATGTATTCCCTTCAGGAGCTCATTATATTACCATAGTTTCTTTTTACCTTTTCATTTACACATATATAAGAAAGAAAAGAAAAAGAGACAATGATACCTGGTCATGTAAAATACATTACAATAAAGATGATAAAAAAAAGAATTCACAACAAAGAAAGGGGGTTATGAATGTGCGCGCGGAGACAAGCGCGCGAACATCTACACATTAGGTATAAACACATAAACGCAGTCGCGGTTCAGAAGCCATTTGAATCTTGACAAAACTAAAAGGGCGTGCATGATAGCAAGAAGGTCAGGCAGACTTGCGATTGGGTCATTTTGCATGCCATTTTGGTTATAATTTCTCTTTTTTTAAACCACAGGCAAGTGGCGTACCCCCAACTTTTTCTTGCCCCTTCCCTCCCTCCACATACATACATACATCACGTACATCACATACATCCTCTTTTATACACACAGTAAGTTACTTTTTGTGTGTATGTAGATGCTGCACACTTTTTTTTTGTGCTTTTGCTCTTCACCCCTTGTTCCCCCAGGAAAACCTATTTGGTTTTTCCTTCCCGTTTATTATTTAAAAAATACCTTTCTTAGGCTTTTTGTCCCTCTCTTCTTTTCACTTACTTGCTTGAATAATTCTGTGTCGCACCTCCACGGCGACTAGTCGACACTCACCTTTACGATGCCATTCATGACTTACCTCCAGCAGCAACACCACCACCACCACCATCACTCTCATAAACGATCACCTCCGCCTATACCACTTCCACCCGCACGAAAACGACGAGAGATTGGGGATTATTATATCGGAAAGACCATCGGACGCGGTGCTTCGGGTATGTCTTTAATGCAACGCATCACATACATCGTCTACCCCAACCGCAATCCAAACTCGCACACACACACACACACGCATATATACACAAACGCTGTACATAGGAAGAGTTTTTCTTTTCTCATGTTACTATTTTGCGCATGCATGTGCGAATGTGTGTGCGTTTGCGGGTCCCCTTTTCCACACTATATTTATCGCTTTTCTTCATGAACGTCATTCTCCTGATACGCGAAAGTCAATCAATACCTCTGTTTTACTTTACCTCATATCCCCTGAACATATCCCCTACAGCCATATGCTCCTTTTATAATGATGGATTAGGGAAATTAACTATATCTGGTACATATTATTGTTATAGGGCGAGT